>CM076578.1:801601232-802260653 GCA_034641835.2 Pinus albicaulis | reverse complement strand
ACTTTGTTTTGGAGAAAATGAAAACATATATGTCAATGAATAAAAGCATGCAAAATTCATATTTAGTGGGTTGCATGCAATCTACACTAGCAGGTTATGATTATCATATTGGGAATGTATTGCTTTGCAGAAAGGCGTTCAAAATGTTGTATTCAATTGGTAATTGTCGTTTGTCAAGAATCCAGGATAGATTGGAAAGGGATCCCACATATTATTCAGAAACACGTTATAAACGGGAGGTGGGGCCGTTTGCAAATACTGCTAAGACATGGATGAAAGACTTCTTTTCAAATCATGGAGAGTGTATGCCAAATAAAGAGACAATACATATTCCAGATAATTTCTCGAGACGAGAAATATTCATGTTATACAAAGATTATGTAGAAGCTGTTGAAGGAATTGGTAATTTTATTACATATTCTTATTTTACAAGGATATGGAAAATTGAATTCAACAATGTTCGTATTCCTAAGAAGACAAGGATGGGGATTTGCAGCACATGTGCTTCTCTTAAAGCAAAAAGAGATAAATGTCAAGGGGAAGAAAGAGGTATGTGTTCAAAACATTGTTTTTTAAAATTTGATACTTATCAACTATGAAAATATATTTATTCATATGTTTCTTTTATTTTATGTACAGATTCCATTGTCAAAGAACTTCAAGACCATCGCAATCAGCAAACAAGTGAAAGAAAAAAGTTGTATAAACATCGAAAGAAGTGTTATGATCATCCAAATAAATATCTGGGATTGATAATTGATGGTATGGACCAAAAGAAAACAATTCTTCCACATTTTGTCCGCACGCCAAAAAAATTACAGGAGGAAAATTTCATTCAGTTTCACTTGGTTGGTTGTATGGTATTTAATGAGAAGATGTTTCCAAGAGTTTTCTTCACAACTCCAAATATTCACAATGATGCAAATCTGACCATAACTATAATCCATGATGTGGTTACTCATTGGTCTGGGATTTTTCCTGAAGTTTTTTATTTACAATTAGACAACACAAGTCGGGCGAACAAAAATCAAGTTCTTTTTGGGTATCTAAACATGCTCGTTGAATTGGGGATTTTTAAAAAGATAAAGGTTGGTTTCCTTCTTGTTGGGCATACTCATGATCATATTGATCAAATGTTCAGTCGTTTTTCAATAACATTGAGGAGGAAAGGTGTTGGGAGCCTGCTGTCATTAATTGAATGTATTAAGAAATTGTACATTCCAGAGCCTATTTTTCATGTGTTGGAAGAAACTATTGACATGCGAAGGTTTATTTTTGGATCGCATGGTGAGGAGAAATGCATTGAACAACTTAACGACATTAGCTTCCAGCATCAATTTCGTATCAAAAAAATTGATGGGATAACACTTATATGGGGGAAGAAGTATTCAACTGTTGAAGAATGAGGACCATAATTAGGTTTAGCATTTTTGAAGTTCATTCCAGAGCGTCCAATATTTTCATCAAAGATATTGTTATTATAGTCAGTTTCTGAACTCCATAATGCATGAAGGAAGAAGAGAGACATAAATTATTCTGAATGTCTAGAGGAAATTAAAATATGTATTAGAGATACATATGAGTACTTCGATGTTGTTGATTCAGTTTGGTGGGAGTCTTTTTTCAGTAATCAAGGTGATATGATTTCAAGATCAATAAATGTGGATACGCTTTTGAAGACTCCTTTTTTTTGGCCACAAAATATGCCAAATGAACATGAACATCAGGAAACACACAATGTTGAACAACAACAGCCTCAAGCTATTATTAATTCCCCACATGTAGAGGAAAGAGAAATCTATATTGGTTCTAGAAGATCACGTGCACAACGTGAAGCCATGGAAGACCTTTACAGGGGTTCTGTGCAGGATCTTAAAGAGGGTTGCATGATAGCAGTGTTAGCAGATGAAGATCCACTTGGCTATCCATTCTGGATTACCAAGGTTATAAAGGTCATTAATGAAAATGAAGAGATTACAGCTGTTGATGTACATTGGTATGCTACAAGTACCCACCCTTTCAATGGTGTGTACAAGCCAGAGATGGTAGTGGAAAAAAGAATTGGCAGAAAGAGAAAAAGAAAGGGCGCAAATATAAATCGTCGCCACACAGATGTCTTAAAATTGGAGGATGTTGACATACTTGTGTATGACTTCAATTTGACAAAGAGAGGAACTCTTCGATTGCAGACCATAAATATTTTGAAGAAATTGCTACCAGAACAATTACTGTTGAGATGGGACTCTGCAGAATGTAGACGTAGATCTACAAGAATTTTGAACTCTGAAATGGTGGGCATGCATGTTGACTCAGATGGAGCACTAGTTGATGAAAGAGAAGAATATGGATCATCTTCATTTGCATCGAGCCATTCATCTGAAGATGTAGATTATGATGGTGTGCCAGAACATATGGTTGATTTTAAATAACTATCTAAGACACTTTTATGTAATTGATGTTTGCATGGTAACTTGAAATGAAATTTTTGACTTCCATCTCATTTTTCATGAAGTTATGAGACATTTCTATGTTTGTTGGATTATATGTTTTAATTATGAAGAATTCATCTCTTTAGAATATCGACAATGCAACAATGAATTACAAAAATAATTTATGCTATATTCAATGTACCAATGTTGATATTTTAATTATAAGTAAAATATAAAATAGAAACTAATGTTGAATTTTTAGATTATGCAGTGATATTACCATGATATTATGTATTGTTACCATTTGGTATAAGATACTTTTAAAATTTTTAATAATTATATGCATCATTGAAAGGGAACACTTTGTTTTGATGCTTGATTTTTAAGTTTTGGTTGAAATTAGATTTAAATTTGTCTTATGCTAAGATTTGAAAAAAGATAAGTTTTTATCCTTTAAAATTAAAATTACTCTTACTTGTTTCTGTTCAATGATAATTTTTCATTTACTTGTTCATTTTTTAAAATTGTTTAAGTCTTATAATTTCTCCATAATTTCATTGTTCAAGTATGTTGAAAACTTAAGATTGAAAAACTTTAGATTTACAACTTTTCATTAAGGTTTTTATGCGCTACCAAATTTTATCTTTAATGTTATGGTTGACAATAATTACAATTTTGGGGTTGTTTAGAGTCAAGATACTTTATGTTTAACAACATGGATGAAAATTGTTCAAAATGATAAGCCCTTCATACATGTATTTGTTTAATGTATGAGCATGCAACGTCAAAAAGGGTTATATCATAGGTAGAAGCAATGCCTGTTGTAGATACTTTATTTTATCACCCTTGGTCCTTCATCTTCCAAAATTTTATACATTGCCTCCCATGTCGAACAGCCATAGTCTTTGTTGCAGACAGAATCTGAAAATAATGGAGACATACCTGTGTCTTCTGTGAACGACGTTTGAGAAATTTCTTTGCCCCTTTTTCTCATTTTGATCTTCTTCAACCCGTTAATTGGTTTCCTGAGATCATAGTGAATTTAACACATAAGGAGTATCACAAGATTAAATCAATCATTTACTTCAAACACATGCGAGAAGATATCAATCTATCAATCATCTTTCATAAATTCTAATTTAATATTTCACATGGCCTCACACGTAAGATCTATCAATCATTTTAAAGTTGTTAAGATCTTAAATTCCATTTGATATGGCACAAGTTGTTTCACACGTTGAATTCATTAACTAGGCAAATTGCAATCATTCCTTATAATATTTCGTGATACTTAACTCTTAAAGGCCGTGAAATGCGATCTGCGCAAATCGCAGATCGCAACTTTTATGGGATAACGTTTGAGTGTATATTATAAGTTGCTCGCAATGCGAATTGTGAAAACATTGAAGTGACCATGATAGCCGAAAGATTTTATATTTCTTGGTTTTTTTTCTTGTCTGGTCTGTGGGTATCGCAACTTATATCGTTTTCTTCTTAAATCTTTATTGATTAAGTAAAGTACGATGCAAAAAGGAAAAAAATATAATGATAATTGAGGTTTTTTGCAAGGTTTTTCTTAAATTATATCTTCGGAGAGGCTTTGAGTGCATTTCGCAATTCGCATATTTTACGTTTTATGGTTCTTTTTTGAAATAAAATATGTAATATGCGATGCGCTTTAAGACAAAAATATAAAATTTATTTTCTAATTTTTTTGTTTTAGGAAATTATAAAAAGAATATCCTATTTATTTCTAAAGGGTCCCTATTTATAAAAAAAAAAATGGGGGGTTGTTGTCTAGCACAACAATTAGCAATTCACTTGGGTGAACCAGATGTCTCTGATGAAAACTTTTGAAATTTCTAAACCTTTTTTAAAATAAAATAGTTTAAAGGAATGAAATTTCAAATAAGTAATATCTTTGCTAAATAATGAAAATTTCTTTTATTCACTATTCATAAGAATTCCTCTTTAAAGATATAAGTATGAAAATCTATATCAGCCCTTACTCAATTTAAAAGGATAAAGTAAATGACCTTTACAAATCAGCTTTATACAAATTTACTCTTTTATCAAAGATAGAGCCTCTGTTCCAATAGGAATTTTTAAGCTTTTGGCAGGGTTATATTTTACCCAGCTATGATCCATTCTCCCATCTGGTATTTCTCATCATTTTCATAAGAAAATTCTAATTTCTGAGAGTTTTCTTTTATATATTTGTATTTACTTAAAAGCCATTGTCTTGGCTTGGTAACCAAATAATGACAATGTCATTCACAAATAGTAATTAAACTGACCAAGCTGGCTCTTGATGAGACCCCTTGTCTTTTTGATATAATCTCAAGTCATTACATTGTTTTGGTAGATAATATTAGTAATGTCAATTTAACTATTTTTTTATGAACATGGTAAACAAGCTCGTGATGAGACTTATTATCTTTTAATTTTTTTTAAATCATATCTTTTTATTTTCTTTTGAATTACTTTTGAAAATTTTATAAGATTTTCCGGATGGGATGAATCATAGGTCGTTTTAAGATTCTGGATGATAATGTCGAGTTTTAGATTTCTTTTCTACAAAAAAAATTTACTATATTAAAGTTTCTTTTCTTGACTGATAAAAAGAATATTCATGCTATATATAAATGAGATTTCATCAAAACAAATAACTGTTTTATTGAAATTTCATTTTTCAGAAAGATAAAATCAATCTGTCTCTCTAAATCTTTTGATTTTCCTTCCTTAACATTTTCATTTTTTTATAAGTAAAAAGAAAGTCATCTAAGATTTTTTTTGAAAGGCCAAATATTAGTACTAAGCAACTTTTTATTTTTACAAGAAAAAACAAAAGACTTTAATATACAAGGATAGAAGGGGTTACCTCCTTTGAGAAATATTTTTTCAAAATCTTCCCATTAACAGGCAAAGAATAATTTTTTCTTGATAAATCTTGCAATAAAAATGTTGATGGGCCTATTTCTTCAATTATTTGAAATGGACCTAGCCAGAGTTTTTGAAACTTCATGTGTTTACCTTTTTCCTCATGCGCTTTGTCCCATTTTAATACCAAATCACTAATTTGAAAATTTTTTGGCATGACAGAAGTTGAATCAAATGAGGCTTTTATTATTTGTTGATGATGAATATGAGTTGTTTGGCTTTTTATCTTTCTTCTTCTAACCTAAGAATTTGAGCTTGTCTGAATTGTAAAGAAGAAGTAGGAATTTCATCAATAAATTGTACTAAGGAAAGAGATGGAATAACTACATCGGTGGGAAGAATAGCTTCTTTTCCATATACAGGATTAAATGGTGAAGTACCAATAGAATATTTTTTAGTTATTCGATCTGCCCAAAGAGTGAAAATTAATGATTTATGCCAATTTCTTTGATTCTGATCAACAGTTCTTTTGATTATTCTATTCAAATTTTTGTTTGTTGATTCTGCTAAACCATTTCCTTGTTCGTAATAATTTGCAGAATATTTTAATTTGAAACCTCTGTTAATTGCAAAATCTATCATAGTAGTTCCAGAAAAATAATATGCGTTATCAAACATCAAAGCAGTAGGTAGACCAAACCTGGTTATGATATTTTGATCGATGAAATCAATTATATTCTCTGAATTAGCTACTTTTAATAGAATTGCTTCCACCCATTTGGTAAAGTAATCTGTAGCTGTAAGAATATATCTATGTTGTTTGGAAGAGTTTGGAATTATCTCACCAATTATATCTAAGCCCCATTGCTCAAATGGTTGTTCAATATTGACTGTTTGTAATGGGAATGTTGGTTTTCTTTGTTTTCCAGATGTTCTTTGACATATTTTACATCTCCTTGAATATTCATGAGCATCTCTGAAAAGTGTAGGCCAATAGTAACCTGCATGCAGAATTTTATGTGTTGTTTTATTTCCTCCAAAATGTCCTCCAGCTGGTCCATCATGGAGTTCCTGCAAGACTTTATCTGCTTCAGTTTTTTCTAGGCATCTTAGAAGTACACAATCAAAATTTCTTCTAAATAACACATCTTTGACTAACTCATATTGTTTAGCTTTTAGTTTGAGAGCTCTTTTTGTCTTATAACTGAGATGATTTGGAGCATATCCATTTCTTAAATAAAATATAAGATCATAATATTGTGAATCTGAATCATTGAGGCTTACCTCTGATATTTGCACATTACCTGAATCTTCTTCCAGTGTTGGATGTGATGATTCTGTAAGCATTCTGCAAAAACCTTGTCCTCTAATGATTTTAGAGGGTTTTATTTCTACATTATATTCTTGCAATGTGGTTACCCAGTTAGCTCTTTTTTCTCCTAATTCTTTCTGTATCAAATGTTGTCTTACTGCAGAAAATGGAACTATGATTTTCGTATGGGACTTTAGGAGAAAAGGTCTAAAATTTTTTATGGCTTTAAAAATAGCAAATGCTTGTTTTTCAACATATGTATAATTCAATTCTGCACCTTGTAAATTTGAACTAAAGAATGATATTGGTGCTTCTGTTTGTTGGTCACTCAACTGTGTTAAAACAGTTGTAGATGATGTATCCGATGAAAAATTATATAATGTAAATGGATTAAGAAAATTAGGGGTGGTTTGGAATGGAGCATTAACAATTGATTGTTTAATTAGTTCCAATGCTTCTCTTTCATTATGTACCCATTTAAAAACGGGATTTTTCTTAATCATACTCTGCAATGGTAAAACTATTTGAGAAAAATCAGGGACAAATCTCTTAACAAAATTAGTTTTCCCAAGTAAAGATTGCATGGTTTTCTTGTTATGAGGGAAAGCAATTCATTTAATTTCATCAACTCTTTCAGGATCAATATAAATACCATCTTTTGACACGATGAATCCTAAGAGTTTTCCTTCATCTAAAGCAAAAAATGATTTCTTTGGATTTAATGAAATGGCATACCTTATCAATCATTCAAAGAATTGCTTTAGGTCATTAACATGATGTTTTGCCTGTTTAGAAAACACAGTAATGTCGTCAAAATAGATAACAATTGTTTTGTTTATGAGTCCTCTAAAAGTTGTGTCCATGGCTCTTTGGAAAGTGGCACCTGCATTAATTAATCCAAAAGGCATTTTCTGATAAGCATAAGTTCCCCACTTAGTTCTGAACGTAGTTTTCCGTCTGTCATTTGGATGAATGAGGATCTGATTGTAACCTGAAAATCCATCTAGAAAAGACATAAGCTCAAAACCAGCTACTTTTTGCAATACTTGTTCCATGGTTGGTAATGGAAAATTGTCCTTCTAAGAAGCTTTCTTTAAATTCCTAAAATAAATGCAAATTTGTTGGAAATATGATGCAGAGTGTTGTCCTTGATGGCAACCCACTAAATGAAGATGAAGACATGCGACTATTGACATGTGTTGTCCTTGATGGCAATCCACCTGATGAAGTTATGTTTGGCTTGATGGACTTAGTACATGATGTAAATCTGATGTGATATGATGTTTGTTGACAATATGATGCTAAGTGTTGTCCTTGAAAGGCAACCCACTTGATGAAGATGATGACAAACTTGATGAAGTTGTGCTTGAGAGAATATGTTCCTAATGAAGGAAATATGATGTTTCTACAGTGTGTACAGAAGGCTATGAAGAAAGGATTTCAGAATGTACTCAAAGTATGATGAAAAAGAGTATGTCTCTTGGTATACGCGGATTGACCTAGGGGAAGTCGCGTATGCACGCGGAAAAGAACGTGCCAAGTCGCGTATGGGCTAAAGCGCTCAAAAAGTACAAAACCAAGGGTAACCACCATGGTATTGACCCATGGTATTGGGTAATGATCCGCCTAATTGACCCCGTCCAGGTAGTTTTGGGCTCATGGTATTGTTTTGGCCCATGGTATTGAAAAAAGGGGCTCATGGTATTGAAAAAGGATAAACCTATATAAGGAGAACAAATTCATTGTGCACAACATGAGTGAGGGTGCAAGATGTCTGAGCCTGAATGAATACTTCTCTCTGAAGTACATCTGAATGGAAAGGGTTACACTTGAATGATAAATCTGAATGTATGATGCACCAATGGTGAAGAAGGGGATCTAGATCTGAATTGCTCTTGTATTTGCTAGATCTGATTATGGAAGGCTTAGATCTGTGATGAGGCGAGCATCTAGGCGAACATCTGTCTGAAGCAAAAGGGTAGATCTGAACTGAATATCTGATCTGATGAAATATGCTGCTCTGTAATGATTGAAGATCTATACGCTACTTCGCCGCGAAGGAAGCGCGTATATACGCGGCTTCAGCGAAGAGAAAGCGTGTATGCGCAATAAAATATACACTGAGGTATACGCTGGTTTGTGTGGACGGAAGCGCGTATATACACGACATCAGTAAAGGGAAAGCGCGTATGCAAACTAGGGTTTGCTGAAGAAAGGGGTATGAAATATCTGATCTGTTCTGCTGTGTTTCTGCTATCTGATCTGTGTTGATAAGTATCTGTTGGTGATGTATGTTTGTGCTTAAAAGTATGGAAAGGGTCCAGTTTGGAAATATGATGAAACGTGGCCTGCAAATGTTGTTCTATTGAAGTTGGTTGGATCCAGTGTGAAAATTGATGAAACGTGGTCCAAGGTGGTGCTGAAGGTTGTAGCCTTCAGTCAGGGGGTTGTAGCTCCCTTCCAGGTGAGGTTGGTAAACGAGATCGGGGGGGTCGCAGCTCCCTTCCAGGAGAGGCTGGTAAACGAGTCAGGGGGTTGGAGCTCCCTTCCAGGAGAGGTCAAACGAGCGTTAGGTCAGTGCCTCCGTGCAGCTGTCCTGCGCCAAGACATATGTTGTAAGATGTTTTCTCTATAATAAAATATTGAAGGCCGAGGTAACCCACGGTGGCTCCCACTTGGGTTTCCACCCAAAAATCTTGGTGTTCATGTGTGATGTTTGGGGTGATGAATTATTATGTTCTACCGCACATGTTTACCGTTTATTGAATATCTGATGTTTATTGAATATCTGATGAATAAATGAAGGAATGGTTTAAGTGAAGAATTAATGACATAAATAGATATCTGTGTATACGTGAGTTTCGTAAAGAGTATCCGCGTATATACGCAATTCTGGTTCAGGAAAGTAGCGTATGCGTTTTAGAAGTAAGAAAAAGTGAAAGTTTTGAATATGCAGTAAATACTGATTCACCCCCCCTCTCAGTATTTTTCTCAACATTCTCATATCACCATTCTTCTTCCTGATGGGTACTAAACTTGATACCCATTTTGAATGTCTGACTGGAAAGATAATTTTCACTTTAAGAAGTTTATTCAATTCAATTTTAATTTGATTTTCCAACTTTGGGTGAATCTTTCTCAATTTCTGTTGTACAGTTTTTTCTTCCGAGATCATAGGAATTGTATGTTGGATTACAGAAGTATCATACGTTTTAAGATCAGAATAATCCCAAGAAAAAAAAAACTTTTGTACATCCTAAATAAATTGATGAATGATAATCTCTCATCAGAAGACAAACCAAGACCTAGATTTATATTTTGAGGTTTTTCTTCATTTCCTAGATTAAATAACTCAAATCTTAAGGTAGAAATTTGTACTTTTGAGTTAGTTACTCTTTTAAATCTATCCTTTAAGCCATATAGGTCTTCTAACTTGACAACAGATTTTGGAATAGAATTTTCATCTTGTTCTTTCCTAATTTGAGAGTCATGTTCATTTTCATCCATGATTTGATTATCATAAGATTTTTCAGATGTTAAAAAATATATGATATCTGAGTCATTATTGAATACTCTCCAATTGGTAATGTTATCAGGAATAGATGGCCTTAAAATTAGCTCAATATAAAATCTATCGGGACTAAATTCTTGGGATGGGATCAACTTTGATGCTACATTAGCGAGCAAGTCTGCACTAGCATTTTAAATTCGAGGTATAGAAGAAATATTGAAGGCAAGAAAGTGAGCAGTTAATTCTTGGACTAATGATTGATAATGTTTTAAACGTCCATAATTACAATGGATAGTGTCTCTTAGTTACCTAATTATGATTTTTGAATCTCCTAAAACCTTCAAATATCTGATATTTAAATTGATAGCTTTTAATAATCCTTGAACTAATGCTTCATACTCAGCTACATTATTGGTACAATCAAATTCTAATCGATAGGCTAACATAGTCTTTTAGCCTTCTGGGTTTATTAAAATGCAACCCGCACCTGCACCATCTTTAGATTTAGAATCATCAAAATAAAGTGTCCAAAACAAAGAATCAACTAATTCTTTATCTGAAAAATTGATACATCTAGAGTTATCTGGTTGGGAAAAATTCTCGATTTGAGATACAACCGCATTATCAAAGAAAGGAGATGTTAAATCATTGAAGTTTCCTAAAAAATATTGTGTAGAATATTTCCAATAATTCTATTATTGAAAGCTACTGGTTCATTAATCTCTTTAAGATCAGTCACTGTGTGTTTCATAAACTTTTCACGATCAATTCGGATTTGATTTGGCTTTCCATTATGTGGTAACCACATATGTGACCATTCTGTGGAAAAATATCCATGAAGTTTCTCAGACCAATCATGACTTAAAATTAAACCATAGAATTTGGAAATGTCTGCAATCAAAATATCAATTACCTGAACAAGTTTTGGATTTGATGATAATCTAATTGTAACAGATTTCAATTCTCCTAATACTTCTACTCTAGTTCTGTCAAGTTGTACTATATGAACCGGAGAACTCTGAGGAGTAATGTTCAATTTAGCACAAACTGATTTTGGCATTATATTTGAAGAATCCCCTGAATCTATCAAACAATTATGAACATTTTTGTTATAGATTTCATAGGTTAAGAGAAATTGGGGAGTATGAGAGATGGATCGATCACCTATCATGATTAAATCTGAAGCATCTATTTTTTCTGAAGGAGAAGGTGGTTTACCTGTTTCATTAGCAGCTTGCACTATAATGGGAGCAGGTAAATTTGAAGCAGGAACTGCTTTTAGTTCTCTGAGTAGGATTTGTTGTTTTTGCTTCAATTTGGTAAGCTCATGAATCGAAATATTTGCTCTAGTCTTCTTCATATCTTCAACTATGTTATATTCAATGGTATATCTGAGATAACCATTGTTTTAGATACAGGTGAAGAATCTACTGTAACAGGACTTGTTTGTGTAGCTTTTGAATTAGATTTCTTTTTTATTGATTTTTCTTTAGCAGGAGTAGAAATATTTTGTTGTTGACTAGACAATGTTGTTTCAGTATTCTTTTTGATATGTGTGCTAACAGGAAAAAATTCAAGTTGTTCTTCATTTGATAGGATAAAATCTCACATTCCATTAAGTTCAACTTCTTCTTCTTCGTCATCTTGATCTAACTCAACATTCGATATACTATTCGGAGGTTGAGAACTAGAAGTTTGTTTTTGTTTAAAATTCCTAAAAACCTTTTTTGAATTCAAATTTTCAGCAACTTTTTTCTTGATGTCTATTATTTCATTGGTCATGGTTTTCAAAACTTTTTGAAGAGCTTCTACATCGAATGGATATTTTGGTGTTTTCTTTTTAGAATCATCTTTGAAAGATATTTTCTTTGATTTACGATCTTTCTGAGAATTCTTTTTCTCAAGAGCAGTTATGCGTTTTTCAACAGATAGAGATTCTTTCATATTTTCTGCAAGAGTTTCTAGTTTTACTATATCAACTAAAATAGCTATAATAGATGGAAGTGATGAAATATACCACTCAATTTGAACTTTTGTACCTGGAACTGCAGTAACAAGAATTTTATTGAGTAATTTATTAAACCTTGAGTTGAAATCTTTTATCTTCTCACCTGTTTTAGCTTTAAGATTCGAAAGATCATTGATTAGAGTTGTTGTAGTTCTTTCATCTCCAAATTTAGCTAGAAACTATTCTTCAAACATATTCCAATTAGTTATGGAGTGAGCAGGTAATGAAAAATACTAGGATCCTGCAGATCCCTTTAAATTATATGGAAATAATCATACAACACAATCTTCCTCAACTACTACATTTAATTTGACAGCTAACATAAAATTATGAACATGTTCTTCTGCAGGAAGACCATCATCAGGGTTAAATTTTGGTAGCAATCTTTCAGGATTTTTAGGTAAAGCGTGAAGAGGAGGAGGCATATTTACAGCCCCTGGATTACTCCATGGGTTTACATTTGGTGGAGGGACTTGTCCTGCCATTGGATTGTGAATGGGTTGATTATGAATTGATGATGAAATAGGTTGGTTACTAGGACCAGTATTTTGAGTATTGCAATTAGTGAAAGTGATACCAACTGTTGGAATGAAATTTGTGGAAATGAGTGGAGAAAATGGAGATGAATGGGATGAGATCTCGCTAGTGATTGATTCTGATTGAGTCCTCTTTAACTTCTTCCGAGTACTATTGATGGGGAATTCAAAAGGGACAATCCATGTTTTTTTACTTTCTGATCGAGTTAATATTCTTCGAGGTTGTACAGAGGATGAAATACTAAGATCCGATAATTGTGAAGTTCCAGGCTTTTCAGCAGAAATGGATACTTTTTCTAATTGTTCTATCAAAGGCTGAACCTTAGGAGAATGTTGATGAATTTTGGGAAATAGTATAGTTTGAGTTTCGCTAGGAGATTTAGGGGAGGGATGGTCAACTTCAGATTTTATAGATGAAGATCCGCATAATTTTCTAGAAGTTGAAAGGGATCTAGAGGGAAAGAACTTTGTTGATCGACCTTTAGATTGATCAAACCTTGTGCCATTCACTTGGCCCTCCTTCTAGCGCCAATGTGTCGAGACCTCATAATTCTATGGCCAAAACATAGGGGAAAACCACCCGGTCCGGACCTTAAAGCAGCTCCTTTTCCGTTTGGTATAGTGGCTCCGACTGGGGATAATGGGACCAGTTTCCAAATAAGGATGTTTTATGAGGGTGTTTGTGAATATAACATGCAAATGGATAATGATTTTTTTTAATCTATATGCCTCTATCTAAGTAATTAATCTAATATATACCCAGGGTGTTGTTCATTTATGCGATCTAAAATTATATCCTTCAACTATTAGTAATATAGATCATTTAACATCCGAAAGGGATGAAAATTATGTAAAATGATTCTTCTAAACAAATAGTTTGCATAGAAGAATTGTGTAAAACATATCACATTCTCCAATGTGATTACATATTCAATAAGAAACCATAGCTAAATATTAGAACAGAAGTACATGTAATATTTATATATGATAACCTTTCAAATATATTATGCAATAAAAAAATAACTATCAATTTAAGAAAGAAGACTTAACACAAGTGAATAGAAGTACCATATGCATGAAGTTCTACTCTGTAAATTGATAGCAATGAATATGTTCCTTCCCCCTTTCAAACGATTTAAAGAGTACAGTAGTGCAACATCAGTTAAACAGCTTTAATTGCTAAAAGATAACGAGATATGTTCCATTAATTCATCAAAGCACTCACAAACTTACAATAGTGTATTCTTTGCAAATGTTTTTGACAAATTTCTGGACCCTTCTCTAAATGCATGAGAAGGGTTTAAATACTAAACTAACTATAAACTAAAATTAAATTATTACAAAAATGTAGAGGAGGTTTCAAACAACCTTCCTCTAAAAGCTTAACTTAAACAACAATCTAGGAATTTAAACTAACAATCCTGATTTTGTGAATCATGCTCTTCTTTCTGATTGTGATCACGAAGTTGACAAATATCTAACATTGCTTTGAGCTGAGCTCGCTGTGATATCCGTGATCGAAACTGTCCCTTGAAAATAGCAATTGAGATTACTGACTGAGATCTTTTTGCTGAATCTGTAAGAGACTGAAGAGTTTGATGTTGATGGTAAGGTTTGATCAGAAAATTCCAGTAATTTTCCTGATCAAACTTTTTATCTTTTTTTATCATTTCCTCTTGTGTATTTTCTCTTTGTCTCCACATTATTTCTACTTCTCTTGTTCCCGAAAACAGTTCTTTGTGAAGATTATCTATTTGTGGTAGATTAGCTTGCTTTCCTGTATCTGAAATTTTCCATTGAATGTGTTCTTCGATTGTCTTTTCAAGTCTTTCACATTCTAGTTTCTGAATTGCTATTTGTTGAATCATTATTTTAATGGAATCACAATAAGAATCAATCATGGAAGCTTGTTTACAAAACATTTCATGCTCTTTCTTTAGCATGGTGTTTACATCAAGCACTTCTTTGATAAATTGTTCTAATTGTGGTTGACTCTGTAACTCAGCCATTGCTATTTCCAAATGTGCTTGCTTTTCATTAAGCTCTTTCTGATACTTCAATTTGAGGCTTTTAATATCTTCATGAAATTGGGTTGTACTTATTTTGATTTTCTCAATGGACTTGGCTTTCTCTTCATTCAACAACTGTTCTAATTCTTGTACTCTGGCTTCCTTTTGTTTCAACAATACTTTAACCTTAGTAGCTTTATCAACAGTAGTGGTAGCATATACCCCTGCATATTGTGATAATTTGGTTAGAAGTTCAGTGAGATAATCTGAGGAATCTTTCCATAGTACATCAAATGATTCATTTGTTAGTTTTGGAGTTGTTTCATCAATCCTTCTTCTTTTATTTCTTTTAACTACAACCTTGTAACTTGAACAGTAGAAAATATCTAATGAAGGAATATCTTCAATCTGTAGAACTATCTGATCTGTGGGGTAGGCCGGAATGATTTGTTTGTCATGCATTGCTAGAACTCTTTGTAGAGGATTGACGGTCTCAACTATTTTGTGTGAGGGTTCTGGTGTTTGGAAACTTGTTGCTTGATCAGTGTTGGGATTTTCTTTGGGAGTCTTTATTGCTTCAGAAAATCCTTCCCATTCATTAATAATATATTTTGCTTGTGATGACTTGGATTGATCTAGCATGCTATGACTGCATAGAACTGTTTCGGAATTTGATTTAGTCCCATTATTTCTTGTTTCCTCCAACATTTCTCTCTCTTGAATAACTTGGTCAATTATCTTTTCTGAGTTTGCTTTCTTAGATTCGAATTCATTTTCAGAGTGATCTAAATTATCAGACTGTTGTTGTGATTGACCTGAATCATCTTCAGATATATCTTTCATTTCATCATCCTGACTAACACTTGGAGTATGTTTTTCATCTTCAATAGTCAGCAAATTTAAAGGAACGTTTTCTAGTCTCTTGTTTTTGTATGCTTGAAAACCTTCAGCATCCTCTTGACTTAGTTGACTAGAAACATACTTGGTAATATTAGAGAAATTTTCCATGCCCTGGAAAAGGTCATCGAATCCATCTGCTTCCTTTACAAAAGGCTTCATTTTAAGCTCTGCGATGTAATTTTTAATCACATCATTGGGATCATATAATCTTCCTGGCATAAATGCTAATTTCAATAACTAAATCTCGGGAACCTCTTTGTAAGTATGGCCAATATTAGCCAGAGGAAAGGTGTTGCGTTGTAGAGGGAAATTAGGCCAAATAGCCTTTTTACCATCCTTCAGCTGCTTCATGACACCATTGACAAGTTGATAGGCTATTTCTTTTGCAAGTAATTTATCGGGAACATAGTAAGGTAAAACATGGGGAGAAGCATAACTCCCAAATACTCTAAGTATGTAAACTTTTCTTCGGCAAACCATCTAGCTACTGAAATAATATCTACATTGGCTTCTTCAGATGTATGGGCAATATGACTCCATAACAGATTTTATAGAAATGTAAGTGGAACTCTGAATCCCAAAGTTCTCTGTGGTAGATGTGAAGCGAGGTAGGGTCCTTGGTAGTCCATTTCCAACCCATGGTAGGAAATTTATAAGTAAAACAGATAGCATCTATGACATAGGCAGACACATAAAAAGGAGGTACTTCTTTTAATGAAACACTTCTTTTATTCCTATATTCAGTTATATGCTTACCCAATTTAATAATGTCTACCCAATTTAAGATAGATTAATTGACGATTGCGTCAATTAGGGGAACCCAATCTCTTGAAAATCTAGTGCTATCAGGCTTGGAAAATATTCTACATAACATACCAACGGCATAACAATAAGGATTAGGAATTTGTGCAATTGGGTACGTACCAGACTTATCTTGCTTCAATTTCCCTTCATTGTCCTTCCATTCATGGATGACTTTGATAAGATCTGGATGTTCTTCTTTGAGTTTCTGCACATATTTATTGTCGTATTTCTGCTGTGGGGTTGGTAGATGATACATTGCTGCTAAATCCTCTGATTTTAAAGAACCTATAGTTTATCCTCTCAAATTTTTTAACATTCTATCTTCAATGTTTTAAGTGGTTAATTGCCCACTTAACCATATCTATATAAGGAAGAATCTTTGGTCTTGCAGCTATCTTGTAAATGTTGAGCATGCAACATCAAAAAGGGTTGCATCAGAGGTAAAAGTGGAGCTTATTGTAGATACTTTATTTATCACCCTTGGTCCTTCATCTTCAAAGAGTTTATACATTTCCTCCCATAGTCTAACTGTCGCAGTCTTTGTTGTAGACGATATCTGAAAATAATGGAGACATATCCTTTAAAGTACATATGAAGACATCAATTATGAGTTCCTCTGGAATATTAGTTACCCTTATATTCAATTTTTGGAATTCCTCAACGTGCTCCACCATTGAACCCTTTTTTTTGAGATTTATCAATTGGCTAAAGAAGGTGTTGCTCTTTGTATCCTCATATTGTGCTACCATTTCCTGCATAAAAATTGATGAAGTGACAGTTTTTTTACGGGAGCAAAGCCATCGATACCATACAAATGTATTTTGTTCTAAATATAAAGTTGCAGTGTGTACCTTTTGTGTGTTTTGCACATTATGGAGATCAAAATATTGCTCCATCTGTAGTATCCATGTTACAAGATCCTTGCCATCAAACTTCCTCATATCGATCTTTGGAATATGGTGGGTCTTCAATCCAATATTAGATTTTATGAAATCACGATTAACGTTTATTTTCTTCTCATCATGAGTTTCATCTACTACCTTTTATCCATTAGGAATCATTTATTGTATCAACTTTGTCAAACCTTCCTTCAAACCTTCCATGTGTGCTTTAAGATCATTCTTCATGTCTTCCATGTTGTCTTTCATTTTTTCTTCCATGTCTTCCATGTCATTCTTCAAACCACCCATCTTAGCTTCCACGCCTTTCATCAAACCATCCATCCTAGCTTCCACGCCTTTCTTCAAACCATCCATCTTAGCTTCCACGCATTACTTCAAAACTTCCATCTCATTTTTTTTTTCTCTTTGCGAGAGAAAAAATTGTTGCACTTGCTCTTGTAATTTTAATATATCATGTTGCACTTCTTCCTCTTAATGAGTAATAGTAGAGCCGTATGAGGGCTTAATGGGTGTTGAATTATTTTTAGGGGGGCATTTTAGAACCCAATAATGATATCTATGCTTCAATATGCCCTTTTAATCACTTCAAACTGATTTTTCAAACAAGACTTACGCAATTTGAAAAAAAAATACCCACCTTTTTCTTGCTTTTGAGGAGCTCGATATTGAAACTGATATATATCTATAATTTCAGATCCCTGAGATTTTATCTTCCATCCTTTAGTATCACTCTTAATCTTCTTTCTCATGCCACAGATCTGACCTAATTTGGATTCTTCAAGGCAAAGTTAAGCCCAATTCTCCCACAGTGTCCTAATTATGGATTCGATCAGTATAGCAAACTTGTACGGCATGTCGTGTGTTATTGTTTCCTCCTTTGGCTCTGAAATTGATACACAAAAAACTACAGTCCATGTAATTTCGACCACTTTTTACAGAATTCCAATCTTATGTTCAGAGAGAGATTTATGACAATTTTCCCAAGGTCACCTCTTTGAGATGAAATTCGGGAGCCTACAAAAACCCTAACTTCCATAGATCATATCTCTGAAAATATTGTGAACTAAGATCTGAAATTTTTACACAAAGTTCCTACAGATTTCTTCACAAATGGGTTTTTTTTAGCTTCTGAACCTTCATAGAAAAAAATTTATAGTGAAAATTCCATGATGACCTATTTGAAGCAGCGAAACCCTATAATCCAAAGTTGTGATACCAAATCTTATGGAACTAGTTACAAAAATAGAATAAAAGAGAGATCGATGCCTTAGAAATCAACCACTTCAAGGGGGCAACCTCCTTTATATTACATAAATGAAAATTTCTTGGATGACATAAATGAAAAAACCTCCTTTCTATATATAAAAGTCTATGGGATCACAATATAATCCTGGCCGACTTAACAATAATAATTTAAGAGCACAAGAATAACAATAGTGGCTTTATGGGGCACAATAATAACAATATGGGGGCTACAAGGGTATAAAAATAACAATAAGGGGGCTACACTAACAACAATAAGGAACTACACTAGTAATATAAGGACCTAACAGGATCAATTGGTGAGCTTTTGGCTCAAATTTTTGGTCAGTGCATTTTTGGAGCTCTCTCATTATTCTCTCAGTCTCTCTCTCATACCCTTGGATACTTATAGTGTTCTTGGAGCACCTTTGGAGAGTGTGGATACTGGGTGATTTGGAGCAAGAAGGTAAAGGAAGAGCAGGAAAATACAGGTGGACATCGGGATTAGCAACTACAAAGGGATTTGATTACAGGTACTGAGTTTCATGTATGTTTTCCTCACTAGTTTTGGCATGCATGGTGTATGCATGTGGATTTGCCTAACTTTTCCATTTCCTGGACAACCATGGTATTGTGGGTTTTTTTCCATTGATTGTTTTTTGGTTGGTTCTCATGAATCCTTTAGTTGTTGGGTTGAGTTATTAGTTCCTGGAGCCTTGGTTGGACAAACGCTCTGGAGCCTGACGAACAACTGTCAGGTTGAGTTACTAGTCCTAGAGACTTGGTTGGAAAAATGCTCTGGAGACCTAGGTGGGTTGAGTTACTAGTCTTGGATCCTTGGTTGGACAAACGCTTTGGAGCCTAGGAACAACTGGGGTTGAGTTATTAGTCTTGGAGCCTTGGTTGGAACAAACACTCTAGAACCCTGGAGCAGCTTAGGTGGAGACCAATCCGTCATGGTAAGTGATGTCCAACTGTGAGGTGGAATCACTGGTTTTGGGGTTGAGATGGTTTGGTCTCTAGAGCCATGGTTTGGTGTTGATATACATGTTTGATAAAGTCCCACATTCATGCTTGGAATATGGCACGAGGGTGATTGGTTGAAGAGAGTTTTGGCTCAACCAGTCTATGGTCAGTTGGCATGTGGAAGTCCCATCTCCGGTTGGTTTTTACATTCGGTAATGAAGATCTCATTCCTTTGGTATTAGGTATGCAAATGCATTGGTTTATGTATGGATCTTTTTTTTGTTATATCGATTGTATTTCTCTTGTTATTATGTTGGTTATAAGCATGTATTTAATCAGTGATGATGTATGGCTCTACCTATGTTTTACCTGTAAATGAATGCACAATGTATCTATAGTCAAATAGAATGTATTATAGCTTATGATGTTGGGAAGCAATGCTTCTTAGCTATTCTCATATTTCTAAGAGACCCCAATGTTTAAATCTATTGTTTATACTTGTAGATGCAATGTTTGTGACATGTGTGACGAAATCCCTATCACGTCTAGGAGGGTTTAGATTAGTTCCTAAATATGTGATTGTTTCCATACATTTGTTTTAATGTCATTTAGCCTCTCCTAAAGTTTCATGAAGTTCTGGGTAGTGACCTGGGCTCTGGGGCTGAAAATGTGGCATGAATCTCAGAGCTGCAGGCACAAATTTGACCTTTTGGGGCCCTAATCGTGGCCTTTCCAAGGCATGTCCACGACTATAGGTTGCTAGCTGCTCCCTTGCCCTTACATGCCTGTGACTAAGGCCTAAATGGGTAAAAAATTAGTTCCCCTTCATGGTTCAGGGGTCTGGGAGGTTGGGTTACCTCTTGGAGGTGTTGTTGACGCAATGTAAGGTCGGTTTGTCAAGTTTCCATCAGTTCCACTTCCTTAAGTTCATCTAGGAGGTTGAATCTCATATTAGTAGCCTTTCGTTTCATGTTTACCCTATTTGGCCGATTATTTGGGTAGATGTGGGAAGAGGGTGTTACATAGTGGTATTAGAGCATGGTTCAATCCTCAGACTGGATAGGTCGTGTGTTGATTGTGCATTTATGTTGGTTGCATATGTTCTTAGTATGATTATGGTATATATGTGTTTGTTGTATCCATGTTGTGTTGGCCACAGTGGTAGTGGTGTCGCCATGGAAGGGATTATGGTGTCGTTGTCAACATGTTGTCATGAGTGTATGACTAGTTATGTGTTTCTCATGCTTGTGTATTGTTTATGCACGCTTGCTTACATATAGTTACACAATGTACATGCATTACTTGTTTATGCTAGGTCACATATTGGTCATGCTTGTGTGTTGTACGTGTATGCTTGCTTGTGTGATGTCATATGTTGAACATGCATTGGTCATTCATGATTGGTTATACATGTCAAGTGGGTGAATATGGTCAAGGTTGAATTGGTTGATTGAGTTTGTTGTGCATAATTTCATTGTAGGGAAGTAGGTCATCATGATGATATTGGTATGTTATGATGCTAATGTGTTGGCTAAGATAGAGTAGGAGATGCAGACCATTAGAGTGAAGTTGCAGTGTTGGACCTCGAGGCAAGAGCATGTCGTCATACAGGATTGGATGTTAGGCATGTAGGTATGTAGGTTAAGGATTGTTATATGCATTATGGTTATGAGTATTCCTTTCATTCTATTGATGTTATGGTTACATACATTATAGATGATAGTTGATTAGTGTGGTTATATGTATATGTGTCGGATAGTCATGAATGATAGCAACCTGTGGTGGTATGCATTGCTATTGTTGTTTTATGTTAGATAACTTATATGTTGTTGATGAGCTTCATATATAAAAAAATTTGTTACATGTCAGTGACTTGATGGTTAGGGTTATGACATTCATGCATGATTCGACCTAGTTATGATAGTGTGTTGTATTATGTCTATATTGACTGTGCATATGTGATTGTATGCATGAATGACGATTGTTTATGAGTTTGTGATCTCAACATGTTAGTTCGTTACTGTTATGGATATCATGATCTTATTTAGGTTTGAGTTGATGTGTTGTGAAGTTATATCATGCTAACTAGATTGATGGTGCAAACAAGATAACCTCCCCTAAGATGCATTAAGGTATGAGTTTTCTTATGTCGTTTATTTGGTGCATGATTGTTTGATTAGGTCGTTTATTTGGTATTGAGTGTTTGGTGTCTATTATGTCGTCTAGTTGATTTATCTAACATGGTAAGTTTATAGTTATTTGAATGTTTGATTAATTGCATGATGTGAGTATATGTGTCTATAAGATTGCATGAAGTAATGATCTTATTTTAAGAATAGTTGTAATAATACGTATGCGTTAAGATAGTTGATATGTACTTGACTTCAAGTAGGTGATAGTTGTAGCTTTATGTATTATGACCGATGAATGTGAGTTGATTGTTGATTATGACATGGTTGTTAGTCTTGTTAAAAGTTGATTTCGAATTAATAGATATGGTGTCTTGATATTTGGAACAAATGACTGATATGTGTGTGTTCAGTTACAAGGCAACATGATTGGAAAAACAAGGTAAGGTAATTAGCTTGTTGCTCTGATAATTTATGCGTTGATAGTTATGTGTTTATGATAGTATGATGTAGGGGATTGCATGGCAAAGAGATTTCCATGAAATCATAAAGAAGGCTCGGGTTGAGATTTCACTTGGAGGCATTGGGAACCATAGGGATTGAGTCATCGTGTTTATTGTAAATTCTTGTGCTTTTGGTCTTTTGTGATTTGATTGCGATTGATTTGTGGTTTTGATTGCGTCTGGTGTATTTCCATACCACTTTTTTTGGTGTCTTATTTATATTGGTTTTCCATGGTCTCCTTCTTTGTTTCTTGTGACTATATTTTATGTTTTGAGAGTCTCGAGAATTGGTTGGGGAAAGAGGAATTTAATAAAGCTCAGGGAGAGCTGGATGAAACCCAATAGGTAATGTAAGACTCACATGAAGCTCGGTGCATGAGTAAAGGCAACTGAAGGTAATAATATGATTTCCAGTTGGATTGGTTGGGTCCATTGAGGTAAATGGACAGTAGTAGTACAGTCGTGAGAAAGGTAACACAAAAGGTAAAGTGAATGGATCTGAGGTGTTAGATGCCTTGGCTATGTTGGAAACTATTGTTTTCAATATTGTGCATGGATAAAGAAATTTCTCTCAACCTAGACCTTATGATATCTGGTAATCAAGTTGTGATCATAATTATTATGATGTCTATACATGTATATATGCATGTATTTATGTCGCTATCTGACGAGATCATGATTTCTTTATGTTGATGTTTATATATGTATATATGTATGTATGTATGTCGTTGGTTGACAGGGTTGTCATTGATATTGATGGTTTTATGTTGATGTTATATATATATATGTGTGTGTGTGTGTGTGTGTGTGTGTGTGTGTGACATTGTCTGACATGATCATGATTGTTTTATGCTAATGGTTATATATATAGATTATATGTATGTATGTATGTGTCTATGTCACTGTATGACATGGTTTTCAAGGATCATTCTCGTGGAGGAATGATTTCTTATGCAGGTGAATGTCATGAAGAGGTTCTTGGTCTTATGAGGAATCAAGTGGGAAGAGTAACTCTGACAGATATATGAGGTCAATATCATGTGGAAATGAATTTATATTATAGGCTTGTATTATGCCTATGTTTATGTTATGGATAGATAATGCCGAGGGGTACATCAGCGAAGTGAAAGTAGTGTGATCTGTGACATGTTAAGATAAGCATGGATAGTGGAAAGGCACTAGAAGCAAAGTTCCTTGTGGGGTCAGTGTGTGGTCTATGGATGTACAACGTTACTGTTGTGTATATGTTGTGCATGATTGTCTATCTAGTGCTTGTACCTATGGCGATGTGTAACTGGTGCATATATATTATTTTGTAGATATGATGTTGTATGCCTGTTATATATATGGTGTCGTGTATATATTGCATATGTAGTGTTAATTATAGATGGTGCTATGTAAAAGTTGGATATGTGGTGTTGTGTACATACCATACTGTGCACTTGTTGGATATGTGGTGTGGTGTGCATAGGGTGTTGTGTGCATGTTGGATATGCAGTGTTGTTTACGTATGGTGCTATGTACATGTTGTATATGCAGTGCTATGTACATATGGTGTTGTGTGTGTGTCGTACATATGATGTTGGGTGCATGATTATACATGTGGTGTTGTGTACATGATGTACATGTGGTGTTGTGTGCAGGTGGTGTCACGTACATGTTGTGCACGTGGCCCTATGTACATGTGGTGTCGTGTACATATCGTGCATGTGGTGTTGTGTACATTTGGTATTGTGTACACCTTGTACAGGTGGTGCAATGTACATTTGGCATTGTGTACATGTTGTGCAGGTGGTGTCGTGTACACGTGATGTTGTACACATGTTGTGTACATGTGCTACTACATGTTGTGCATATGGTACTGGTATAAATGTGGTATTGTGTGCATGACGTACATGTTGTGTTGTACTATGTGTATGTATAAGTGTCGTGTGGTATTGTACACCAGGTGTAGGTGTATGTGTTATATGTCAGTGTAACCATATGTATTGTGTTGTATTGTACACCGGATGTATGTGTATGTATTATGTCACGTTGTACACCGGGTGTAGGTGTATGTGTTATGTTGTGTGTTGGATGTGGGTGTATGCATTGTGTGGTGTTGTACACCTTATGTGGATGTATGTGTTGTGATGTACAATGTGTGTATGTGTACGTGAGTAAAGAGAAGCAAGGGCACTGGGTGTTTGTCGGGTGTGGCAACTGATTTAGTGTGTACAGAAAGAGAAAAATCAAAAGTACAAACTAATTGAAGGATAAATATCAATATTTTTATTTCGGTTTTATTATGCATGTCATCTACGATTATGACTTATGATGATTACATGTGACTTATGATTATGGTTTATGATGATTGCATATAATTCATGATTTTTACCTATGATGGTTTTGTTTTTACCTAACCATATGTGATATGTTTATTCATGATGATTTGATCAAACAACTGGTTTGACTTGTTGTGACAGGAAGTAAACTGAATTGCAAGTGTACTTATTGATGAACTACAAATGTGTTATGATGTGAATTATTTCAAGTTATTTTGAATCTAATGGAAGCTATGTGCTTGGTACACGAAGCACATAAATACATGGTTGGAACTTATTGCAAGCATTAGCAGCGTTAACAAAAGGAATTGGAAATGCAATAATATGTTGGTAAAACACTTCAAGAGAAGGCCATTGTGGGACATTGGTACCCAATAGTGTCCATTGATTTCCATGAGCATGCTATGACCGATATGATGGTTTTGAGGCAGGAATATGCCTTGGTTGTTTTATCTTCCGATGTGAGGAAGCCTTGCCAAGGGATGGACTGCTCAGGATGGCGATGCCAACGGAACTTGTAAGGTGTGTGACTGCACATAAGGGGGGAATCATATTTTTTATTTGATGGTAGAGAAAATGTGTATATGTGTTTATGTGTATATTATTGTAAATATTGTATCGAGCTAGTTTATAAAGCTCCACAGACAGTATGATTATGGTTGAATAAAATGTGGTTGTTATCGTAAATATCGTAATGAGTTGTGTTGTAAAGCTCCAATAAATGATATGCTTGTCATGTTTCAGCAGTGGTCATTATAAATACTACAATGAGCTGTGATATAAAGCTCCATGGGAAATATGTTTTTTTTTCAAAGGTTTGTTTGTTGTAGGTGTCATTGAACACCGAGGATGATGTTCCCCCAAGGGGCATGGTTTTGTAACAGGCCTGGTAAAAATTCATGTAAATTTTTTTATAAGACCACAGTTGATGGGACACTTATTCCAAGCTGAATGGTGGGAAAAACATCCTAATGCGGGTGTTCACATGGTTTATTATGGCTAAGGAAATTGGAAAAAGCTATGGCTGAGGCATTAAAGAGGCAAAATTTATTTTTGCACATTTATTTATGAAAATAATGGAAATTAGGAGAAAATGAAGGTGAAAGGTCACAGGTTGCATGTGAGGAGGAAAGTGAAGGAAAATAATGGAAAATGAAGAAAATAGAGACCTCATTAATAAAAAGGCTTATGAGGATCAATTAGTGAGCTTTTGGCTCAAGTTTTTGGTCAGTGCATAACTCTCTCATTATTCTCTCTCTCTCTCTCTCTCTCTCTCTCTCTCTCTCTCGGATACTTAGAGTTTTCTTGTACCACTCTTGGAGAGTGTGGATACCAGGTGATTTGGAGCAAGAAGTCAAAGGAAGAGCAGGAAAACGTGGGTGGAAATTGGGATCAACAACTACAACAGGATTTGATTGCAGGTATCGAGTTGCGTGTATGTTTTATTCACTAGTTTTGGTTCTCATGATTCCTTTAGCTGTTGGGTCGAGTTATTAGTTCCTGGAGCCTTGGTTGGACAAACGCTCTGGAGCCTGGCAGAAAACTGTTGAGTTGAGTTACTAGTCTTAGAGCCTTGGTTAGAAAAATGCTCTGGATACCTAGGTGGGTTGAGTTACTAGTCCTGGAGCCTTGGTTGGACAAACGCTTTGGAGCCTAGGAACAACTGGGGTTGAGTTATTAGTCCTGGAGCCTTGGTTGGAACAAACACTCTGGAGCCTTGGAGCAGCTTCGGTGGAGACCAATCCGTGATGGTTAGTGATGTCCGACCGTCATGTGGAATCACTAGATTTTGGGTTGAGACGGTTTAATCTCTGAAGCCCCATTTGGTGTTGATTGATGTGTTTGACAAAGTTCCACATTCATGCTTGGAATATGGCATGAGGGTTATTGACTAAAGATAGATTTGTCTCAAACAATATATGGTCGAGTGGAACGTGGAAGTCCCATCTTCGGTTAGCTTTTACATTCGGTAATGAAGAGCTCATTCCTCTGGTATTCAGTATGAAACTGTATTGGTTTATATAGGGATATATTTGTTTTTATATCCATTGTTTGTTGTTATTATGTTCGTTATAAGCATGCATTTGATCAATGATGATGTATGGATCTACCTATGTTTTTACCTATAAATGAATGAAAAATGTATCTATGGTAAAATATAATGTATTGTAGCTTATGATGTAGGGAAGTAATGCTTCTTAACTATTCTCAAATTTGTAAGAGACTCCCATGTTTAAATATGTTGTTTATACCTGTATATGCAATGGTTGTGACATGTCTGACGGAATTCCTTTCGTGGATAGGAGGGTCTGGATGAGTCCTTGATGATGTGATTGGTTCCATACCTTTGTTTTAATGTTATTTAACCTCTCCCGAAGTTTCATGAAGTTCTGGGCAGTGACCTGGGTTATGGGGCTGAAAATGTGGCACAAATCTCGGAGTTGTAGGCACAAAATTGACATTTTGGGGCCCTAGTTGCGGCCTTGCCAAGGCATGCCTGCGGATATAGGTTGCTATCTGCTCCTTTCCATTACATGCTCGTGGCTAAGGCCTAAATGGGTTAAAAACCAGTTCCCCTTCAGGGTTCTGGGGTCTGGGAGGTTGGGTTACCTCCTGGAGGTGTTTTTTATATAGTGTAAGGTCTCTTTGTCAGGTTTCTGTCGGTTCCACTTCCTTAAGGTCATCTAGGAGGTTGAATCTCATATTAGTACCCTCTTGTTACATGTTTACCCATGTTGGCCGGTTACTTGGGTGGATGTGGGAAGAGGGTGTTACTGATGAGATCTATCCTATTTTTCCATGCCCTATAATTAGAGGCTCCTTCTAATTTGTTTTCTCCCTTCATTGAGATAGACATGGTTCTTGAAGATAGTAGGCTTGAATCCTTATAATATCTTTATTTAACTTCTCAAAAACTCATTATTCTCCTTTCAATAGATCTTCAAGCTGCATTTTTCCTTCTTCTTCACCTTAGCTCTGATACCATGTTATAAAATCAGAAAGGCAAAAATATTTTCTTTACGTTTATAATTACTTGTGATATTCTTATGTTCTTATTGACTTTCTTGTGTTCTTCTTTTATCTTAGTTCATCAATAAATTACCAAAACCATAGCACGAAGATCAAAGACACCAGATGTGGGTGGAAAGCCAGGGAAAAATCCCTATCTAGGGGGGAAAACCAGTCAACAACTCTTCCTTTAGTAGTTTCACAAGATAATACAAGACTCTTTGACCTAGACACAAACTTCCTCCAATCGTCAAGTCAACGCTCCCTTCTTCTATAGATGATAACATTCCAATAACAACTTTGACCTGGAAGCAACAACACCTCGACCTTGAAGAAGCAACACTTTGACCTTGAAGCAGCAACAAAAACTTCGACCTGGAAGTGGGAGTACTTCGACCTTGAAGCAAGATCATTTTGACCTTCTGCGAATGTCCAACAACTTCGCACGCGTGAGAGATAGATGCCTTTGAAAATTTGATCTTGACCCTTTCTGTAATCCTTTCCTTGTCTTGCAATTTCACTCTTTTTTGCTCGTTTTTCTTGTATATTGAACTTGTATGATTGATTTCATCCAAATGAATCAAACTGCACTTATTAATAACCTCTTTTGTGGGTCGAATTAACCTAATGTCACTACAAGGAAAAGACCCTCTAGCAAAGGTTATAAAGGAGGTTTTTAGTGTTATAAAATTGGCCAAAATTGTCAAAAAAACATATGCTACCACATCCGTTTATGGTTATAGAGGTTTTGGCGGAGATTTTACTGGAAATTCAACACACAAAAAAAAGGGGCGGCCAGAGGTTATTACGGATGTTTTTTCATCGGTGCGCTAATTAGGATTTAATGCACTGGTGCGTACATGTGCACGACGCCCTGGGGCAGTCTAAGGAGAATGTACTGGGTCGTTAAGGTATAAAACAACACCGGGCGTAGTGTTGGTGATACAACGCACAGGGAAGTTATAATTGGTCTTGGGAATTGAGCGGTGCCCATAGGTCGTATCAACGCGCCGGTGCGTAGAATTATAAAAACGCACCGGTGCGTCCCTTCACACAAATGCACCAAGCACTATAATTGGTATCGGTATTCGTGCAATGTAAATATGTCATACAAATAGACCGGTGCGTATAGACTCTTAAACGCCCCGGTGCGCAATATCACACAAATGCACGGAGATTTATAATTGGTATCGGTATTCGTGTGGTGCCCATAGGTCGTCTAAATGCACCAGTGCGTATAGACACAAAAATGCCCCGGTGCATAGTATCACACAAACGCACCGAGATTTATAATTGTATCTCTATTCGCGCGGTGCTAATAGGTCGTAAAAAGGCACAGGTGCGTAGATAGACATAAACACACTGGAGATTCGTACCGCACAAACGCCTCAATATTTTTAATCGGTTGTGGTATTTGTGTGCCCGTAGTTCATAAAAACGCACTGGGGCGCTTAAGAATACAAGCGCACCGGTGTAAGTATACACGCACCGGTTTTCATTTTGTATTTTTTAGAAACATCGATCTGTGACAGTGCAAATATTGTGATTGTTTTAAATTCATTATTCATCAAAGGTCAACACATCTTATAACAATATTCATATTAATTAAATTTTTATTAATGCATTTGAATGTGATGTTTGGATTAATTTGTTATATCATATCAAAATTATTGTGGTGTTTTAAAATTCATTATTCATCAAAAGTTTATACATATATATCTTATAACAATATTCATATGAATTAATTTTTTATTAGTGCATTTGAGAACGACAATGGAGAATGCAATAGCGACAATAGAGAATGCAATAGAATAAATTAAAACATTTTTTATTATACATATATATGAATAAGACATTCTTTGTCATACAAAATGGGACAGTTATTGGTATCCCTTTATCTTTCAATTGGGACACTATGTCCATTACATTAAAGAAAATGTTTGATTTCACAGACATTTTTCAAAAAATATAATGCCTTGCTTTTATATCCAAACATAATGATCACCATTCTTTGCTTGAACTGTTGTCACTACTAGAGCTACTTCCATGACTTGGGTTATTTTCAGAAATGTTTTGTTCACGGTGTTGATTGTTTTCTTCTTCTTCACCTTCCATCTAGAAACATAAAAATAAACTGTAATGAGTGTATATACATTGGTGAGAATAATGAAAATTGCAATATTAAATAATATACATCAATGTAAATCGAAAAGAGATGACGTACCAATGCAAAAATTGACTCATAAACTATACACATTCTTTCAAAACCATGTAACATGCCATCTTTCAAGATTTGATCTGTTGGTGCAGTGCCATACTTTGTTTCCTGCAAGTTATATACTCCATAACAAATCATATATTTAATATAAAATATTTATTTTTTCTATTAATTATAGACAGAGCTAAGTAAAACAAGATCGATAGATGCTTACAAATTCCACAATTAAGTTATGATATGCCAACATATACACACAACCCATATTTAACCCAATTTCAATCAATTCCTCTGATGATTCTTCTTTGTATGTTAGCACCTGTTTGAAGACATTCAATGATGATTTTTCTAAAACAACTTAAAAAATACAAAAATGAAATCTACTTAAGTTGTTATAAGGAAATAACAATTACTTACAAACTTAGATATCAATCCTTTTCTTCCTTGTCGTCCTGTTTTATGTGCTGAATGGGTTCCATTTTCTTTTCTTTTCTGCAAGAAAATACTTGAAAATTAATATTTAATGCTAAATTTTTTATTTATTTTACCTAATGATCGAAAAAATCAATTATTATATGTTACATTTGAAGCAAGTTGTTGTTGAGATGGCTCCTCCAGCGATGCAATTTTGTCCATTTCTTTTACCATCTCCTTGTACACCTTTTTGGACATTCCTACTGGCATATTTCTGATATCAGCTCGTTCGCTTTTTGGGATTTTCATAATCTTCTTAAAAATGTAACATGACAATAAACTATTTAATTTTCATATTGATATATGAAAAGTAAGTATAACAAAAGTGATATTTATAAATAATTCTAGACAAACATCTAAAGAAATATTACTTTTTCATTACTTTTTTTTGTGTATGTTTTTGCTATTAAAAGTCTCACATGTCTCATTCACCAATTCTCTGGAAACTCTTCCTGTAGTTTACATAAAATTTGTTTCTTGGAATCATTGGATTGGTTTTTGTATTGTAAGTGGAAAGAATGTCTATACATTCGTTCCACTAGATCCCTCAAACTTTTGTAAAAGTTTTTCCCCCTTTCGTTAACCTCCAGCACCACTCCAGATGAGCTAAGGACCAATTCATTTTCATTTGCATGTTCTATTTTTTCTTTTCTTAGAACAACATTCCTTTTTTGAGTTGTTGGTCCCTGTAGAACATTAAACAGATGTGAATTAATAGACTTTTTCACACATGTTATCTAATAATTTTAATTATATTATTAATGAAAACTAAAAAAAGAAACTCATATTGGATCGATAGTATTTTTCATTCACCTTATTCATCTTTTTGTAATTTTTTCATCAAGCTTTTACGCTTTTCTGGTCCTAGATCAGAAATAATCTTATCGAGCTTCGTCATTTTGTGGTTCTGCATGATACACAGTAAACAATACATATTAGTTAAACTTACGCTTTTCTGGTCCTAGATCAGAAATAATCTTATCGAGCTTCGTCATTTTATGGCTCTGCATGATACACTGTAAACAATACATATTAGTTAAACTTACATATAGTTCAAAAAAAAATAAAAAATACAAAGAACATGCCTTTTTTGCTTTTCTTGACGTGTTATCAGTATTTTTATTACTTGATCTCTTGTCACTCATTTTTTATCAATCTCAAACCTGTACCATATCATTCAGTAATATATTTATAAATAAATTGTCAACATTTCAAGTAAAAATAAAAATAAAAAAATCTCAAAAAACCGATGCGCCATTCATGGTTTACGCACTACCTCCGGTGCGTGTCACTCTTCCAAACGCATCGCCGTAACAGTATAATAGACCGTACGATGCTCTATGTCAACAAGGAGCACCGGTGTGTTACATGTCAATGATTGCACCGGTTAACCATGATAAAATAATTAAAATTGTCCAGTGTTAGGTCTTTAGCAGAAATCAGTGCCATATTTTACATATGACGCACCACAAAAAATAATAATAATAATTAATTTAAAAATAAAATAAAAAATAAAAAAATTATCACATTACATTTTGTGGTGCGCTTGTAAAATAAAGAGCCCCGGTGCACTACGTACTCCAAGCGCACCGATAAAACAATCTTTTTTTTTTTTTTTCCCTTTTTTTTTAAAAAAAATTCATGCCAGGGCCCACATGGATTGGGATTCAACTATGCTAATCGTTTCGTCAGTTGGATGTATTAAGTCTATATTTAGCAATACAAACCCTATAAATCTAAATTGAAAAGCCTTAATTCTGAAATCATAGAAAGATGAAAAAGAAAAGAGAGAAACAAAAAGAATGTAAGGTTTGTACATTTTTTTCTTTTTTCGAAACAGAACTTTTGCGGTGCGCCATAATGAAATAGCGCACCGGCTGCATATTTTAAAAATGGCGCACTGAAAAAATATTTTGTTTCTCTAATTTTTTATCACATTATTTGCACGGTGCGCTGGGAGAACAAAGCGCATCGGTGCGGTATTCCGCACAGGGCGCACTGACAACTTCTTTTTTTTTACGCAAGGGCCGACATGAATTGAGATCAGACTATGCAGGTCCTCCCGTTGGTTGGATGTCTTAGTCTTATATTTAGCAATACAAACCCTATAAATATCAATTGAAAAGTCCTAATCCTGAAATCATAGAAAGTGGGAGAAGAAAGAGCAAAAAAAAAAGAATGTAGGGTTTGTTTCTAAAATGGTTTTTTTTTTTTTTCAAAACAGCACGTGTGTGGTGCACCATAATGAAATAGCGCACCGGTGCCATATGTTACATATGGCGCACTGATAAAAATATTTTTTTATTTTATTTTATTTTTTATCACTGTATTTTCGCGGTGCGCTGCTATAACTGAGCGCATTGGTGCGCTATGTTACGCAGGATACACCGACGAAAAAAAAGTCTATATTTTTGTCAGATTGACGCAAGGGCCGACATGGATTGGGATATGACTCTGCAGGTCCTCCTATTGGTTATATGTCTTAGGCTTATATTTAGCAATAAAAATCCTATAAATATAACTTGAAAAACCCTAATTATGAAATCACAGAAAGTGGGAGAAGAAATGGCAGAAACAAAAAGAATGTAAGTTGTTGTTGTTGTTGTTGTTGTTTTTTTTTTTAATCGGCACGTTTGTGGTGCGCCATAATACAATAGTGCACCGGTGCCATATGTTACGTATGGCGCGTTGATAAAAACATTTTTAATTCTTTTTTCACTATACTTCGCTCTATTATGCAGGGCGCACCGACAGCTTGTATTTTTTTAAGATTGATGCAAGGGCCAACATGAATTGGGATCCAAATATGCAAGTCATTTCGTGGGTTGGATGTATTATGATTATACAAACCCTATAAATCTAAATTGAAAAGAAAAAGGAAGAAGAAAGGGCAGAAACAAAAAGGATCTAGGGTTTTTTTTTGTAAAAATGGATTTCTTTTTTATTTTTGTTTCTGAAAACTGCAGAAAAGGTTAAAAAAAACTGCATATAAAAAAAAAGGGTTTGATTTTGTTATTTTACTTCATATAAAAAACTACAGGAAAAAAAAAAAAAAAAGACTTAGATTTCTTAATTTACTGCATAAAAAAAACTGCAGAAAAAAGTGCAAAAAAACAATAAACTTATTCACATTGTTTGAAATTCTATGGTATAGGGTTTGACTAACCAGAGGTTTGGAATTCTGATTGTCTGAATACCTCTGTTCGAACGTATTTCCCTGCTCCACAGTGCTCTCGTGCTCTGTTTGCTCCAGATATGTATCCTGCAAATCTCTGGCTGAAATTTTTTGCAAAAATAGTGAAATAATGAAAAGTGTTTAGTATTTAAAGAAATGCTTCATGAAATTAGATTTTCGAAAATATTTTGCCGCCCATTTTTCAATTTACCGATTTTTTTTGTTTTTTTTTTCACTTAAAGAAAAAAGGGTTTTTTTTTTTTAGCGATTATTCGTTTACCAGTGTGTCCTTTAATTTAACTGCACCGGTGCGTCCTTTTATAAAACAGCACTGGTGCGGAAAGTAAACAAAACTCACCGATGCGGTAATCTGTACATTACGCACTGGAATGACATCGAAGTTTGTGCATCAAAATTTATCATTGTTTTGCTCAAATGCAGGGAGAAAATATCATATATTATATAGAATGGACAATCCTTCAAAATCCAGCTCGTTCCATAATATTTCTCAAAGTCCATTACAAAGTTCTCCCTATACATGTGGATATGTAATATTTACTTCAGATTTGTTTTATTTTTTCACTATCTAATTGAATTTATATATGTCTTTTATCCATGCAGTCAATCACGCACAACATAATTAAATTTATAATGTATACAATTTGCAGGTTCATGCAGATTCATCATCGAGTTCAGATGCACAAAATATTCAAACTACTCCAAAACGTCGAAAGTTCTTATCAGGAGCTGCATATCGCAAGGTGCATTTGGTAGATGAAAATAGACAGCCGCTTCACCCTGCCAATTGTAACAATATTGCATCTTCTAGCCATAATCCCAAGACAATGATGGTAATTATAATTATAATTGTTTGGTATATATATTGATTAATATGTAATTATTTCAACGTAAAACCAATTTATAATCATGCAATATTGTCAACATGGTTACTAATTGATATCATATATTTTGTACTAATCATGTTCAATTTTTATTTTTATTTATTTTTAATTATTAGGATTCTAGTGATGATGAACGACCTACCCACCATCTTCCGTTGCACCCCACGACAATGTCAAATTGAGAGAAGACTGAATTAAGAGAAAAAATCGGAGAGGAACGATACCAAGAATGGTTAAATCAACCACCGATTCAATTCTCGCTACGTCTAGATTCACCAATTAGGAATGACTACAACAATAGTAGTTCTTCAGAAGATGGCAATGGAGGCAATCAAATAGAGGTTGGTATGGATGATTACTTAAGGGATGTGACTGCCATGGAGACAATGTTGTTAGATGCATTCCAAAATGATGATCAGCTAGGGGATGATGCTCATATCGCTGACACCTTTTTTCGAAAGACTTAAATTTGCTTCCACCACCATCTCTTTGGACTTGGTGGTCAGTCAAAGTCTACCCAATTGGTGACAACAATGTTACTGTACAACTTGAAAGCAAAGCTTGGCTTGTTGAATGCATGTTTCTCAGAAATTTTGAGGTAAGTTACCATAAATTATTCCCTTTATATAAATTTGAAATATAATCAGTACACTGCAATGAACATTACAAATGTTAAATTTTATGAACGTTAATAATTATATCGACATTAATGTACATTTAATATTAATATATTTTTCCATGATCACCAACTACATGTTATTCAAAGATAAGGTTCTTCCGAGTGATAATGTCTTGCGCGGTAGCTGCGAAGAGGCAAATAAATTGTTGAAAATGTTGGGTGTTGAGTACATATCATATCATGCATGTCCAAATGATGGTATTATATATAGAGGAGAATATGCAGACAAAGAGATGTGTCCGAAATGTGGGCATGATAGGTGTGATAAATAAAAAAAAGAAAGGTAAATCACGTACCGGTCCTCCTTTTAAGATATTGAGGCACATGCCTATAATCCCAATGATTCAAAGGCTCTTTTGTTGCAAATAATTAGCTATGTGGGATGGCATGCCTCACATAGAAGTGAGTTGGGAGTTATGCAAATCCCAACTGATTCAATAGCCATGAAGCATATAGAGGATACATGGCCCGAAAAATTCAAGAATGAAGTACGAAGTCTACGACTCAGCATAGCCATGGATGGCGTCAACCCATATTCCCTCCAGAACACCAGCTATTCTGTTTTGCCTATAGTAGTGATCAATAACAATATTCCCCCATGGTTGTCTGTGAAGAATGAACATCTTATGTTGGCTCTCATAGTCCCTGGTAGAAGAGAAGAGAAGAATATGGATGTCTACTTACAACCACTGGTAAATGAATTGAAGGAATTATGGAATGGGATAAATGTATACGATGTATCAAGACCCATCGCAACAGAGAGGAGTTTTACGTTGTATGGCATATGTGCTTACACGACACATGATTATCCAGGCTTAGGATTTTGCTCTGGTAAATTACATGTTTAAATTATTGATTTGTTTATATATAATGTAACAATATTCTTTCACATATTAGCTATTTAATTCGTTGTAATAATATTTGTTCTGATCTTCATGATATTCTTTAACGTGCCATGCATTTTAATTAATGTATACAAATATAATCTCGTAGGCCTTGTAACAAAAGGGTATTTTGGATGTAAATGTTGTGGACCTTCTCTGAAAGTTAGATGGTCCAAGGACCTACAAAAGCCAGTATATGATTGCTCCAGGATATTCCTACCAGAACAACACCCATACAGAAGATTAGCATCCGCTTTCAATGGTAAACGAGAGAAAACCCAAAGGCCTCCAATAATGACACCAGTTGAATGGCTTAGAGCATATGAGAGAGAGAAGGAGAAGGAGTTCATAGAAATGTTCGATTCAAATGGGGAGCCTAAGTTCGATGATCCAGATTTCTTCAACACCTATGTTGAGAAATTGCCCATTGGGATGAAAAGGAAATTTATCTTTTATGACCTCCCATATTGGGAGCATCTTAAGATTGCCCACTTATTAGATCCCATGCATATATTTAAAAATGTTTCATCTTCTTTATGGAGGCACATATCATCGAAACAAAGTGACACATTGACTGTTAGGAAAGATCTTATTACTTCAAAAACTAAAAATAAATATTGGCGAAGACGATTAGAAAGTATGGGATTAGAGGCAGGTGCTGGTCCCTCTAATTCATGGTTTTTCAAAGAAGGTGATGTCCCATGGATTTTTAAAAAATATGATATATCTTTGGCAAAGGAAGTTATAATGGATGTGAGGGTGCCAACTTCATACGGGTCTTCACTATGGCACTGCTTCACCATGGATGACCATTTGTCGGGGTTGAAATCACATGACCATTTGAATCTTCTAAGAGTACGTATAATGTCAAAAGCATGATTTTATTATTTTTTATATTAATAAATTTTATCCCATGCGGGGATCATAAAACATAACTAATTTTGTATATTATTGCACATGTTTATAACTTTGCAGAGTCATTATCCTTTGTTTGTGCGTGGGTGTGTGAAACATGAATTCCCTCAAGACCTAGGACGTGCCATATCTAAATTATCTGCATTTGTACATTGGATCACGTCAAAGGAGATTCATGTGGCTAGCATTCCACGGTGGCATCAAGAGATAGTTGAGATTTTTTGTATGTTTGAGAAGGAACTCCCGACAAGTTTCATGGACTTACATGTTCATCTTCTAATCCACCTGGTAGATGAGGTTGAATTAGTTGGGGTTGTTTCTTGTCATTGGATGTTCTTCTTAGAGAGGTACATGAAGAAATTGAAAGGTTTTGTTCAACAAAGGGCAAAACCCGAGGGGTCTATGGCAGAGGGGTACATATCGTATGAGTCTTTCTACTATGCCAGTGAGTACATCAAGCAGATCGACAACAGACCAGGTGCGGTGATTTGGGACGATCAAATGGATGAAGACAAAAGAGAAGGAGAGTTGCTCCAAACGAGTGGAAAAAAGCACTTGATAAAGAGTAAGCGACTTATAATTTTTCAAATTTACAAAAAATCATTAATATTCATGTTGAACTTCTATATAATGTATATTTTGATCTCTAAGTACTATATAATGTTGGTTTGATTTCATCAGCGAATGCAGAAATTGAAGCAATCAATAAATTCATTCTTTACAATTCTGAAGTGACACAACCGTGGGTCACATTGTACAAACAAAACAGGATGAAATGGGATAGTGACAGGAAAGAATTCAGACAGTTGAATGGTAGAAGTGTGCCTTATCCCGATCATTTAAAAAAAATATGCCAAAAATATGCCCCAACAGTTGGGTTGCTGACCAAGTCAGAGAGAAATACAGTGCTACCGGTCGTTACCCGTGTGCTGAAGAGGATGCGCTAAACATAGGGATTGGGTGCAACAACTTGGTAATAATCTTTTTAATTTATATGTAAATTTGAAACTTATATTAAGACATATACATTTCATATTTTAACTACTGTTGGATTATTATTTATAAGACACATGACACTATGATTTTTTTAACTTTTTTATAATAGGTGCATTTGTTCCCATCTATGTGGGCATATGGACACCATTTTTCTCACAAAAAAAGCCGATGCTGGAAACATCACAGAAGACTGTGGAGTGGAAGTCGAGTTCGATCAATCTAGTCGATCTAGCCACTGTGACCAACAACTAGTACGAGGGACGTTAGGTTACGTCAGAAAGATATAAGAGATCATTAAAGTGGATTTTTCTTCTTTCCAATGTGTTATTTTTAGGTGAAAATGGTGGGACACCTTTGATCGGAATAATGTAAAGGAAGATCGCGATAGTAGGCTAATATGTATCAACTCTAGAAAGATGTGGGATGAAGCTAACGAGCCCCATGTTTTCCCTAAACACTCCAACCAGGTGTTTTTTTACCCAGATGTGTTGGATAGGGATTGGTGGTTCTTATTGACACATGACCCTAGATGAAAACATATTGTTGAGAACAATAGTGTTGTCATACCATGCGAGCTAGAAGATAATGAGGGTGATCATGAGAACCGAGAGTGATATGGTACATGTGTTATTTCATCAATATTTATATTTTTTAAGATGGGTTTTTCGAAATATTAATATAATATGTATTTTGAATTAATTGGTAATTTGCATTATGTTAATGTTAAAATCAATAATTGACTTGATAATTTGGTATTATGTTGATCTCGAAAACAATGGTGTATTGTATAATTTTTTATTTTTTATTTTGTATCTAAGATCATAATAAAACAATTATAATTCTAAAGTACAGGAATTTATTTGCATTATTTCCTAAACTTTATTATGTTACAATAAATCATATTATTCTAGATTTATTATTCTACAATTATTTAAAATTTACAAATTTACAAATTTAAAATTTTTAATAAATTCATTCCACATTAATACAATTAAATTTTTACAAATATTTTACATACAATTAGAATTACAATTACAATTACAATTTTACAATTTCACGTACAATTACAATTTTAGAATTTTACATATATACAATTACAATTTACAAATTAAAAAATTACAATTACAATTACAATTTTACAACTTTAAAAATTACAATTACAATTACAATTTTAGAAATTCACATATATACCATTACAATTACAATTTTAGAATTTTAAATACAATTAGAAATACAAATATTACAAATTTACAATATCATGATCATTTGGTATTAAATTAATTAATAAACATCACATTCATGATAACCATCATACAAACATCATATTTGACTAAAAAACACATTCAAAATCGCTAACTGCATCATCGTGATCATGATCATCGAACAAAACACAATTAACATTATATATTAACATCATCAGTACAACACAAACATCAAATATACATCTCATGTCAAATATACATCTCATGCTATCACATACACATCTATCTGCAAGCTGCACATTAAATGAACATATCTAACATGACCTAACAACATACACATCATGATGATCACCAACTTGTAAATTAGGTACAACTGCAACATGAACATAAAATACATGGACCATAATATATATATATATATATATATATATATATATATATATATATATATATATATATATATAAAGACGGAATAATGTTAAAAATATGCCGTTGTAATATAAATGTCATGGATCGGTGGTGGTTGTACAACATCAATATGGGTACAAGTGGCCGATGGTCGAGATGGTCGACCTCATCTCCATTTGACTTGGATGACTGGTAGATCTTGGTGCCGGCTCGCGTACGGAAGTACGACGCGGCGCGAGGCGCGAATGATCATGGAATGATGGTACGCTACGCCTCGCGGACTGTCCATCTGTGTGTTGCGGCTCGGTCGTAACGTGCAACAGTATCGTAACGTGCAACAGTCCTCGTCAATCGCGTAAAAGTTGTCGTAACTCCTACGACATGCCGCATCAGGCTATACATGTCACGCGACATGCCTCTCCACATCTGTGATAGCCTGTCATCGGCCTCTATGTCTCTGAAATCAGCGGGCCTGATGCTCGCCTCAACAATCAATGCAATGAGTTGGTTGCCCAACTCCATCATGTATCTAACATCACGGAGACGTCGACCGTGCACCGACGCACCAGCAGGAGCAGGTCTCTGATCTCGACTGGCCTCTTGATGATCCTCGGAAATATCTGGCATGCCCTCATCCTCATGATGAGGATCCACACCTAGATCAAGTGGTGGTGGCAGCATCTCCTCGCCATCAAAAGAGCCAATGTCTGCAAAATATATACAAGTACACAACAATAACTAGAGGATTTTATTACACAATTTAATAAAAACAAGTTAAAGAATATGTTAGAATAAATTTAAATAAAACAGTAATATTACCTCTATCATCTGGTGGCTCATCAGCTATGAAGAGGATGTTGGCACACCCTCGCCAATCCAAACCCGCATAAGGACAGGGGACCAAAATGAAGGGATTCTCATCAACACTAGCTAGCAACTCCAGTACATCATTTGATATCCTCGCTGGAAAAAGAGTCTCCTCTTTCTTGGGCATCATCTGCCCCACATGTGCATACGTGCCTCAGTAATCGGCCTACGAGGCTGCCGAAGAAAAGAAAGCCTCGTCTCTGGAAACCTCTCAAAAAATAAACAAAAAATCTTTGAAGCAAAAGGGAAGTTGACCCTCCCTTGTGCATGAGCATGACATCTATCTAATGATGTACAGAATTGCCGCAAAAAAACGGCAGACCACCTGACAAGTCGTGGCTGTTTTAGTAAATATTCAACATAATATAAAAGCTGGCAACTAATGCGTTGCCCATCATTGGTGTTGTGCGAAATGGTTGAAATGATAAGTGAGAGACACTAGACCTCCTCATGACTAAACGCACCAATACGTAACTGTCGTCCAACGACTTGAAACTCTGCAGGAGATACTAAATTTTCTCCAATGTATCTCTGGGAGTAAACTAACTGACTCCCTGCCACACAGCCAGCTGGAACCTCGGGGAACGAGGGAAAATATACCCCTCTCCTCGATAGCCCTGTAATAAAATATACATCCTCCTCAGTGGGTGTGTACCACTGGTTGATACCAACCCAGAAAGCATGTTGTTGGGCATTCCACCTTCGGATAAGATGTCTCAAAAACAAACTATGGGACTTTAAGGAAGTAGCCTCCTCATAGAACTTGAGGAGGCCTACCTCCCTAAGGAGCCCCTGCGTCGCTGTTGTAATAGGGTGAGGGTACGCATCTCTCTCCCTCTCCCTTGCCTCCCACAGGCAAACCATGTTATACTGTTCCGCTTCTTCTTCTTGTTGTTGCCCCTCTTTTCTCCTTTCACGTCTCTGAATGATTGACATATTAAACATATTTTTTTTGTTAAATGAAACATGCATTTACAAATATAAGTATATATTTATTTTTTGAAAAATAAATAAAACAAGGGTCGGTGCGCCAAAAACACAGTCACAGACCGGTCCTGGTGCGTCACACCAAATAGCACACTGGATACGGTGCACCTCATGATATGGACCGCACCGGGAGCGGTGCTATAGAAAATGTTTTTAGCGCACCATTCACTATGCGCGGTGTCAGGAGGCCGGTGCGCTGACTTCACTATCTGCCTGGGGCTTATAACTAAGTCAGCACACCGCTCTCCTGCTACCGTACATAGTTGTCGGTGCGGTATTTTAAGATGATGCACCGTTGACCTAGGCCAAATACGGTAAACAATGCGTTGACAAAATTAGCTGACCCGGGGCGGTTATTTCAGTCCACGCACCGCTCCACCACAATTGACCTAGGTCAACGGAGTGGACAAATAGCCGACCACACCACTCTTTTTAAAGAAATTTAAGTAACACGGTGCGCCTGTGGTATCCGCCCCAAAATCGGTGCGGATTCCCTTAGCATCAGTTTACCAGCCCGAATCGTTGACAATGTCGAATTGCGGTTCCAGTGCGCTAAAAACATTACCCGCCCCATGGCTGGTAAGTCCGTCAACACACCGAGTTGTCGCGATACACCATTGTCAACGGTGCGGCCTGGTAACCGACCGCACCGCACTTTTTATTTTATTTTTTAAATAACACGGTGCACCGCGCTGGAACCGGTGCGGATACAGTCAACACCGGTTGCAGTGCGGCCTGTAAATTTACAAGCAGCACCGCAAACTGGTGCGAGCCGAACGGCTTGAGCGCACCGCAAACTGGTGCGAGCCGAACGGCTTGAGCGCACCGCTCAACATTTTTTTTTTTTTTTTTAATGGTTAATTTTAAGGTTTTTTCAAATTCTAATCTGCTAAAAGGTTTAATTATGAAAAACAAAAAACAAAAAACAAAAAAACAAAAAAACAAAAAACAAAAACAAAAAAAAAAAAAACAAAAAAAAAAACAAAAAACAAATAAAAAAACAAAAACAAAAACAAACAAACAAACAAACAAACCTGTACATTTACCCGTTGAGGAGGCATATTGGTTGTACAATTTGCAAAAGAAAATTTGTCCACTATTTTATAAAATTCAAGTTGGAGAGTTGGTGGCAATGCACAACAACAGTGCGTGCAATAAGTGTAATGGGAGCATGGATGTCAGTGCGGCTCAAACAAGGATAACTTGCATCGGTGCTTGAGAGCTCTATAGCACTGACAAAAGTGAAAATGTGGTTTTTTGGCCGTATATATATATATATATTTTTAAACCATGTTCCGGTGCGCGGGGTTTTTACTAGCGTACCGGTGTGTTTCGACTATGCCGCCCTAGGCGGTTTATGTTTTCGCGCGCATTTAGGAGGCACCGGGGCAGCCTTGCGGTAACGCATTGGTGCTCTACAGTAATAAGATGCATTGGGAACGTTGTCCGGTGAACCAATGATTTGTGCAGTTTTTTGGCCGTAATTTTGTTTTTTTTTTTTAAACCCTTTTTTGGTGCGCAGAATTTGGGGCCCCGATGCGTTTCAGTCACTTCGCACCGGCGGTTTCTGTTCCACGTACTTTTTATGAGACACCGGGGTGGCTTAGAGGTAACGCACCGATTCTCTACAGTAATAAGACACACCGGGAACGTTGTCCGGTGAACCAATAATTTTTGCGGTTTTTTGGCTATAATTTTGTTTTTTTTTAAACCCTTTTCCGGTGCACAGTATTACTAGAGCCCCGGTGCATTACAGTGATTCTCCACTGGGCGGTTTCTATTCCGCGCGCTTTTTACAAGACACTGGGGCGGCTTAGAAGTAACGCACCGGTGCTCTATAGTAATAAGATACACCAGGAACATTGTCCGGTGAACTAATGATTTTTGCGATTTTTTGGCCGTACTTTTTTTTTTAAAACCTTTTTTCGGTGCGTGGTATTATTGGAGCCCCAGTACGTTTCAGTAATTCCGCATTGGCCAGTTTTTGTTATGCGTGCTTTTTATGAGACACCGGGGCGGCGTAGAAGTAACACACCAGTGCTCTACAATAATAAGACGCACCGGGAACGTTGTCCGGTGAACCAATGATTTGTGCGGTTTTTTGGGCGTAATTTTGTTTTCTAAACCCTTTTCTGGTGCGTGGCATTTATGAGGCCCCGGTGCGTTTCACTCATTCTACCCCAGGCGGTTTCTGTTCCGCGCGCTTTTTATGAGACACCAGTGTTGATGGGTTGACACGCACTGGTGCTGTTACTTAATCAAAGGCATCGGGCTAGTGTGTATGGAGCGCATGGTTTCCGGTGTGCCAATGTTTTATGCGGTTTTTTTGCCTTTATTTTTGTTATTTAACCATCTACAGGTGCGCGCGTTTTATGGACACCCCGGTGCATTTTCTTGATTCCACGCCGATGCGAAAGTTATGTAAAGTATCGGTACTCTACAAAATTACAACGCACCGGGCGTGTGTGTACGGAGCGCATGGTGTTCGATGTGCCAAATTTTTAAACGCATTGGTGCTATGTCGTCTTGAATGCACCGGTGCGTTTTTAGGTGATAAGAGCACCGGACGAAACACATCCACACAAATCTCCGCCTGCCAACCTCCTCTAGGAACCTCCACTAGAAACGGATGTCTGGGGTATTTTTATAAAGGGTTCCTCAAAAACATCCACTAGAGGGTCTTTTCCTTGTAGTGTGTATGCTGACTTGATCAAGTAAGGGCCATATTGGTGTGGAGGTGACAAATTACTTATTCGACTCAATAAAATTCTTTTTACATGATGCAAAAGCCCAAGAAGGCTCTCATAAAATGGACAATGACTCTATTGACTCAAGATAAAACCTATAAGTCCTCAATGGGGACCTTGACCTAGAAAATGATGACCCATGCTCTAATAAGTCATTTTAATAATAATAATAAATTTCTTTTTCTTTCTTTTGAAAATACATTTCATTATGACTCAAGTACAACTATGAAGACCAAACCTAGTTACATTATTCAACATGAGCTCTTAGGGCGACCACCATAGAGTGAAAACAACCAAACAAGCACAAGGCATTGGTGACTGAGGTCATTAATAAAGAACCTTCGAGTTATCAATATGCTGCATAACATTAAGTGTGGTAGGATGCCATGGTGGAGGAGTATAACTCCATCATAATTAATGATTTATGGGAGGTCGTGCCTAGACATGTGGATAAGTCAGTTGTAGGCAGTTGTAGGCTCTTGATGGATCTATAAGATCAAGTATGTTGTATATGGAAGCATTGAGAAGTATAAGGCTAGGGCTTTGGCCAAATAATATGTAAAAAAGGAAGGCATAGATTATGAGGAGACCTTCACTCTAGTGGCCAGATACACTTCCATTAGGGTTGTGATATCTCTAGCAACACATATGGGATGGAAAATTCGCTAGATGGACGTCGAGATTGCATTCTTGAATGGGGTGATAAAGGAGGAGGTGTATATAGAACAACTAGAGGGATTTGAGATACATGAGACACACACACATGTGTGAAGACTGAAGAGGGGACTATATAGGCTCAAGGAAGCTCCTAGAGTATGGTATGGTCATCTTACCGACTACTTGTAGCAGATGGGCTTCATGAAGAGAAAATTAGATTCCAACCTCTACCATCTAATGATGGGAGGTGAGCTACTCATCTTGGTTTTATATGTGGATGATGTATTCTTGATAGGGTCATCAAAGCTCATAAAGGAGTGCAAGAGGGACTTGGCAGCTGAGTTTGATGAAGGACTTGGAACTGATGCATTACTTCCTAGGACTAGAGGTATAACAAACAAACAAGGAGGTCTTCCTTAGACAAGGGAGATATACCATGGATATCCTAAAGAGGTTTAGGATGTAGGACTGTAGATCCATGTACACCCATATGATTACCAACTGATGGAAGATAAACACATCAGAGGATGCAGATGCGGATCGAACCTTGTATAGGTAGCTCATCGAAACTCTCAAGTATTTGTTTAACAGAAGGCCAAACATTTGTTTCGTAGTCAACACTCTTAGGTAGTTCATGGTGGAGCTGAAGAGAGTGCACTGGGAAACCATAATACATGTATTGAATTATCAACATGGTACAATTGATGTTGGATTGTGATATGCTTGAGGCGATGGTGTCAGTTTGATGGGATATACAGATGCTGAATAGGCAGGAAACTTCATGGATCGAAAAATCACCTCGGGGTGTTGCTTCAATTTTTGGACCAAGGGTTGTCTCTTGGTGCAACATGAAGTAGACGTTTGTGGCATTGAGTTCTGCAAAGGCATAATACAGTGCAACGAGCATGTCCGCATGCGAACCTATTTGGCTTTGGAAGCTGCTAGTAGGGTTGTTTGGTCAGAGGTTAGATTCGACCAATATCTACTGTGATAATTCGAGTTGCATCAAGCACTTTGAGAGTCCAATGTTTCTTGATAGGTTGAAGCATATCAACATCAGATACCACTTCATTAGATATTATGTACATCGTGGATCAGTTCGACTACAACATGTTCCCACAAATCAACAGATTGTAGATATTATCACGAAGGCCTTAGGTAAGGCAAAGTTTGTCTACTTCACGGATAAGATGGGAGTAATGGATAACACCTTCCTCACTAAAAGGAGTGTTAGTTTTTGGTGCAACGGACATGTGTTCTAGTCTCTGTGGTGTCTATGAGGCTAAGGAACACATTTTATCCAATACCTATAAAAGGTTTTACAAAAAATGCCTTAATTAGATTAATTAACCAATTAATAATTATTTTCCTAGCCCTAACTTAGGAAAAATGGTTAATTAAATCAGATTAATTGAAGTAAATCGATTTTTTTCTAAAGATTTATTGAAGGGTCACTTGAAGGGGTCAAGATGATCTTAGCCATCGATTGTGATTAGACCATGGGTTTCGGTTGCTCAATGAGAGATTATAAGAGCAAGTCGACGGGGCCTTATAGAGTACACAACAAAGACACTTAATGGTGCAATTTGCAGTGAGAGAAAGGGTGCAGAGGGAGACACCTACAATGGGGTTTCAATGAAGAGATTAGGGAGAGAATTTCTGGAGAAATTCTCCACAGGTTTTCCAACATTCCAGTGAAAGTAGGGAGGCCGAATTTATTTGCGGAGAGCCCATACTAGGCGATTTAGCTAGCGATCATAGTTGGGGAACAAATCGAAATCCAGTTGCTAGAGACATGTGTCAAAGGAAGAGCGAGTTGTTCAGTCAAGTTGTAGGAGTGATTTTCCAGTGGTAGTGTAAGTTCCAATTGGGATGTACACATTTTCAGTTGCTAGTGTAAGTTCCAGTTGGGCCGTACGCATTTATAGTTTCCAGTGCAAGTTCCAGTTGGGCCCTACACATTTCCAGTTGCCAGTGCGAGTTGCAAGTAGGAGTGAAAATTGCACTAAGGAGGTCGAGTTTATTTTGTAGAGGAAACTTGGATTTCCATATTGATTTTCCAGTGGAGAAAATTGCATGTTAGAGCTTTGATAGTGAGAGGCAAGAAATTATTGTATTTCTCAATTTCACTGAAGATTTAATAATATTAAAACCCTCATATGGATGAGAAATTGAGGGTTTTAATATTATTAAATCTTCAGTGAAATTGAGAAATACAATAATTTCTTGCCTCTCACTATCAAAGCTCTAACATGCAATTTTCTCCACTGGAAAATCAATATGGAAATCCAAGTTTCCTCTACAAAATAAACTCGACCTCCTTAGTGCAATTTTCACTCCTACTTGCAACTCGCACTGGCAACTGGAAATGTGTAGGGCCCAACTGGAACTTGCACTGGAAACTATAAATGCGTACGGCCCAACTGGAACTTACACTAGCAACTGAAAATGTGTACATCCCAATTGGAACTTACACTACCACTGGAAAATCACTCCTACAACTTGACTGAACAACTCGCTCTTCCTTTGACACATGTCTCTAGCAACTGGATTTCGATTTGTTCCCCAACTATGATCGCTAGCTAAATCGCCTAGTATGGGCTCTCCGCAAATAAACTCGGCCTCCCTTCTTTTACTGGAATGTTGGAAAACCTGTGGAGAATTTCTCCAGAAATTCTCTCCCTAATCTCTTCATTGAAACCCCATTGTAGGTGTCTCCCTCTGCACCCTTTCTCTCACTGCAAATTGCACCATTGCGTGTCTTTGTTGTGTATTCTATAAGGCCCCATCAACTTGCTCTTATAATCTCTCATTGAGCAACCGAAACCCATGGTCTAATCACAATCGATGGCTAAGATCATCTTGACCCCTTCAAGTGACCCCTGGGATCAAATCTCATCAAAGATATTAATGAGATTTGATCCCAAGTTATCAATAAACTTTAACATAAACGCATCTACATTGATTTAACCTTTGGGTTTGAGCATTATTATGGTCCTTATTCCAATAGGAGGTTGATGATTTAAAACGAATGCATGGTCTTGGCCTACATTTCTTCCTAACACTAAGGCATTCAAAACACCCACATAATATTATTTGGTTTATTTTGTGATGTCAATTCCATAGTGCACATATTTGGTTTCTACATATGTTTTGGGGGATACGCTTTAAATATTAGTATCATTGCAGAGTTTTGTTTACAAAGACACCAAGCTATGCATTTTTAATATGGGCTTTTGAATAAAAAGAAAAACTTAGTTTCGAGTTAAGGATTTTTTCCTTCCAAACATCTAGCTTTGAAAAGTTATGCTCTACAATGGTGCCAAACTATGCAATTTTAATGCATCCCTTCAACTTGACTTGAAAACTTTGTGTTTTTAATAAGAAAATGTTGCTACACCAAGATAATGCGTCTTTTGCATTTAATATTGTTTGCCAGCAGTTTGCAACTTCCATTGTTGTTGTTTCAAAATATTTGGTTATGCATAAGAAATACATTGCCTTACCACTATTTGTTTATAAGCTTACCAGAAAAATCTAACCACCTTTTTTTTTGTTTTTTTTGCTCATTCTATGATCCTATTTCCATGGTGCCTAGATTTGGTATTTGCATATGTTCATAAGAATACATTTTACATACTTTTTGATCAGGTGATCAAGTCCTTAATGGAAAAATGCTCAAAAACTTAGTTGCTCAGAATTGGTCCAAACCAAAACGACAGGAAATAGCTCGAAAAAATGATCCTATAAACGTGAACGACACTGAAAACCGACGCTGTATGAGAAAGTTATTCAGCTTTGAAGTTTTCCAATTTCAGTAAAAAAATGGCCAGTTTGACTTTATAAAAACTATTTATTAAAAAAAAAGAGAATATTCCACATAATATTCTACAGAATATTCCAGGAGCAGCTAATCATGGGGCGCCACGTGGCCAGCTCGGAGGTCGCCACGTGGCCCCAAGGTCAAATGGAAATGGTGATATAAGATTTTATATGGCGTGGCAGGGATCGACCCTGGGTCGGGGCAGAGACAAACGAGCGGCCCAACCGTTGGGTCACGAATGGTTCTTATTAAACCATGGGGGCAACATGTTATTTGAACTTTGAAAATTGTTTTGGCGAGGCCAGCCCCTCGACCATAGAACCTATGGCTCAAAACCAACGGCTTAAATCCATGGGCGCGCAACAATATGAATCGTGGTCACGTTAAAGGGTGGAAGGTGCGGAGTTTGATTTAAATATATGGTTCAAACTTTATTATATGTTGTGTTAAACTCAAAGTCTTGCCGAAGGTCACGGTCCCGTGGTCTTATCCACTAGCACCAACGAACTGGCGGCTTATATGGCGGAGCGCCTAAATTTAGCGCTGAACTCCAAGTTTGTCAGGTCTATCTGGAGTTTCTCCACTTTTGGTGGAGCTTTCCTAGCCCTAACTGGGCAAAGTTAGTTTCAGTCATAACTTTGGCTAGGGAAGTCCTTTTGGAACGATTTTTTTTTTTGATTTGGAGGTATTGGAACATTCTGAAGCTGTTGGAACAGGTTGCAGAGCCATCAGGACACTCTGTCAGTGATTTTATCAGCGGATTTTCTTGTGGAGCCACTAGGGCCTTGTGAATGATCAGCTGTATTGGGCTATGTTCATCTGTTTGAGGTGAATGAATAGTCAATTTTTACTGTTTCCAGCACTTTGATTATGATTTTGCAGCTATTTCAGCCTTTTGAGGCTTTCTTCATGGTGTAAAACTTATTTTGAGCATTAATAGAGAACGGAAAAGCCCATTGAGAGGCTTTTGGACCTAGCAGATGTAGCCCAAGAGAGGGGTGAACTGCTTTATTAGATGCTTTTTATTATGATGTGAATTCTTGCTGTATATTTCCAGAGTTTGATACATTAAATAGTGAATTTAAATAAGTCCTCTTAACACATAAAGACTTATACAATGATCAAAACTTATTTGTTCCATTCCAAACCACATTACTTCCATTGCAGAACACCTTAACTTGCTTGTTCACAAATAAAATTGGTTAATGAATACTTTGCAATCAGAAAACAAATACTTTCATTGCCAGATCGTTTTAGTGTTTACTTCATATTTCTTTAGGCAGAGCCAGTAAGAGGGCCAGAAGCTTCTAGTTTCATCCTTTCTAGTAAAGGTGAAATAACCAGTAAAAGCCCCTACTGTCTATCTCTGTATAAGAAATATTTTTTTCACACATTTCAGATCAGATTGGTATCAGAGCTTTAGGTTGTGCTCAAAATTTTGTGAATTTTGTGCAAGGAAATTGTGTTGTTCTGCAAAATTTGATGCTTACTAGGCTGAAATTGAAAAGAGGGGAAGGTCAATTGGTTAGAGAACAAGATAATCCTCAACCAAGGAGGGCTAGGGTGCTATTATCTCCATCTTCCATTTCATCCTCATTAGCCTTAGAATCAACCACAAACATGTCTTCAAGAGAAGGAGAAGTACATGAAGAAATGGATCCCAAGGAAGAAGAAAGAGTCTTTAGAAAAGCTTTATTGGATATGACTGAGATGGTTAGGATCCTCTATCAGGAGAGAAATGATAGGATTGTTGGAGAAGGGTCTAGAAACCAAAGAGAAGAAGGAGACTCTTCAGGAGGGAAGAAAGACAATGATAAGTCTAAGAAAGGGAATGGAGGAAATGGTGATCCACCATCTCCATCGTCATCCTCTTCCTCCACATCATCCTCTTCAACTTCTGTTAATCAGTCACACAAAACAAAAACATCTCTTAGAAATCTTTTGTTAAAGCTTGATGTAAAGTTTGAGTTGCCAATGTTTAATGGTGATGTGAATGCAGAAAAATTGGATAACTGGATTAGACAGCTGGAAGTCTATCTAAGAATTCAGAATTTGCATGATGATGACACAAAAATCCAATTAGCTTCATTGAGAATGGATGGAGCAGCTTTGGTTTGGTGGGAAGCCAAGACCAGAGAGGAAATCAAAAAGCATGGTAAGATAACTCTAACTTGGACTGAGTTTATTACTGCTATTAAGAAACAATTTTATCCCCTTGCTCATATTCAGAAGGCAATCATGAATTGGCAAAAATTTAGGTAACTTAAGGGACAAAATGTGCAAGATTATACCCAAGAGTTTAGAAGGAAAGCACTCTTACTTGGGGTAGACTTACAAAGTCAGGACACTTTGTTAAAGTACATAGGAGGTTTGCACAATTACCTTCAACATACTATTCTAATGTTTAATCCTACCAGCTTAGATGAAGTCTGTGTACAGGCTACACATTTAGAAGCTAGAGGAAAGAATGCTTTTGATGCTTTGAATGAGGATAGTGATTTCAAAAACAAAGGAAGAAAAAGAGTTGCAAATTCAAGAAAGGAAAAAGGAAAGTTCTTTTGTAAGAACTATTCAAAGACAAGTCATGATGAAGACCACTGTTGGAAGCTTCATCCTGAACTGAAACCAGAAAAATACAAGACCAAAGAAAAGGAGAAAACTGTAGCAACAGTTGATCAAGACTTAGGGTCAGACTCAGGTGATGAGACAAAAAGCATCGCCATGGTTTTAAAGAACATTAAGGGGAAAGAAGTGGTGCAAGACACAATTCCCAGTTCTAGCTCTTTAAATTGTCACAAAGATACTCAAGAAGAAAAGAGGAGGATAGAGATTTTCCATGTGAGGGTAGTTTCAAAACATACAAAAATTGACACACTGTTTGATAGTCGGTCACAAGCTCATATCATATCTGAAGACTTGGTCAAGCAGCTTAAACTTGAGACCATTCCACATCCGAAGCCTTATCCACTTGGGTGGATATGCAAGGATGCCAACTTGCAAGTCTCAAGAAAGTGCATATTGCGCTTTGCAATAACTGCACACTTTATTGACACAGTTGAACTTAATGTGGTGCCGCTTGATATATCTGGAATTGTTTTGGGAAGTCGTTACTTATTTGACAGGAAAGCGATCTTCTATCGCCATGAAAACAAGTATCATTTGTTCAAAGATGGTAAAGAGTACATTGTGAGAGCACACAAGAAGAAGCTGGAATCTTCTTTACTCCATGAAAGTCAATTGAAAAGACTGGTTAATGCAAGTTAAAGTCTAACTTTGTTGATGTTGAAATGACAAGATTTTGAGCATTCACCTTTTTAAGATGTTGCTAATAATATGTCTCAGTTTGATAACAGTTTGTCTTTGAAAGAAAAGGACGTTATGTTGCACAAATTACCTTTTGGGTCAGCCAATGTAGTGAATGAAGTGTCAAAGCAAAGCAGTGCAAGCAAGGAGGACACACAATTCAGCATGGGACAAAGTTGGTTTCAAAATAGTAGAATTCGCCATATGAACAGTTTGCAAAGTGAAAGCTATTTTAAGTCTTCTTGGAAGTTTGATCAGTGTAGAAGCAGTTTGTTTTCTGCAAATTACAGTTGCTGTTCTGCAAATTTTAATAATTTGCATCATGACTCTGTCAATCTTAGCAATGGTCGATCAATTAATTCTAGGGGCAATTTATCATTTTCTGAAAAGCTCCATTTGATGAAATTGGGTAGATTTCAGTTATTCAAGGGTAGAAGAGTGGAGAATCAGTCTCCACGTCATCAGTTTCACTAATCAGATAGCTTTTGTGGGTCCAAAAGCTTCCCATTTGGGAGGCGTGATCAAGTCCTGAATGGAAAAATGCTCAAAAACTTAGTTGCTCAGAATTGGTCCAAACCAGAACGACAGGAAATTGCTCCAAAAAACGATCCTGTAGACGCGAACGACATTGAAAACCGACGCTGTATGAGAAATTTATTCAACTTTGAAGTTTGCCAATTTCAGTAAAAAAATGGCCAGTTTGACTTTATAAAAACTATTTATTAAAAAAAAGAATATTCCACAGAATATTCTACGGAATATTCTAGGAGCAGCCAATCATGGGGCGCCACGTGGCCAACCCGGAGGCCGCCACGTGGCCCCAAGGTCAAACAGAAATGGTGATATAAAATTTTATATGGCGCGGCAGGGATCGACCCCGGGTCAGGGCGGGGACAAACGAGCGGCCCAATCGTTGGGTCATGAATGGTTCTTATTAAACCATGGGGGCAACGTGTTATTTGAACTTTGAAAGTTGTTTTGGTGGGGCCGTAAAGGGGCCAGCCTCGACAATAGAACCTATGGCTCAAAACCAACGGCTTAAATCCATGGGCGCGCAACAATATAAATCGTGGTCACATTAAAGGGCGGAAGGTGCAGAGTTCGATTTAAATATATGGTTCAAACTTTATTATATGCCGTGTTAAACTCAAAGTCTTGCCGAAGGTCATGGTCCCGTGGTCTTATCCACTAGCACCAACGAATTGGCGGCTTATATGGTGGAGCGCCTAACTTTAGCGCCGAACTCCAAGTTTGTCAGGCCTATCTGGAGTTTCTCCACTTTTGGTGGAGCTTTCCTAGCCCTAACTGGGAAAAGTTAGTTTCAGTCATAACTTTGGCTAGGGAAGTCCTTTTGGAACGATTTTTTTTTTTTTGATTTGGAGGTATTGGAACATTTTGAAGCTATTGGAACAGGTTGCAGAGCCATCAGGACACTTTGTCAGTGATTTTATCAGCATATTTGCTTGTGGAGCCACTAGGGCCTTGTGAATGATTAGCTGTATTGGGCTATGTTCATATGTTTGAGGTGAATGAATAGTCAATTTTTACTATTTCCAGCACTCTGATTATGATTTTGCAGCTATTTCAGCCTTTTGAGGCTTTCTTCATGGTGTAAAACTTATTTTGAGCATTAATAGAGAAAGGAAAAGCCCATTGGGAGGCTTTTGGACCTAGCAGATGTAGCCCAAGAGAGGGGTGAATTTCTTTATCAGATGCTTGTTATTATGCTGTGAATTCTTGCTGTATATTTCCAGAGTTTGACACATTAAACAATGAATTTAAATAAGTCCTCTTAACACACAAAGACTTATACATTGATCAAAAATTATTTGTTCCATTCCAAACCACATTACTTCCATTGCACAACACCTTAACTTGCTTGTTCACACATAAAATTGGTTAATGAATACTTTGCAATCAGAAAAAAAAAATACTTTCATTGCTAGATCGTTTTAGTGTTTACTTCATATTTCTTTAGGCAGAGCCAGTAAGAGGGCCAGAAGCTTCTGGTTTCATCCTTTCTAGTAAAGGTGAAATAACCAGTACAAGCCCCTACTGTCTATCTCTGTATAAGAAATATTTTGTTCACACATTTCAGATCACTTTTACAATTGCTTAGCTTTTCTATACTACAAAACCAATTTATAGAATTATAAAGAGCAATTGAAAATCAATTATCAAGCTTTCTATCAATGCAAAATGGAATTGAAAACTCTACAATGGTGCCAAGCTATGCAATATTAGTGTATCCCTTCAACTTGACTTGAAATTTTTGCGTTTTTAATAAGAAAATGTTGCTACAACAATATAATGCATCTTTTGCATTCAATATTGTTTGCCAACAATTTTGCAACTGTCATTGTTGTTGTTTCAAAATATTCGGTTATGTATAAGAAATACATCGCCCTGCCTCTATTTGTTTGTAAGCTTACCAAAAAATTCTATTATCCTATTTCCATGGTGCCTAGATTTGGTATTTGCATATGTTCTTAAGAATACGTTTTTCATACTTTTACAATTGCTTAGCTTTTCTTCACTACAAAACCAATTCCTAGAATTATAAAGTGCAATTTCAAATCAATTGAAGATTTAAACTTTGACTTGTAGAATGTGTTTTTAGAACTTCAAGCTTTCTATCAATGCAAAATGGAATTGAAAACTCTACAATGGTGCCAACCTATGCAATTTTAGTTTATCCCTTCAACTTGGCCTGAAAACTTTGTGTTTTTCACAAGAAAATGTTTCTACACCAAGAAAATGCATCTTTTGCATTCAATATTGTTTGCCAAAATTTTTGCAACTACCATTGTTGTTGTTTCAAAATATTCGGTTATGTATAAGAAATACATGGCCTTGCCTCTATTTGTTTGTAAGCTTACCATAAATTCTATGATTCTATTTCCATGGTGCCTAGATTTGGTATTTGCATATGTTTTACATACTTTTACAATTGCTTAGCTTTTATACACTACAAAACCAATTCATAGAATTATAAAGTGCAATTTTAAATCAATTGAAAATTTAAACTTTGACTTGTAGAATGTGTTTTTATAGCTCCAAGCTTTCTATCGATGCAAAATGGAATTGAAAACTTTCCGTTTTAATGAGATTTCTTTGGTATTATTTTCATTGTGGAATTATGTTATTTTTCAAAATTTGAAATGATTCTAACAATTAGCGTTTGTCATAGAATGCAACATCATTACAAATCATTTTGTCACCTTTTACCTACTAGACAAGCGCTGAACATGATCACCAGGGAGGACATCTATAGGTAGTTCGTCTAGGTCACCTGGGTCAATCCTCCTGGAGGGTTGCGCCCAAAGATGGCCTTCTATGCTAAGCACTTCTTGGAGTTGAGAGACGGGCTCATTGTTCGATCCTAGTATATGCTTTGCCACTGGATGCATGCTCTTCGCATTCCTCTAGGCCAGTTCAGAGTAGGTTCTCATAGACTTCGGGTAGAGACATGCCACTAGATGGATAGAACAGACAAAATCTGCCAGGTATGTCATTTACAGGAAGTAAAGACCGAGGTGCACTTCACTTTTGGATGCCTTGTCTACGAGATTAGAGGAAGGTTCCATTGCTTGTTTAGAGATTCTCAGACCCTCACCAACTTTTTCAGGTATCCCAATCAGAGATGTTTGGCCCTATATATGCAAGAGGCTCTAAGGTTCCGAGTGCATATTCTTTAGCCTCCCATCAAACCAGATCCCACATAAAGGATTATGACATTTTTCAAGGTACTACCTTCAGACAGGGGCACCGAGAGACTGATGGATACCACTACACATCCAAACTCTGGATTAGCGAGGATCCGTGGGACCTCACCTCGCCACACGAGATCCCAACAATAGATACGTCTCAGATCCATTCTTGGGAGACGAACTAGGTCCTCCAGATCTCAATAGCAGGCGAAATCCACTAGGCAATGATTTAGTGGACAGTCCACACTTTCCACCGACTCTTCATTTAGCTCCTGGATTTTTTTTGCTAGGGTCACTTCATGCATTGTATCTTGTATCGAGGAGAATTGAACACATGACCTTCCAATAACAAGACGCTTTAGTAATGAAACTTCAACCATTTAAACTAACCCTTAGAAAATTAATATTAGATAATTAATACTACATTATATAGAATACTTAAATTATTATTAATATCTTATGATGAATCAACCATTTATATATTTTAAATATTAAATTATTTTAAAATAAACTAAAACTTTAAAACAAAATATTTCTAAATAATAACTTCACTAATCTTAAAATTAACCAAAACAATAACTTCACTAATCTTAAAATTAACCAATACCTTAATACAAAGCATTAGATGAAGTGAAATTATTTTAATGTTAAAACAAATTAAACTTTCCACTAAAATACATTTAAAATACAACTCTGAGTTACGGCATGATTCCAGCCAAAATCTACCAAGAAAGTGAAAGAGTTTTAATGCTGTTTATCGATGTAAAATGCACAAAGACGACCAGAATAAGAAGTATTCAAATGGAATATACTCATTACATATATCATATTTATGCCGGGATGTCGTTCCAGAGCTTCCATGGAATATCCTCTTTTCTATATGTCATATTTATGCGGGGATTTCACTCCCTAGCTTCAATGGAATAGTTGCATGCTGTATGTTCGGTGTCTGAGCAGCAGGCGTGCCAGTGAAGTGATATATACCTATTGTGTAGATAGATTGTGGTTCGGTGTCCGAGCAGCAGGCGTGCCAGGCAGTGATATATACATACAATTACAACAGCAAAATAGCAATAGGATGCCCATAAGACATGTGGTTGCCAAGAGGCATATCTGCTTATCGTAGTTCTCCAGCCTCAATTAAATTCATGAAAAGCAGACTGAGACTGAGTGCGGCCCGGGCATTTTCAGAGGTGCCTAGAAGTACAAGCAAAGACAATGAAGCCACAAGCGCGATCGTGGGCGTGGCCACTGAGAAGAAACCTGAAATCGTTGTCCAATCTCCTCCCCCTCCCAACAGCTCAATGCTGTACCCCGCCGCTGCCGTTTCTGCCGCGCTGCTTTCGGTGACTGCTGCCACGGTGCTTGTAATGAGTGAGGACGAGACAAAGGCCAAATTACACCAACAAATACATGATTCACTCAATAGACTGGAAGGGATAAAGGAGAGAATCTCAGAGAGCTCCAAATCCATGTATCATCGGTGCATAGACACGGGAGTGGCAGCCACGGTGCTTTTCAAATCTCTGAAGTCCATGCTCTCATCTGCCAACGAAGAGGCCAAAGTGGGGCTGAAGATGAGAGTGGCGGCGTTGCTGGCGGATCTCTCGGGCGCCAATGAGAGCAGGAGGAGAGCCATCGTCAGTGCAGGCGGAGGGGCTGTCGTTGATTGGCTACTGGAGACGATTTCCTCCTCCAATTCGACTCCCCCCATAACGCAGGCAGAAGCAGCGAGGGCTCTGTCCCATTTGATCTCCGACGCCGCCACATGCGAGTCCGTGCTCGCTCGACCACAAGCGATCTCTCATCTATTCCGTTTTATTTACTCCCTTCGCCCCCACTCTGCCAAACAAGTAAGTATGGCCAAAATAACAAGATCTCAATTCTATTATCTAGGGCTTGGAAATACATCGGAGTTCTCCTCTATCTTAAACCAAAACGATTAATTTCAATAGCAGTTGAAACAAGAGCAAAAATTTAGATAGTTGGGGATGTTTCATACCCTTTCAAATACCCCTAGGGACATATTTTTCTCCTGAGGGTCGGTCGCATGGGCAAGCGGGCCCTCTGAAACGGTTGGAAACAAGAAAAAACATTTAGATGGTTGGGGCTGTTTCATACCCCTTTCAAATATCCCTAGGGACACTTTTTTCTCCTCAGGGTCCGTCGCATGGACAAGCAGGCCCTCTGAAACGGTTGGGGTCAGCTGCAAGTCCTGTGTGATTTTGGCGGAGTAGGTCTGACCTCCTCCACACCCACGAGGAGCTGTCGTTCCATGCAACAGAACCTACACCACCATATCAGCATACGCATTGTCTGTAGGTATTCCCGGAATTGAGTTGAAGTCCCCCTTGTCCAACACCTTATTCCCAGGTTCAGTCAAGTAGCCAAGTTTCCATTCGGAGATTCTTCCCCATGGCCTTAGATGTTGAGCTGGGCTTCTTCGCTTTTATGTTCTGTCTAGGATGATGCAGCTATGTTTCTCCTAGGAGGATGTCATCCATCAATGCATCGGTCTTTTCACAGTGATTTCTGACTCTGATGGGAGCCTGCCTCTTGGTCCTTTAATTTACCCTTGGCAGCCAGCACCAGCGTGCCTTGACATTCTCTCTTTCGTTCCACATGGATATTTCTTAGTTTCTGGCATCTTTATTGGACCTGCACCTTATCTTACACGATCTTGTTAACATTTAGCTTTTCGCTAGATACTCACATCTTTGTCTTTTTCTGCATTTGCATTGATTTAGGAATCGCTTTCTTAATCCTAATTTTTATTTACACCCATTGTAGTCTTTTAGTTCCATTGATCTATTTTTGTGGTTATAACTTCTTTGTTGGACATTAATAAAATTATCTTATCTTATCTATCTTATATTCTCATTTATGTCTTCTACAAAATAGGGGTCTTCCTAGAGAGTTGTAAGCGCACAATATCCCATAATAATGGAAGCTAAAGGTTTGAATCTGGGAGGAATATAATTTTCAGTATTATTAATATTCCCAAATTGTGGAAGGGCACTCAAACAGTTGGGCCAGGTGCAGGTCTTGTGCAGCATTGGTGGAATAGATATCCTCACCAACGCCTTCTTAGTAGAAAGGATCTTCCCAGAGTGTCATAATCCTACAACATTACATTTTAATATTCCTAAATTGGGAAAGAGCACTCAACCCACTGGGTCCAGGTGCAGGTCCTTTGCGACTTTGGAGGAATAGATATTCTCATCCACATCTTCTTAGCAGAGAGGATCTTCCTAGAGTGTTATATGACCACAATGTTATGTAATAATATCCCAAACTAGGGAAGGGTGCTCAGTTGTTTGGGACCAGGGGCTGGACTTGTGCAACTTTGGTTGAATAGAAATCCTCATCCTTGACATTTTAGCAGACGGGATCTTCCTGGAGTGTTGTAAGGGCACTACATTACATTAATAATAACCCTAAATTGGGAAGGGCAAGCAAGTAGTTGGGTCAAGGTGCAGGTCCTGTGTGACTTTAGTGGACTAAATCTCCTCATCTGCAGCTTCATAGCAGAAGGGATCTTCCTAGATTGTTTAAGTCCACTATGTTACATAATCATATTCCCAGATTGGGCGAGTGCACGCCTATGTCACAAGGTTCGTCGAACTTCAACCTTGAGGTTCGAATTTTGGTGAACCTTAAAATTTTTTTGAGGTTCGGCAAACGTCATTGAACCTCATAGCCATTGACCAAGTCCATATATCAAAACTCATAACCTCATGTCACAACTCAAGCTTGTAATCTATCGTTGCAATTTCCATGTTCGTGATAGCATTTTTCATGTTTATTGAATGTTGATTTCTTACTATTTTATCCTATATTTCATTTAAACTTAATATATGTATATATATAGAAAATGCATATAGACGAATCTAATGGCGAACCTCATCAAAAAATTTGAACACAAACCAAACCTAATCATTGCCGAACCTAAACTCGAACCATGTGACTTAGGTGCATGCTTGCTGCACAATGATAATTGGAAGCACATTGTCAAAAAGAAGCAAGAAAAATTGGGAATTCAATGTACATGTCTTGTTCTAGATTATGGCTATCTCCCTACTGGATAATATGCAGCTTACAACTGTGACATCTTATTGCTCAAGCTGACATGGGTGGACTATGTCTCCATGAGTCCATGTACCCTATTATTTACGTGGCCAAGTTCAAAGTTAACATTAGGTTCAACCGCTTCTATAATATAGCTACAGTATAAATTGATATATCAATGCACTTGTATCTGTTATTCTGGAACATAAAATTTCAGCATTTCTCTTCATTTGAAAAGCCTCTGTTTGCATCCCTTGTACAACCAACCAGAATTAAAATTACTCATCATAAAATGCATCCAACGAACATTGTAGCATTTTGATTTAATGCCAACTCAGAGTCTGAAATATCCCCAGTGTTGCAACTAATGCAAGTACTGAAAACATCACAACATGAATCGTTGCAACTCATCTGTCTCTCTGACCATGTATAATGAAAGCCAACCTCTAATTATATTAGATATTATTCATGTTTTTCCATTTCAATTGCATGTTTGTGTGCCGTTTTAAGCATCTAATTTGAAAATATTTAAACTTTTGATCCTGACCTTATTCTCTTGGTAATTTTTTACCCTCAAAACAGCAAAAGAGGATAAAGGCACTGCATGACAGTGGGGAGGTTTTAAAAGGCAAAAGCATGCTCGTTGCTGCCATCATGGATATTATTACGTCCAGTTGTGATAATCCCAATATGAAAGTATTCAGGCCAAGGCTTCCTCCATGCGCAGACTTAAGGGACATAGCTGAAGCTCTTCAGGTCATTGAGGAGGGTGGGCTAGAGTTAGATGAGTCACATGACAGTGATGATGATGATGATGACAGCAGGAAAGGAATGCGTGGTATTGGAATTAGAGTACTTGGAGACACAGCTGTTATTGGATTATTGGGATTAAAGGATATCTTTAGGCCAGATTTTTTGATTCCAGAACATTCAAATATCTTGATGTTACCACATTTACATGCTGCCCAAAGTTACTTCTCAAATAACAATCTGCAATACTATAGTGCTATAAGAGATTTATCTGGAAAAGGAGGCAATGTCCATGTTTCTGATACTATGAGTACTAAAAAGCAAGTTGCTTCAAATGAAAACTTTGAATATCCTGGACTCTGGGATGACTTGCAAAGTAGACATGTTGCAGTGCCATTGGCAGCATGGGCACTTGCCAGTTGGGCGTCGGCCTCATCTTCTAATAGATCCAAGATTGCAGAGCTAGACAGGGATGGACATGCTGTTATGACTGCTATAATGGCACCTGAGCGAACTGTGAAATGGCATGGGGCTTTGATAACTCAACTGCTTTTGGAGGACAAAAGTTTGCCTGTGATCGACTATGTAGCTGAATGGAGTTCATCTCTTCTTGGTATGGCAGTTCAAGCTTGTAAATCTCAGGACATCCCACTTGCACATGTTGCACTTTGTGCCTTTTTTGTGTCTATTGAAAGAAGCACTAATGCACAAAAAGTGATAATGGAAAAAGGCCTTCCCTTGATGAGGGAAATCGCAAAGCAGACACAGAAAGATCAGGGCATCCAAGAAGTTCTAGCTAAGGCATTGGAAGTGTTGTCAACAAGAGGAACATGCCTTTCTCTTGATGAAAGTAAAAGATGGTCTGGAATTCTTTTACGTTGGGTTTTTGGAAGACTTTCAGCAGAGGACACAAAATCCTCAGCCACGAAAGTCATTGCATGTATTCTTGAGGATCATGGACCAGGAACTATTACCATTTCTCAAGCATGGCTGACACTGCTATTGACTGATCTCATTGGCCTTAGTAAGGCTGCATCCACAAAAGGGATTGGCGCCTCATCAAAATCCAAGGAAGTCAAGGCTGGTAGCACTGTGCAGGTTTATTTATCTGTTCATTTGCTTATTGACATGCATTTTTTATATCAAAGCAAGTGTTTATGTTGTTAGGAATGGTATACATATTTTATTTCCCCGTCAAAGATGTTCTAAACGCCTTTCAGACATGAAAATAATATGAAGTCTACATTCATAGAACTGTAGGTCTGATTACTGTGTTTTAATATGGTATTTGTTTCTCTATTGGAAAGAACGTAAGAAAAACTGAAGAGAAATGAACGCGACTTGCTCAGACTTGTAAGTGTAATTAAATAATGGTGGCCATGTTCCAGGGAAAACTTGTCAGAAACCAAAAGAAAATCACAAAATAAAATTGATGCAATGCATCTGAAGGGAAATATACGAACACTGGTACGGATATGGATAGGTTATCTGATACAGACTCAAAAATTTAGAAGTGTGGATATGATATGGTATTTTTTAAAAACTATAAACAGACGCACATCTATATATCAAAGTTACCATATACGTATCACGTATATGGATATTGTGTGTCACGACAAAAGTTGGTGTTTGAAAAAAATTAAAACGGAAAATTGGAGCATGCACCTCGCATATAGGAAAAACATGCAATTTTTTCCCCAGAAAATAAAAATAAAATGGATAGATAAAATTAAGGATTTCAGGCTATAAGGTTATAAGTTATAGTCCATCCTAAAATGAAATAAGGGTCATTCTTCATCAACATAATATATGTTGTAGAGGATGAGAGATTAATAAAAATAGAGCCGTAAGTGTTTCTCCTGTTGCAGCATGAGCTGTGAAGTGAATTCTGTAAGTCTGTTCTAACTTCTAAGTTTTCAAGCAGTATCTGAACTTTCTCCTGTAGCAGGATGCAGCAGTGTTTTGAACTTTGAAAGTTGTTTTGGCTGATCTCTGTTTTTAAAAAATCGAGAGCTATATCTTGATCCAGATTATGTTGAGGACAAAATGAAGATAGCAATAACATGGGAAATAACACAGATTTTAGTATTTACAAAGAGCACTGTGATGCTGTGAAATTCAAACTCTATTGATGAATGAAATAATGACAGCACTATAACATGCAAAACAATACGAACTGACTAAAATTGTTGTAGCTTACCTCTGAGTAGAGATGTTTCAGCTACACTTATGTACAAAAAGCCCATGAAAGGATGCTGAGACTGCCTTTTAACATAAAGTCTAAAACCCTAACCCTAGGAGATGAGGTGGCAAAAGGAATTTGGGCCCTAAGTAGCCTATTTGATACATTAACTTCTTGGGCTGCAACTTTTGCATATGAACTCTGTTTGGGGTATTTGTTGGACTGTTAAAAAGTATATTGCGAGCTCTATGTGTTCTGTTAATTTCTCTAACCCTAGCAACCTGGCTAATTATTTCCTAGCAGATTTCTTGCTATAAATTACTTTTACACAGATCTACTGAATAAAAAGCTCAACTGAGATTTCAACATTTAAATAAAAGGTAACAGCAGAAGCAAATATTAACCAATCTCATTCACATGCACACAAAATTTACCACCCTTTAAATCTGTTGATTCATTAATGATAATCTTCAGCATACAACTATTCCCTTACTGGGATACTGGCCCTCGAAGAAAAATACAAATACAACAACACCTGGAGAGATTCCAGATGGATCAAACTCTTTACAGATCTGTCCTTTGATCTTGCTTGGGTGATGTGGATCCTTCTGCCATGTTGCCTCTTGCACTCTTCTTCAGACTCTAACGCTTGGATGAATGTCCTCCACCCAATCATTAAGATCCCACTATCTCACTGTTTTGTTCTCAAGAGTCAAGACATGTCTTCTCCCTTAGCCTAGCTTTCCTTTTATAAGTTTGAGCTATTGACTGAATCCACAACCCTAATCTCCAAAGTGATTGACAGTTGAGATTACGTTTCAACATCACTTGAGACCAATGGTTGAGATTCATCTAATTCATTAATGCAAATAACCTTTGCATTCTATTAGATTAACCCACTTATCTTATGAAAGTCAACCACTTTGATAATTAAAGTAATTGCTATGATTAAAGGGTAATTAGTTGACTTCTGCATGTCTAGACACTTAGACCTGTGTAGAAGAAATTGCCTGAGATACAAATGTCAACATGTTTGTCTGGCACGACAATCCAAGATTGATAGGTTGTCTTAGTTACCAAAAATGCATGGGAACTGCCTGAAAAATGTGTCAGAAGTTAAGCGATTGCAAAATCACTGTAATATTTACAAGGTGTATGATTGTTTTTGAGTTGAGTGGCAGATTTAGGTGGCCACCTAAATCCACTTGGATTAGTTGCCGCACTTTAGGAAGTGATGGCCTCCATTGTGTTAAGTTCCTCCTCCATCAAAGGGTAAAATTTTCATTGAATTTGACTCTTGGTGAACTACTTGCCCTAGTAAAGAAGCTATCTTGCTTTAACAACTTGATAGAGTTGTATATTCTATTGGTAGGTGCCATTTGACTTAGTGTCCATGATTTGGTTGATGGTGCCTTGCTCAATGTAGTCTTGGTTGAGTTCTATAGGGGCCAAGTGCTCTACTACCTTTGAGTTGTCCAATGAGGTGAAAAATATGGTCAAAGTAGCTCCACATTAAAGACAGGGTATAAGTTAAGGGAAGGGGGAATACTCAGTTCAACTGTTCAAGAGCATCCTCAACCGTGACCTTCGTGATGTTGTAAGGCCCATATTAGAGTGTCTTGCTTTCTGTGGGAAGCTTGGTAGTCGCTCTTTCAGCAACTGTAACCATACCTTAGCCAACTTGAAACTTTTGTGAAATTTGATGTTGATCGTGTCATTTCCTGTACTTGGTGTTGGCTTCTTGCAAAGTATCATGAACTTGTTAGATGTGTTGGCGTGTGTGAAACCTAATGTTTATTGTGTTGTTGTTGCTTGTACTTGGCATTGGATTTTTAAAAAATATTACAAACTTCTTGTTGGATGTGTTGGCTCTATTCCTATAAGTTTGGTTGCTTTGTCTACCATGCTCTAGGCATGGGAGGATTGTTCTTGTGTAGATGCAATAGGCAAAGCTACATTAATTGGGGCCAATGATTAGAACCTCAGGCACACTTGAAAAGGGCTATGGTCGATAGAACTATGAAGGGTTTTGTTGTAGCTATGTTGAACATAAAGAAGGCTCTAATTCCATGTATGTGGATGCTTTGAGTTGTACATTTTGAGGATATGCACAATCCATCGATTAAGAGGTTGAATGCAGTGCATTTGGTTAAGTTGTTGTCCATCATGGACCATAGGCTAGAGTTCAAAATGAACCCAAAATGCACCCAAATGCACTTTAAGAACACCTTAGCAGTGGATTTCATCATTATAATATTCTTGTTGGGTGCCAAAATGGCCATCTCGAAGGACCAATCAACAACAACAGATACATAATCGTTACATGCTTGGTTGAGGGCAGGTATGACATATAATACATGGAGACTAACTCCCAAGGCTTATATGAAGTAGGTAGTGTACAACTATCGCTTCCTAATGGCAGGTTTAGTGATGGCACATGTGGTGCATGATTTGGTATACTTGTTGATGTTTCGTCGGAACTTTGGCTAGTAGAAGTACTTCATGTTGAAGTGCCTTGCCACCCAACTATAGTGGACCTTCCAACTTAGCTTCTCATGCTTGCCTAAAGGAACATAAAGATTGCGCAAATGACATAGAAGGCCATCTTGGAGGTGAAGGTCTGAAACTTGTTGACATGTGCCTAGTGTCTAATATGTAGTAGTAAAGTCAAGATTGCGACCGTAGAATTGGGGTTACTCGGAAGTCTCATGTTCACTATGGAAAGTGCCACAATTGGAGGTTGATTGAGGCAACTTGCAACTCAATTTGTGGTGCCCTTCTTATACTTGATGGTCAAGTGGCCACAATTGTTGAAGGTATGTGGACACTTTTGATGGCGATCATTCCACAATTTTCCTTGCATATGCATGAATTGCAAGGGCTTGTAGTTGGTGTGGATGATTGTTTCCTTTCCCAAAATATAATGCTTCCATTGTTGACATGCTTGCACAATGGAATACATTTCCTTGTTGTAGGTGGCGTACATATGAATTGCATCAGAGAGTGTCTCACCATGATAGGCTAGTAGATGTCCATGTTGAGTGAGGATTGCACTAACAACATAATTTGAAGCAACAAATGGGGGAATTTCCTGCATCTTTCTTGGAGGTAATCTTCACAAACCTTGTTTCCCTGTACAACCTCCTTTCTTCCCCATTAAAACCAGAATGATAGCATAAGTGAAATCTAATTTTAGTACACCTCCCAACTTTGCTCCCCAAGATCTTGACAGGAGCATTCCAAATCTGGCTGGGATGTCAGCAACCACTACATCCATGACTATACTCTTTGCTTTGATTTGTGCCAACGAAACTGCTACATCTTTAATTAACCCAACAAATTTCACCCTTTTGGAATCAAATGCATATAGATCCCTATAAGGTTTGGTAATCTGCAAGTTAAGTTCCTTCATAACAGACAATGGCATGAGATTATGGGACGCTCTTGAGTCCAACATGCAATTATGTAGAGTATAATCATGAAGCAACAGAGAAATATAGAAGGGTGGAACAGAGGGATCTATTTCTTTTACATGAGGACCAAAGGTGACCACTGACTTTTCTTCTTGTAAGTTCACTGTGTCACTTATGTCTTCCACCTGTGTGAGATTAATAAATTCTGAAATTTCTCTCTTGTACGCTGGTATTTTGGCTAATTCTAGAAGAGGCACCTGAATTTTGACCTTCTCCAACTCTTTTGTCAAATTGAAAGCATGAGTTTGTTTAACGTTCTTTTAAGGTTCTTCTTCACTCTTTCTAGAATTTGCTGCTTGTTCAGGTACATGAACAACTCTCTCCAAGATATTAGTGTCAACTGATTTGTTTTGGGAAGATTCACCCTGCTGCACATTTGTTCTATTAAGTGAATTTACAGGTTGTTTCTTATTACTGACCTATTTCGTAGGGTCTTTTTGTAGTGGAGTCGCCATTGGAGAAGGAATGGAACCTTGTTGTTCACCTTCATTATCCTACACTCTAGATCTCTTTCTAGACCTCAAATCATACTTTTTATGTAACTCAATGTGCATGAAATCTGTGAATTGCCTACAGTATTCATCCATTTCATCTTGATCAAAAGAGACTTCAACTTCAGCATATTCTCCCTCACAATCTTCCTCTTCATCCTCTTCTATTGCATACATAGCAGATACATGATCCTCAGCCTCCCTTCGGTTATCTTCTGTTGGCTCTTCGGGTGCTGCTTCTATATACAACGGAGCTTGAACCTGGTCTTGATCTCTTCTTTCCCTCTGCAAGATTTGCAGGGGATGTGTTAATTTCTGAACATGTTCTATGCCATTTCAGATTAGGGCACACAATACTGAAGGAGATAGAACATACTAATAGATCGATGGAAGACAAGCCAAAACAGAGATGATGAATGGTGGCGTTATGACGATCAGCAGGATGCTTCTACCAGCAAAGTCTCCAATAGGTCATTCAGCCAAGCGTGTCACACATAACCCCAGAACAACCCAAACAAAGAACACTCCATAGATACGCAACATCAAGAACGTAGCTTCAATGCCATCAAGAGAGAAGGAATTCCTCCACCCAATGTGTGTCAAATGAACTTCAAGTCGCTCCAATATATAGGCATCTTTGGGGGTGTGTGACACGTCCTTTAAGACATTTAAGTCTATATTTTATTCTAGGCCGACCTAGCACATAAGTGGAATAAATTCAAATTACATGTTCTGCTCATCCGATTGAGATGATCTTTAGATCAATCTTACACCTCTCCGAAGGAGGAATCCAATAAAAATATTGAGATCGTCATCTGAGCAGCACAACCCAGAGTTTGGACCTAGTTGTCCAATTTTAACACTCCCTTTCAACTAGGTAGAACTCCGTCCACTAGTGCAATCCAAACATCGTGCGTCATCCCGCCGTAGCTTGCTTTGCTAGCCTCTTTATTTCAGAACAGAAGTGGGTCAGTCACAAAGACATCATACCCGACTGACAGATTCAGCCCAGAGGTCGGAAACATCTATAGGACTCACAAAGAGTCTCATACCAACCCGAAGTTGGTTTAATTGACCCGAAGTCAGTTGGAGGTCCGAAGCCTTACTAGGACTCAAGAGAGTCATATACTAACTCGAAGTTAGTTTCACTGACCCGAAGTCAGTTGGAGGTCTGAAACCTCACTAAACTTGATCCCAGATCAAGTGGTTGGACACGTGCCATCCTAGACATAGAGAGTACGACAATCTCCGATGTGTCCATCGGTCTTGCTATGGTCTCTATTCACATTTCCCACCTCATTGTCCAAATGAGAGGTACTTCCCATGAGTTCAAAACTCCATGGGTAAGATGCATACAGGGCACAGATCAGAGAGAGAGGTAAACCATCTCAATATCATCACGGTGGGGTAGAAGCACACCAACTAGGTTCGGCAAGCCTAGCCCTGTGGTTGCTTATAGCACCAAAGCTATCCCCAAAACCCCCTTGGAGCTCCCAGAGCTCATCGTCCAACAGGACCCTCAGAATAGGGTCGTTCCATGATTCCAAGATTCTCACGGAAGGTTAGGAACATGACCTTCCCCAAGGGCATTGTGAGAATATTTGCGACCTGCTCATCAGTTCCTATATGATCGAGCCTTACAGCGCCTCGCTGTACTATATCCCGGATAAAGTGGTACCAGCCATCAACATGCTTGGATCAATCGTGGAACTCGAGATTCTATGACAAATGCATCCCGCTCTGGTTATCGCAAGGGATAACGGTGGCATCTAGCACATGCTCGAACAACTCACTGAAGAGCTTTCGCAACCAAGTGACTTCACAACAGGCCATACATGCTGCAATGTATTCGACCTTAGCGGTGCTCAAGGCTACCGAAGCAAATCTACATGTGAAGTAGCATCCAGATGTGCTCTTGCGATCCACCACACTGCTAGCCCAATCGGCATCAGTATATCCGTGGAGTGTCATACTCCCGGCAGTGTATCTTAGCCCATGGTCTATCGTGTCATAGAGATATCTCAAGAGTTTTTTGACACCAACCCAGTGAATGTTATGATCAACCATGTGTTGACTCAAGGTGTTCACTGCACAACATACGTCCGGACAGGTGTTCACTAAGAACATCAGGGCCCCTACGAGCTGACGATACTCAGTTGGATTAGCTAACACAGGCCCAACAGCGCTGCCACTCAATTTCTTAAAGTTGAGTTTCATCAGTGTCGACACGGACTTACAGTCCACCATACAAGAAACTTCATAATGTATTTTCCTTGAGAATGGAAAATCTCGCCAGGTCTCTGCCAGACCTCCAGGCCTAGGAAGTAATGCATTAGTCCTAGGTCCTTCAGCTCGAACTCAACAGCAAGCTCCCTCTTGCACTGATGAATGAGAGGGTCAACACCTGTCAGGAAGAGGTCTCCACATACAACACCAGAATGAGAGGCTTCTTTCTATCAACTTTTGAAGTAATCAACATTACTACGAGTGAAGCCCAGCTTCACCAGGTAGCTATCTATCCTCTCGTACCAAGCTCTGGGTGCTTGCTTCAGCCCATAGAGGGCTTTCTTCAACCTGCAGACATGGGTGTCCCGATCCTGGACTTTGACCCCAGAGGTTGCTCTACATACACCTCTTCCTTTATCGCATCATGCCAAAAAAACGGTCTTTACATCCATTTGATGAAGATTCCGTCCTTGCGTGGCAGCAAGGAAAATCATAGATTATAGGTGCTATAATAATCAGTGCCTTCCTACAGAGGTCTCAGGCAACACAATTTCCCATCAGATCCATGCTTAATCTTATATTGAGGTGACAACAACTTTGTTCTGTGATCTAGGAACCATATCCCAGACATCATCCTCACATCCTTCCAGGTCTGATGCCTTACAACTTCTTTAAATGATCTAGGCTCATATTGTACTTATGGCAGCTAGATACCCTTGGTATTTATATGGATTCTTGGTTTTCCTCCGGGATTTCCCCCTCTGAAGCCGTATGTCTCTGAGCCATGAGGATCTTCTTTCATTTAGCAATGGTATCCGCTCAGGAGCAAATACAATTGTATTCTCCCTCTTAATGCCAACTTCTCTCTCGAGAGAAGACATCTATTTTAAATGAGGGCATCCCAGACACCAGATTGGAAAGGAGTCTTATTCTCCCACAGTCAAAACCATCCAAGACCACAGGCTTTTGTTGAAGACTCCAACAACGTCACTGAAAGCTGCAAAAACTTCTTAGTTCACATTTTACCATTACACTCCAATGTGAGACTGATACAGTCACATGCTTACTGCTACATAGGTGTCTATCTATGTCACTGTCCAACATGGAGAATATATCAACAAGCCTCAGCTTGTGTTAGAAGTCCTTACAACAACTACCTGTTATTTTGAGGAGATCTGCTATAGCTTCCTCAAGCAGCCTGATAAGATTGCATCTTACTGAACTACGGATCCAATTTGCCTTTTATCCTGCACTTGAGGTGTTCATCTACTACATTTGGCATTGCATTTTGCTTCCAGATCTGCCCATTTGCAGTGAATGGTTGACTGATCTAAGGGTCCAAGTCTTCAGATCTCAGTTCTGCAATTTGTCATTTGGTCAAGACACTTTCTAAAGTCACTGCCACTAGGTTGAGTTCAGATATATGTTGGTTCACAACCATTGTCACTAGTCAACTGTGCCAGTATCATAATACTATCAGATGAGGCACTTCACTGCTACTGTATGTAGAGATCTTAAAGACTTTGTCAAATACATCAAAACGATTTCATTGTCTTCACTTGAAATCTTGTCTATGCCATATGCACAGATCTGGGAATTATTGTGATTGGTCTGCGTCCAACTTTAGCTTGTATCTGTGGCTGCCTCAGGCGTGTAGCCAACCCAGGATTAGTGAGCACACAGTAAAAAACACATGTGATAACCACCTGCAATCTACAACATTGTTTCTTGAGGAGACACTCTTCCTTCATGCTGAGGGTAAGAGCCAAAAAAAATTGCCCTTAAAGTGGCCCATACATGACTTGTTGTTGTGGTATGGCCTGCGGCCTACCACAACATTCATTATGCTGCCTTCAGACGAGATTCAACAAGCATTCTTTCACTGCGTTGTCTGCAACTCTTAATTCAATCATTCTTATAAGCCATAGCAAATGCCTTGCATTCACACATGCTGTATGCAGGTTCATCTTAATCCCTCGACAACTTAGCCACGAATGCCTTAACAGTTGCACCAAGTGGGTTACAGTAAATATCAAACCATGTAGCATATTCTCCAATACATTTCCCTTTACAGAAGATTTTCTTGCAAAAAGTTCTGTAGTCTCTTCGTACTTAAGATAAGGGACCAATTTCATGAACAAATGTATTGTTGCTCTAGGGATCCTTTACCATTCGCTGATAATATTAATTGGATATGCAACTGGAATGGGGCGACTGTAAACATAAAAAAATTACTTGAAATAGATTTGGGTCTGAAAACCATTCGCAGTTACCTTAAATCCCACAAAGGATTTGGGCAGTCTATCTAGAAGATGCCCATTCAACTCTCAGAATGAGATTGTTGAAGCCCTGTGCATCCTCCCTGATGGCGAAATTGACAAAGCCAACACCCCTGCTCATTCCGATCCTGTGGTCCATGGCAATGATGTGACCAAACGTCTTGAAAAACTCGTGCAAGTAGGCCTCTCTGGTATCCTCGTTCAACCTTTTCTTGTTATCCTTGACTGTCCACAAACTATCCATAATTCTGTGCTACCCTTCCAGCATTTGTCTGCAGCCCTAATTCTCAATTATGTTTGCACTTGTTGACTGTGATGTGTCCGCAGTCTTTTCTGAGGTTTGCTTTGTATTTAGCTGCAGCGTTATCCGCAATCCTTCCTGAGGTAGATCCACAAAGCTTCATGAATTAGGTTCAGACTTATCCACATTCATTCCTGTAGTAGGTCCTGTCTTTACAACCCTGAAACAAACCTTCAAAACCCACGCTGTCTTTGGCTAGGGAAAAGAATATCTCCTCTTCAACGAGACTTTCTTGTTCATCACAAACAGATCTGATATGAAATTGAATGCGACCAACCTAGGGTCTGAAAATACCTTGATTCAACCTACACTATCCTTCGAATAAGCAGCTTGCCTCCTTAATCTCTGCGGTAGGCTTCAATGAAGCCTCAAGGCCCGCGGCATTCTTGTTTAGAGACATCCCATCCATCAAGTAGCCCATAGACAAGTTTATCTAGCCTGAAGTAGCGTTTGCTGCCCTAGTAATTCGGTCTTAAAGAAAACCCCAAAACAGACCAAAAAAACGTTGTCTTTCTTGGTTGAGGCTAGGGTAAATAAGGTTTCATGGCTAACGTAATAATCCCACACTGTGATGAGCTTCTTGATTTTCTCCTATGCAAGCCTTGCTGTGGTGCTATGGCCTGCGGCCTAGCACACAACAACCTATAGACTTCGGTCCCCCAAAAACAATGCCCAAACAAGTATCGAACAATGTAGCATTTAGCCTTCAAGGGCTCAGCCTAACAGCTAGCAAACTCGGGCCTCCATCATAGCAGCTAATAAACCCAAAACCAAACTCCTTCTCCTTGCTGTTTCTGCCTTCTTGTAGCTGCGTCTAGGGCATAAGAGAAGTCCCTCTTCACCAAGTCCTTTTCTAGAAATAACGTTGCACAAGATGGATCAACAGATCAGAGATTGCAATTCAAATTGGGCATTGTCTTCCCCATAAAGCTTTGATACCATGTTAATTTTTGAACATGTTCTATGCCATTTCAGATTAGGGCACACAATATTGAAGGAGATAGAACATACTAATAGATCGATGGAAGACAAGCCAAAACAGAGATGATGAATGGTGGCATTACGACGATCAGCAGGATGCTTCTACTAGCAAAGTCTCCAACAGGTCATTCAGCCAAGCGTGTCACACATAACCCCAGAACAACCCAAACAAAGAACACTCCATAGATACGCAACATCAAGAACGCAGCATCAATGCCATCAACAGAGAAGGAATTCCTCCACCCAATGTGTGTCAAATGAACTTCAAGTCTCTCCAATATGTAGGCATCTTTGAGGGCGTGTGACATGTCCTTTAAGACATTTAAGTCTATATTTTATTCCAGGCTGACCTAGCACATAAGTGGAATAAATTCAAATTACATGTTCTGCTCATCCGATCGAGATGATCTTTAGATCAATATTACACCTCTTCGAAAGATGAATCCAATAAAAATATTGGGATTGTCATTTGAGCAACACAACCCGGAGTTTGGACCTAATTGTCCAATTTTAACAGGATGTCTTCTGAATTGAGGGTTAAACCCCCCTCAGTTTTGTTGTACTTGTCTTTAGGAGTTTTTATTTTCCAATTCCATCTTAGCTAGCTTATTTGTCAGATTTTTTATCACCTTTGTCATATCTTCAATTCTTAGATCTTGTGATGATTCTTCTTTTGCCTTCCCCTTCTCTTGGACTAGCTGTTTCCCTTTCGCCTTTCCAGCTGCAGTCATATTAGCTTCAATCTCTAAAGCATCTGTCTGTATCTGCTCAAGAGTAGGGGCTAAAATCAGCTTCAAAAGCCCCAGAAAAAACTACCTCTGCTCCTACAGGGGGGGCTTCTTCTCTATAGGTAAACTATTGTACAATTTGTTGAATCTTTTTACAAACTCAGAAATGTTTTCATTAGGCTTTCTTTTAATTGCATTAAACTCTGTAAATGAGTAATTGTGATCTCTCTTCTCTCCCCCATCTCTGAGTGAATTGAGTTTCCAACTCTTCCCAGTCATTTGTGGAATCATTTGGTAAACCTTTGAACCATTTCCTAGCCTCTCCACTTAGAGACTGCACAAATATTCTCATCACAACATCAAGATGTTCTACATTTAAATTCTCAGCAAAAGTGAAAAACAAGGGTAAATGTTGCTCTGCAGTTACTTAATCTTCTCCATTCAAATGAGGAAGTAATTTGAGGTATTCTTGAGGCACGGTATTCATTGGTTGCGGAAGATTTAGTGGTGCATATCTATCCATTAAGAAAGCTGGTGCTGCCATATTAACAACTTGGTTGACTGCTCCTTGGGTGATTGAGGTTGATGAACCTGAAACGAAAGTGATTGAAGGTGGAGACAAAACTGATATGGGGGCGGGTTGATGGACAATAGCAGAGGGACCAGCAATTATATTTGGTTGAGCTTGAGTGGAGGTAAAAAAAACAGACTCGAAAGAATGTTCTTCTAATTGAGGTTCTTGAAAATAAATGGGTGTGGAAGCAGTATCTTGTTCCAAGAAAGGGAGTTCCTTGGAAATTTTCAAAGAAAGGGTTATGAGAACTGCTGCCAGGAGCAGGCAATGCAGGATCAGTTATTGAAGGAGTTTCGGGTTTTTGAGCCTTTTTAGAAACCAATCTTTCTGGATCTGGCAAAGCAGGGACTATCTGCTGTGAGGTATCTGACCTCATGTGAGGCCTTTTGAAAGCTAGAATTTTGAAAAGAACAAACACAACTGAATATTTCCTCCTCAATGAACAACCAGAGGAAATCATGTGGAAAAACCCAGGGAAAATAAACTTCGTTTCTTTGTCCCCGACAACAGCGCCAGGAAATGTTGTATCTCAAGAAACAATCCCTTGGCTAAATGTATGTCACAATTATAATATCAAATGGCCTCTACTTAACACCTTTGGAATCTAATTATATAATACACTCAATAATCTGATATAATGAAAGCCTTCATAATGCCATACACTGCTGATATCCGAATGAAATGAAAAGAAGAATTGTAAATGAAACTTGAAGTGATATGCTGAGAAACAAAATCCATCACTTTTAAGTTTCAGAGGAAATTCATGGAGAGAGAGGAAACTCGAAATAATATGCTGCAAACATAGAATCTATTAATTTAAAGTTTCATTAGGATTTTGTGAAGAAAGAAGAGATGAGGTGAAGGAGCGCAAAATAAAGTTGTTTAACTTTTACTCACAGATGTAATTAAGGGACCGGCTGCTACATTACTTCACTTCATTCAAAGAGTAATAAACACAGAGCGAAACTGGAAAGACATATCAACATCAACAACTACAAGAAACTTGATCTTCTTTCATTTATTTCTCAGAAAATTCAGTACCAAATTAACAATCCTCTAGAGGTCCAAAACTCAGAACCTCTTTTCTTTATTTCTATCAACTTAAATACATCACCGTGGTTTTTAACTCCTGAACTTCTTTAAACTATTCGACTACCTAAACTGTTAAGATTACTTTTGCAATCATACTTGAGAAAACAAATTAAAATTGGAAATATTGTTCGTTTTGCTAAATCTGATGTTGTTGATGTGTCCTCCCGAAGTGCCGAGGTGTCCTTTCTGGTTATGATGCAGCGGCTGCACAGCTCTGTAACGACGCCTCAATGCTCGACTCTGCCTATGCCCCTGTGCTTCAAACGCTGTCAATCAGATCACCTGCTACTCGTCGGGTCACTTACCCTGCTTTTTTGGTGTTTTGAAAAATATTTCAAAGGTAAATGCAAATGAGCCACAACAGAGTACAATGCCAATCCAATAACAGAATTTGGAACATAGTTGAAGGGCATGAGACCCTCCTGGGAAATCAATAGCCTTTGCTACAAAAGTCTTTAAGCGGCGACTCTTACACAATATAGGAAATTTGTGCAGATAAAACCTTGTATTTTCCGCATTTATGACAATGCTGCTTACCATTTCTGTTGCCATATACCTTGTTCCATGCTTTTTATGGCGTTTCTTACAGCCAATATGTCTTGTGCTTCCACCTTTTACAAGACTGTAATGAACTTCAGGAGAATCTGCTGCTGCAATTAGATCAATTTTTAACCTGCTTTTGCCAAATGTCTGTTCCATATTTGTGCATTCCTTGTCTTGGGATTAAGACTCCAGTGTGACTTCAGCGGATCTGCCGTCTGCCGTGTCTGGTCTTAAGGAGCCTTTCCCTGAGTGTAGATTCAAGGACAAAATATATTTGATCTTCATAGAAAATGATCTCATTTTCTACCTTGTATCTATCATCATGGATGAGATCGTCCAACAATTTGCAGGCAAACTTATTTTTGGAGTACTCTACTAAGATGTGGGCTCTCCAATCTCTCATGAGCGTGCATATATCAGGTCCAACATCCTTTTTGCATTCCAGCCCATAAGATTGTAAGCTGCTACTTGACGATTTGGGGCTTGTACTTCTATGAGCTGCCATGCAAATTACCTTGTCTTGCTTAGGTATGGCCTCCATTTGTTTGACTGTTGCAACTTGGGGGCCACCATTGGTCATGCCTCTTCATACTACCTTGCTGCCATTTGGGTCTCAGAATTCCATTTCCATCAATTGGTAGTTCCTTACAAATCTTCCTTGTGAGTACAACCATTGTACTCCCAACACCACATTAGTATCTGCCAATTCTATCACATTAAGATCATTAGTAAGTGTATAATTACCTAATGTGATGCTCAAACGTGGAACTACATGTGTGCATGTCATATTATAGTATATACCCATCAGCGGCCCTCACTTCGAAACAATCAAATTCCTGGGTGGGGATGCCTCTCCTTACCACCACGGCTGCATCAATGAAGTTGTATGTTGCTCCACCATCAATCAATGCTATAATTCATTGCCCTAGTATGCCACCCTTGATTTTGAAGGTGTGATATTTAGGAACACCAGACAGGGTGGCTATAGTACCTCCTTCAATTCTTGGACAAGGCTTTTTGTCTTCCTGAGCCTCTTCTAGGGATGGTACTTCCTTTGAAATGCTGGGTCCCTTACTTGGTGCCTGTGTCATATCATTTTCATTGTCACTATCAGACACTACTTCAGTGTAGGGAATCTTTCCCTTTCCCAAGCATCGATGCCCAGGTTCCCATGGATCTTTGCAAGTGAAACAAAGCTTCTTTCTTCTAAGCTCGTTTCAAGGTTCTTCATCCAGCTGATCCTTCTTGGTTTCGTCCTTATGAGATGTCTTCTTACCCTTGTCCTTCGGAGGGATTTGTGATTTGGGTGGAGTCTCACTTTTGGTGTTGCACCTCCCATATCTCGAGTCTTGGTGATGGCCTCCAACAATGTGACAGGTTTGAAATTCTTGACCCACCTGTGCAATGGTTTAGCTAAACCTTCTACAAAGAGCATAACCAACTTCTGTTCAGAAATATATGTCACCATGACTGCTGGCTGTTGGAATTATGAGATGTAGGACTTCGACGACCCAGTCTGCTTGAGCTGTGCTAGCTCTCTGAATTGTATATCTGGATTATTCTGGTCAAAAGGATCTATCAATCTTTGAGTGAATTCCACATATGAGGTTATGCTGGAGTGCACCAACGTGACCAGTCCATGGTACCACCATTCATGTGCCTCCCCTTCCAAATGTAATGTGGCAAATTGAATAACGGCTACTTCTTGCATAGGATTAAGTTGAAAATAGGTGTCCAACTATTGTACCCAAGCCCTTGCTGAGGATTTAGATGATCCATCAAAAGAGGGAATGGGTAGCATTCCTACCTTGCGCATCAGATCCTGATTATGTTATCCCATAGGTCTTTTTTTGTATTTGAGCTGTATTCTTGGAAAGATATGGCCGCTCGTGTATTTTTTTCTAGGTTTGCATACTCCTGAGAGTACTCATTAAAGAGTCCATTCTACTCTGCTCCTCCTTGGGTTGCCATTGGCTGACTGTCTAAAAATCGAGGAAGTAAGGGTCTATGATTACTTCCATTGGTTTCCCTGGCGTTAGACTGTGTAGAAGTATTGAAGGGGCTAGGATTATGGCTGCTGCTCCCTTCAACACTAGTCCTGTTACCAGCATTCAAACCATTAGCAACATTGTCACTTGGATTGTTTATGGTTTGGATGAGCTGTGTCATTTGCTTTTGTACCTGGGCCATCTGCTGTTGCCCTTGTATTAGCAAATTGGTTATTTTTGTCTGCCCATGGATTAGCACGTGCAAGAGGTCATTATTATCCGGTCCTCGTCCTTCCCTATCTCCCATGGCTGTACAATTGATATTTCTTTTCTTTTTGAATCTAATGTTACTTGTATATTCTGGAAGCATACAAGGCTCACATGCTCACATGCTGGCAGGATGCACAGCTCTCATACCACTGTGACGTCCCTAGGAAATTTTGCCCTCAAGGTTCTACTTTTAATTCGTAAGGCAAATACTATCAATATTTTCACTATCTTCTTTCCAATTTAGGTCATATAGCATAGAATATACACTGATGCAGACAATAGTATACCAATATAATAATCTCCACCTAGGGCTGCAGTGTCCGTAATTCTAACCACAGTTGTTGTCTACCACTACTATATTTACAACAGTAAACAGTATGTAATTAATGATGCTGATCCCACAATCTCTAATACCACTTACAACATAGTTTGATCTACTTAACAACTGAACTTGGCATATAAGAATCCTGCTACCTAATGATGCCCTAACTAGGGTGTCTGTCTCCATGTCCTCCCAGTTCTGTTTCCAGGCTTGTCTACTGCCCAGACTGAAACATTGTCCAAAAAGCCCTTTGGAAGTACAGGCTGCAGCTTCCACACTCTTTCGCTTAACCTGGTTATTTGCTTTTCAGTCATGGCTGACCCGCTGCACCAGATTCTTGACTGAGTTGTGTTTGTGCCCTAACCAGTCGTGGTGTTGTTGCTAACCAGGTGCTGTAGGGAAGAAATAGTCCCTCTTCACTGGTTTCGCTGTCGAGTTTGTCTCGCTGTTCCAAGTCTTTGACTGTGGTCTGACAGAATCAATAATTCTTGTAATCTGCCGCAGAGAGCTCTTAATGCGGCCTTAATAATTTCCACAGGAACCCTCAAAACGGAGGTCACTACTTGCTTCCACAGAGATCGCTGTCCAAGGCACAATCTCAGATCAAACTCAGTGACTGTGTGGCAACAAGTCTGCAAATGGGGGGTTGCTGTCTGAATTAGATGCCTACAGGAATTCACTCTGATCAGACAGAATTTCATGCCCTAAAATCTCTGCTTCCACTGGTACCCAAATTTGTGCTTCAAAGTCTCCGTGTTGAACTGACAATGGCTTGGAAGCGTTTATTCTATGTAGTTATGTGCCCTTAACACTCCTTACCGAAGGAATAATTCCCTGTGTTTCAGAATGTAAACTTTTGTAGATGTTCTATGCTTGATGCAACTTTACTTTTATTACAGCAATCACCCAAACAGTTAAGTAAAATGCTGATAGAACATACTAGTGGATCTATGGAAGACAAACCAGAAACAGGAAAAATGTGATGGTGCGTTACGGCGGTCAACAAGATGCTTCAACCAGCAAAGTCTCCTTGATTAGCCAACCCAGAATGTGTCACAACAATCTTCAAATCAGTCACCAAGTCAACACAAGTCAACTCCAGAAAAGTCAACGCTGTCCAGAAAAGTCAATGCAGGGCAGCAACATAAAAGTCAACGCAGCTCCAACTTCGGTCAACCTTTTGACCTCGGTTCTTGTGCCAATGTGTACGGCCTCCCAAAATCGAAGTCTCCAATAAATTTCAGCCTCTTTGGACCATGCGTTGACCAAAGTCAATGCTGGTCAAACTTCCTTGGAAACCCTAGCTGCAGCAATCTGCGCCCTTCTTCTTGGCTGTACAAACTCGTCCTTTTTCCCACGTGTGAGCTGAATTCGTCCTCCAAGGAGCTCGTACTAAATCAGAGAAGAGAAGAAGATGTGTGATGAGTGAGTGTGAAATGCTCTCCAACTTTGACTGTATTTATATACATCATTGAGGTGTGTGACACATCTGTTGGGGGTGTAAAACCTTAAGGCCGACGTGCACATATAATTTATTATAAATAATAAATTCAAAATAAATGTTCTGCTCATCGGATTTAGATAAATTTTATATGGATCTTACACCTCTCCGAAAGAGGAATCCAATAAAAATATCGGTATCTTCATCTGAGCATCACAACATGGAGTTTGGACCTAGTTGTCCAATTTTAACACAGAATTAATCCTTCGCTGATCCGAGACAAAGATTATTGATCAATATAATCCCCATAACTTTTCCCTTGCTGATTAGGATAGAAATGAGCTACTTCAAGTGAATATGCTGTTCCGGAACAAAGAAAATAAGTGACTAGCTAGGGTGGGATCACCTACACCAAAACTAGGAGTGACTAGCTAGGGTGGGATCACCTCTACCGAAACTAGACAAGGAGAAAAGGGGTCTTAAAACCCTAAGAGCCTTAGCTCAAGAAAACAAAGATAATTCAATCCAATTCGATGATGAGAAAATGATCTTATCTCTTTCTTATTTATAGATTTCTCATGGGGGCTTTTTCCTCGATCAAATGTGAGGGGTTACAAGTGCAACCCCCAATTTGGGCCTTTTGCCCCAGTTACTCCAAAACTTACCCAATGTTGCCCAAAACACTGGATAATGGGTTTCGCCCTTTATCAATGACTATAGCCTACGGGGTTGGATAGGCTACTTCGTCCTCCCTTGGGCCATCAATCCATAGGGGACAAGAGAATAAAATCACACACATATATTAATAAAATACATCAAGCTGCAGACCAAGTTAGACAAGAGAATATGGGTGGCTTAAGAGCTCAAGGAAAGGGGCAAAGTCAAGGGTTCTTAAGTCAAGGAGTAAAATAATATATTCCTAATGCTATGATTTTATCCTAAGTTCTTACGTAGTGGGAAAGGGGTCCCATGAGTGCCATGTGTCAAAATTGGCCCATCCATATTCAACCTTTTGGGCTATATGGGCAGATGGTTGAATGGACAATATTGTACATAAAATATATATTATACACATTTCTCTAGGTTCTCTATCTTTCATGATTTAACTAGAGACCATATATACTGTATGCCAAGTCTGTGTTTGCACTTTGCGAGATGATATCCAGTGTGTGAGTCCAGATTATTTATCTTTCATGGATTTAACTAGAGACCATATATATTGTATACCAAGTCTGTGTTTGCACTTTGCGAGATGATATCCAATGTGCGAGACGTTGCTAAGAGGCATATGTGGTATGCATTTGCAAGAGTGCATTGGAGTATCATTTTGAGGAAGTTATTTCTTTGGAAAAATTTGATTAAACATTTCATTTTAGATTCCGAAGAGTGATGAACGTGAGAATTGAGGAGCTGTATCAGTCAGTGTGGAAAAAGTCGGCAAAAGTCCCGATTTTTTGAAAAAGTCCCAAATTTTTGCCAGAGCCGATTATATCGGCCGACTTTTTGGCAACTTTTTCATCCCTGAAAAAGTCGCGATTTTATCGCCGAAGTCCCGACTTTTTGCCGATTCGACTGAAAAAGTCGCCTGTCCATCCAAAAGCGTGGTTAAGAGGCCGAAATTGAATAATTTTGTATTTTTTTTAATTTTGATAACTTTTTGTTGACTTTTTCAAAAAACTCCCGACTTTGCCGAGTTTTTCAACTTTTTGACCTTTGCCGATTTAATCCCGACTTCGACATTTTCCACATTGGTATCAGTTATATCTGATTGTAGGAAGCTTTACTACAGACATTGGTGTGCAGAATTATTCATTGATGTAATCATCTTTTACATTAATAAGTTAATAACCCATACATACTGCCAGGATTTAGTTTGTATATTTAACAACTGTATCTCAAAAATGATCCTGCAAAATCTGTTTGTTCCATTTAGTGATAAGTTTTTTTAGTTAATCTGGTATTTAATACTAGTGCTCCATCATATCTAAGTTCCCAGTGCCATGGCAGTGCAATAGAAAAGTACTAATAGATCAGGAAGAGGAAGACTTAGGTATCAGGCAAATAAAAGAGTTAGAAATATTGAATGCAACTGGACATTTTTTTATTTCACCAGTACACAATCCGCCCTTAATAATATAAAGCTAAGGGATGTCACGTGTTTCTTATTGCCTTCAAAATCCATTGCTGAACGAATGATTGAGTAATATCAGACCAGGTTCTCTGTTAGACATGTGTGAATTTTTTGTATATATGTTTTGAAATGCCTTGGAAATATTTTTGCCTGCAAAAATCTTGCATATGTTTTAACTTTTGGCTCTTTACATAAGTGCTTTAAAGGTTGCCTGTAACTGCTTGGAACAGAGAGGGGCATGGCAATTTTTTTTTCAACTGTTGTTACTTTTCTCCAAAATATGTTTATTGACAATTTGTTTCCAAAATGTGTGCATTGACACATTTTAATCCTGGGCAGTCAAAATAAATCCCTCTTTCTTTCTCTGTGTCCATATTTGTTCTAAAAAGAATAAAGCATGCTTCAGAATCTCATTTCATGAATTTGCATATGTAAGATTAATGCTTAAAGCTTAATGTGTGTAGAAGGGTTTTGTTCAACTGGATATAGATTCTTTTTAAATTGCTCGGGAGAAAAATATGTAGTGTCATTCGAATATGGTGGTAGATATCTGACTCATATGAAGCTGGTTTTTGGCAGAGTCAGATTATTCAATTGGCTGGACAAGCAGCTACACAATTAGCAAGCATAGTTGCCCACGGAGCTGAGAGCCAAGAGGGATCATCATCTGACAGTCCTGAAACCCTACCTATGGATGATCTGCTTTCACTATACCCTTTTTCTGAACAGATTAAGGCTAAAAAAAAAAATCGCTTGGCTAAAGTTGATGCTGCTGAATATGCATTTGCAACGCTCAAAGGCATTAAGGCACTGACAGAGTTATGTTCAGAGAATCATGCTTACCAAAAAAGAATAATTGAATGTGGTGGACTTTGTTTACTTAGACATTTTATGATCAGTGATGATTATGAACAACTAGCTGCAACTGAAGCATATGATGCATCTAGGCTGCCTGAGCGACAAGACCAGGTTTCTAGTTCTGCAGATAAAAATGCTAATCTAAAAGAAAATAGCTCATCTAGTGTGCGTGTGCCTTCTACTGCACATATTCGAAAACATGCAGCCAGACTTCTAACTATTCTCTCACTTCATTTAGAGGCTTCAGAGGTAATTGCACAAGATAAAGTTTGGTGCAAATGGCTGGAGGACTGCGTGGGTGGACAAATCTCAGGGTGTACTGATTTAAAAATTCGCAGCTATGCTCGAGCAACTCTATTAAACATACCAAATACCAAGTCAAATGGAAACAGCACTGCCTATGGTGATGGTCAAAGAACAGGCATGGATACTCAGGGAAAAATGTGTCCTCGATACAAGGATATGATTTTCCTTGTAAATCCAGAGTCCTCTCACTTTAACTGTCAAACATATGATAAAATTAATATATCCCAAAGCAGGACATCAGGCATGGATAATATGGATTTAGATTACATGCATGTGTCTCCTCGTTCAACAGAAAATGTTCATCAGGATATTGATTCCTCCAAGGAAGATCTGAAACCTAGCATTTCTAATGGTGGCACATTTCAAGGTCCACAGCAAGAATCAGGTCCTTTTTTAGATGTTGTTTTTGTGCATGGATTGTGTGGAGGGCCTTTTAAAACCTGGCGTGTGACAGATGATAAGTGTTCCAGTACAAGTAAATCAGGGTTAGTTGAGAAGATTGATCAGGAGTCGGGAAGAGAAGGAACATGTTGGCCTGGAGAATGGCTTGCAGTTGATCTTCCTCAGACTCGCTTACTCACAGTGAAATACAAGGTATGTGCTGTATTTAATGATAAAGATGTTTTTTTTGTTTGTTTTTTGCTGTTAAGGAAAACTGAGAAATATGATTTTCATCATGTTCAACTGTATTGTGCATCATAGTAATGATACCTTGTCAGAAGTTGGCTAGAACCATCTTTTGTACTGCATGCATTGGTTGTCTTTTATAGGCTACATGAAGTAAAGCATCTTTGAGAATCTGAAATGCTGCTAGCTCTTTTAATTTTGAACCTGGTCTTCAGGTTCGGGCTTTCCTCTGATGTGTGCATGCTACCACCTGGTTGAATGGTTCATGCAGACAAATCTATCTCTGTGGTCGGGAGCTACACTACCACTTGAGGTTAGTATGCTTTCATTGTGGGAATAGGCTGCATTTCTTGATGTTTTCAGATTGAATGGTACAACTGTTAATGTTATAGTTATTCCAACTTTATTAATTCTGTTGTTATGTTATAACTTTTGATTACTTGCTTTTATATTCCCCTCTAGCATGTTGGAGTTTCATCATTTTTGGAGTATCAACCATTCATTATCTTTTATATAGAAGTTGCTCTTGCACTCCCACATTGTATTCACACTGGATGTATCCTTTAGTCTGATTGACCTACTTTTGTGTTCATTTGTTGGACATTAATAAAATTATCTTATCTTATCCCATCCTTCCAAAATTTGTCGACATAGTATCTTATTTTTTTTCTCTGTGTTGTCGTTGTGATGAGAAAAGACTTGAAAGCCTTAAGTTAAGGGCCAGTCTTCTCTTGCAATCTGAGAAACAAGACATGCCCTCCGAGCCCTGGCCCCTGAGTGTCTTGTGTCCAGTGTGTCAGACACTTGGACGCTCACTATCCATGTGTTGGACACTTGTGGGACATGTGTCCTGTGAAAGAATGTCTGTCCCAGGCATGTATAACACTGAAACGACTTGTGCTGATGTGTTGGACAGTGGGATGCTGAAAATGTATTTTTTTTTTCAAAAAATAAAATTGTGCAGACATGTCCCAGCATGTGAATAAATGTATCCGGATGTGTATAATGTAGTTCTATTTTCTTGATGTTCCAAAAAATTACATGTGTCTATATTTTCTGTGTCATATATATATATATTTTGCATGCGCCCTTTGTCATGGTCAGGGCCCAGGGGTCTACATATACTGTGTGACTGACACACAAATCCACATGTCATGGTAATCAAGGTTGGAAATTGGATTTTTCTTTACCCGTCATACAATTTTTTTAACATTTTGGGTCTTTATTATTCCCGTCAAGAAACATTATGTTTAAAATTTTGCCCTTCAAAAGTGATCCTCAGTGTGCAGCTATGTGACTGCTAAATCTACGAAGGCATATATAATCTACCCGGAGGAAACACATTCTCTTAACCATTAAGCCCACTCAAACTGTATAAGTATCGGTCCGGAATAATCTATTCTCCTAAATATTAATAATTCCTATAACATGCTGGCATATTTGTAAAATACCATTTCTTTTGGCTAGGCATATTTTCAAGTCCCTAATTTGCTGGGCAATAGATGCTTTAGCTTCCGACAGTATTTCAACGATGTTTTTGGTTCATATAATTGGAGACATTATTACAATGATGTTCATATTATTCTTTTAAATATTAATAATTCCTGTTGCATTCTTTTTGTTTTTTTGATACCATTTTCTGTTAGCTGGGCATATTTGTAAAATACCATTTCTTTTGGCTGGGCATATTTTCAAACGGAGAAGGAAAACATCATTCTTATTTAACAATGTCCCTAATTTGATGGGCAATAGATGCTTTAGCTTCCCACAGTATTTCAATGCTGTTTTCGGTTCATTTAATTAGAGACATTATTACAATGGTGTTCATATTAGTGAGTGGGCACCAGGGATGGCCTCAGCTGAAAATCTCTTTGTTAGAAAGAACGATCCATGGGTAGAAAAAATGTGACTGACAAACATATGGAAATATGGAAATATTAAACATGAAACAATTATAAATAATATAATCATGAAACAATTATAAAAAATATTAAACATATGGAAATATGTGGATATTCATAAGCAAATATTAAAATTATTCCACCACTTGGTACAGGTTTCGATGCACGGTCGCTCCAAAGATAGTATATAATCGATTATAGCTAAGGGAATAGGCATTAATACTAAGAAACTTGGAGGCTGGAGCTAATTTGCACTGAAATAAATTACCCCGGCCGTTTGAACCTACTTTATGACATCAAAAAATTAAAAGCTTTCCAGCAACTCAAACCCACAGTGTCTGAAGAAAAAAAATCAATGCCTAACCTGTTATCCTCAGAGCCAATCTTGAGCTGGCCGTAAGTGTGGATGGACATATGCCTTGAAAGATGAGAGTGCAAACTCTCAGGCTTCTCTGCCTTAGAGCTAATTTGCACTGAAATAAATTACCCCAGCCATTTGAACATACTTTATGAAATCAAAAAATTAGAAGCTTTCCAGCAACTCAAATCCACAGTGTCCGAAGAAAAAAATCAATGCCTAACCTGGTATTCTCAGAGCCAATCTTGAGCTGGCCGTAAGTGTGGATGGACATATGCCTTGAAAGATGAGAGTGCAGTCTCTCACTCTTCTCTGCCTTTTCTTTTCGATTTGGTACTTTGGGTTTAAACACATTGCCCAATTACCAAATAATGTCAATATCTTTATTGAAATAGGGAATGTGAATGGATGGGGAGGGCCAAACCTGAGAGAAATGATGCCTAGCCCGGCCCTGTTCTGCTCAGGGCCATGAACATATATGTGACAGTCTGGCTGGGTGTAAAGTGGTGGAGTGGATTGTGAGTGAGTAAATGTTAGGTCCCTATATTACTAGTATAGTCCCTTATTGTTGTTAGTGTAACCCCCTTATTGTTATTGTTGTACCCCTGTAACCCCCATTTTGTTATTATTGTGCCCTTGTATTATTATTGTTAGGTCGGCTATGATTACATTGTGGCCCCATGGACTCCTATATATAGAAAGGAGGTTTTGTCATTTGTATCATCCAAGAATTGTTCATTTATGTAATGTATTGGAGGTTGACCCCTCGAAGTGGCTTATTTATAAGGCGTTGATCTCTCTTTTCTTCTATTTTTGGAGCTGGTTTCACAACAGTAAATGAGATAATGAGGGAGGAGTTTCATAAGTTGTGGCGTGTGTCAAGTTTTTCTTTCTTTCTCAAATTGGATTAGTTTGTTGGGTATATTTGGGAAATTGGGAATAATTTTATAGCTGCCACAGGACTTGTGCTTTGTTTATATTTCTCAAAGAACTGACCAATGGGTTAGCAATTCACGGACGGAATTGGAAAATTGGCTTCCCTGCGAATGGGTTGCATTTTTGGGTTTATATCCAGCTGTGGTGTGCAGTGGTGTACTTTCTGTAAAAGTAGCGGAAAGCAAGATCAATTCTAATTTAAAGATATCAATAATGATCTACTATTTAACTTATACCAATTTCAAACTTATACTAATTTCTAGTGAGCCACATACTCAACCGAGTCACCGACTGATATTTTTTTTTAAAATGCCAAGAAAGATAACTTTACCTTATTCCAGTGGCGAATTGATTGTGGTTGCAGAGACCAGAGTTGTAGTTGCATAGTTCAGTGAGAGTCAACTTGCAAAAAAACATTAGTAAATGGAAAATAAATAGGCATAAGAACGTTTTCGAAAAAGTTTTAAACGTCAAAAATGCGTGTTTCATCCCTCCCTGCACGTCACGGAAAACGGTCATCCATAAAATCCAACAGTCAAATACGGGAAAAACTTCCAATGACGGACAAAATGCCCGTCAAATTCCATCCCTGATGGGAATTAGCTATCTTTTGGATTGTTGAGTTTTATTATGTGTTCTTTTGGGTCAACAAAGTTGTCTTTGAAGCGGTGTGTTTGTCAAATGGATTTTGAGATCTTGTATATATTTAAATTGTTAGCTTTATTGCAACAGTCTAGTTCTAATTATATCAATGCTATTCTCAGTTCTGTTGAGAAACCAAGATGCTTATAGATAATAATGATTTCTCTTAACTTGATAATTACTTGTGAATGTTTGTTGGTTTCTTATTAATATTATGTTCTCTTCAAGCAATTACCAAAAACATAGAGATCACAAAGAGACAAAGAACAAAAATCCTCTTCTTATAGAATCAGATCAAAGTGAGGTATCCAAGACCCAAGGACAAGACTGCCACATAGTCTCCAAGTCAGCCCTCCTTCAAGTCACCTCCAACAAAGTCAAAGTCAACAAAATAAACGCTGGTAAAATCTCTTAAATTTTTGGTCAAACCACAGAATTTTCAAGTCTGCAAGAGATTGCCGAATTTTGGCCCTGTAGCACCTTAGAAAAATCACAGAACCTTCGCATGTGTGAGCAGAATTAGGGCAGAAAAGTTTGATCTTCTCTCTCCTTTGACTTGTCGCTCTCCTTTGACTTTCGCTGATTTTTCTTCTTTCTTTGGCACAGAAATCGATGTGTTGAGTGAGTGAGTGAATGAGGCCGAACTGCCTTGTATTTATAGCTGTCCAGGAGGTTGAATAGCTGCCTCTTTAGGCCGACTTGTCCAGGAGGTTAAATAGCTGCCTCTTTAGGCCAACTTGTCCAGGATGGCTGACTTGGTCTTGTGGATGACAATTTGGCTTTTTGACTCAAATAAAATAAATTTTCTTTTTCTTACAAGAAGTCCAAATGGGACTTTGACTCAAGTACATTTCTTTGACAGATAATAAATTCCCTTTTGACTCAATTGACCCTATAAGCATGAAGAACATGCTTTGACTAGAAATAAAATAATAATAACAAATGTAATAAATGAATATAATAAGTACATCAATGATATTTTCGTATTACATTATGAAAACCGATACTAATTACATTTTGCAACAAGTTCTTCCTTTAAGAGCAGTGATTATATATGCTGTTCTCAAAGGTTCTATCTTTCAATGGATTTTACTCTTTATCTTCCTTAACTGGTCCTTAATATATCAATTGGCTATGAGTGATTGTTTTCTCCTAAAGCTTCTTGTTCAGAATCAACTTTATGTGGCCTGGGAGTGAACCAATGCTTACAAATTGTGTTATGGTAGCCTTTGTAAAAGATATAGAAAGAAAGAAAGAAAAAAAATTGTATTCATTTGATTGATGATGCTATAGGGTTGTTAATTTGAGTTGGTATGCCAAGAACCACTTCTGGATGAAAAATGATAAGCCCTTTACTGCAATGGTCTAGTGTCGTTCAGAATAACTTAGCTGACTAATAGTTGCTCAATTTCTGGTTTTGACAATCTATTCCTCCTTTTAACCACTCCAAATCTTCCATGTTTCTAAATATCAAATTTGCAGTTTTATAATTTTGTCAAATGAATCAAGAACTGTAATAGTTTCTCTGTTTCAAAGTTTATTATTTATATTGATTAGTAATCTGGATACACTTCAAAATTGTCTACGGAATACAGATGCTTAAAGTTTTTAAGTTATCTTTAACTCATTAATTTTGAAGGATCCTTTCCTTCGCACATCTTTTAGTTGTGGTTATGTGCAGGAAACATTACCTCCGCTTCTTTTGCATACAGAGCCTTTTGGCTTTAGAGATGCATTTGGTAGATGTTCACCTGAATAGATGTCGGGGTGATATCTGCCTCAGAAAAGGAATGCAAGTTCGGTGAGCCCCCAAGGCATCTCAGGACCATTGGTCCATCATTTTATACAGTTTCTATATCATTTTAGATTTCATTCCCCTTTTATATTATATCAATGGGGGTTAGGAAAAAGGATAAGCTTAAAAGCTAGGTAGGTTGGATTTATATAAAGGTGTGAAGCATGCAGAATTCGGCTAGTCTTGGAATAGGAAATGTCACAACAAAACCTGGCACCCCATATGATGTAAAGTCTCAAGCATCAAGGAGCTAGTGACTAGTCTTGTACAACCTAGGAAGGCCAACCACTGTCATGATAGTAGCTCTTCCTTTCAATTTTGGTTGGCTCTTCTCCAATTCAAGGGCATTTCCTTAAAGATAGGATTGGTCAGGGTTTAGAGTGGAGGCACAAGGTGATTTATAGAAGAGTAAGCCTAAGCAAAATGAATGGTTGTAGTATGGATAGGTAAGTAAATGGTGTGAGAACAAAATATAAAGGTAGAAAACCCAAAGATCGATTTCCTAATCAAACCTTGGGAAAAGTGGGAGCCAAGGAAGTATGGATCTAAGAGGGAAAATGCATGGAAATGTAAGGCAATAAGGGCTGCTATGCATAGCGCAAATCAACCTCGACTTATTGAAAACTACTGTAGAAAATTATCCTTGGAAAGTTAGGGTTTATTGAAGTTTGTAGCTCGAGCAGGTACTTTTGCATAGGCCTTGTTTCTAGGGATGCATAAGTCGCCCACATATCACCTTATAACACTTGCTTTAGGTTGAGCAAGTCGTTGATGTAACTTAGCCTAAGTTTAACTTAGGAAAAAACACATTAATATGTTGGCTTATTGAACTAAAATAAAACTTAGAAAAAGTAAATTATTTACTTTAGTAAATAGGTTTTAATCTTAGCCATTGATCTCAAGTGAGGTGAGATTTAATCTCGGCCATCAATCACTTTGAGATTAGGGTTAGAGTTAGGATTAGGTTTTTGGCTCAATGTAAAGTTATAAAGGCAACACTAAAGTGAGGAGAAGACACGCAACGACAACACAAGTTTGAGAGCGACATCTCAGTGAGCATGTGTTGGGTCCGAGAGAGTGCAGAGGGGTTGGAGATCCAGATTTGCAAGAGAGAAATCTAGAATTTGTACTCTGTTATTTCAGGACGAGAGCACAAGTTAAATTTCTATTAATGAAGAATTGATTTGTTGAGCATAATTTTGTTTGTAACTCATGTGATTCAGATCGTAATTTGCTTCGGAGATCCAGATTTGCAAGAGAGAAATCTAGAATTTGTACTCTGTTATTTCAGGACGAGAGCACAAGTTAAATTTCTATTAATGAAGAATTGATTTGTTGAGCATAATTTTGTTTGTAACTCATGTGATTCAGATCGTAATTTGCTTCCGCCGAATTTTGTGTTAGGAACTTAGCCATGTATTTGTTCATTAATTAATTGCTAGGAATTAAATATCGGGTGTTGGGTTCAAGTAAATTCTAACATGGTATTAGAGCTCCAACTCTGATTTGTTCTCGGAATTGCAGGTGTCGAGTTCACATTGGATTGTCGGAGCCAGGTTTGGCTAGGATCTTACCAATTAGAATTCCTTTAGGGTGGGATTTTTATTTTTATTTATTTTTATTTTTTATTTTATTTTTATATTTTTTTAATTATCCAGGCTGAAATTGTTCTTACTGAACACGGATTTTTTTTTTTTTAGAAAGAGAAAAAAAAAGAAAAAAAGAGGTAGGGTCATGGCTGTGGCCGATAGGCCTGAGCCCACTAGCCACTAGGCCAACCAACTGGTTGACGACACAGTGGCCACAAATAGTTGACTAGCCGCAAAGCAATAAAGAAACTCAACGTAGGAGATTTGGCCATGACATGTAGGTGGCTAGGGGTAGTCGTTGAGTGTAAGATGACAACCACCGAAGTAGCAGCAACCAAAGAGTGACAGACAAGGGATTTGGTTCAATGTGACAAGGCGAGGCACACCGAAGCAGTGTGGCTTGGGATGGGCAATGGAGTCAATACAATTAGGAACAACCGCTCACGAGTAGATAGACTAGGTGCAATAGGCAACTGGCACAACTGCCACATACACCAGGCCGACCAACTGCTAGGTCGTGATAGGGTTGTGGTGAGATAGGAGAGCAGTGAGACAGGAGGATGTAGAGAGGCTAGGTGCAGGGGTGGCGATTGTGAGACAAAAAATCATGTCAATGACTCGGCCGCACAAACAACTGAAGGTTTGCACATCAGGTTCACATAGGCAACTGATAAGAAACTCAACCATCATGCAGTCGCGTGGGCATTGGGAGTTGAGAAGGTCATGGCCAGAGTTGATGGAGGACCGAAAAGCTACTTACGAGGTAACGTAGGGTTGCACACACATAATTGGCCAACAACAAGGGATGTGGAGGTCAAAGGCCGATGTAGTTGAGAAAATTTGCAACGAGTTGACAGCGCACAAGGATCTTTGTGGAGAGCTCGTGTATGTAGGTGGCTTGAGGAGACACAATAGGATGGGTTGGCATAGCCACCAACCACAATAAGAAGGTGGTGGGCTGGCTAAAAAATATGCCGCACGGGGACCCGTCCCCACCAAAAAATCCCTCTTATCCAACATTTTGGTGTACCGGGGACTTTTATAGGGGTTGGGAACGTCCCCAATTTTTTGGGGACTTCATTGGGGATTTGGGGACTTTCAAGCCATTCCCAATCTATCCCGTGCAGATTTTGGGGACTTTTTGGGTACGTTCCACCATCCCCAGGGAAAAAACAGTGTGTTTGACCCATTTTTGACTGGGTTTACTTTGCTGTTTGGATGGATTTTCATGCTATTTTGGATGAGCTTTTAGCGTGAAAAAGTTGTTTATGCTAACTTCCAAAGATAACTGCTAAACATACACCTGTTCAGTGTTGGCACTTATTTTCTCCTCTCTCTGTCACTTAACTTTCTAAAGCAATAATCTTCAGTGTTGGAATTTAGCGTATAATTACCGTTGCTTAAATATTGCATCCCTTTAGAAATAATTAAGAAGTCTGCCAACCTTTACTTCCTGTGGCATGAATCAGGGACACAGCAGTTGTTGATGAAAACCTTCTAGTTCTGTCCTGAAGGTGAAGTAGACCGTCTTTGAGATTTATCCTATGTGGCACATTTAACCCATTCCTATCCTACAAGAAAGGTGCTGAACTGTGTCTAGCACTGTTTGCAAGGAATTATTGGGTTACTGTGTGTTGTCCTAGCAGCCACATATTTTTTCCCTCAAATAGTGAAGGTTGTATGGATATTAGTTTTTTAATACAACCTCTTGTGTGAAGTAAAGGCTGCCAGGCTGCCAGCGAAGACTCATTTAAACACATTTCCACTTAAGGCCAATGTTTCCAAAACTGTTCTTAGCACTTACTTTATCCAACAATAATAAATCATGATTCAAGACTGATTTTACATGTCAGACTGATGTAAGGAAACCACACTATATTTAAGGCTCTAACACACTTTGAAACTTTGCTAACTATGCCAAGGAAGTTGAATTTGTTTAACTTGGCCATATTAGTAGCAGTGATTTTAAGAAAGACCCTTTTTGCTTTCATAGGATTATGAATTAGTTTACATGCAAGAATGTCAACCAAGAATAGAAAAACTGAATTTGCTTTTGGAATTGACCAAAAATAGCAGGCAAGACAACTAGCCCTAGTAATTCAACCAATGTTTTTGAATTGACATTTATGGAAAGACAAGTTAGTTCTTTGAAAGTACAAACTAGCAATAGTTAATGTTTTAGCGCTAGGCCATTTGGATCGTCATATAGATGGATACCCTCAAACTAAGTTACTAACTACCATGTGTCACACTAGGAGAATAGTTCACTTGCTCAACGCTGCTCTTAACTCATCATCCTTCAACTAAAAACTTTAACTTGAATTTTAGATTTGAGATTATGTATTTGGTTTTGTAGTTATTAATATGAATTTCAGATTTCTTAGCTAGTTCAATGTTTATCATTTTATTGCAATGATGTATTCATTATTTATGATTTATCTTTATGCACATGGTGAATTATATATATATATGTGTGTGTGTGTGTGTGTGTGTGTGTGTGTGTTACATGGGTTTCGCGAACTCGGGGGTGCGGTTCTCAAGCCTGTCCCAGGTTCTCGTCCCCAAGTACCGGGTTCAGGTACAAGTTCTTCTAAAACGCACCCAAAAGAATCGGGTTCTCTGAGTAAGCACCGAGTTCTTTGCAACCAAAAATTGGGTTCTTTTTTCTAATTGGGTGCATCGAACACCGACAACGGGTGCGTGGAACCCCAAAATCAGGAACATTAGTGTCAATTTTTTTTACTGATTTTGTTGTAATTCTTTTCAAGCTTGGCCAATGTAGATTCATTGTGTAGGTTGAATGTCTTTACTATTGTAGCTATTTTAAGGTCATTAATATTGTAGCTATGTAGCTAGAGAGAATTATGACTGAAGATCTAAGTGATGTCGATGACATGGATTGAGGAAGCCATTGTTCACTATTTTGAAATTTCCTAGTTCACATTTGGAGATGCCTTAGAGCAAATTTTGAATGTAGTATGACAATGGACATATATCATGATTCTTATTAATATGTAAACTCCAATTCCCCGAACCCACTTTTCCTGGCAACACAAACACACATACATATATATACATATGTATTATTGTTATCTCCAACTTTATGTATATATAGTATTGTTGTCCCCAACTTGCCATCCCCTATAAAATTTCGGGGTGCGCTCTAGCTGTACCGAAAACTCGTCCCCCTGTCCACAAAGGCAATGCAACATACGTTGACAACCAACAAAGGTAGGTTGTCATCAGGGCGACACATCCATTGCACAAGTTGCAACCCGTGACAACTGCAGGTCAGGGGGCCAATGGGCTGACAAATCCAAACATAACTGGTTTGTGGGGCTGACAACTGATAACAGGGTTTCGATGCAAGGGTGGTCTCATGCGTGGAGTGAAGTCACGAGTTCGAGTGTAGGCACATGGATCATGGTAGGGATCATAAGGATTTATAGTGTGAGATGAAAGAGGGTAGTTGCTAGATCCAGGGGGCAACAATGGAATGTTGTTGTAGAGTGTCGAGGCACACATAGGAGGCCTTGTGAGGGCGTCATGCAATAGAGCATCCAGTCACATGCAAGGCTGCGAGGGAGTAGCTCCCCACACCCGCTCTTGAAGAGCACTCCGAACAAAAATGCTTAGGGAGTGACCTAGGGAGCGTGCCCCCGAATCGCTCTCGTTTGGGAGTGATTTTCAGAGTGCGCTCCCACAAAAAAATAATTCGCTTACTATTAGATTTCTTTTCTTTTGTTCGCAAAAAAGAATTGCTTTAATGTTCAATACCTAGGTAAAAGTATGTGACACAGATAGGAGAAGGAAAAGGGTTGGAACAACAAATTTTACATGTTCCCATTGTAAAACAACGTACACTAGTTCATATACTTGTGTAAGAAAGCATCTCTACAAGATTATGCCGTGCGATGAAAATAACACTGTTTGAGTCAAAACTTTGTTGGCAATATTGGCATTGATGCCATTAACCTCATTACTCATTAGTGATAATTTATGTTGAATGTCATCATTGTAAAAGGCTGAAAGTGATGTGAAGTGCAAAGGCTACGCTAATCAATGTGAAGGCTAAACATTGTCAAATGGGACATTATTGAGACAGAAATGGCTACGCTTCCTCCTGATGATGCTGATGGAAAATATCCTCACAAAGGTGTGGAACTCCTCTCTTGAGTGGGCACTCGAAGTCCCCCAAGGCAGAGGTTGAGATCTCCGCTTGAAGGTCTCGTGTGCTAAACAACACTGTAGACTTGGCTCTCCAGCTCAAGCGTGCTCTATCAAAATGACATGAAGAGTGTTGTATCTCAAGAAACAGTTCCTTGGCTGTGATAAGGAATCAGTGCTTAAGACATTTTGTAAATGTATGTCACAATTATAATATCAAATGGCCTCTGCTTAACACCTTTGGAATCTAATTATTTAATACACTAAATAATCTGATATAGTGAAAGCCTTCACAATGCCATAAACTGCTGATTCAAATGAAATGAAAAGAAGAACTGTAAAGGAAACTTGAGGTGATATGCTGAGAAAAAAAATCTATCACTCAAGTTTCAGAGGAAATTCATGGAGAGAGAGGAAACTCGAAATAATATGCTGCAAACACAAAATCTATTACTTTAAAGTTTCATCAGGATTTTGTGAAGAAAGAAGAGATGAGGTGAAGGAGCGCAAATTAAGGTTGTTTAACTCTTACTCACATATGTAATTAAGGGATCGACTGCTACATTACTTCACTTCATTCAAAGAGGAATAAACACAGAGCGAAACTAGAAAGACATATCAACATCAACAGCTGCAGGAAACTTGATCTTCTTTCATTTATTTCTCAGAAAATTTAGTACCAAATTAACAATCCTCCAGAGGTCCAAAATTCGGAACCTCTTTTCTTTATTTCTATCTACTTAAATACATCACCGTGGTTCGTAACTCCTGGACTTCTTGAAACTATTCGACTACCTAAGCTGTTAAGATTACTTCTGCAATCATACTTGAGAAAACAAATTAAAACTGGAAATATTGTTCGTTTTGCTGAATCTGATGTTGCTGATGCGTCCTCCCGAAGTGTCGAGGTGTCCTTTCTGGTTACGATGCAGCGACCGCATAAATCTGTAATGACGCCTCAGTGCCCGACTTTGCTTATGCTCTTGTGCTTCAAATGCTGTCAATCATATCACCTGTTACTCGACTCTACCTCTTCTCCTTTGATCTGCGTCGGGTCACTTACTCGAGTTTTTCTGCCGCGTTCTGCCTATTTCTTCATAAAATGGCACATAACCGCATAAGCCTTGACTTGAAATCCTTTAGATTTCATCTTGGAACCACATCGCATCCGTGCCAACATCGCATGCATTTTGCCGTCTTTAACCTTCTCCTTAACACTTATCTTTTAAAACCTGCGATGTGCGCTATGTGATTGGGTCCCACCTGGCATCGCACGTCGCACTTCGACAACTTTATCACTTACCTCCTGCGCCTATCCTTTGAAGCTTGCGATTTACGGTTTGCAATTTAATCTCGGCCGTCTATCTCCCCGCTCTAGTTCTGCGCTTTGATCCTGACCATCCGTTTTTCCCTTTGCGCCTCCTCCAAAACTCTTAAGTGTTTAAGGGAAATGCTACCTTTCTCCGCCTTTAGGAAATTAGTTTGTTTGCTCCACAGTGTAACCCTCCTGAGCTTATTTGGTGTTTTGCCACGCTGGTCCCTCCTGAGCTTGCGAATGAGCCCGACTCGACCCTGTTCAGCGTGCAATGTTCTGAACGTGCCCATCGATCCGGCTCTTGAACTGTTCTGCACGTGAATGAGCTCGACTCGACCCACCTTCACATCTCATCACGTAATGTTAATGTACCAATATATAAATCACAATTCTTCTATGACACAAAATTTTACATTTTCTATCATATATGCTTTTTTGGTGTTTTGAAAAATATTTCAAAGGTCAATGCAAATGAGCCACAACATCTAGCTCCACTTGGAGATAGTGATTTTTCCCACGGAAGTGCTAAGAACCGTAGAGTAGTGCCTTATCCATTGGGCATGGAGTCAAATATTGCTTGGTGACATATGAACAATGAGCAATCTGGTATTTACAATGGTGGAATGCTGACTTTTAATGGTGGAAATAATGCTTTAGATACTGCCCGTTCACAGGCAACTGTACTGTCTCTCCATCTAGATATTCCAAAATGAATGTGTTATTTGACCTTGCCTTAGAGATCTTGTATGGACCATACCAGAGAGGGTCAAATTTACCATGCTTCCCCTTTTCTTCTCGTCTGGTGTCCCATCTTAGTACCAAATCTCTTGCTTGAAAGAGAACTTCCTTTGATTTTCTGTCAGATATTGACTTCATCTTTTCCTGATAAGTAATCAAGTTATCCCTAACTTTGTTTCTGTTTTCACTTGATTCAATCATTTTGTTCAATCTTCTTACCAGAGCATTCAATTCTTCCTGAGCTTCTTGAAGGAAAGAAATCGCTGGTTTCACCAACTGAGTAGGAAATAGTGCTTGAGTTCCATAAACCAGTTCATAGGGAGACTTCCCAGTAGATCTCTTGGTAGTGACTCGAACTGCCCAGAGGGCAAACTTCAACTTCATATCCCAATCCTTCTGATTCTCGGTGATTGTTTTTTTCAAGATTCTGACCAATGTCTTATTTGAAGACTCTGCCAATCCATTCCCTTGGGGATGATACGTTGTGGAATGTGATAAAATCACATTATATGTTTGACAGAAATTAATGAAATGAGCAGAGTTGAATACCTGAGCATTATCACAATTTTGACTGGACATCCGAATCTGCTGAAAATGTTTTTCTCCATAAACTTCATCACCACTTGGTCATTCACCTTCTTAGTGGGTATTGCTTCAACCCATTTTGTAAAATAATCAGTGGCAGTTAGAATCCACCTGAACTGTCCGCTTGATGGCGGATTGATCTCTCTAATAAAATCCAATCCCCATTGCCTGAAAGGTTCTTCAATAAATACTCGGATGAGAGATAATGGAGCAAGTTTTTTCTTTTCAGCAAACAGCTGACACTTCTGACAACTTCTGACCAGTCTATAAACCTCTGCAAACAGGGTTGGCCAATAGAAGCCTGACTTAAGAATTTTATGAGCAGTGACCTTCTAGCTATAATGTTCTCCACACCAATGTTGCGAACATCAGCATCGGGATAAAATCGACAATTGTCCGGAAAACCAAAAAATTGTAAAAATGAGGAAAATATCGGTAAAAATCGACAAACATCGGCAAAATTAACATACCATAAAAGTATTTTTAAAAATCGGCAAACATTAGCTAGGCCAAAAAATCATGATTTTGAGATAAATCGGGATGTTCACAACACTGCTTCACATAGACTTTCCTGATATTGTTTGGTGACTTCAATAGATTCTCCTTCGGTCAAACATAACAGAAAAATACCAGCAGGATCTTTCCAGTATAGCTTCATTTCTACGATAACATATGGTTGAGACTTGAGCTTGAGAGCTCTGTATTTTGTTCTATTCAGTGAAGTTGGACAGGAAAAGAAACACAAGTAATGCACACTATCTTTATACAAATCAGAGCACAAAAATTTGTATTGGATACCTGTTTTGAACTTGCTTTGACCCTCTTCATTTACAACTCCATCCACTGGTGCCAACAGATTAATTCCCGAGACTTGAAAATTTTTTCCGTCAACAAATTTGCTAACCCCTGTCCCTTGACCAGCTTGGTGGGTTTGATGTCCAAATCATACTCTTGGATTTTTGATATCCACTTCCCCCTTTTTCCTTCAACATCACTTTGGACCAGCACGTCCTTCACAACAGAATTAGGAACATAAGCAATTATTTGGGACTGCAACACATAAGTCTTGAAGGCTTTCAGTGCTTTGACCAAAGCATATACTTGTTTCTCCAGAATATTGTATTTGAGCTCAGCATCTCTGAGAACTTTGCTGAAAAATGCAACTGGCTGCTCCTTATTGTCTTCATTTTTCTGCAACAACACAACAACAATAGTAGTGGGGGATGCAAATGAGAATACCTGAAAGGCTTGATAGTCTGGGCTAATCAAAAGTGGGGCATCCTGCAGTGCTTCCTTTATTCTAGCAAATGCATCTCTTGCTTCCTTATCCCATTTCACTTTTGCATTTTTCTTCAACATATTTGTTATACTTCTCATGATCTCAGCATAATTGGGCACAAACCTCCTCAGAAAGTTTATTTCTCCTAGGAATCTCTAGATATCCTTCTTGCTTCTGGGTAAAGGAATAGTTTGAATGGCTTCCACCCTTGTTGGGCCAATCTTTACTCCTTGTTTAGAAACTATGCGACCCAATAATTTACCTTCTTCTAAGGCAAATAAAGATTTCTTGGGATTTAATGACAGACCAAACTTTTGCACTTTTGAAAAGTTTTTTGCAAATGCTCTAAGTGTGCATCATCTGACCCTGAGAAATACATCATCCAGATATATAACTACAAACCTGTCACCAACGAAGGCTATATCCATGGCCCTCTGAAATGTTGCACCTGCGTTCATAAGGACAAATGGCATCCTTGCGTACATGAAGGTGCCCCAGGGCGTAGTGAAAGCAGTTTTCTTCTGATCTTCTTTTTCTACTGCTACTTGATTATACCCAGAAAATCTGTCAACCATAGACAACCTGTGAGCTCCTGTCATCTTCTGTAAGACGATCCATTTTTGGCAGAGGATAATTATCTTTTAGAGATGCTCGGTTCAAGTTCCTGAAGTCTACACACAGTCTTATCTCTCTATTCTTCTTTCTCACAGGGACCAGATTAGAAACCCAGTCTGAATATCTGAGAGGGACTATAATTTTTGCCTGCAACAGTTTCTTCACTTCTTTTTCGATTGGAGCTAACAACAATGGATTGATCTGTCTGAGCTTCTGTCTGTGTGGTTTGAGTCCTTCCTTCAATAGAATCTTATGCTGAATAATGCTTTTGTCATATGTTTTCAGGTCTTCATACGACCAGGCAAACACATCCATATATTTCTTAAAAAGATTGATGTATCTTTCTTTGTAGTTTTTGGGAACATCTTTGAACAATTTCACTATTTTGGGTTCCTGCTGAGTTCCCAAATTACAATCTTCCATCTATTCTTCTTGATGTGTTTTCTTTGAATCAACAACAACATCATTAGCATCGAATAATCTTTCATGGGGAACCAACCCTTTGGGGAGCACATTATCTTTCAATTGGATAATCTTTTGTTCACCTATTGACTGCTTAAGGTTTCTTATTTATGCTTTCTGCTCTGTTTGTTCTTCCTCTTGGTCTATCTCAGCATCTTCAAAGTTTCCAATCATGGTAAGGAACTCACTTATTTGTTCATCATCGTCAAACACCTGCCAATGTTTCACATTATCAGGGATAGAAGGTCTATATGCCTAATTTCAATCTCATACCTTAACCTTGGATTTATTGGAGGTTTGAAAGTGCTGGCTGCAACTGCTAAAGAACTGGCCAATCTATTCTCTTCCCTTGAAATATACTGAAGATTGAATGCTTCAAAATAGTTTTCTACCAGATCCCACACTTCATTCCTATATGATCTCAATCTCGGATGCTTGGTTTGACAATGATTTTTAATCTGCCTTATTATCAATTCAGAGTCACCAAAAATTGAAATACATTGAACTCCCATTTGTTTAGCAACTTGAAGGCTTGAGATTAAGGCCTCATACTCGACCACATTGTTTGTTGAATCAAATTCTAGTTTAAAAGAGAAAGGCATGAGGTTACCTTCTGGTGATATCAACAAGAATCCAGCACTTGCGCCCTCCTTGGAGTAGGCACCATCAAAGTAGCACTTCCAAATCTTCCTTGAGTGCAGCTCATTATTTACAACTGCTGAAGAGAGCTGCTTCCCTGTGTCTTCAGCAAATTTTGCATTGTCATGCAACATGAAACAAGAAAGGTCTTCTGTTTCTTGACTATAAATGGGGGAATTTCCTGCATCTTTCTTGGAGGTATTCTTCACAAACCTTGTTTCCCTGTACAACCTCCTTTCTTCCCCGTTAAAAACCGGAATGATAGCATAAGTGAAATCTAATTTTAGTACACCTCCCAACTTTGCTCCCCAAGATCTTGACAGGCGCATTCCAAACATGGCTGGGATGTCAGCAACCACTACATCCATGACTATACTCTTTGCTGGGATTTGTGCCAACGAAACTGCTACATCTTTAATTAACACAACACATTTCACCCTTTTGTAATCAAATGAATATAGATCCCTATAAGGTTTGGTAATCTGCAAGTTAAGTTCCTTCATAACAGACAATGGCATGAGATTATGGGACGCTCCCGAGTCCAACATGCAATTATGTAGAGTATAATCATGAAGCAACAGAGAAATATAGAAGGGTGGAACAGAGGGATCTATTTCTTCTACATGAGGACTAAAGGTGACCACTGGCTTTTCTTCTTGTAAGTTCACTGTGTCACTTATGTCTTCGACCTGTGTGAGATTAATAAATTCTGAAATTTATTTCTTGTAAGTTGGTATTTTGGCTAATTCTAGAAGAGGCACTCGAATTTTGACCTTCTCCAACTCTTTTGTCAAATTGAAAGCATGAGTTTGCTTAACGTTCTTTTCATGTTCTTCTTCACTCTTTCTAGAATTTGCTGCTTGTTTGGGTACATGAACAACTCTCTCCAAGATATTAGTGTCAACTGATTTGTTTTGGGAAGATTCGCCCTCCTGCACATTTGTACTATTAAGTGAATTTACAGGTTGTTTCTTATTACTGACCTGTTTCGTAGGGTCCTTTTGTAGTGGAGTTGCCATTGGAGAAGGAATGGAACCTTGTTGTTCACCTTCATTATCCTGCACTCTAGATCTCTTTCTAGACCTCAAATCATACTTTTTATGTAACTCAGCTTGCATGAAATCTGTGAATTGCCTACAGTACTCATCCATTTCATCTTGATCAAAAGAGACTTAAGCTTCAGCATATTCTCCCTCGCAATCTTCCTCTTCATCCTCTCTATTGCATACATAGCAGATACCTGATCCTCGGCCTCCCTTTGGTCATCTTCTGCTAGCTCTCCGGGTGTTGCTTCTCTATACAATGCAACTTGAACCTGTCCTGATCTTTTCTTTCCCTTTGCAAGATTTGCATGGGATGTCTTCTGAATTGAGGGTTAAAACCCCCTCGGTTTTGTTGTACTTGTCTTTGGGAGTTTTTATTTTCCAATTCCATCTTAGCTAGCTTATTTGTCAGATTTTTTTATCACCTTTGTCATATCTTCAATTCTTAGATCTTGTGATGATTCTTCTTTTGCCTTCCCCTTCTCTTGGATTGGCTGTTTCCCTTTCGCCTTTCCAGCTGCAGACATATTAGCTTCAATCTCTAAAGCATCTGTCTGTATCTGCTCAAGAGTAGGGGCTCTTCTCTCTCTCAGTGTAAAGCTAAAATCAGCTTCAAAAGCCCCAACAAAAACTACCTTTGCTCCTACAAGGGGAGGGGGTTCATCTCTATAGGTAAACTATTGTACAATTTGTTGAATCTTTTTACAAACTCAGAAATGTTTTCATTAGGCTTTCTTTTAATTGCATTAAACTCTGTCAATGAATAACCCTGATCTCTATTCTCTCCCCATCTCTGAGTGAATTGAGTTTCTAACTTTGCCCAGTCATTTATGGAATCATTTGGTAAACCTTTGAACCATTTCTTAGCCTCTTGTTAAAATTGGACAACTAGGTCCAAACTCCATGTTGTGATGCTCAGATGAAGATACCGATATTTTTATTGGGTTCCTCTTTCGGAGAGGTGTAAGATCGATATAAAGTTGATCTTAATCCGATGAGCAGAACATTTATTTTGAATTTATTTTTTATAATAAATTATATGTGCAGGTCGGCCTTAAGGTTTTACACCCCCAGCAGATTTGTCACAGACCTCAATGATGGATATAAATACAGTCAACGTTGGAGAGCTTTTCACTCATCTCATCACACATCTTCTCCTCTGATTATCTACAAGCATTTGAGAAGCAGTTTCATCTCCCACGTGAGAAGAAGGACGAAATCTACTGCAGCTAAAGGACGAAATTTACTGCAGCAAATTTTCTGCAGTTAGGGTTTCTGGGCAAGTTTGACCAATGTTGACTTTGGTCAACTCATGGTCCGTTTGAGCTGAAATTTTGTGGAGAATTTGATTTTTGTAGGCCGTACTCATTATCACAAAAATCGAGGTCAAAAGATTGACCGAAGTTGGCGCTACGTTGACTTTCTTGTTGCTGCCCTGCGTTGACTTTTTTTGGACTGCGTTGACTTTTCTGGGGTTGACTTTGAGTTGACTGGATAATTGATTTGAGGACTGTTGTGACACATTTTGGGTTGGCCGACCAAGAAGACTTTGCTGGTTGAAGCATCCTGCTGACTGCCGTAACGCACCAACACATTCTCCTGTTTTTGGTTTGTCTTCTATAGATCCACTGGTATGTTCTATCAGCATTTTACTTAACTATTTATGTGATTGCTGTTATAAAAGTAAAATTGCATCAAGCATAGAACATCTACAAAAATTTACATGGTATCAGAGGTGAGGTGAAGACAAGCCCTAACTTATAGCAATCACCATCTAAGAAAATGGGTTCCACAAGTTATGGCTTCAAGGAGGATGACAAGCTGACTGGAAGGGATGACTTCCATGCTTGGAAGATGATATTAGATCTCAAATTGGAAGACCATGATCTCATGGACTATGTACTGGGTAAGATACAAGAACCTCCATCCACTGCTACTGCTGCTGCTAAAACCAAGTGTAAGAAGGGATAGATCAAAGCAAAGCTAATGATCAGGGAATCCATACATAAAATCCTGGTTGCCTACATATCTGAGCTAGGCACATCCAAGGAGATGTATGATAAACTGATACAAATGTTCAAGGTAAACAATGCAAACCAAGTGCTATTCTTCAAGAATCAATTGAAGAATCTGAAGAAAGGCAGGGATGAGTACGTCAAACATGCTAGAAGTCAATGAGATCGGGAACAATCTGGCGGCTATTGGGGAGACAATAGCCGATCGTGAATGGTACTCACTGCACTTGGAGGGCTCCCATATGAATGGAAAGTATTCAACACTACCATTCTCAATAATAATAAAATTCCTAACTTTGACGAGCTACTATCAAGATGCATGCAAGAAGAGACAAGAATGAAGGAATACGAAAATGACAGAAATGCTGCCTATGCTACTCATTCTAGAAAGAAGAACTTTAGTGGTCCTAAGAACAAAGGAAGAACAAGGGCCCAAGGAAAGAAGGGTAAGTGTTTCACTTGTCATAGGACTGGTCACTATGTTAGAGAATGTCCTTTCAAGAAGGATTCTCCCGATAGTGATGACAACAACAACAACTGGAGGAATGGAAATCAAAGAAACGACAGATCCAAAGGAAAGAGGAAGGCTCCCTTTGGCGGATACAATTAATCTTCTAAAAGGTCTAGAAACTCCAGGTATGAGGAGTCAAATGTTGTTGATAAAAGAGATGAATACATTCTTGTATCTACCCTCTGCTGCATCCCCGCCCGACATTATGGATGTCTGGGTGATAGATAGTGGTGCCTCAAGACACATCACTGGGTTCAAGGAAGCACTTTTTGACATGGTTGAGAAGGATACTAATCTGGAAATTATCCTTGGAGATAATTCCATATATCCCATGAAAGGGACAGGGACTGTGACCCTCCACTCGTCTCAAGGACAAGTCCTACATTTACGGATATTGCTCTATTAACACCAAAATTAGAAGAAGAACCTGGTGTCTACTATGACCATCGAAGACAAAGGCTTCAATGTGGCATTCATTGATGGAAAGGTGCGCATGTGGAAGAAGAATCTCAAAGGAAGCTATCGTGATTGGTTTTAGAGTTGTCACACTCTACCAGGTTGGAGGAAGTCCGCTGGGAGCAATGACTTGTGATACTATCCGTCAAACCGAACTATGGCACCGGAGATTTGGACACCTTCATTACAAGGCCCTTCCCGAAGCAAGGAAGGTGGTGACAGGGATGCCTGATTTTGGAAATAATCATGAAGGTGTATGTAAGGGCTGTGCTGAAGGAAAACATACAAGGGGACCTTTCCCCCCAAGTGTCACAAAGACATCTGAGATATTGCAACTGGTCCATTCTGATCTTTCTGGTATGTTGCCTGTAACATCCCTGGGGGGATGTTCTTACTATATGACATTTACTGATGACTTCTCTCGCAAAACCTGGATATACTTCTTGAAAAGGATCAGGCTTTCATCCTGGTTCCATTACCTTCAAAGCCTTGGTCGAAAATATGACGGAAGAAGATCAAGATTTTGAGGACGAACAGTAACCCCTTTGAATATGAGTCAAATGAGTTTAAGGACTTTTGCAGAGGAGCTAGCATTAAGAGGGAGACTACTACTGCCTAGTAGGCCTAATAGATCGTTCTTTGAACGAAAGAACGGGACTACCATTGTGGAAGGCACACATGCATGTGCCATGCTATGTGACCAGGGTCTACCGAAGTTTCTGTGGGGAGAAGCTGCGAATACTGCTGTATACATTCAAAACCGATGGCCCTCATTCCGCCCTGGACTCCAAAACTCCCGAAGAGCTTTTCACTGGTAATAAACCTCACGTCTCACATTTCAGAATTTTTGGATGTCCTGTTTATTTTCATGTGCCAAAAGAAAAGAGAAGTAAGTTGGATGCTTCTGGGAAGAAAGGAATGTTTGTGGGCTACAGCGAAACTTCTAAGGCCTATAAAGTCTATGTACCTGGTCAAAGGGAAGTAGAGAGATATTCCATGATGTCACTTTTGACGAAGATGCTTCCCTGAAGAAAGTAGTAGATCTTCCGAGATCTGAGGAAAATAATGAAGCAAGGCCTGGAAATCAAGAAGAACCACAGGATGAGACAATGCCTGATGTTGAAGAACCAATGTTCCCAATCGATCCATCTCCTTCACTAAGAAAGAGACCATCATGGCTCAGGGACACTCTCGAAGATGCTGAGGGACATGCTGCCCCGAGGAGGACATTCTAAGAAAGCAAGAAGCCGTGTAGATACCAGAATTGTCAGGTTTGCCATGAAGTACCATCCCTCAATGCGAACCTGGATCTTTTGAGAGCGGCGTCGCTTATAAAGTCTGAAGGGATGCTATGCACGAAGAATATGAGTCCATAATTGTTGAGGAGGTAAATCCCCTCTGCGGACAGAGGCGATCCCTACTAGCCCAGCAGGGGTCTAGCAACAATCACGAAATGTTACGACGCAAGTTCCTGAACAACATCTCACTACTAGGACCCAAGGTGGAGGCCTACCTGGATTCCAACGCTATGATCTGAAGAAGAAGCGTCCCCGTTCCTCAGCCTCAGCAGATCACAATCCCTCCACGATCTCCGCGGATGAACACCTGCACATGGAAGAAACGAACAAATACAAGCATAAAATCCGGCACACGTAACTAAACATCAGTCAGAAAGGATGTTACTCGCATTAACATGATGGAAAACGGAGTGGAACTATAATCATAATCATCTATTAAATAATAAACGAAGAGAGATTACAACCAAGTTCTGACGTCGCAGCCTCCTTCGGATGGGTCTCCGGTCGTTCACGTCTCGCAAAGCTCGCCAAGGAAAGGGAAAACCTCTCCGGAGTCTCTCGACAATGGTCTCCTTACTTGAGTCGGCCTTAAGGGAAAGAGAGGGCTCTTTACAGCACAAAGGCTCTTGGGAACTTGGAGATTCTTGGAGACTCTTGGAGATTCAACCATTCAGCCATTCAGCCCCTTCATTAATGGAAGATGGCTATATTTATAGAGGAGAGGAGGAGGTTGGGATCCCTACAATAGTGGAAGGGAGGCCTTATCATTTGGGAGGTTCCCCATATGGTGGAAACAAGAGGCCAAAGGAGGAAGGCCGTGGTTATTCAGGCGAAACCACTCCTGATGACTCATCCACGAAGTTGTTGTAATCGAAACTTCGCCTCTTTTTTTAAAAAACTTTCCATAAACAGAGTCGGGTCGGGTGTGGCAGGACGGAGGCTGGGCGGTGGCGCGGGCTCAGTGTTAATTTTCCCCCATTGGCGCGGGTACATAACGGGCTACCAGCGCCAAGGCAAAAACAGGTGTTTTTAGGGGTCTGCTCAGGAAATGATCAACAGAAGGAATGTTGTCCTCATGGAAAGGGATGCAATAATGGTATTTGCAAGGCATGACACTGCTTATTGGTCACAGAAATGAACCTGCAATGGGCGAGACGGGGATTGCAGGGATGGTGACAAATTACTGTGTAACAATAATGAAGAATGATGTCTGGGATCTGGTTCCAAGACCGAAGGACAAATCAGTTGTCACCGCAAAATGGCTCTACAAGATGAAGCATGGATCTGATGGAAGTGCTGAAAAGTTCAAGGTAAGATTTGTTGCCCGTGGCTTCTCTCAAAAGGAAGGAATAGACTATGATGACATATTTGCACCTGTGGCACGATATACCACCATTCGATCAATCATAGCCCTTGCTGCTACGCAAGGATGGAGTCTTCATCAGATGGATGTCAAGACCGCTTTTCTGCATGGTGCAGTAAAAGAAGAGGTGTATGTAGAACAACCTCTAGGGTTTGAAGTCCAGGATCAGGACACTCATGTCTGCAGGTTGAAGAAAGCCCTCTATGGGTTGAAGCAAGCACCCAGAGCTTGGTACGAGAGGATAGATAGCTACTTGATGAAGCTGGGCTTCACTCGAAGTAATGCTGATCCGAACCTTTACTTCAAGGTTGTCCGGGGGAAGCCTCTCATTCTGGTGCTGTATGTGGACGACCTCTTCTTGACAGGTGTTGACCCTCTCTTTCATCAATGCAAGAGGGAGCTCGCTGCTGAGTTCGAGATGAAGGACTTAGGATTGATGCACTACTTCCTAGGCCTGGAGGTCTGGCAGAGACCTGGAGAGATTTTCCTTTCTCAAGGAAAATATATTGTGAAACTTCTGGAAAGATTTGGTATGGTGGATTGCAAGTCCGTGTCAACACCAATGGAACTCAACTTCAAGAAGTTGAGTGGCAGCGCTGCTGGGCCTATCTTGGCCAATCCTACTGAGTATCGTCAACTCATAGGAGCTTTGATGTTCTTAGTGAACACCCGACCGGATATATGTTTTGCGGTGAACACTTTGAGTCAACAGATGGTTGAGCCTCGTCATTTTCACTGGGTTGGTGCCAAGAATCTTCTGAGATATCTTCGGGGCACGATAAACCATGGGCTGAGATACACTGCCGGGAGTGTGACACTCCGTGGATATACTGATGCCGATTGGGCTGGTAGTGTGGTGGATCGTAAGAGCACATCGGGATGCTGCTTCAATCTTGGTTCTGCTTCGATCTCATGGATGAGCAGGTAGCAGAAGTCGATGGCTTTGAGCACCGCTGAGGCCGAATACATTGCAGCAAGTATGGCCTGTTGTGAAGCAGTTTGGTTGCGAAAGCTCTTTAGTGAGCTGTTTGGACATGTGCTAGATACCACCGTGATACTCTGTGATAACCAGAGTGGGATTCGCTTGACCGAGAATCCTGTGTTCCATGACCGATCCAAGCATATTGATATCAGGTACCATTTCATCCGGGATATGGTATAGCGAGGCGCCGTAAGGCTCGATCATATAGGAACTGATGAGCAGGTCGCGGATATTCTCACTAAGCCCCTGGGGAAGGTCAAGTTCCTAACCTTCCGTGAGAGACTTGGTATCGTGGAACGACCCTATTCTAAGGGTCTTGTTGGACGATGAGCTCTGGGAGCTCTGGGGACAGCTTCTTGGAGCTATGAGGAACCACAAGGCTAGGCTTGCCGAACCTTGTTGGTGTGCTGCGACCCCACCGTTGTGATTATTGAGTTGGTTCACCTCTCATTATCTATGCCGCGTATGCATCCTACCCATTGAGTTTAGGGCTCATGAGAAGTACCTCTCATTTGGCCAATGAGTTGGGAAAGGTTAGAGACTAGTAGCAAAGACTGATGGATGCATCAGAAATTGCCGTACTCTCTATCTAGGATGGCACGGTCCAACCACTTGATCTGGGATCAAGTCTAGTGAGGTCTCGGACCTCTGCCTGACTTCGGCTCAGATGAACCAACTTCGGGTTGGTTGGAGACTCTTTGTGAGTCCCGTGGGGGAGTTTGAACCTCTAGGGTACAGATTGTCGGCTAGGGGGATGTCTTTGTGGGCGGCCCTCACAGTACGAAATAAGAGGCCAACAAAGCAAATTCTGGCGGCGGGATGGCACGATGTTTGTTTACATAGGTGGATGGAGTTCTCCCCTAGTTGAGAGGGAGTGTTAAAATTGGACAACTAGGTCCAAACTCCATGTTGTGATGCTCGGATGAAGATATCGATATTTTTATTGGGTTCCTCTTTCGGAGAGGTGTAAGATCGATATAAAGTTGATCTTAATCCGATGGGCAAAACATTTATTTTGAATTTATTATTTATAATACATTATATGTGCAGGGCGGCCTTAAGGTTTTACACCCCCAGCAGATGTGTCTCACACCTCAATGATGGATATAAATACAGTCAACGTTGGAGAGCTTTTCACTCATCTCATCACACATCTTCTCCTCTGATTATCTACAAGCATTTGAAAAGCAGTTTCATCTCCCACGTGAGAAGAAGGACGAAATCTCTTTGGGCTAAAAGGGCCATTGCACGATAATTTTGCGGTTAGGGTTTTTGAGCACGGATTTGGGCTTGGTGACCTGGTCACTGTAGTCACGTTGAGCAGAAATTTTGTGGGATTACGTTTTGTGACCCTTACTCATTGTTTAAATCGAGGTCAAAAAGTTGACCGAAGTTGGAGCTGCGTTGACTTTCTTGTTGCTGCCATGTATTGACTTTTTCTGGACTGCGTTGACTTTTCTGGGGTTGACTTTGAGTTGACTGGGTGACTGATTTGATGATTGTTGTGACACATTCTGGGTTAGCTGACCAAGAAGACTTTGCTGGTTGAAGCATCCTGCTGACCGCCGTATGTTCTATCAGCGTTTTACTTAACTGTTTGTGTGATTGCTGTAATAAAAGTAAAGTTGCATCAAGCATAGAACATCTTCAAAAATTTACACCTCTCCACTTAGAGACTGCACAAATAGTCTCATCACAACATCAAGATGTTCTACATAAATTCTCAGCAAAAGTGAAAAACAAGGGTAAATGTTGTTTTGCAGTTACTTCATCTTCTCCAGTGAAATGAGGAAGTAATTTGAGGTATTCTTGAGGCATGGCATTCATTGGTTGCGGAAGATTTAGTGGTGCATATCTATCCATTAAAAAAGCTGGTGCTGCCACAACTTGGTTAACTGCTCCTTGGGTGGTTGAGGTTGATGAACCTGCTGTGAAAGTGAATGAAGGTTGTGGCAAAACTGATATGGGGGTGGGTTGATGGACAATAGCAGAGGGACGAACAACTATATTTGGTTGAGCTTGAGTGGAGATAAAAGAAACATACTCGAAAGAATGTTCTTCTAATTGAGGTTCTTGAAAATAAATGGGTGTGGAAGGAGTATCTTGTTCCAAGAAAGGGAGTTCCTTGGAAATATCTTCAAACAAAGGGTTATGAGAACTGCTGCCAGGAGCAAGCAATGCAGGATCAGGTATTGAAGGAGTTTCAGGTTTCTGAGCCTTTTTAGAAACCAATCTTTTTGGATCTGGCAAAGCAGGGACTATCTGCTGTGAGGTATCTGACTTCGTGTGAGGCCTTTTGAATGCCAGAATTTTGAAAATAACAAACACAGCCGAATATTTCCTCCTCACTAAACAACCAGAGGAAATAATGTGAAAAATGCAGGGAAAATAAACTTTGTTTCTTCGTCCCCGGCAACGGCGCCAGGAAATGTTGTATCTCAAGAAACAATCCCTTGGCTGTGGTAAGGAATCAGTGCTTAAGACATTTTATAAATGTATGTCACAATTATAATATCAAATGGCCTCTGCTTAACACCTTTGGAATCTAATTATTTAATACACTCAATAATCTGATATAATGAAAGCCTTCATAATGCCATAAACTGCTGATATCCGAATGAACTGAAAAGAAGAACGGTAAAGGAAACTTGAAGTGATATGCTGAGAAACAAAATCTATCACTTTTAAGTTTCAGAGGAAATTCATGGAGAGAGAGGAAACTCGAAATAATGTGCTGCAAGCACAAAATCTATTACTTTAAAGTTTCATCAGGATTTTGTGAAGAAAGAAGAGATGAGGTGAAGAAGCACAAATTAAGGTTGTTTAACTCTTACTCATAGATGTAATAAAGAGACCGACTGCTACATTACTTCACTTCATTCAAAGAGGAATAAACACAGAGCGAAACTGGAAAGACCTATCAACATCAACAACTGCAGGAAACTTGATCTTCTTTCATTTATTTCTCAGAAAATTCAGTACCAAATTAACAATCCTCTAGAGGTCCCAAACTCTGACCCTCTTTTCTTTATTTCTATCTACTTAAATACATCACCGTGGTTCGTAACTCCTAAACTTCTTGAAACTATTCAACTACCAAAATTGTTAAGGTTACTTCTGCAATCATACTTGAGAAAACAAATTAAAACTGGAAATATTGTTCGTTTCGCTGAATCTGATGTTGCTGATGCGTCCTCCCGAAGTGCCGAGGTGTCCTTTCTAGTTATGATGCAACGACTACACAACTCTGTAATGACACCACAGTGCCCGACTCTGCCTATGCCCCTGTGCTTCAAATGCTGTCAATCATATCACTTGCTACCTGACTCTGCCTCTTCTCCTTTGATCTGTGTTGGGTCACTTACCCGAAATTTTCTGCCGCGTTCTGCCTATTTCTTCATAAAATGGTGCATAACGGCATAAGCCCGGACTTGGAAATCCTTTAGATTTCATCTTGGAACCACATCGCGTCTGTGCCAACATCGCACTTCACATTTCGCCGTCTTTAACCTTTTCCTTAACACTTATCTTTTAAAACCCGCGATATGCGCTATGCGATCTGGTCCCACTTGGCATCGCACTTCGGCGACTTTATCACTTACCTCCCACGTCTGTCCTTTGAAACTTGCGATTTAATCTCTGTCGTCTATCTCTCTGCTCCAGTTCTGCGTTTTGATCTCGACCATCCGTTTTTTGCTTTGCGCCTCCTCCAAAACTCTTAAGTGTTTAAGGGAAATGCGGCCTTTCTCCGCCTTTGGGAAATTAGTTTGTTTGCTCCACAGTGTAACCCTCCTGAGCTTATCCGGTGTTCTGCCGCGCTGGTCCCTCCTTAGCTTGCGAATGAGCCCGACTCGACCCTGTTTGGCGTGCAATGTTCTGAACGTGGCCATCGGTCTGGCTCTTGAACTGTTCTACACATGAATGAGCCCGACTCGACCCACCTTCACATCTCATCATGTAATGTTAATGTACCAATATATAAATCAAAATTCTTGTAAGACACAAAATTTTACATTTTCTATCATATATGTTTTTTTGGTGTTTTGAAAAATATTTCAAAGGTAAATGCAATTGAGCCAGAACAAAGAGAATCGCTGAATGAATGAGGAATGAGAGCTCTCTCCCTCCTTTTGTCAATTGAGGCTCAACGTACTCCTTGGGTCCCACCTTGGCCTGCGTTGCCTCTCCTTGAGCCACTCACATGCTACTTCTCTCCAACCACTCCTGCGCTGCCTCCTTCGTGCCTCCTTCACGTTGCCACCTAGGGACAACTCGACCCCACCACTGGAGCCACAATTTTTCCCTTAGGAACTTTAGAAAGTGGGTTTATTTTGGCAAAACGTCATTTGTGGGTCCCCTACCCACTTTATTCCTGTTCAACATTAGGAAAGACAAAAATTAATCAAAATGAATATTCCAATTAGCTTAACTGCTAATTTTATACTTTTTAATTTAATTCTTATTAATTTAAATTAATTCATAATCTGTTATATTTTACTTCATTATTGAATAATGTATTAATTATATATTATAATGGTGGTATGTACATATCATAGTTTTAAAAATCGGTTGGACTGACTTTGATTCGGCCGAGCCGACCGAGCCAACCCACTGGTCGGACCGACTCGATACAAAAACCGGTCCGGAGGCCAGTTTGTGACCGAACTGGTTGAGCCGGTCACCGATTCGGCCGGTTCGGTCACAAACTGGCCGAGTTTGAGCTAGACTGGCCGAGCCACGGACAACCGTTCGCAGACCCCACAAAAGGCCCAAAACGGACCTCCATTCGGATTTTAATTTGGTTTTAGGGTTTTGGTATGCCCTCTAACACCTCCCAAGCCTATAAAAGCTACTTAACCCCTCTCATTTCCTCACAGCTATCTCATTGCATTTGAGTGAGCATTTGTGAGGAATTTGTGAAGAGTTGTCGAGTTGGTTTTTGGCTCAGCGTGCTAGTATAGTTCCAGTTGAAGTTCTTGATGAGGAGCCATGGGTTCCCTCCTTTGATTCAGAGTCCGAGTCAGAGGATCTTGCCTTGTCTAGTAGTAGTGACTAGTCATGTTTTGTTGTAGAGGGCATTTAGAGCCTCCTTGGTTATGTGTTTAAGTTCTGATCTCTATATCATGTTACATGTATGTATTGGACAGTGCACTCGGTGCCATTTTGATATAATGGATATATTCATGAGTCTACTTTGATCATATGTTGGCTTTTGTTTATATTCTAATGCTTTGTGTTTGGAAACATGAATGAAAAGCTTTAAAATTATGGTTTTTTATAAAAAAAATAATATTTAATGTATTTTTTACAAAGACCGAGTCATTGAAACCGAACCGGCCGAGTCGATACCGAGTCGGAGTCGGATTCAGAGTCGACCCTCAGCTGGTTCAGAACCTGAGTCGCAGTTTTAAAACACTGGTACATATTAAGTACCCCGCTCAACATATTCATCATACCTTGGTGAGTTAGGTATTTACTTCACAAATCAATTCATTACCTTATACTTAGACATTTTTCAATATTAGCTAGTAGGTATACTTGTGCAGTACATGCGATGCATGCATATGTAACTATCATATGAATGCCTCGTATGCATGCTAATATTCTTGTTTCCACTATAATAAGAGCTGGGTCATTACAATACTGTGTCACACTGTATGGCCAATGTTTGGCCCAAAGTCACTAGATTCCACTTAGCACAAGGTTCGTTTTGGCTAGAGAGTCATACTAAACTCAGGACTGGGTAAAATGTGAGTCTTGAGCCAACCTGACATTGACTTGACACCATGACAAATAGAAAAAATGTAGATTTTGAAGTTTTTTTTAAAGACTATAAATGGAAGATCACAATGAATATAATGAAAATGCACTGAATATAATGCAAAAATAACATATCCAATCATAACCATGTATATGTAGGCATTTTGACTTGCTGGTCCTGCAGTGACTTGATGGGTCTTGCATTGGTCCAATGGGTCTTGTTAAAACTCGACAGGTTTAGGGATTTTTTGGCAGTTTTGGGCAGGTCACATTGACTTGGTGTTTCTTGAGTCTACTCTCAAATCCCTGACTATGGCTTGGACAGACTGAAAGCCTAAAGGCCATGATGGCCCTCTTGTTTCACAGGCCGAAACATACCAGACTCTTGGGGGGGATTAACACTGGTCTGGAGAATACAACCACCCCTGCATGGCCAACCAGTGAGGCTCCCAGTGGTCACACGGCAATATATTGGACCTGTGGTTTGGATAAAAACTCTGTGTATACCTTTTGTTTGTTAATGTCATCTGAAAGCCAGGTTATCATGCTTCATATCAAGTTCCTGTTACCCATAATTGACTGCTTGCCAGGAAGTCAACCTCAAGCATCTGGCTCCTGATCTCTTGTCCTCTATTTGTTTGCTGAAACATACATTTCTACGTGTGTTCCGTACCTTTGTTCAGATTTTCTCTATGTTGTTGATTGCTTGCTATCTGCTGATGTAGTGCACCCACTCACCCCCCAAAAGAAAGAAAGAAAATAGATGATGGTTGTGATAGTAAACCTTGTATAATTATGCACAATAACTTTAGGATTCTTTCTTCACTTGCTGCAAATATATTTTTTCTAACAATTACAATTGGTATAACATATTGAATGATGAGCAATGCTCATGAGTGAATTGGTCATAGGCAGCTAAAATATACAATTAGCTGTTCTTATAATATGATCTGACTGGTCTTATCTTTTGGTTTCAACAGGAAGTGAGTTCAATGCTGCTCAATAAACTGGTTGCAGCAGGTGTTGGGGATAGACCTGTTGTGTTTGTGACTCACAGGTTTGTCTGTAGGTCTTTATTTGATAGCAGTTGTGGTTTTCATCTTTATGCTTGCATCATCCTTGGACATGATTAAGAAATTTGTATGCTTTCTTCACCAAAATTTAGTGGTGGTCTGTTTTGTAATTAATTGATTGGCTGACATGACATCAAAAAGCCAACTATATAATACTCTATTTCACCTTCTAGCCTATCATCCTATACTTTATGGTCGAAACACAATTGCTTACTAGTGACATAACTACCACAACTAATTATTACAATAACTGTCAATTACAACAACCATTTCTTGGTTGCCATATTTCACTTCTATTCTTTATTCTAATTTATGTGTTTTATCATTTATTGATTGTAGTTCATAATTAGTTCAGTGGTACTTGATGACAACCCAACTTTGGTGGTCAATAATGGTACTATATGGTTGATATTAGTTGCACTTGATGGGTATTTTGCGTGCACTTTGTTGTTGAAATGAGGATGCAATGTTCACCCAAGGCCCATTGGGTAAAGTATCTTGTGTAATTTGAGTGTGTCTAGGGTTTTGGCTTTAAAGTTGACCTAGTCCTAAGTTGCATGGTACGGGGAAATGGAAACACATATCTGAAATGGGAACACACTAGAAATGTTACCCTTTTTTATTTATTTCAGAAAATTATATTTAAACTTTGGAAGAAAGCATTTATGTTTTAGCATTATAATTTGGAATACAGATATAGATTCATGAATAAATGAGCAAGTGCAAAGGCCCAAGGCCCGAGAAAATCATGCTACAACAAATACCGACATATCATCAAAATTATTGTCTATATTGGGATCCTCATTGTCAATATCACCTTCTAAGCATTAAAATAAGATAGAAAAAGCTTAACATGTCAAATCCAGATTTTGTTTCAGTTATGGGTACACTTCTACTAGGGTCATGCTAGAAGAGTTCAACCAATGTTACCAGACTCAGAATTGGCAAGGCAAAACAGCAAAGAGTTTTAATCGGATCGGGAAGAAATCAGGAAGAAATCGATGAATTCAATAAATAAAGATATACACATAAATTGAATTAAAAAAACATTTTTCATTGATATTCAATAAAGCCATGCCCAAACAATGCATAATATCAATAGATGTCCAAAATTTCATTAATGAGTACTGAGTCTTGACTCCCCAATGACTACATAGAACAAGAAGCATTTGTTTCTAAAAGTTTACAAAATACTGCATGCTAATCAGTAAAACTGCAGTAACTAAGACTCTAAGAGCGAGAACTAGAAGCGATTCCTCCAATTCCTTCGCTTGCTTGACCCTCAAAATTCTCCAAGTCATCTAGGCTTAAAAGAGGAGCCTCCTCTGATTGGACGCAATTTGCTGCATTTGTAGTTTTGCAGGTCCATTTCTTCAAGGTCGATTGGTGAATGATCCAAACTTGTCATTATCATGAATGGTGAGACATAGAAATGTGAATTAGAGTTTGAACTTTAAAGTGTATATCAAATTATGAAACCTTCAAATTCAAATGCAATTACGCATGTGACTATGCCAAGCCTTTTGTTCCTCAAGGATTATTGTCTCAACTCTCACTTAGTATTTGCTTGTTGCGAAGTCGTAGATTGCAATGGAAAAATACAAGGTCATTAAGCTCTTTTATGTCAATCGATTGCGCTTCTTAGAATGTATTCTCTCAAACATGTTCCAATTGCACTCACAACTCGAAGCACTGCATGATTGGTTTAAGATTCGAATGGCGAATCTCTTCAAATTTGGCGTATTTCTACCAAAGTTTTGCCACCAATGACCTAGTAAGTGTCAAGGGTTCGTGAGTAGTAAGTACTAAGTACAAATAAAAAATGATAAATTGTAAATACTAAAAAGACAACAAAATTTAATAAAACATTTAACATATAAAATAAAGTTTAAACAAATTTAATGAATTGATGAAGCCTTCAAGCCTCAAAGGGTACCTGGCAAAATCTTAGTCCTTTGTAACGACCAATAGTCGTATACGCAACGGAAATATTTAAAATACTTCGAAGACGAACAACACATCCATTGTAGGACAGTGAGTGTAAATTGTATATTGTATAAGGAATTGATGATAGGATGATTACAAATGAGAATGAGGGCCCGCTTATATACCCTAGGCAGGTGCCCTTTCACGAATGGCTATGTCTCTAAGACATACCTCTTCATCACTAACTAATTAATCATTAGTTAATGACTTATTATTTATTATTACATTTACATTTATATTTATTATTATTTTATTATGAATTATATTCATAACATAGCCTCTCCCGTCAAGAAGCTTTTTCCTCAAAACTTACTTAAGGACATCTTCTCATCTCTGTACTTTCATCTTCATCGATACAAGATGATATGATACTCTGACTGATAGACAAAACTGTCGTACTGAGAACGGATCAGACCATCCTAGATTGATCTTTTGGGGTATCTTTTGATCTTTGGAGATGTGTGGTGAATAGTTATCATATCACTAGATTCCGCAAGCTTCAGTATCCCTAGGAACATGAATTTGTTGTTTATTTTATGAGTGATACTGGTACATAGCTTGATTAGAAAGTCTGCTCTTGTGATTTGGATGTCGATACATAGCTCCTTTGGTTTGGTTTGTCCTTATCATGTTAGTGGTTGATTCTTGATTTCCTTCAAGCGCTGTTGTTGTTGAGTGGGCGACTGAATCATCAGTTGGGATGTTCAACGTTTGAACTGCAGCTTTTGCATATGTTTTAACTTCTCTAGATTCTTCTTCTTCCTTGTGATATTGATTGGATCAATATTAATCCCTTTGTCTTCAACTTGAACTGCAATGACTGACGATGTCAATACTTCACTTTGAAGTTGTTCTGTCATTCAGTGATTTCTTGTCATTTTTAAGTTTCTTTGTTTGTGTAAGTAGGTTTTGGTTATGATTCCTTAAACATACAAGCTCATCCTTTTCTGAATTGTTGATTTTATTCTTAGTAGCTTCATAATCTTTTAAACTTTTGATTTGTTCTAATAATGTCTGATTTAGGCTCTTAAAACGTACATTTTCTTCTTCTTTTTTCTAATAAATGCTTATTGAGTTCATTTTTTGATGCTTTAGCTTTCTTGACTTGTTCGAGTAGTTTTTCTTGGTGATCTCTGAAGCGCGAAACTTCTTTGTCTTTGCTGGAGATGACTTCTTCAAGCTCTTTTTGCTTCTTTGATATATCCTTAAAGTCTTCTGATGCAAAAATTAACGATTTTGACTCCATTGTCATGTCTCGAAATGTGACCATCTTCCCCTTATAAGGAAAAGTCAAAACTTGTTTCTCTATGTTTAACATGAATGAACCCAAATTCTTAAACCAGGGTTGACCGAGTATGACGTCAACCTCTGTATAATCCATCTTTACAACATCCTGCGGGTTTTGGTCTAACGACAATCGTGATTCCAACAAGTGGTATCAGAGGAACACGTCTCGAGTTCGAAACTCACCCGACTCGCGTTGGGGGGGAGATTGTTGGACATTGGGTCCAATGCTCCCCGTGTGTTTCGCGACATGGACTAACCGCCTCTCGTGGATCTTAACTCTAGCGATTGTAGCAGAGACTAATGCCTGCGGGTTTTGGTCTAACGACAATCGTGATTCCAACAACTCCAATTCTTGGCTCTGGAATTAATAGCTTATTCACCAAGTTGATGTTGATATAATTTTTATCGTTGCTTGTGCTGATAGCGATATTAACTTTGTGTACGTGGAAACGAGTATCTGGTACGACTAGAAGTTTAGCCCAAATTTATAGGAAACGTCAAGTTGGGAGCGGCAATAATATAATATATTAAAATTTAAAAATTAATATATATTCATAACTCCCAATAAATAATATATATTTTATATTTATAATTTATTATTTAAAGTGTAAAGATTAAATGTACATACTAAATTTAATTTTAATATTTATAAAACAGTGTTAAGTTGTTAACCTTACAAAGTCTTCTAGCATTTTCAGATAAATTCATAAATATGTATTAAAAAATTAATGGCCGGCAATACAAGTTTAATGGAAAGCCATATTCCATAATGAAAGAAACCATTCCTTCCTATCTAGACAAGCTTGTTCAAATTACTACTTGAAACTTTGAAAGTGTCGAACTGTTTTATTAAATTCAATTTCATATAATAGGGATGGAATTAATTTTTAAATACAGCAAAATAAAGGCTTTCACTAAATTTCTAGCGAGGCATGACATTTCAATCACATTGACTTTAGAAAAACTTGCATCGTCAATAGCTTGTAAATTACAAACATTAAATGATTGCCATAAAACCAATAAAACGTTAATGTTCAATAGATATATTAATACACAGTCTGAGCAACATTTTCGGGAAAAGATGTACCAATAAATTTATTTCTAAATTCTATATGATAAGAGCATTTCACTAGTATCCATTAGATTTTTCAAGTATTCCAAAATCTGCTATTATTTATTTAGATGCGTTAAAAATGTTAGTTCTAATTTTCGAATATTGCGAAATCTGCTATTATTCATTTAGATTTTAAAAATTTCAAAATTTTAGTACTAATAATTTAATAAACTATTAGGCTTGAACTCGCAGATTGATCCAAAAATTTTCAAAGAAAAAGTAGTAGTTTAAAGAGAAATTTTGCAAAGTTATAATTTCAAGGAAAAATAAAGCAATAACTCAGTACTGAACCTTGCAGAGGAATAATTAGGAGTCACGCTTCGTCGGTTTGTTTGCCTGCAAATTGCTCCGTTGCAGGTCTGACTCGCAGGTGTTTGGTTGCCTTTCTAACACTTTGAAACCTTCAAAGGTGAAGCTTCACATCGATGAACTTTGAACAGCGATCGACTTCAACGCTTGATCTCTCTGCCTCTTGCCAAGTTACCAATGCACACGACTGCCTCTCCTCTCTCCACCTCTCTTCAAGCTGCCAATGAACCAGCGATGAAGAACACACTCACAGACTCCTGAGTAGTGAGAACTCAGAAATTAGAACTCAGATGAATTGATGATCAGTTATTTGAGAGGTTTGGGGATTAAATAACATAGAGAAACCCAGTTTGGCGGCAAATGAAGAGATATTTTTTACTTTCGGCCAATTTCTTCCCGCCGTTTTCTTCTTGGGTTTCGGTTGATGTTGGGAATGCTTTTCGGGAGCTTTTCTCCGTGGGAGCTTGGCGTTGAGTTATTTCAAGTTTCATGAACGCGTACCATTTGGGAACATCGATTTTAGAGCGTGTGGGAGCTCCGCTCCATTGAGGAGCCGCTCTTCAATGGAACGAAGCTCCCACATGCTCCAAAATCGGTGTTCCCAATCGGTACGCGTTCTAGAAACTTGAAATAACTCAACGCCAAGCTCCTGAAAAGCTCCCACGGACCTGAAGCAGCTCCCCCAGTTTTTGGAGCGTTTCGTACCAGCTCCCAAGCTCCCAGGAGCGACAGCTTGAGGTACTTGATTTCCAGGGGTAGGGAGCGGTACCGTTGCAACATAGGATATTAATCTTTCTTCCTTGGATACTTCCTTTTAATGTAATTACTTTATGATTTGTAACTGAAAACCCATTATAAGAAAACCCTTCTTCCTTCGACATTTTAGACTTGAGCTCCATTATCTCCATCATTTTTTTTTTTCTGTGATTGATCCTATTTTTGTTTTGTCGAGTTGACTTTAAGTATTTTGAAATCAATTTTTTTTTTAAACCTTACTTTTCCTTAATATTAATTGCCTTGATAGATAATTCCTTATAATACTTCCTTTATATAACCTTAAATATAGCCTTCCTTTAGTGATGAGTTCTTTGACTAAGTAGATTCTAGTTTTATTTATTTATTTTTATTTATAATATATATATATATATATATATTTTGAATAGTTACAACCCTTGTGAAACGTGGCTATTCACCTCTCTGGGGTATAATATAAAATATGTCCACCTATGTGTATTTGACTCGGCTAATTTTCTCCACGTAAAACGTAAACTTACCATTCACACAAAGAGGTTTTTTATTCCTTTTGTTCTTATTATACCTTGAAAATACCATGGGCAATTATCATGTGTTTCTAAAACCATGAGCTTGTAAACCACTTAAAGAAGAATCAAAATAATCTTATTCAATCTTCCTTCTCTAGCGTATAGTTTTTTTATCATGCACTTTTTATCAATAATGTAGAACCATTTTTTTTTTCTTTTTTCTTTTGGAACAATTTTCTTTTAAATCTTTTTTTTTTTTTTCCTTTTTTTAAAAAACTTTCCTTCTCTCTTTTATTTTATTTTTAAATTTTAATGGCCAAAGGTCTAGCGAAACGGAGAAACTCCGAAATTTAGTGTAGAGAATGCTTCAATTGTGATGGCAACAAGGTTGACGAAGAGTTGATGGCCAAAGGCCGGATCAGACGTAGCTCTGTTACCAATGTAATGACCAACAGACATATACGCTGCGGAAATATTTAAAATACTTCGAAGATGAACACATCCATTGTAGGACAGTGAGTGTAAATTGTATATTGTATGAAGAATTGATGATAGGATGATTACAAATGAGAATGAGGGCCCGCTTATATACCCTAGGCAGGTGCCCTTTCACGAATGGCTGTATCTAAGACATGCCTCTTCATCACTAACTAAGTAATCATTAGTGAATGACTTATTATTTATTATTACATTTACATTTATATTTATTATTATTTTATTATGAATTATATTCATAACAACCTTTCTCGCATAACACTAGTATAGGCAAATAATTTGGATGGTGCCATATAATCTTGTAGTTGGGCAAAAAGATGGCCTTGAACTTCTTGATCAGGGAAGCACCTTTCAATGCGTGTCATATGTCCTCTGCCAACCTCCCCATCCTCATTAGATTCGCTCTTATCATAAAAGTACTATGGGTTTAAGAAGTACCCAACGACATGTAAGGGGGAATGCAATTTCCTATCCCAACGTGCATCAATAATGATGTTCGAAAGAGGTATATACTTGGCCTCCTCATCTTCATATCTTCTTTTGATGGTGTCCTTTGCGAAATCCATTGCCTCATAAATGTAACCCATAGTGGGTTTGTCACCATCAACCATCCTAAAAATTCAAGCTTTCAAATTCAATGAAATATGAAACTTTGAAAATGAAATGAACTTTAAAAAATGAAAAAGTTAAAAGACTTGAAGTACTTGAGAACTTTGACAAGGGACTTCGTCACAACAATAATCTCTTCGACATCATTCTAGAAACCATCATTAAACACAAGTGCAACAATTTCAATACCTTCAAGGGCCTTGGATTGTTTAAATGCCATCCACTTAGGTCCTAAGAACATCCTCCCCAGATTTATTTTTTCTCAACCACAGATGGGCGGGTATATGTGCAAGGTGGTACTTGAATCTATAAATGCCTCCACTACATTTCTCTTTGCAAAATTTACGAAGGAACCCGGGGTCTTCGGGAATCTTGTTACAATAAGCCCAAGCAAAGTCCCTCTCCCTCAACATTATTGCTATTTTGGACTTCTGTTTAATTTGTGGCTTCTATTAAGATTTGGAGTTGTGGCTCCTGTAAAAGACAAAAAAATTATATGATATGAAGACAAAGAAATGATATGTAGACATTAAAGTCATTGCAAACTTGCAAACCTATCATAATGAAGACGTTGAAAGATACATATATATTTTATTTTTTGTTGTAACTTTGGAATCTTAGTATAAAAAAATTATGTTGGAAATGAGAACTTTCAAATCAACACTAAACAAGCTTTGAGTTTTGTGCTATAAAAGTTTCATGTCTAAAGCGGGCAACCATTGGGAATTGAATATGATGACACCAACCATTAACATACTAAATAATGGGATGTCAATTTTGCTTTACTAAAGGACAAAAAGTGATAAGAATTATTATTAGTTGTATGGGTTTATTTAGAGGCTTCTACAAAGTGTCAATTTTGGCCATAATTTGCCAAGTTGACAAGTAAATATTTATGTTGTATAATTGCAAATTGGGTTGAATGATTGCACATTATGGTATTTATCTATTTCTGAACTGAAATTTTTAATTTCTTCCATTCTCGAGAGATGGAATAACACGCTTTTAGCCCCAAAAGGCAAGAAAAGAACGTTATGAGAATGGAGCCTCCTACCCTACTACCCCCTGAGTGAGTAGTTGTAGCGCTGGTGTTAATTTTAGTTAACAATGGAATGTTCTATGCTTAGCACAATTACTTCAATGTTCCTTTAGCAACCCAATGACAATTTCCAATTTAGTTTTCCAATAGCAATCGCATTAACCATAAATCACATTAACAATAACTGTAGATAGAACATAGAATAAAATGCAGAAAACAAACCAAGACAAGGGGACACTAGATTTAGCGGATGCTAGGGGAAAACCCTTTGATCAAATCTTCTTATTATTATATCAAATTTTCAACAGAGGGAGAGTACAAGAGTGAAAGTTGACTTGCCAAATTAAAGTCAAAGCAACCCTATCAAATCTGCAGTCAAATTCATCCCTATCCAGAAAGACAACAATTGTCAAATCATGAACAAAATGTCTCCTTTGAAGTTCGGTCAAACCTAGTCAAACTCGGCCTAAATAGGAGGTCAAGATCAACTCAAAATAGTCACAAAGTCGATGGTCAAACTTGGTCAGACTTTGCCATGAAGTTTGCGGTCAACCTGTAATTTTTTGCTACAGTCAAAGTGCCAAGAATACCTCGTTTTCTGTGCCAATCTGTGCGACCTGCCAAAAACAATTTTTTCCCACACAAACTGTAGTCAAACTCAGTCAAACACTCCTTGGTCAATGTTGGTCAAACCCCTACAACAGTCCTGAAATTCGACCTCCCCAATCTGCCCAGAAAAATCGTCCTCCTTGCCACGCGTGAGAGAGAAAATCTGCGCAATAGTTGTACAAATCAATGAGAGGAGAGAAGAAATGTGTGAGTGATGATGATGCCAAATGAGGTGAGAGGACACTTATATTTATACAAGTCGTTGAAGGTGAAGTGTCACATCCATTGGGCTTCATGAGCTTATATGATGATGTGGCCGCCTTGACATTTTACACATGCGTAGTCATAAATTTAAAAACACATTTCTGCTTGTCCAAATTTGATGATCTTTAGGTCGATTTTGGTCCTCTCGAAAAGAGGAATTCAATGCAATAATCATCTCCATCAAATGAGTTGTTCAATAGTGGAATTTGGCCATAGTTTCCAATTTTAACACTACCTCTCAACTAGGGAGAATTCCACCTGCCAATCCATCCATCATCATCAATCATCATGCCATCCTGTCGTCATGTACCATCTCTGTAACTCATCTCAACTTTGCTGAACAATGATGTAATAATGAAAAAGAATTGATGAAGAGTGAGTCACAAGACCTTGTCACTCTCCACTGGCAAAAGTTAGTCCAGGGGTAGAACCCCAATCAACTTTGATCTTGAATGATCAAGTTGTGAACACCATGCATCCTAGACATAGGGAGTGCGACAGTACACGATACGTCCATCTGTAGTGCTATGGTCCCTATCCACTTTTCCCAGCTCATTGTCCAGATGAGAGGTACTTCCCATGAGTCCCGGACTACATGGGTAGGATGTATGTTGGGGCATCAACAAGAGAAGGTGAACCACTCACCCTAGACACATGTCAACCATCATGGGGTATCACAGGGGAAGGCGAACCACTCACACTGTACACAACGCACCAATAGGGGAAGGTGAACCACTCACCGACCATAGCTCCAAGAAGTACCTCAAGCCCCCAAAGCTCAATGTCAAACTCAAGCGGGACCCTCTTGGGAGAGTCTTTCCACGACTCCAAGTCTTGCTTGGAAGGCTAAGAATTTGACCTTCCCTAAGGGCTTCGTGAGGATGTTTGCGACCTGGTGATCAGTCCTGATGTGTTGGAGCCTTATTGCTCTCGTTGTACCATATCTTAGATAAAGTGGTACCTAATATCAAGGTGCTTGGAGCGGTCATGGAAAACAAATTCTTTGAAAGGCGAATCCCACTCTGGTTGTCGCAAAAGATCACAGTGGTATCGAACATGTGCTCAAATAGCTCACTAAAGAGCTTCCACAACCAAACAACCTCACAACAGGCCATACTAGCTGTAATGTATTCGACCTCGACGGTGCTTAGAGCAACTGATTTCTGCTTCTTGCTCATCCAAGAAATTGAAGCAGACCCCAATGAGAAGCAACATCTAGACGTGCTTTTGTGATCCACCACACTACCAGCCCAGTCAACATCAGTATATCCATGCAACCTCAAATTCTCGGTTGTGTATGTCACACCATAGTTGATTGTGCCACAGATATATCCCAAGAGATTCTTAGTAGTAACAATCCAATGTATATGATGAGGCTCGACCATAAATTGACTCAATGTATTCACAACGAAGCATATGTCCGGACGAGAGTTTACTAAGAACATTAGTGCTCGCTTAAGTTGTCTATATTCAGAAGGGTTTTCTAATTTGGGCCCAACAACACTTCTACATAGCTTCTCGAAGTTGATTTCCATCGGAGTAGACATTGACTTGCAATCAATCATCCCACATCTCTTTAGTAGCTTCACAATGTATTTTCCTTGAGAAAGGAAAATCTCACCTGACTTTTGCCAAACCTCTAGGCCTAGGAAGTAGTGCATCAGAACTAGGTCTTTCATCTCGAACTCGGAAGCCAACTCCTCCTTGCATTGATAGATGAGAGGGTCTGCACCTATCAAAAATATATCATCTACATAAAGGACCAAAATGAGAGGCATGTCCTTTTCGACTTTGAAGTATAGGTTAGGATCATCATTGCTCCTTGTAAATCCTATCTTCATAAGATATCTATCAATCCTCTCATACCAAGCCCTATGGGTTTGCTTCAACTCATAGAGGGATTTCTTTAACCTGCATACATGTGTCCTTCGATCATGTAGTTCGAACCCCTGAGGTTGTTCCAAGTATACTTCCTCCTTAAGCGAGCCATGCAAGAAAGCAGTCTTAACATCCATTTGATGTAGGCTCCATCCTTGAGAGGCAATGTGAGTAATAATAGATCAAATAGTGGTATATTGGGCAACTGGTGCAAATATCTCGTCATAGTCCACTCCTTCGTTTCGAGAGAAACCTCAGGCAACGAACCTGGCCTTATATTTTTCAGCACTCCCATTAGCTCCATGTTAATTTTGTATGGGAGATCTCTGACTTTCCCAAGGGAAGTATCTTTTTCGAAGGTGACATCATGGCTTACTTCCAAATCTCTTTGACCAAGCACCTGAAATCTATATGCCTTTGAATTTTCATTGTAGTCCAAAAATATGCCTTTCTTCTCAGATGCTTCCAACTTGTTTCTTTTCTCTTTAGGCACATGAAAATACACAGGACAAGCATGTGAAAATTTTAGCTTATAGCTATAATCCTATTGCAACAACTGGTATTATTTCTCCTAATTGTTAATTAATTTAACAATTTATCAGCTACAACAAATATCGAAATAAACACATTGCAACCTTCAAAAATAAAATTTTGTGGAAAAATAAAGCGCTGCAAGTTGAGAACTGCTAGCACACACAAATAAAATATAACACAATTATTTTTGGACAAAAGTCTCCGGAAAAACCCAATGCGGAAAAACCGGTGCAGTAGTTGAATGTTTTATTATTACGCAGCAGTGAGAAATTCTGAGTACAATTGGATGACGAAATTTGCCAAAACTCCAGAGATAAATACTGGCAAAAATATAGTAAGGAATCTTCCTCACCCCACAGGGAAACTCTTTGCACAACCTTCCTTCAGAAACTCGACCCTCTAACCCTCTGCGTCAGCGTTTGCGTTGCATTGCGCAACCTGCTTGATGTCAAGCCTTTGACTGGTTTTTGATGAAGTGGTTTTGCCTTCTGCTGGCTGGGAAAATTCTTCTCTTACACTCTCAGCAAATCGAACTTCCCTCTAGAAGCTGCTGTGTAGTCCCCGCGTCAACTTCTCTGTGGCTCTTTTGCCTCTCTGCAAATGAACTCACTGGATCTGGAATACTTCCTCCAACCTCACTGTCTCTGCCCCTCTCTCACTGCTTCGATCTCTGGCTCTCTCCAACAACTGACTGTTGCTACTCTGGCTCTCCATAATCAATTTTGTTTTGCAAATATCTTGTGCTAACATCTTTTTGTTTCTATTTCAGTATTATTGTGTTATCATCTCTTTTGAACATTATTTTTACTTTTGAGCACGTTATTTGTAAAGGCACTGGTCATTATATTTTCAAAGTTGCTCATAAGTACTCACGAATCTTTAAAAAGTAAATTCAGTTTCAGTCTAACAACTCTCCTAGAAAACTCACATCTTTAACATAGTTTTTCTTTAGGGACCACCCCCCATAGCTAACCTAGGAGATAGCTTAAACGAAGAGTCGGGAATAGGTGACAACCCCTTCTCTAAATTCCTTGCCACCAACCACACCTTGTGGGGTTAAAGGCTTTTCTCACTAACTAGTAGGTAGGTGTAGGCGGGAAAGCGACAACAAGAGTTTTATAAAGTTCAAAATGGAGAAAAGGTGATATATCCTAGGAAAGTTAAAAGTCACTTTAACTTTATAAAGTGAAATATCATAAAGTGACTTTATAAAAGTGAATTAAAAAAAAATAAAAAATAAAAGGGAAGGTCAAAAGGCAACCCTAAACTTATAAAAGAAGGAAAATGAGGAGACTCTTCTCATTCGTGCATTTGTGAGTTTGGAGAAACAACTCTTGGAGAGAGTTTGAGGGAGAAGTTGAGGGTTTGGAACCTTAGCCGATATAGCAGATTTCAGTGTTGAAACTAGACACCAAAGTTTGGAATTTGAGAGTGAAATCACTTAGATTTGACCACTTTGCTTAATGGAGAACAAGAATTCCAAAATATTAAGGTATTCATGTATTATAAATTGACTGTGAAAGCTTATTTGGTATTTTCCATATCATTTTGTAGATGAATTAGCGGCCATGAAATGTGAGCTTTGGGACCCAAATTACAAGACCAAACAGGGGTTGAGGTTATATTTGAGTGGATGTTTGAAGCACCTATGGTTCGATTTCATCATTTGGAAGGCAATTTGAGTACCTATGTCAGAGCCATCCTTTTCATAAGTGCTGAACGAGTTCTTTAATTCTTGAGTTGCGTTTGGATAATAGACTCGGTGAAATAATCGTGGCACCTGCCAACTGGTATAACCAAGTCATGTAAACGTTTTTTGGGGTTGCGTACTGAAAGTTGGGCTGAGTATACACACAACGAAGCCCAACCACATTCTATACAGGGTCGTATTGCTGTCCACTGGAAGTTCCATTTGCTTTTGTCTATTTTTGAGTGTGAGCACCTCCCAAAAAACAACTTTTGCGTATGGTGGGAAGGACGTGTATGCTTGAAATGGTTTGATTCACTCTTGCTGGGCGTTACCAAGTGGTCTGTCACTAATGTCTCACGTAATTGGAGGAAAAAGGGAGGAGGCCTTGCATAAGTGGGGACCACGAGCAATAGTTGTAAGATTATTGATTGATTTGAGGGCTCACGCTATCCATCTCTCACTACTGAACATAATTGAGGATGATTTATTACAAACTACGTGGGTGTATATTCTCTTGGATGGAAAGGAGTATCAACTGCTGATGTAATCTTCCCCTGGGACACATTTGAGCACCTACAGGACATCAGGTTCCTCTGTACAGTCTGATGATGTATTTGTTTATTTGTTGTTGATATGAGATAAATATATGTATCAGCCAAATCATTCTTATGTCAATAGGGATGCGTGGTGTCTCTTATTTGTGAATCCTGAGTATTGCAATAACCAATAGTGCTTAATAATAAACATGGCCCTTGTTCATTACCACTATGCATCATATATGGGAGGCAGTAATTAAATTGTAGCTATAGTGGTGTAACTTGAGGGACTGTCAAAACATCATTCACATAATTAACACCACAGACTCAGAAAAAACTCGGTGATTATCTCGGAAAAATTACAGTGGTATCAGAGCCTTAGTCTTGGCTCAACCGTGAACACTTAGTTGCTCCTGGACAGTGCTTTCATGATAGAAGAAAACCACTATACAAGGAAAACATATAAGAGAAAACACACTTACAAAGAACCAACTCCCCTTACATAGGAAGATATCCCTGATATAGAGAGTGAAGAGACACCTGAAAGGGGCAAGGGAATAGAGAAAACACCTGAGTTGGAAAGACCAGATATGGGAGATAAGGAGGAACATGCTTTTAATAGCTTGCTCAGGGCTATAAATGACTTAGCCAAGGGCCAAAAAGAGATGGTGGATCTGATGAAAGGTATGACAAACACAAGAACTTCCATTGGGATGGAGCCATTGAATGGGGAAGGGTCCAACAATGTTGAGGGCAGTCAAACCCGTAACCATGTGCAAAACCAATCACACACTCTTAGTAAGATGCCCATACCCAATATGCCTAAGTTTGTACAAGAGACTACAGAGGAATTAAATAGAGCAGGCTGATTTTGGAATCCCTTATGCTGATTATATGGAGCAGTATCAAGCTCTAGGACAGGATTTCTGTGTTGCTATGAGCTTTACTAATTTCTGCCACCTTCAGTTGAAGAGCAGGCCCAAACCATCTTAGAGGTTTCAAAGGCAGAATCAGGAGCTGCAGAAAACTTTTGGGAAGGTGACCATCCCCTGTTTTGATGGGTCGTCCAAATGCTCAACTCGTTCATGGGTGCAAAAATTAGACACTTAATTTCAGCTGCATCATATGACAGAGGAGGAGGCTATCATATTGGCCACCTTGCACTTGGATGGCGAGGCCCATGAGTGGTGGTACCATGGGTCGGTGACGTTGGGGCATAAGATCACCTCATACACAAAGTTCACTCAAAGGATTATTGAACATTTTGATAGGAAGGATCCGAAGATTCATTTTAGAGAGCTGGCACAACTCAAGTAGACAGGTAGTCCGGAGGCTTATATTGCAGAGTTTCAGAGACTGGCGGTCATGGTCACAAATATTTCAGAGGCGAGATTGGTGATGCTATTTGTAGAGGGATTGACAGAACCTCTACGTGGATGGGTCAAGAGTTTTGAACCCACCACACTTCATGTGGCAATCAATAAAACTAGGGACTTACAAGATGCCACTTCCAAAAATAAATTCACTCCTAAAACTTCTTTCCCTCAGAAAGGTAAAGAGATCAAGCCCCCTCAAAGGGAGTGGACCGGGAAACCAAAGTTGGATGAGGAGACCCAGAAAGTGTTGAGAAAGAAGAAACTTTGTTTCAACTGTCAGGAGCCATGGACACTGGGGCACACGTGTACATAGAGGTGTACACGGAGAGTGACAACGATGATGGGGATGAGGAGCAGATATAGGGACCGATACAGGAACAAGTACAGGGATAGATGCACTAGACTGTTGGAGGTGTGTCCTCGCATGCAGAGGGCAAAGCTCCTATTTTAGCCTCTTATGTCAGGATTCCCTAGATCTCACACTTTCTGAGTTAGAGAGGTTATAGCAGGGCAAAAGGTGATAATACTCGTTGATGGTGGAGCTTCTCACAATTTCATAGATGCTGAGTTTGTGGAATGGAGGGGACTTCCTACAACAAACTTCGATGGTTTCATAGTTGTCATACCAAGGAAACATCAGATGGACTACAACGGGTACATTCCCAAGCTACAACTCACCATGGGGAACTACACAGTGACAGATGACATCTTCGTGGTGGATGTGCCAAATGCTAATGTGGTGTTGGGATGTCAGTGGCTTTATTACATCGAAAAGTACACCACAGACTATTGTAACATGGAGATGGGATTCAACAATCCAGTAATGGTAGGAGGGTAGTCTTAAGAGCCATGCATAAATACTCGCCCAAGCTTGTATCATCCAACCACATCGAGGCTGTATTGAGACGAGGTGATATCGAGTGGGCAGTGGAGTGCCTTATTACACAACAAGCAGCCTGAGTATCCATGGCAATACTCAGAGGACATACGGGTATTACTTCGTAAACATCATAAAGTTTTTGCTGATATTCCTCCAGGTAGACCACCTGATAGAGGCTTTGAACATGTCATAGAATTTGAGGAGGGTGTGCAAGTCGTGGTTATCAGAATCAGACCGGTTGTCGAACTTATAGACCCTTTGGACCGGGAACTGGTCTGAATTGGATGGAATTTGGTAAAAAAGCCAGACCAAAAACCGGTTGAGCAAAAATGCGTAAAATATTCAAATTTTTAAGAAAAACATATATATATATCTATTCATGTGCATCCATATAAATTCAAACCATTTATACACAAATATGAAGAAGTTCTCATTTATATACCAAGAGTGCATAATATGATAATACCAAAATAACCTATGTTGCAGGAAACACTGTCTAGGGGGTTGTTTCCTCAAAGAAACGAAATGGAAACGTGGAAACGCGTTTGTTACGACCTTGAAACGTGTTTCAGGCCGCACTGCCACGTTTCATGTGGGGAAAATGTGGCCCAGTACGACCTAAATATTTTTTATTTTTATTTTTAATTTTTCGTTTTTTTTTTTGTTGCTTTTGCTCCCTGCCAATTCAGGAGCGTTAGAGGGAGCTATTGAAGATTGGAAACACAATTTTTTGAGTAGGGCAGCCTAATGTTGAAGCCTATGGCCCTAGTGTTGATATGCATTTCATGGTAATGTTAAATTCTTAAAGTAAAAGTGACATTCTCCTTTATCTTTCATTTTCATCCTTTTACTTAAATTTTTAACATTACCATGAAATGACTCGGGATGTTTGAGAGTGGTTTCGCCCTCATTAGATATCATATGGAGAAAGTAGAATTTTAGATCTCACTCAAAATTCAACAGACTTATCGTTTTTTCAGGATTTCAGGATTGGGGGCATTGCAATGTTTCCGTTGGATTTTGTCATGTACTAGGGTATGGAACTTGTATTTAATCAAGAGAACCAAGCCCTCTATGCAGGGGTGACTCCCAATAATCAAGAGCACCTAGGGTACTAGGGTATGGAACTTGTATTTAATCAAGAGCACTAAGGTCGTTCGACTATGCAGGAGGAGACTCCTAATAAAGCACGAGACAAGAAATTAGAAATTTCTCGTGGCTGATTTTGGATATTGCTATTTTCATTATGTGATCATTCATGAGTAAATGTGATGTAAATTTAGCGACTTATAGTTTATGCATTGCCATTGGACAATTTAATCATAATGTAATAAATTATAATGTATCATGTATGCTTTATGATTGCACATATTTCTTAAAAGTCCTAATATATATATATATATATATATATATATATATATGCATTGACGTTGGACAATTTAATCATAATGTAATAAATTATAGTGTATCATATATGCTTTATGATTGCACATATTTCTTAAAAGTCCTAATATATATATATATATATATATATTGCGTTTCCCCTTTTCCAAAATATTGGGGGGGGGGGGGTACGTTTCATACCCGTACCCTTTTTGGAAAATCGTACTCGTTTCCCCGTATCGTGCAACTTAGAAAATAATACTTAGTGCAATACATGTCTCAAACAAAATACATCAAGATACAGACTCTAAATAACCTCTGATACATCCAACTACAATACTATTAGTACTAAATTACTAATCAAAATAAACATCCCCAACCTCCCCCTCATCTTCATCCTCAAAATTAGCAGTAGCAGGCTAAGGATCTATAGTGGGATTTTGACTTGATTCCCTTGGCCTTGAAGGTGGAGCCGGAAGTGGGTCCAATTCCATCCAAGAAAGATCTTCATTGTCAAAAGATGCTTCCTGGGTCTTCACAACCCATTCTGATGATGGATCAAAGTCATCCAAAGTTATGTTGCTTGATTCAGGTGTCTTGTTCAGTAACTAGTTTCGCCTCAACCTAAGGTTGTCACTTGTACTAAACATAGGCCATGTCATTCAATCGTTTATGCTCCAAACGGTTCCTATTCTTGGCGTGTATTCTCTCAAAAACACTCCAATTCTGTTCACACCCCGAATCCCCAACTAAGAAAAATATTAAAAAAATAAAAAAATAATAAAAAAATTACTTGAATGGGCCTCACGCATGAGTTGCTAAGTGACTGCATTGAACCGACTGGTTCGGCACCAGTTCAGCAAAAATGGTTTGTTCAGTACCAAACTGGCCGGTTCTGTAAAAAAATCGGCTGGTTCGGTACCGAACTGGCCATTTCTGGTCCATTGCACCGGTTCAAACCGGTTTAGAGTTGAAAACAATCAGACCGACCTGTCTAAATCGGTCCGGTCCGGTCTTGATAACACTGATGCAAGCAATTATAACCACTCCTGATCGACATCCCAAATTTTATAAAAATGAAATAGAGAAGGCCATAAAGGAGCTATTGGGATTGGGCCATATTCGCTCGAGCTCTAGTCCGTTCGCTTCTTCTGTAGTGATGTGTAAGAAGAAGGACAACACCTTGCAGATGTGTATAAACTACCGGGCTCTCAATAAGAAAACAATCAAGAACCGGTATCCTATTCCAAGATCAATGAGCTGATGGATGAGTTAAAAGGCGCCAAATATTTTTCGAAGATTGATCTTCATTCTGATTACCATCAGATCCAGGTTCGAGAGCAAGGCATCCCGAAGACAACATTCAAGTGCCACTATGGGCACTATGAGTTTTTGGTTATGCCATTTGGGTTAACCAACGCTCCCACAACTTTCTAGTTCTGTATGGACCATGTATTTAATAAGCAATTGCAAAAGTACTTGTTGGTTTTCTTTGATGACATATTGGTCTACAATAAGACATTGGAAGACCATTGAAGGCGCTTGGACGAGGTGTTGGGAATTTTGGAGGAGAAGGAATTGTATGCAAAGGAATCCAGGTGTGAGTTTGGCCAGACGAAGATACTCTATCTAGGGAATGTTTTTGGTCATGATGGGGTATGGGTGCATCAGGAGAAAATCTGGGCAATCATTGAGTGGCCCACCCCAAAGAATGTCACAGAGTTGAAGAGCTTCCTTGGACTTTGGACTTACCACAGGAAATTTGTTAAGTGGTTTTCACTGTTAACAACTCCTCTTACAGATCTCACCCAAAAGGTAGCCTTCAGCTGGTCGGAGAAAGCACAAGAAACATTTGAAAGGATGAAGGAGGTGATGAGCACTTGCCCTGTGCTTGCTTTACCTGATTTCACCCAGCCATTCGTGCTGGAATGCGACGCTTCAGGGACAGGAATAAGAGCAGTCCTTATGCAGAATCAACACCCCATAATGTTCAGGAGTCGCAAGCTTAAAGATTATGAGTTTTATTTTTCGATATATGATAAGGAGATGTTGGCCATAATGCATGCATTGGCAAAATTCAGGCAGTATCTGGTAGGAGGCATATTTAAGGTAAAAACAGACCACAACAGCTTGAAATTTGATCACGGGGCAGACAGAACTGAGTGAGAGGCAGCAAAAGTGGATAAGCAAGTTGCAGGCCTATGACTTTGAGATAGAATACGTCAAGGGAAAGAACAACATAGTGGCTGATGCTCTATCGAGAATGCCACCCACTTTCTCAGTCATAGAGATGACAGAAGATTGGAAGTCGCAGTTGCTGGTGGAGTATTCAAAGAATACATTTGCGTGTGAGATTCTAGACGGATTGATCTGTGATGACAAATATCGGTTTATGAATGACATTATCTACTATAAAGATCGGATCTATCTTGTCCCAAAATCAAAACTCAAAGAGAGAATCATGTAGGCAGCTCATTACTCACCCTTAGCAGGACATCCGGGATATTTAAAGACCTACAGGAAGGTCAGTGAGAGGTTCACTTGGAAAGGCCTCAAGTTGAACGTGTGAAATTTGTGAGGGAGTGCAACACTTGCCAGCAAAACAGGACAGAGCATGCCCATCCAGCAGTCTTGCTGCAGCCCCTCCCCATCCCAGAGCAGAAGTGTAGGGCAAATATTGCATATATGTGGTGGTAAATCGGCTCACAAAATCTGCCCATTTCTTTGCCATATCGTCAAAATATTCAGCTTCACAGGTAGCCGAGCTATTTTTCTGGGAGTTTTTTAGATTGCACGGGTTGCCAAAAAACATTGTTAGTGATAGAGATAGCAGGTTCATGGGCTACTTTTAGCAGGAGCTTTTCAGAGTCTTGGGGACCGAGCTAACTCTGAGCACTAGCTATCACCCACAAACTGATGGGCAAACAAAGATAGTCAACAAGTGGCTGGAGGGCTATCTCAGGAATTATGTGACCGGCCAACAAAAGACATGGGTGGAGTGGTTGCATCTGCGGGAACATTGCTACAAGACCACTTTCCACATGTTCATTGGTATGACTCCCTTCAAAGCATTATAAGGATACGACGCCCCAACTTTTGTAGACAGGATATTTGGGGACAGTTGGGCACCACTGGCCAAAGACTGGATCCAGGAAAGCCAAGACATTTTAAAAGTCCTCAAAGACAATCTACATATGGTTCTGAAGCCTAATAAAATTTCTCTTTACTGGTTCTTCCACACACTGGGGTTTTTCAAGGTAAAAGCTGTGTAAAAGTTGATGTGCTTTGATTTCTTGTCTCTGCTGTGCATAATTTGTTAAAAGCTCAGCTGTGCTAATTTTGTGTAGATTTCAGATTTGAATTTTCTGGGTTTTCAGTAAAAATAAATTTCTTGGTTTAAAAATTTGTTTGCACATTAATCATTTGGCTGGGCCTAGAGAAACTGACAGCAGTTCTTGGCAAGTTGTTGATCCTCCAAGTCCCTCAATGGACGCGCCTTTAATTGTTCACCATAACTCGATATTATGCTTTCGTGCTCTCTATAAGTAAGTTTTGATCTGCACTTCTCTTAGGAATATGCATATATATTGTACTCCCAAATCTGTGCAATTTTTTCACTGCAGGATTCCTAGGGTGAGATATTCCAAACTGCTTTGGTTGGACTCCTATTGCTTAGATAAAATGTGCAATCACAAGCTTCTGCCCAAGATTTTCAATCTACACTTGTAGATTTTAACATACACAGGTTATGTATTTACTGACAACCAAGAAAATATTGTGCAACCATAAGCAGTGAAGGAGCAGCGATAACATGAAATCATAAGTAAAGAGGACAAAGTAGGCCATCCTTCTGTAGTATGAACAACCCAGAACACATCATATCTTCAATTAGCACCCTTAAGATCAGGTGAAGCATAGCATGTGCCATGACCAATCTGAAATTACAGCAGAAAATTCCCCAACACTTAAGTTTTTTGTTTGTTTGTCAAGTTGTCTGTGATCCTCTAGGCTTGACCTTTGGCTTGAGGAGCCACGACCCAGGGGCATATAATCCGTCAAAGTCACCTGGGGATCACACCTGGTCTAGGCCACATCAGCCCTAAGCTGACTGGATTTTGTAGCATGTCTCTTCCCTCTGGCACAGGGCAAAACCACCCCCCGTGATGTTCGATCTTGTGTCGCCTTGCTAACGAGGCCCACCCTCAACTGGTTATGCTAGTGGGACTTGACTCCCCAACACTTAAGGTTACATCCAGGACCAGGGAGGGTTTACAACCCTCATTCTTTTCTCATTATACAGAACTGCCCTCTACCAGAGATTATTTCCAACAGCCAGTAGAATCGCTAGTAGCTACCATTGAATAAACCCTAATTATCCATTGACAATAGAAGAGAAGGATGAAATCTTCACATATGCTCTTTCCCCTTGACTTCTTCCTCCTAAGAGCTGTTCAATTGGGCTTGGAGGGCTTCACATATCAAATCCAACCATGGACCCTACAAATGCAAATGAGAGTGCTAATCCTTAATTAGAGTTCTTCTTCGACCAATCTACTATCAAATAATAAAAAACTATTAGTGGTTTTTAGATTTAGTATTTTCTCCAAGAAATAACTTAGTAATGCATGATACCTTCTCCTCAAAGCTGAACGTTCCACACAATCAATAAAACATGTGAGAGAAGAGTTTGAATGGGTCTTCATGCCTCTTGTCATACTCCTATGAAAAACACCCTCTTGAAATAGGCTTCCTTGACCAGTAAGTGAGGTTGCTGTGCCTGTTCCAGATGTCTTGTTCTTCTGAAAGTTGCCCTACGCGAAGGTTAACCAACTCCTCATAAAATGGATCTCATAGAACAAGGTGCAAGTGTTTGTTGAGATTAATCCCTTCCTTGAATGATGAGCTCCCCTATTTATTGTAAACAACTTGGTACATGTGCAAACAGTAGGCAATGCAGGTTACAATCACCCATAGATTTTGCATTTGTCCTGTATTTCCCAGTTCTGTGTGCTCCTTTAAAGATGATTGTTTGACCATGTCAAGGGTTTTGTTTTGCTACTTTTCTCCATCTTTCCATGAACATCATACAAAATAAACGAGGTGGGGTCCTTTTTAACGTGAATTCCTTTGACCTAGAGCCAAGTGCTATATACCACATGAATTTGCTTTAGGCATGGTGTTCCTTAGTATGCCTATTTATGGTTCCAGCACTCATAAATATGCATACTAAGAAACTGCTACGACCCTTTTTACATGGGTTGTTTCCCCTATTTCAGTGACTTGAAAGGGTTAAGATTGCCACTTGGCATGCATGTTAATTTCAACTTTTAAACACTGCACATGTAAGGTTGCCAATGGAAATAAGAAACAGTGTAAGGAAAGAGCAGGAGTGTGTTCTCTTACGCTGTGATGAACACTCCCATGGATAGCCAGATTGTGCCCTTATTGTGGTTCAGATTCTAGAATAGTCACAACAGTGCTCTATAAATAACACCTTGTATGCTGTATTATGATAGTTACATATTAAAAAAGACCCCAAAATATTGCCTAGTTGCTGATGTAGGCCCTTCTGATATTGTATCCAGTCTTATGGTGTAAATACTGTGAAAATTTCTTAATCTAAGAAATCCTACTGTTAATTCTCGATTTACTTCTCATACTTGATTAAAAACACAAGTTATTATTCTGAATATTCAGAAAAATATCGAGTAAATACATACAACAGCCTACACATACAAATCATTTACTGAATAGCACGTTTATAGGACAAAGTGACACACAAATTTTTTGGACAAATGTCCCCGGAAAAACCCAATGCAGGAAAACTGGTGCCAACTAGTTTTGGAGGGTTTTCATTATTATGGAGAATCTAGGTACAACAGTTTTTGGGCACCAAACTGGTATATCCTACAGAGAAATAATATGACAACAATACCTCTATCCTTGAAGACAAAAAATATCGCTGATTCACACCCTCAAACGGGATTTACAGAACTCGAGTCCTTTCTGGCCCACCGGAAACCCCATCGCTGCTCTGAAGCCCTCTGCGTTAGCCTGAATGGCCTGCGTCAGCCTCTGCGTTGCTTTGGAAGGGCCTGCGTCACCCCTGAAGGGCTTACGCTACCCCTGCGCTGCCTTGATTGGGCCTGCATCAGCCCTGCGTGGCTCCTGCTGCCTTTGTGCTGCCTCTGCGTGGCCTTTGCTGGACTGCGTAGCACCTGGCTGCCTCTGCGCTGCTCTGGTATGCTGCCTCTCTGCCGCTATTGTACTCTTGGCCTGGGATCAAACCATTCCCTTGCCAATACTACCCCTCGCCGCACTACAAATTGCTTCTGAAATTCTTAGCAAAACACCCCCCAGAATTTCATCTTAGGTTCAGTGCTCTGCCAATGTGTGTGTTCTCCAACTAACCCTAAGCCATTCTCTTTTACTTTTTTCGTTGAAACATCAATGGCGGTGATCTAATCTCTAATCGATGGCTAAGATTAGAAGCTCTTTGATCCGCGTCACTTAAGTCATTCTCATCACATGTTTAATTTAATTCACTTTAATCTTTTAATTTTCCTATGTTAGACTTAGGGCCCTTAATTAAAAATATTAATTAATTAAATATCTCTTAAACCTGATGGAATTTCTTCAAACGCTTTATGGGTCTTGGAGATATCATGTATTCCAGCGACTCTACAAAATTTGGGAGCTAGAGTACATCCGATGCTACCCCAGTATCTCAACAAATACTGTGTTGGTCTTGATAAGGCAGCACACTATGTCCTGACATGTCTCCTCAGATAGCAATCTGACTTCACAGGGATTGGCTAAAAAGGCTGCACCTTGTCATGCTAAATCAATGGTTAATATGCTGAATATGATTTAATGAAAACAGTAACCAGTTTGCAACCAAATAAAGCCTAAAAGCATAGCAAAAACAGTCTGGAGACACTCAATTCAGACAATATTCCAGCAATAATGGTACCATCACTTATGCCCATCAAATGATCTTGTCTGTGCTGCTTGAAAATGCCGGGTCTAACTACTGAAAAAATATCTCTGATACTGCTGGGTAAATAGACTGTAAACCACCAAAATATGGGCGCTTCTAAAGCTGAATAGACTCCTCCTTCGTTTTCACCATTCATTTACAAAGACCAAACTTCCCACTATTCAGTAACCATTATGCTTGGTGCTAAGCTTGGATCTTTATCCAATTATTGGCTGTACCTTTAATATTCTGCTGGTTCTAATCACAAAGTACTGGATCATTCATTTGTTCAAGTACTAAAATTTCTTTAATAGACAGTTGTATTGCCAATAAAACATTCTCCATGTAGATTCTGTCCTCAAAACTTACAGGAACTGCAGGAATCTGAACTGGCCATCCTTTTAGGTACTGCTGATGTTAAACATAATCTGGTTATGCAGGTATGAAACTCTAATGTATGCTTCTGCTGTCATTTTCTAGTGAATTCCCAGCAACTCCCTCCGATACCTAATATGGCAACTCCTGTGCTCTTCTTATGAGTGAAAGTGTTCCATTTGACAAGAATAAAGAGGAAGAGAAAGCATGCTCGCATCCACATCATGTTAGAACTGTGGAAGGAATGTCTCAAAATGCACGTGCATCTTGAGGGGCAACACCCTAAAAAAAATGTTAATGCCCAAGCAGATTTCCAAAACTCTTTTGTTTAATATTCTCTTGTTTTGTTTTGAATCACAATGTTACAAAGCTGAGCTATTTTTTTAGTATAAAAAATAGCATAACCACAGGGACAGCTGGACATGATATAGGAAAGGCCATAAAGAAGTTTGCTATGCTATTTTGTTATAATTTATTAAGATCGGGCAAGGGTAAAATCTTTAGAGCATTTTGAGAAGATAATCAAAGCACTTAATTAAGACATTTGGATATTGTCTAGCTTTGAGAGCACGTTGAACATTTATCATCAACATCCTATGCTTTTTAGATAAGCTGTCTGTGTACGCTTTGAGTTTACGAAGTACTTTTGACTTCTTTCTTAGTTCAGTGATTAAGTCAGCTTGTTTATTTGTTGCATTGTTGATGGTTCAAGTCATTGGAATGCAGCATGGGAGGCCTCGTTGTCAAGCAAATGCTATTTCAAGCAGGAAAAGAGAAACTCACAAAACTTGTAAATAACACCTGTGGAGTTGTAAGTAGCATCAAATTAAACATGTCAATCAAGGCTGGTGCCTGCTGATGTGAATTATCATGGGTGCCTAGTTAAGATGTGCAGTATCTAATTTCTCATCACTTCTGTTGTCCAAGTTAAGACCTATTAAAGAAATTGGAAGCTTTCTATTTTCAGGTATTTTACAGCTGTCCACATTTTGGAAGTAAGCTTGCAGATGTGCCATGGCGGATGGGCCTTGTTCTTCGCCCAGCTCCTTCGGTTAGCTTTGCTTTTGGACTTCTTTTATGTTGTTCATTTTCTGTGTAAGTATGTAGGGCATACATGCCATGTAAACATCCATGCAAATTATCTGTGTAATGATTATGTATCGTACTGATTGGAATCGTGTAGATAGGAGAGTTAAGGAGTGGATCTCCGAGGTTGGAGGAGCTTAACCATTTTGTCCGCCAGCTTCATAAAAAAGGTGGCCTTCAGGTTCTAAGTTTTAGTGAGGTAGAGCTGGTTTTGTACCTTTTATATTTAATTGTAAAAGATCACCAGATCAGTGTTCCTGGATAATGAAATCACTTTGAATTATGCTCTGATGCTTGTCCTGAATACTTGATCTGTAGACTAAAGTGACTCCTTTAGTTGAGGGATATGGAGGATGGGCCTTGCGTATGGAAGTTGTACCAATTGAATCTGCATACCCCGGATTTGGTGAACTTGTGGTATGTAATAGAACTTTCACATTTCAATGCTAGGAAATAGGACTTGTGCTCCTAACCATGTGTGTTGCGTGTTGGAAATGTGGATACACAGGGCATATGATACCAGTGTTTCTGACACTCGTGGGGCATGTGTCCTTTGCTAAGACAAGTGTCTCATGCATGTCCGAAACTAAGTCATCACATGTCTCAACATTCTGGACACTAAGGACCCCAAAACAGTTCAAAACAAATGTGTCCCAATTTGTGATTGATGTAGTTCTATTTCTAAATATTCAGAAAATTTAGGTTTTTATGTCTACATTCCATCTCTGTAATTTTAATATTTATAAAAATCACTCTCTCTCTCTCTCTCTCACTCACACACACATACACACACACACATATAAAGAGAGAGAGAGTTTTGACAGTTCCTCGTAATTATGGAAGACTTTCTGGATGTAAGCTGTGTTTTAAGTTTTGAAACATTCCCAATATTTTGAATGAACCAGCAGATGTTAGGAACATTTCAAAACTTAAATATAGTTTACTTCTAGAAGATCTGACATGATATATATGCATATATTTACATGTCTCTCCATGTCATTTTTTGGTGGGTCCACATGTTCCTGTTGGATACCCTAATCCCTGTATCCTGCGTCCAAGTGTCATGTGACTTAGATTCATGGTAATAGAGTTTACATGTGATCTTACAAATTACAATAGAGCCACAAACTGATTTACTATAACATTCCTATGATCAGGTAAAAGATCAAATATAATAATTGTATAATGTCTGTAAATGGTTGGATGGCACGGCTGAAGTGTGATTGGCTTTTCTGTTTGGTCTTACATGTCTGTTTGTTGTTTGAACCTCACATGCTGGCCCTTGTATATAATTCCTTCACTACAGCTTTATTTCAGTTTGTAAAGTCGGCCCTTCATCCAAACTGTTTCCTTGATCTGCTTGTAATAGTTGTGTGTGTGTGTGACATGTCTGTGCCTGTTCTGGTGCATTTCTCCTGTGCCCAAATATGTCTTCTGTGTGTGTAACACTGTGTGACAGGTCTGCGCACTAATTGAGACTCTCTTCTCTGCAGCTATTCTGCACTTCTATCTCTCAGGCTGTGTGCTTTTCTTCCACAATTCATGTTCTTTTGCAATTGTAATAGCTGCATATTGCTGCTGTACCATGTTGACACCCTAACATTATGTCAGCAACAGATTCTCTGCCTATGAAGAGAGGCTCAGTGCCCTAAGTCTTTTTTTGACTGCTAAATAATTTTCCTTCAATCTGCTTGCCATTTTATACTATAGAACTCACATATTTTCTTTCTCCATGAATTTTAAAATATCTTTTAAAAGGCTTTATAAATATTAATTCCCAAAACGCGTAATTCTTCAAGGTTGGTCTGATATATATATATGTTAAGAGCAATTATTCGAATACCTCAAGGTTGGTTATAATTTTCGGATGAGGAAATTCCATGGTAAAGTTATTCTCCTGTAAAACTGTGTGCAAGCAGTCCCCTGGACTGTCGATCAATGCAATACCTAGACTTTTACCAGCACTTTTCTCAGCTCTTTGTCGCTATAGCTATGATGCCATATCAGATTCTCACACAAGAAAACACATGGACTAGACAGCTGTGTGTAAGGGAATAGTCCCTTCAATCCATTATTCAAAAATGATTGATGTGATTCTAATAGATCTCAAGTCCCATAAGAGGGTAGGAAGACCAATAATATCCTGGGAGCTGCAACACCAAAAGTCACGTGGGCTGGTTTATTGCTTAATATAAAAGTATGTACCATGTACAATGACCATTAAAGAAACAAATACGTCAACAAAAAGTGGATAATAGTAATAAGCAATGGGATTGCAAACATGATACCTAAAAGCTAGAAGAGTAAGGATAGAATCTGCATGTACTTTGCAAATCCAATACATCTGAGAAAGTCTTTATGAAAGGGAACACAATTCACAACTTGCTCATCAGGGTATGTGTATCCAACCCTCAATCAAATTAAGGTGAAGTATCCCATCAAAGGCTAGGTGAAATCAAAATCTTCTTCATCCATGTGGTTCCGTACCTTCAAAGCCCTGGTGGAAAATCTGATAGGGAAGAAGATCAAGATATTGAGGACCGATAATGGCGCTGAATACGAGACGAACGAGTTCAAGAACTTTTGCAGAGAAGCTGGCAACAAGAGGGAGACCACAACTGTCTATACTCCCGAGCAGAATGGCATTGCTGAACGAAAGAATAGGACCATTGTGGAAGTTGCCCGTGCCATGCTATGTGACTAGGGTCTGCCGAAGTTTCTGTGGGGAGAAGCTGCGAACACTGCTGTGTACATACAAAACTAATGCCCGCATTCCGCTCTGGACTCCAAAACTCCCGAAGAGGTTTTCTTTGGTAAGAAACCTGACGTCTCACATTTTAGAGTTTTTGGATGTCCTGTTTATTTTCATGAGCCGAAAGAGAAGAGGAGCAAACTGGATGCTTCTGGGAAGAAGGAAATGTTTGTGGGCTATAGCGAAACTTCGAAGGCCTATAGAGTCTATGTGCCTGGTCAAAGGAAAGTAGAGATATGCCACGATGTTACCTTTGACGAAGATGCTTCCTTGATGAAAGTAGTCAATCTTCCGAGACCTGAGGAAGATCATGAGGCAAGGCCTGGAAATCAAGAAGAACCGAAGGATGAGACGATGCCCATGTTGAAGGACCGATGGACCCGTTTGATCCATCTCCTTCGATGAGGAAGAGACCATCATGGCTCAGGGACACTCGAGGATGCCGAGGGACATATGGTCCCAAGGGGGACATTCCGTGAAAGCAAGAAGCCAAATAGATACCAAGGGTATCTAGCGGGCATTAGTACTATTGTACAATCTGAGCCTAGATCTTTTGAGGAAGCCGTAAAGCGTCAAGTCTGGAAGGATGCTATGCACGAAGAGTATGAGTCCATAATGAAGAATGATGTATGGGATGTGGTTCCAAGATCAGAGGACAAAGCAGTTGTCACCTCGAAATGGTTCTACAAGATCAAGCATGGATCTGATGGAAGTGCTGAAAAGTTCAAGGCAAGATTCATTGCCCGTGGGTTCTGTCAAAAGGAAGGCATAGACTATGATGATATATTTGCACCTGTGGGCCAATATACCACCATCCGATCTATCATAGCTCTTACTGCTACGCAAGGATGGAGTCTTCATCAGATGGATGTGAAGACCACATTTATACATGGTGCGATAAAGGAAGAGGTGTACGTGGAGCAACCTCTGGGTTCGAAATCCAGGATCGAGACACCCATGTTTGCAGGTTGAAGAAAGCCCTCTATGGGTTGAAGCAAGCACCCAAAGCTTGGTACGAGAGGATAGATAACTACCTGATGAAGCTGGGCTTCACTCGTAGTAATGCTGATCCAAACCTTTACTTCAAGTTTGATAGAGAAAAGCCTCTCATTCTAGTGCTGTATGTGGACGACCACTTCCTGACAGGTGCTAACGCTCTCATTCATTAGTGCAAGAGGGAGCTTGTTGCTGAGTTTGAGATGAAGGACCTAGGACTGATGCATTACTTCCTAGGCATGGAGGTCTCGCAGAGACCTGGCGAGATTTTCCTTTCTCAGGGAAAATACATTGTGAAGCTTCTGGAAATATTTGGTATGGTGGACTGTAAGTCCGTGTCGACACTGATGGAGCTCAACTTTAAGAAGTTGAGTGGCAGCACTGCTGGGCCTGTGTTAGCAAATCCTACTGAGTATCGTCAACTCGTAGTGGCCCTGATGTTCTTAGTTAACATCCGTTCGGACGTATGTTTTGCAGTGAACACTTTGAGTCAACATATGGTTGAGCCTCATCACACTCACTGGGTTGGTGCCAAGAATATGTTGAGATATCTTCGGGGCGCGATAAACCATGGGCTAAGATACATTGCCGGGAGCGTGACACTCCATGGATATACTGATGCCGATTGGGCTAACAGTGTGGTGGATTGTAAGAGCACATCGGGATGCTGCTTCACACTTGGTTCTGCTTCGATATCATGGATGAGCAGGAAGCAGAAGTCGGTGGCTTTGAGCATTGCGGAGGCCGAATACATTGCAGCGAATATGGCCTGTTGTGAAGCAGTTTGGTTGCAAATGCTCTTCAATGAGCTGTTCGGGCATGTGCTAGATACCACCGTGATACTCTGTGATAACCAGAGTGGGATTCGGTTGTCTGAGAATCCCGTGTTCCACGATCGATCCAAGCATATTGATATCAGGTACCACTTTATCCGGGATATGGTACAACAAGGCGCCGTAAGGCTCGATCATATAGGAGCTGATGAGCATGTCGCAGATATTCTCACAAAGCCCCTGGGGAAGGTCAAGTTCCTAACCTTTCGTGAGAATCTTAGTATCGTGGAATGACCCTATGCTGAGGGTTTGGTTGGACGATGAGCTCTGGGAGCTCTAGGGGGGCTTTGGTGATAGCTTCTCGGAGCTATAAGCAACCATAGGGCTAGGCTTGTCGAACCTTGTTGGTGTGCTTCAGCCCCACCGTTATGATGATTGAGTTGGTTCACCTCTCATTATCTGTGCCCCATATGCATCCTACCCATTGAGTTCAAGGCTCATGGGAAGTACCTCTCATTTGGCCAGTGAGGTGGGAAAAGCTAGAGACTAGTAGCAACGACTGATGGACGCATCAGAGATTGCCATACTCTCTATCTAGGATAGCACAATCCAACCACTTGATCTGGGATGAAGTATAGTGAGGTTTTGGACCTCCAACTGACTTCGGGTCAGGTAAGCCAACTTCGGCTTAGTATGAGACTCTTTGTCAGTCCTATAGAGGTTTCAGACCTCTGGGCCGAATCTGTCAGTCGGGAATGATGTCTTTGTGACTGAACCACTTCTGTTCTGAAATAAATAAGCCAACAAAGCAAGTTACGGATAGATGACGCACGATGTTTGGATTGCACAGGTGGATGGAGTTCTCCCTAGTTGAGAGGGAGTGTTAATTTTGGATAACCAGGTCCAAACTCCATGTTGTGATGCTCAGATGAAGATGCCAATATTTTTATTGGACTCCTCTTTTGGAGAGGTGCAAGATCGATCGAAAGATCAACTTAATCCGATGAGCAAAACATTTATTTTGAATTTATTCAAAATATGTGCAGGTCGGCCTTAAGGTTTTGTGCCCCAATAGTTGTGTCACACACACCCTCATTGTTGAATATATATTGGTCAACGTTGGAGGACATTTTCACTCATCTCATCCTCACACATTTCTCTCTCCTCATCTGATTGGTTCGATGACCTTGGAGGCTCTTCTCTCCACATGTGGGAAATTTCAGTAGCAGCTCTTTTCTGTTTTCGGCCTAGGTCTTCTGTAGCAGCTTTGACCAGTGTTGACTTTGGTCAACGCAAGGTCAAACGGACTTGAAACTCTCCCAAAATTTCGATCTTTCAAATCCACTTTTTTGGCACTATTCTTGAGGCTGGACGTTGACTTTGACTTTGCTGTGTTGACCTAGCTGCTGCTGTTGTGTGCGTTGATCGTTGACTGACAATGTTGACTTTTGGGTTGACTTTTGAGGTGATCGTTTTGGCTGTCCTAGAGGGTTATGTGACATTGCTGGTTGGCTGACCATATTGAGACTTTGCTGGTTGAAGCATCCTGTTGATCGCCGTAACACATCAACATACTTATATTTTTTTGGCTTGTCTTCTGTCGATCTACTGGTATGTTCTATCAACATTTTACTTTGTTGTTTATATGATTGCTGACTGATATTGGGATAAAAAGTAAAGTTGCATCAAGCATAGAACATCTACAAAAATTTACATGGTATCGGAGCTGAGGTGAAGACAAAGCCCTAGTTTGTCATGGCCATCTACACGAAACATTCTACCATTTTCCATTTTAGAACATTCTTCATTGTTATGGTATTGTTCATCTTCTTGTTTCTTAAGATAGCCTTCTTCCACATTATCTTTATCTGAATCATCCTGATCTTCATAGTCCTCATCTACATCAATACCAACTTCATCTAGATCCTCATCTTGATTGATATCTTTTTCATATTCATTATTCTGATCAACATCTTCTTCTTTGTTATGGATTTCTTCATAACCTTTCTTAAAAAGGGTTGTAGCTTTTGCACATGACTTTTTTAATTGCTCAAGCTTTTCTTGATTTTTTCTATTCTGCTCAATTTCTTTAGGATCTACACGTAATGGCACATTGTATGGTAAACTATGTTCATAGGCTCGTGAGACTATATTGTGCAGCATGGCTCTGATACCACTGAAGCATCAAAGCTGTAGGCTTGTTGATTTTAATTGTAAAATACACAAGTGGTATTTGTAATAATAATTTATTATATATAAAATGTATCAGTGATGATAAATGTTACAATGAGGCTCTGGTTATATAACTACGCAGGTGGCCTTTCATGATTGGGCATGTCTTTTAGACATGCCTTTTCACTAAGTTAACGACTACTTAACATAATCCTTATTTGACTATTAATAATTATATTTATTTGTATTTATTCTATTTACATTATTTGTTATGAATTATATTTTATAACATTGCCCCTTCCTTCAAAAGCTTTGTCCTCAAAGCTATATTGCTGACAATATCTTCACCTTATGTTTGTCAAATTGACATTTATAATTCATCAAGCATCGACATATATAGCGCATCAGTAATATTCCCTTGGATTTTTTTATTATTTTTAAATAATATTATTATTATTATTATTATTATTATTTTTTACCTATATAGTTTTTTTATTTTATTATTTTATTTAAATAGTTATAACCCTCTATAATGAAATGCTGTCAAATTAACCCAGTGGCCACAATGGTTATTCGCATTTGATGCGGTTTGACTAGACAATGAGACAACATTAAGGTGGACGGTCAGAACTGGGGGGGATTTGATATCATTACGGTGTGATCGTTTAGCAATAATTCGAGTGGAAGCGTTTAAGATGGTTGTGCCAGCGACGAAGTGTTAAGGAGCATCGGGGGTTGTCGTGAGGGCGATGGGAAGAACGTGCATAGTCATGGGTGATGGCGGCCCAAGGGAAAAAGGCGAGGATCTGTAATTCTCTTTCAAGCTAATGATTGGTGACGATCTGTGTAATTCTCGTTCAGGGTTTGAAGGACTTTGCGAGGACGATTCTCCTGGCGCTATATAAGTGACCTTCTTGTCTCGCTGAAAAGCCAAATACGGAATCTCGACCAGATATAGAGCCATGAGTGGAAATACCACTAGTTCTATACATATTGAAGCAACCTTAGGCATACTGTTATGAACTAACCATTTACCAAATTCTATGCTGACGTTGTAGATGTTGATGCCTATGATACAACATCCAATCGCCCAAGCAGAAAATGCAATAGTAATTGAGTTCTTGTGAGGTCCCATCTTTGTCTGACTACTTGTAAACTTTAGTAAGGTGATTAAAGCAAATTTCAATTCAAATGATAATATCATCAGTATCCACTGATTGAAAAGGCACAGCCGTCCGTCTTCACACCCCGCCCGCAGAGAATTTCATTGATTGAAAAGACAGCGTTCTGTCAACATCGTATCACTGTTGACTTATTGACCGATGGATGTTATGCCTCTAACCAAGCTCTCATACACGTTGGGATCAACAACAGTCGTTGGTTTCATGCCTAGACAAAGTGCAACAAATATCGTTGGTTTTAAATGTTGAGACAGATCGCACTGGAGTGCCGACAGGGTTGACAACCACTCATTATTGTCATTTCCCACGATCTTTTTCTTTGATATGTCTTTTTCTGTGCTTTATTTCTTCACGCCTTTGTCAGGTTTGGCTTTTTCATTTATCTTTTCTTCCTCGACTTCTTTTTTGGGCTTGGCTGGTTTTCATTCCTTCTTTTCCTTTGAAACCTTTTCTTCTTTGTCTCTCTCTTCAAGAGGTTCCTGCTTCTTGACTTTCATCTTTTTATTCTTTTTGGTTTTAGTTTTTTGGGTCTCAATTTCAACTGGCTTAGCACCCTCTTTAGAAGCAACTTTCTTACTAGTATTTTTAAGTTCTGCTTTATTTTGGTTCTTCAATTCATCCGAGAGCTTAAACGAAGCCTCCACCTTAGTCAATTTACCCTGCTCACTCATATTTTTAAATTTCTTGTTGAACATCTTTTTAAAGTTGGGTGGCAACTTATCATGATACTTAACTTGCAAGAATTTACAGATTGCATAATGACTCGATCCTACCCTTTCTTTCAATGAAAATATAGCTTCTATGATCATTTCTGCATCTTCAATGAATTTCCTTTCGGAAGTGGTATTTTCAAAATCCTCCTGTATCTCTGAGGTTTCAATGAGGGCTTCATCAAATTTGCTTACGTCTCCGTTCTCTCCATCCAAGTTTTTGTTGGAAGTTGTTCACACAATTTCTTGTGTGGTTGGCTCTTTAACATTTTCATGGTCATATACACGAAACATTCTACCATTTTCCATTTTAGAACATTCTTCATTGTTATGATATTGTTCATCTTCTTGTTTCTTAAGATAGCCTTCTTCCACATTATCTTTATTCGAATCATCCTGATCTTCATAGTCCTCATCTACATCAATGCCAGCTTCATCTAGATTCTCATCTTGATTGATATCTTTTTCATATTCATTATTTTGATCAACATCTTCTTCCTTATTATGGATTTCTTCATAACCTTTCTTAAAACGGGTTGTAGCTTCTGCACATGACTTTTCCAATTGCTCAAGCTTTTCTTGAATTTTTCTAATCTGCTCAATTTCTTCAGGATCTACACATAATGGCACATTGTATGGTAAACTATGTTCATAGGCTGGTAAACTACGTTCATAGACTTGTGAGACTATATTGTGCAACATGGCTCTGATACCACTGAAGCAACAAAGCTGTAGGCTTGTTGATTTTAATTGTAAAATACACAAGAGGTATTTGTAATAATAATTTATTATATATAAAATGTATCAGTGATGATAAATGTTACTATGAGGCTCTGCTTATATAACTACGCAGGTGGCCTTTCATGACTAGGCATGTCTTTTAGACATGCCTTTTCACTAACTTTATGACTACTTAACATAATCCTTATTTGACTATTAATAATTATATTTATTTTATTTATACTATTTGTTATGAATTATATTTATAACACTGACTGATAGTGGGATAAAAAGTAAAGTTACGTCAAGCATAAAACATCTACAAAAATTTACAGAACATGAATTAGGACACAATTGGGCAAAATTGATATTTCCCTTAGAAATATTGCTAAGTGGCAATACCACAGTACTCCCCGCCAAAGCGTTGCTTGTCCTCAAGCAACTGTCGAAACAAGCATCCCCTCTTAGTTGTTGCTCTCCACTGTCACTGCAAGTTCCAGATGCGCCACTGAATCATCCCTGACATCTGCTCTGTCCTGACATGAAAGAATCCCTCAATACCAGGATCCGAAGCCATTCTGTCCCACTTGAAGCTCCCCTCGCTCCACTCACTATCTTGCCCGATATAAGTACTAGAAGTCCCTTGCATACCATCAATGGGTAGTGGTTCATGATAATGTGGCACTATGCCCCACTCCTCGTGGAGTTGTCTTACCATGTATGTCATCCCATGCACTCCAGGAGTATACTCTCAAAGATACCACACAATCCTTGTAGAGATAACGTCTCGCTCACGTGAGCTTCTCATGATACCATCCTGCTGGCCCACCTGCCACGTCAATGAAGTCCCCCACGCCATCCGTGACTCGCTAAATCCCAATGAAAGATCTACATGACCTCCCCCTATAGTAGCCAGCTTACCCCCAAAGGTCACTGAGCTCTCAAGTATTGTGATGCCTGGATCCCATGCTAGCCTCATAAGGGTGCCACCATGTTGTCGCTGTACCACTTTGGCTCTAACAGACTGCTTATTGTGCGTACATTGTATCCTCCTCTGTTGGAACTCGATGGTGAAATACTGATAGGGACGAGACACATCCTACCCAAGCATCTCCATGACGCCAAAGCATACCCATCCAAATCTAACTGTGGATCTGTGCAGCAACAGAGGTGCCAACCCAAGAGTGAATTGGATCACTCTCTGCCATGACTCCAACCATCACGAGATGGAGTGATATATCAATCAACTGAATCCTTGCAACTCATAGTCGGACCTGCTGGGACATAGCTCTGACAACTACAGGAATCCCTCCGTGCCTCATCTCTAGTCCCTGCATGTAATCAATATATCAACTCCATATATCATTGGCTACTCTGATGCATGTTAATCTTCCCTGTGCCCACCACTATGTAGTACCGATGACCGCTGGAAGCCACATGTGCCAAATATCTACCCCCCCTGAATGCAACCCATATATGGGTATCTGGTATCCGCAATTGACTCAGGGTAGGCGAATCCCTCCTGTTCCTACCAACCAACACCACTGGGTCTGTCATCTGCCCTCTTGATAATGTGCCAATACAATGTCTGGAGCCCAGACACATACTGGAAAACTAAGTCAATCGTACCCGATATCCTCTCCTCATGCATGGTCCCGACATTCCTTGACACATGTCTCCCTCGTTACTAGCTCCCCAGGCATAGGCTCAGTGATGAATGATATGCCACCCCTATAGATGATCACCTCATCCCCAAACTTGTGGCTGTCAACTAGTGCACTGACTCAATGCCACTGTTGAGAAGTCTCTCCCCTAGTGCGCTGAGTGTCATCCAAATATTCGGGTGAGCTCCTTGTCTCTCGTCGCTCATGCCCAGAGTGCCAAAGGACAACAGTCAAATCGACTGTGCTGATAAGTGATGTAGAAGAGGGTCAGGTGTGTGAGTCCCCAAGGTTACCATCAAGTATCGCTCATCTGTGTCTTCGTCGATCCTGGGTGAAATACACCCCAAGGTATTCCTGGTGTCTCTGTCCATGAGTCTCCCTGGAGGCAACACTCCAAGGCCCCGTTGTGCAGTGCCATACGCTCCTGCATACCACTGATCATCCCTGTGCTCCTCGACATTCCATTGTACACTGCGGCCTACCCCTGCACACTGCTGGATACCTTGGCTATAGTTGTCCCATCTTGTATCACCTCGTGTCTTGCCTGTATCATCGTACTTGACACTCCCCGTGGGTACTCAATGAGATGTGAGCTACTCCTGCTCCATAGTGTAAACCAACATGTTACGACACCACCCTGCATCTCCATGCCCCTTTGCAGACCACTGCTCCTCGCTGCACACCCTGGATGCTACGACCTAGCATTGGGTATGTACGCATCAGTCTACATCCCCCTACATAACACTGGACCCTATGACATAACTCTGTGTAGTCTTGTGTACCACTGCCCGTTGTCGTACCACCCTGTAACACACAATATCCTACATGTGCCAAAACATCCCCCACTCTGCTAGTAAACCCTCCATGATGTGGGCTACATCTCCCCATCTGCTCTGAAAGACCTGAGCGGCTCGAATCCTCACATGCCAACGGAAATGACACTATTGCGCCTATCCTCAATAGCTCCAGTGTTCGATATACCAATGAGAGAGCACCGTCTCCCTGTAACGCCCTGTCTGGTGGCCTGCCAATGCCACCTCCTCCCACCAACTCTTGCCAAAGTAGGTTGATCACCTTGTGACCCCCACACATAGTCAATATGCCAAGACAACTCATGAAATTTGTCTTCTCCCCTGTCGAACCATCCTGTCACTAGTATTGTCCAAGGTTCTGTTGGAGATCTGAAAATGTGTGTGCGTCCAAACGTTAGACCCATCACGCAGCTACTACCATCACCCACTGACTCTATGACATAATGGGAAATCCCACCAGGATCCCAACAACAGTCTGGCCCTCGTGACCCTTTGGAAATTCAAGGCCTCTGCTGAAATGTGGCCATCTAAGAAATTGAATTCGTCCTTCCCCCACATGTCCCGAATCCATTGAATCTGACACGATTCGTACAGATTCGTGTCCAACTCAGCGAATCGATCATGTCTGTATATGACACGATCGTGTCCCAATGGTGTCCTATATGAACATGACTTGCGCGGAAAGGCGTCCCAAGCTTATTAAAAAGCGATTTCTCTCTTATTTTTTTCACTTTTTGTTTGTTGTGAGTTGAGAGAAGAGCAAGGAGTAGCAAGGAGCAAGGGAGCGTTTTCAAGGAGATTCAAGCAATTGGTAAGTGCACTGTCTCCAAATTTTTTTGCATTCTATTTGCATGTGTATATGTTTTAAAAATTTGGGCATTTTTTGTTTATTTCTTACAACATTCATGGATCAATGAAGGGCAGCGAGGAAGGGGCAAAGAAAGGGGAAGAATGTCCCCATTAGAGATGCCCCTCCTGTTCCTATTTCATCAGGGTTTGCAAGTATTCCATCTATTGGAAGTGGGGCTGCAACAGCAGCTTCAAATGTTGAGGGAAGACAACAACCTCATGACCACAAATATCCATTGTGGAAATATGTCACAAGAGAGGCAGGGTCAGACAACAAGATGAAGGGAGTGTTGGAAAGTGTAACTAGCACTGATCTTGATATTGAATATGTAATTATGTATTTATGTAATGAAGAAGACAAAGATAATAAAATATATAATTGATATGCTTGCTTCATGGGTTTCATGAGCAAGGTTTTATTATAGGTCAATAGACTTCTTCTTGATGTTTATTAGGGATTAGTCTTCTGGTCATAAATGTACAAATTAAAGGGTCATGTTTATGAAGAGTCAAGTCACACTTGTATGCCTCAAGACCTTGCCAATCAAGCTAGAAGACATGGCACAAATGATGATCAAGATCAGCGTTGGAAAACCCTTCGAGTCAGTCTTCATCACGTAGGAAGATACACTCTACAAGTTGGCCTATAAACAGTGTTCAAGTCGGCCTCACTACACATAGACAGGTCGGCTCAATTACAAGTAGGGTCAACTATATATACCCTATATACTGTGCAGAAAAGGCATCACACAATCTCGGTCTTCTCTGAGTTTTTCGGAAAAGGTTTAAGGAGATAAGGACTGCAGATTGCGGACATAAGGAACATGGTTAATACAATGAAGAAAGTGCGAAGAAAGGAGACATAACATAATATATATATGTGAAGTTTTGCGGACCAGATTGCAGGAATAACTTCTGATAAATGATTGTGTTAAGGTGTGAAAATAGGACTGAGTTGAAGGACTATATATGACTGTGTTAAAGTGCGGAAATAGGACGTTGTTGAAGTGCAAAGAAGGACGATATTGAAGTGCAATTATATGACAGTGTTTAGTATAAGAAAGGACTGTAATAAGTGCAAGAAGGCATTGTGTTAAAGTAAGGGCTATGTTAAGCTGTGTAAATATATCATCATAGTATAAGGTGAACTGCTCAGTGAAAGGAAATAAGTTAAGTGTACAATCAACTAGATTAAGGTACAAAGTAAGACAATTTATGGCACGATGCTGATAACTCTAGTAAGGAGCCAAGTAGAGACCAAGCTCTCTAGCCTTGGTGCAAAAGGGTGCAGGACGGTGTAGGAAAGAAGGATCAACTCAAGGAGTAAATGAAGAAGCAGTGACGAGGTCTTGGAGGCATACAAGGTTCAAGGGTCTGTGTCATGGTACTTGCCATCTGAAAGTCTATAAGAAGAATTTCTTGTGGGTTTTCCTCTTCAAGAGGGATAGGTTTTTTCCCTGGCTCGAAGATCCTAAATTTGTGTCTCTTGTGTTTTGGTAATTGACTTGATGAAAGACATAAAAAGCTAAGAAGAGAAGACATAATTAAAAGAAGTAAGTTCACAAGTAATTATCAAGAAGAGAATTTGAATTAATCACTGCCTCTCCAAATTTTCAACAGGGAGGAGGCAATGTTGTTTGGAAATGCAGTTATTGCCGCAACCATTTCATGAGCACATATTACCGTGTGAAAGCTCATTTGTTGGCGTTACCAAGTTGTGGAATTTCAGCTTGTACACAAATGTCTTTAGCAAAGAGGAACGAAATGGAAGGAGAGGCATTTGTTGGTGTTGCAAATGTGGCTGCAAAAGCAAAACAAAACAAGAATGATGACCCTCTTCCATTCTTGAGGAAAAGCAACAAGAAGTTCCCATTTGAGAGTTCTAGTGAGGGACAAGCAGCAAAAAGAAAGACAACTACACTTGGTCTAATGGACACGATTTTCTAGAAAGAGAAGCGGGAAGAGCTTGATCTCACCTCAATTTATTGAGATGTGCCGAGCTCTAAGTCAAGGGGCTCCATCAGGGTATGTGCCTCTTGGGTCAGAGAAGCTTAGAACCACATTATTGACAAAGGCAAAGAAAGAGGTGGACAAAATGCTTGAGCCTATTGAATCAACATGGCCAACATCTGGGGTTAGCATTGTTTCTGATGGATGGACAGATCCAGCATGGCACCCACTCATCAAATTCATGGTGTCTTCCTTGAATGGTACAATTTTCTTGCAATCAGTGGATGCACTTGGACAATACAAGGATGCACAATATATGGGTGAGTTGTTTATTAAAGTTATTGAAGATGTAGGTGTCGATTCTTGTGAGCAAATCATTACAGATAATGCACCTGTTTGCAAGGTTGCTGGCATGATTGTGGAAGCTAAATATCCAGAAGTATTTTGGACACCTTGCATTGTCCATTCATTGAACTTAGCACTGAAATCTATTGCCTCTGATGTGATTTGGATTGGAAGCATTATTGAGGATGCACGTCATATCCGCAACTTTGTACAAAACCATACAAATGCCCTCACTATCTACAAGGAGTACACCAATATATCATTGTTGAAGATTGCGGATACACGGTTTGCCTCTTCATTCATCACGTTGAAGAGGTTGAGGGAGGTCAAGACCGATCTTGGGGCCATGGTTATTTCAAAGTTTCTGTCTTTTTGGAGAAAGACAGATCAAGCAACCTCTAAAAGAGTGAAGGACACAGTGTTGGATGATGAAGAGTGAAGGACACAATGTTGGATGATGCATGGTGGGAGAGGGTAGATCTACTTATTCAGATCATGGACCCTATAATTTCCTTGCTTCAATTTGCAGATACAAACCAACCCATCCTAGGAGAGGTTTATGAGGGATGGGATTCCATGATTGAGTCTGCGAGGAACATTATTTTACAAAGTGAGTGCCCTGAGTATGAGACAATACTAGAGGCCTTCTTCACCATCATACAGGCTATTCTTGTCAGTATATGGGACAAGAATTGCACACCTTTACATTGTTTGGCTCACTTCTTGAACCCAAAATACTACAACCATGAGTGGCTAAATGGTGGAACTTGCTGCAGATTCCCTCACATGGATGGTGAAATTTCACAGGGAGGAAAGATGCATTCAGGAGGATTTTTTAGGATAAGGCATCCCTTGATGAGGTGGAGGTAGCCTTTGCAGAGTTTTCCACTAGCACTGGGTGATTTGCAGGCTATGATGTGATTAGAGACAGGGGGTCTACGAAGCCCTATTCTTGGTGGGCAACTCATGGGGCAACAAGCCCTCCTCTATAGCAGTTAGCCATGGGGCTCCTCTCTCAAGTGACTTCATCCTCTTGTTGCGAGAGGGGTTGGAGCACATATGGGAATTTGTATAGTGTGAAGAAGAGTAGGCTTGAGAAATCCAGGGCAGAGACAATGGTGTATGTGCACACCAACCTTTGTCTTATTTACAGGCAGAGGGATGAGTGGTTGAAGGAAATGCAAAGATGTGGGATGTCTTTCCTGATGATATGGGTTTGGACAACAGTGTTGACTTGGCATTGGCCATCTTGGATTTCAATGAGGCAGTGCTAGAGCCTGTCACATTTGATGATGGTGATACTATAGAGGGGTCATCCTCCACACCAACAGAGATGCAGAGATGACATTGGATACAGAGGAGGATGCAACAGAGTAGAGCAGTGGTGACCACGATGATGAGGACAATGATGCTGATTATGATGACGAGGATTGATGACTCATGAGTCATGATTCATGACTCATGAGCTACCTACTGCCTTGAGGCTTGTAGACTTGTAGTTGTTTTGTATTTGCTATTTCTATTTGGCATGCCATTTTCCATTGGCATTGTACTACCTATGTAATATATTTTGATTTTGATGACTTGATGAGAAAACTACAGTATCTTGTCTTTGTCCTATTGGATCATTGATGAATATGTCTATTGCTTTGTATGATTGTATATTGTATCTTTGTAAAACTTACATCTAGATGAAGATCTATGTTTGAATCAATGAATTTGTATGAATTTGTGTAAGAATTATCTAATTTTTGATATATATATATATATATATAAAATAATGTATAACATGTCCGAACGTGTCCTATACCGGGGGGCATCGTGTTTGTGTCCGACACTCGAATTTGTGTGTCCTTCGTGTCTCGTGTCCCCCACCATGGATGTATCAACTGCCTAGCCTATTCCATCAGGTACCAACTTAGTACCTCACACCATCCAATGCCAAAGGAGGGATCGAATGTACAATCCTCTATGGAAGGAACAAGCACTCCAAGTTGATGTGATGTCATGCTCAACTCATGTTGCTCAATTCTACTAACTTGGCCATCCCTTCGGATGTCTAGGCAACTCTACCTCACTCAATCCAGTGCGTAAGGGTGGGGTAATAACGCTATAGACTCTGTCAAAGTGTCTCTGAAGCGAACTGTGCTGAAAACCCAACGCGTGGCCTCTCTGCTGCCCCTCATCAATGGATATCCCAAAGGATGGCTGCACATCCTCTTCCATCATGGAATCAACATGAGCCTCCAACTGCTCCTCCATAGACAACCCAACACACAAGACATGCTCACTAGTCCACTGTAGGTGATTGTCGTCCGACAACTCTGTCATAGACCTGGAGGCCTCTGTACCTATCGGCTCCTCAACAATGGTGGAGATGTATCCCCGACACCTCATCAACTTGTGGTGTGTTGCCATCACCAGAGGACTCGTCACAACCCCGGATACCTCATTAATGGATACCTCTACAATGGATGGTGTCTCATCAACGAGTGTATGCTCAACTCTCTCCTTGCCAACCATGGCCCCTTCAACTACTCTTTCATCTTCTTCCTTAATCCACCTCATCATCTCTGCATAATTCCACGGAATTCCCACTGGATTTTGCATGTCTCTTAGTTCATAGAACTCCCCAAAAGAGAGGGACGCTTGAATGCCATGTCCCAATGATTGGTATGCCCTCCAATTTGCTACCAATAACTTCACATCAGTTGCAATCATATCTTTGCATCTTGATGCATTATCCACAATTCTGGGCATAGTGGATTTGTGGTATAATTGAGAATGGTCCTGATTCCTAATTGTTGCATGAATCAGTTGCTTCCCCACATAAACCATCTTAAGTCACATGAAACGAGGACACGGGACACAGAGGACACGTAAATACAAGTAATTGACACGAGACACGACCCTGGGAACAGGACACAAGGGACATGTTATATATATATATATATTAAAAAAATACTAAAATATAGTGCCTGATCCATATTTTTTAGAAATTAGAAGATCTACAATTATGAATCATGATGATATCTATTTAGTATTTACTATTTAGTAATTTACTAGTTAGTTTTTTAATTTACTACCTCAATGATGTTCACAGTTCAATGTTCAATTTTCATGTTAACAATTGTTCAAGCACAGAAGAAACTACTAACTAGAAATTTAGAAATATCATGATTGATAAAATAAAACTAGAAATTTAGAACTTGTGAACTGAGCTCTCAATGTGAAGTTGTGAGCATTGCGTTCGAATCCGGCGGAATCCCTCACAATGCATAACGAATTCGATTTTGCCGACGAGCAAACTCGACTTCGACGGTGAACAATGACAAAAAAACCCAAAAATAAACCGTGCCACAGGTTTTAAATGCCACTTTTCGTGGGAAACATGTACTAAGAGCCAAAAACGTCAAGGCAAGTTTTTGCGACGTCCAAAACACGTGTCTTGATTGGAGGACACAAAAAAGATGTTTTCGACATGTTTTAGAGCACGTTTCGTGTTTGACACGTGAAATACGGGACACGAGACCCCGAGGGACATGTCCTGTGACTTAGCAACCATCATTTGTTGCACCCTAATCACCTCATTCATGGTTACTGCCATGTTGTTCGAGTTTAACCTTTCTTGGGATTCCATGATTTCTTAGTTTTTTATTCTGATCTTGTCAGAGAATGAAGGGTTTCCCACAGGTTGAGCCAAGATTATGCTTCGATACCACTGTAATATCCCTAATGGAAATTTAGAATGATAAACAAGCAAAACATAGCAAAAGCACGTACAAAAATTTATAGCATGTTACAACCAAAAATATCCATGAATTGCGTTTATCTGAGTCATTTTATTAATAAATAAGAGAGTACAATGTGGTGCTGGAAAGAGTGCACTTGGGCTTGCACAGGGCAAACTAGCAAGCCCAAGTGCAAGATGTGAAATCCCTTTTCGATCTGTTGTTGATCTCTCTTGGCACTGCGCTGAATTGCCCAGAAAATATGCTGCTGGTTGCAAAGAACTACTTCTAGGGCCTCCTCGGGTGCTCAAAAAATTCCAAGAAATTAATCGCAGGTTTTCCACCAATAACCCGCAAAAACTTACGAAGGAATTGGCCAAATGTTGACCTCGGAATTTCGGCCCAATTTTCCCCTAGCTCCTCTAGCTGCTCGCTGAGTTGGGATCCCTGTTTGACGCCTCAAACTTGCCCAGAAAATTCTGCCAAATTAATCTTGGCCTCTCCTCAATAAACCCAAAAAAACCTAGAAAGGGTTTGTCCTAGTTTTGACGCGCCAAAACTAACCCTCAAATGCTTGGCCCCCTCCTCCATAAGCAGAAGATGTAACTGTGAAAATTTGTGTTACCTGGAATCCTAGTGCAACACTGATGAGAAATCTCCTATCTGTTAATTCCTTTTAACAAATTATTTACGGTTTTCTACTGTAAACAACGAAATCTCATTCACTACAACCTTCACAAATTAACTGCGGAAAAATAAAAGTGCGGAAACAAAATATGAACAAGAGTAAAACATAGACACGTTTGACACATTTGTGTTTGGACTAATGTCCTCGGAAAAACCAAATGCGGGAAAATCAGTGAAGCGACTGAGGGTTTATATATTATGCAGTAATTTTTCTGAATACAAACTGGATGCCTTGTTGGTTATCCTCACAAAGAATTTGACTGATAAGAAAGCTTGTGAGATTACCTCACACATTGACACTAGAAGCCCAACTAGCCAAAACCTTGAAATGGCAAGCCCTCCATTGCCTCTGCGCAGTCTCTACGTCATTCTGCTTGGATTTTGCGTGTTGGCTCTTATGCTGGCTAGATTTGGCCCTTTGGCCCCTTTCCGTCTCACACCTCGACTTTCCGACATTGGATTTGACTGATCCTCAGCTGAATCATGACTTCCTCTAGGCTACTGTGTTGCCTCAGCTGGCTCTGCTGGTACTACTCTCTGTTTTCTCTATTGTGTATTCTTCGACTCAGGAATAAACTTTCCAAATGGAATTACTGCCCCTCTCTGCAAAGATCTCTTGATTGATTTTCTCTCTGAGCATTGCTCACTAAAGAATTTCGATCCCTTGATCCTCTCTGCGTATCTTCCAAATGACCCTTCAAGTCCTTATAATCTTCTCGTTGAGACTTCAACGACCGAGGTTAAATCGTTAATCAACGACTAAGATTAACTTTTGACTTGATCTTCGCTTCCTCTCGAAGATTCACACTCTGTTTTATTAATACCATTTAATTATTTTATTTTCCTAAGTTTAGACTTAGGGTCCCTGTAAAAATAATTAATTATTTACACTCTCCAAGTGAAAATTTCACAAATGATTTATGGGTTCTTTGGAATACATGTGTTTAAGCCTCCCTGCAAATTTTGAGACTTAGAGCACATCCGATGCTACCGAAATCAACAGTAACCTGTAGCAAATGCTGCGTTTTAGGCTCCACCAAAATGCTGGAAAAGCCCCCACAACACTTCCCCAGACTCCACCTCAAGTTTCAACCCCTAGCTCCTTTCACTCAACCTCCAAGCGTGGCTCCTTCTAGGACTGTGCTGTCACTGTGCTGCTACTGCTGGAAACTTCCCCAAACTTGCAATCTTTGCTTTTGGATCAAATTGGAATAGGTGAGACTCCCTCCTTGGGCTGACACTCGAAGTCCATCGAAGCAAGGGTTGGGATTTCCGCTCGGAAACACCCGTGAGCTGAACAACAATTGCAGACTTGGCTTCATCTCAAGCATGCTTTTCTAAGACAGATTCTCAAATGATCATGAATGACAAAACAAGTGCATTTCCTTCCTTTTTGTCAAAGAGCTTCCAAAATGCCCATGTGGGCCCAGCTCGATATCTCCTGACCAATCTTGTACCAATGAGTGTGTATTCCACATGTGGGCTATAATTCTCCGTGGGTGGCCCCCACGCTCCACTAGAGTCGCAATATTTCCCCTCCAACTCTAATGTTCGGGCTTGCTTAAAGTCAAAAATACATGCGGGGCCTCTAAACCGACATTTCCTAAATGCAAACATGAATTAGGACCCAATTCCCTTAGCAATATTGCTAAGTGGGAATATCACACACAGACACAAACATTCCTTTAAGGCATAGAACCATTTCAGATTTCCTTGATCTGGGTGTTTGGTTCACACAATGAACCTTTTCATGCATGATATTATTAAGAACAAACAACCTCAATACAAATAGATTGGTGATTTGTACAAGAGAGACAAAAGAATGATAAAATTTATTACCAATCATAGCAATACCCATGCGCTTTTCCACAGTCACTCTAGTTTGGAGCTGTTGAAGCTTGGGAAGGCTAGATTTGCTAGCTATTACCTCACCTTCAGGTTCACCTTTTGAAGGTAAGAGAGTCATTGGCTAGCATGGTATCAAGTCAACACTGGCAAGTGTTAAAGGATAGGGCTCCAACTGCACTTGATAAGGAAGTGTAAATTTTTGTAGATGTTCTATGCTTGATGCAACTTAACTTTTATCCCCTATATCAAACAACAATCACATAAACAAGAAAGTAAAATGTTGATAGAACATACCAGTAGATCGACAGAAGACAAGCCAAAAATATATATGTGTTGGTGCGTTACGGCGGTCAACAGGATGCTTCAACCAACAAAGTCTCAATACAGTCAGCCAACCAGAAGTGTCGCACAACCCTCTCGGACAGCAATACTAGTCAACCCAAAGTCAACAAAAGTCAATGCTGTCACAGTCAACAGTCAACGCAAAACAGTAGCAACAAAAAGTCAACACAACTTGGTTAAAGTCAACGTTCAGCTTCGATTTCTGTGCCAATAAATGCAGACTGCAGAAATCGGAGTTCTAGGACAAATTTGGGTCAGTTTGACCAAGCGTTGACCAAAGTCAACGTTGGTCAACTCTGCGCTGAAAAAACCCTAGGTCGAAAAACATAAATCTTCTTGTTGCGTTTTTTCACGTACGAGAAGAAGAGACTCTAATAGAAGATCGAACCAATCAGATGAGGAGGGAGAATATGATGTGATGGATGAGTGAAAATGACCTGCAACGTTGACCTATTTATATCCATCAATGAGGGTGTGTGATACAACTACTGGGGCTTCAAGCCTACATTTCATTTCAAGCCGACCTGCACATATTTTGAATAAATTCAAAATAATGTTTTTCTCATTGGATCAAGATGATCTTTAGATCGATCTTGCAAAGTTGGACCCGAAGGGTTTGAAGGGGCACTTACTCCTTGCTAATTACCTATGTGTTTTATTGAGAGTTCACTAATCAAACTTGTGATTTCAATTGAGCTTCCAATAGGAGGAAAAGATGCGCAAGTGGAAGCCTCCGTGGAGAATATGTGCACGCGCTCTTCACTGATCTATCTGTCCGGTTAGGGTCGCGAAAGTCTAGGGTTTGTGCAGGGGCGTCTCTAAAAAAGACCGCAACAAGTCTGTTGTGACTCTATCCGTTTCTCCGGGTCGGCTGCTTCGGTGACAGGTGAACAACAAGCGCGGATTTGTCAGGCTATCTACACCAGCTATGGAAGACAAGGAGGTGGATTATTCACTGGACCCATTAGAAGGCATTGACATCTGGGGATCTCGCATTTATCTCGTGCCACCTCATGCCCCACTATCCCTCAACATTCCTGAGGCGGCACCTGTTGGTCCCTGTTTTCCTCCTCCACTCCCTCATCCCCTCTTCGAACCGTCTTTGACCTCTGATTCTCTGCCTTTCGCGACAATTGATCTCCCATCCTTCCCTCAGAGCTCCTCGCTGGCATCTGACCCGATAGTCTTCTCGCCGGATTCTCTTAACTTCCTCTCTGCATACCTTCAAGGAACATCTCTTTCTCCTCCCCGCGGACCCTCTGGCTCTCAGGCCCCTGAGCCATGGATTGCGCCTCCTGTGACTACGGCCCATTCAAGAGCTGATCCCGCAACATCGGGCTACTTTGATGCCCCGCCTGTAACCCTTCCGCCTGTTGACCTAAATTCTGCTGGCATTGATATAGGATCAACCCCTCACCTTGGCCAACAAAACACTAACCTCCGCTCAAAGAAAAGAAACACTCGAACTGCATAAAGAAGGGCAATCAGAATTTCGACCTAACCCTCGGGGCAGGGTTGCACATGGGTGAAGTAATGGATACTGCAGATAGAGTCCTGGTGGGACATGTGAGGGGGCGAAGATACAACCTCACTCGATTACGTAATTGGATGAATGAGATATGGGGCCCTATCATGGAAGAGCTACCATGGATCATTATCCTCCCTTGTGGCTGTTTCGCTCTTCGATTCCACCGATTAGAGCAGATAGCATGGGTCCTTTCGAAACTATGGCACATTGAAAAGGACCAGTTATGTTCAAAAGATGAAGCCCTCTGTTCGACCCTGAGAGAGAACAAATTGAAGCAGGTCCTATTTGGGTTAGGCTACCCGGGCTACCCCTGCACTTCTGGTCTGAGGACATCTTGCAGCACATTGGTAATACTTTGGGCACCTTCTTGGATCATGACAAGTCCTATCTCTCTTCCGGGATCATGACAATGGCTAGGATACTGGTACACCTGAATACCAGGGATGGATTAGAGGAGGCTATCACTCTGAGATGGAAACACTTTGTCAGAATACAAATCCTCGATTATGAAGGGGTCCCCTATAGATGCCGCAAATGTCATGAAGTTGGGCATCTATACAAGGAATGCCCACTTCTGATGGGTCCTGAAGCAGTTGGTAATTCGGAACAGGTCTAGGTTACGGTGAACCCGACAGATCTCCCTCCCGTCTCTACTGCAGTAGACCATCGCAAAGGGAAGAAGTCTGTTTTGGGGCCCAAGTCCTCCTCTGTTCCTCTCGGAGGCCTTGGTTGCCAGAAGGCTCGACCGATTCATGATACACGAAGCACTCACCAGCACAGGAATATCATATCGTCAATGGGTGGGCACTGGAGGAATATCCGACCACTCTCCTATATACATGGAACTTGCTCTTGGACGAAGAAAGCCCTGCAATCCTTTTAAATTCAATGCTACTTGGTTGGCCTGTCCTGAATACATTGATCTAGTGACCAGGTATTGGATTGCCCATCCTTCTGAACCTACAACATCACCCTCATCTGCATTTGCTGCGAAAATGAAAGACATCAAGAACCTTACAAAAACATGGGCCAGAGACAAAAGGACAAAAGATGAGGACACCCTGAACAAAACTGAAAAGGCTATAGCTGAGATTGAGTTGTCCCTGTAAACTGGGACTTGCTCTGAGGATAACAGATCACAACTCTCTTAGCGAATTTCTGATCGAAACCGGATCCTCAAGGAACAAGAAGAGGGTTGGCACCTCTAAAGCAGGGCCATCTGGCTAAAATCTGGGGATGAGAACACCAAATTCTTCCACCATTTTGCGAATGGACGTAAAGCAATCAACACAATATGGTCACTATTAGATCAGCAGGGTAATCAAGCTCAGAACTTCCATCAACTGGCTCATATGGGAATTGACCATTTCCGCAACCTATATAAAGCCCCTGATAACACAAATCTGGTCGAGATTATTCGAGTGGTTGGCTTATTCCCTCGATTTGTGAATCAGGATGCAGAGGAACAACTTATGAGACCTGTCACCTTACAGGAACTTGAGGACACTCTGAAATGGTTCCAGAAAGACAAAACCCGGGCCCTGATGGATGGCCCATTGAATTTTACTTGGCTTTCTTTGACATCATGGGTCCGGACATCCTCAATTTGGTTGAAGAATGTCGCACTACTGGCAGATTATATGATGCTTTTAATTCCACTTTCATTGCCCTTATTCCCAAAACTGATGATCCTCAACATTTCTCTCTTTTTCGTCCAATTTCCCTCTACAACTACATCTATAAAATCATTGCCAAAATCATTGCGAACCGCATCAAGCCCATTCTCTCTGAACACATTTCACCTGAACAATTTGCTTTTTTGCACCATCGCCAGATTCACGAAGCAATTGGCACTGCACAGGAGGTGCTGCACTCTATCAAACACACAAAAAGCTCAAAAGCATTATCCTGAAATTGGACCTCGCAAAAGCTTTTGACCAAGCCAATTGGCTCTACATATGCATGATTCTCATGCACTTGGGCTTCCCCTACAATTTCATCAAATGGATCATGTGCTGTATCACCAATGTCTCCTTCAATTTATACTCATCAATGGCTCTGCGTCCCCTTTTTTCCACTCTGAAAGAGGACTTCGTCAAGGATGCCCCCTCTCTCCCCTCCTTTTTCTTCTTATAATAGAAGCTCTTAGTAGACTGATCATGAACGAGAAACGCTTGGGTTGACTGCAGGGTATCAGAATAGCTGAAGGATGGACCCTAACATATTTTGCTATTTGTAATTGTGGAAGACGTCCTCATTTTGCTCAATGGATCTATAGGTGATATTCTATCATTTGCAGATTTCAGTAGAGCCACGAGCATGGTGTGCAATGCTGCAAAATTGACCATTACAATCAACGGATGCACCCTCCAGGAAAGAGGACTAGCCCTTAATAGATTTCCTTTTCCCTCCTTGAATCCTCAGGATGGACTCATATATCTTGGTTTTCGACTGAAACCCTCTGACTATCGCATAGCGGACTGGAATTGGCTTATTGCGAAATTGGAAAAACGCATAAACATCTGGCACAACAGATGGTTATCTCAAGCTGGCAGGCTAGCTCTTCTTAAATTTGTGTTGGAAGCCACTCCTGTGTATTGGATGTCACTGGCTTGGATACCTCGAGCCATCATCTCCCGCATGCAACGACTATGTAGCAGATTCCTCTGGAATGGCAATAGAGAGGGACAAACTTTTGCATGGGTAAAATGGGATAGCATTGCACTCCCCAAAAAATGGGGAGGATGGGGAATAAAAACATGGACATCTTTGCAAAAGCCCTTGCTGCAAAAATGGGATGGGCAATCATGACATCTAAGAATCTCTGGACGCATGTGGTCTATATGAAGTACATCCGGCCAATGAACATCATTGATTGGATCCGGTTGCCATCTTGGAGTCATCGCAATATATCATCCATCTGGAAGGCGGTCATCACATCTCTACCACACATCAGAAACAACCTTTCCTGGAGAATCAGATCTGGGAACCAAGCTCGCATCGACATTGATCCCTGGTCTGGCAGTGGGAATGCACACTCTCTCCCTCCTAATGTCTTCAACCATCTGTCTGGGCAGGGCATTCGTTATATTGCTCAGATAATGGAGCCACTGACCACGACCCTCTTCTCACAGGGATGGAAATCTGCGAACCAGCTCGGACTTCCGGGCCATATGCATCATGTGTGGCAAAACTATACATCAGCTCTAGAGGAATGTCACATTCGAATTGGTATAGGAGATGATGAAATCATATGGGCCCCCACTAAATCTGGGATATATACTCCAAAGGAAAGTTATCTGCATATGTACCTAGATCACCTCCCATAAAGACAAGATTAGTGGTGGCACCTTATTTGGAAGCTTAAGGCTCCTCCGCGCATTAGACTCTTTATGTGGTGTACACTTAACAACATCGCACCTACCATGGATAATCTTCTTAAACGATTCATTCATGGTCCCTCCTGGTGCTCTCTTTGCTGAAATGACTCTGAATCCATTGACCACCTCCTTCTGCATTGCAGATCTACTGCTGCGCTCTGGTCATCTATCACTACTGATCTAGGTATCAATCTGAATTGGCAGGGCCTGAACATAACAGAGGCATGGCAGTACTGGTGGAACTCAGCCTCTTAAAATAAAGTTAGATGCTTCCCACTTCCTATCAGCTGGGGCATCTGGCTGGCCAAGAATGCATGTATATTTAAAGATCGTCCCCCAATTTGGCATTTGATTTCATCTAACATTATATCTAACTTCTCAAGCATCCTCGATGATGAGCCTCCCAGACCTCCTCGAAACATCATACCAGATGTTGTACCTTAAGAGACAATCCCTTAGCTATGATAAGGAATCAATGCTTAAGACATTTATATGATTATGTCACTAAAATATCTGTCTCTATTTTAATCACCTTCAAGTATTTACAATTAAAGCCTTAGATATCAAACACATATATGCCTCACAATGCTATTATCTACTGATGTTGAATGAAATAACCAGAAGAAAATGAAAGAAGAAAGTCCAAACTGATGTGTTGTCATATAGAATATATCATCTCAAACTTCTGAAGAATTAATGAAAGTAGTAGTTAAAACAAAGGAGTGCCAATTAAGGATTTTAACTCTTGATTACATAGGTAAAAAGAGACCTGCTGCTCATCACTTTGTTTTATTCAAAGAAAGAAAACACATAATGTGAACTAAGATACATATCAACATAAATAGATGCCAGAAACTTGCTTACTCATTCATTAATCATTGAAATCTCCGAGTACAAAAAAGTAATCTGAGGGTCAAAAACTCGGAACCTTCCTTCCTCTTGAAAATTACATTAAATACAACAAAACAAACAGTTTGGAACTGCTGTAACCAATTCCAACTACCACAACTACTTAGGACTTCAAAGGCTGTCTATTACATGCCTTGAAAATGTCTTATTACAATTACATTGTCTTTGGAAAAGTGATAAAATGTAAAAATCTACATCCTAATCTATAGGAATTGCTGATGATGTTGCTGCATGCCCTTGGTCATCTGATTTGTCTTTCTTTGATGCTAAAAACCCTTTTGGCAAGTCTATTGTCCATGCTCTGCACTTTTTCCATATCTCTATGTTTGTCCTTGGCAAATGTGTGAGATTATGATACTCCAATCTGAATGCAGTAATTCGATTATAAGATGGTCCTTCTGTGAAAAGAGTTTTTACCAACCATAGTAACTGGAAATGTTTCTGCAGAAAGTTGACCATTGTTTCTCCTTTAAGCCCCTGAGTTTTTTCATGCCTATTATCAATTTTGCTTTTTGTCATGACTAGAGAATTCTCATAAGAATCCCATGGCAAAAGATTTCCTTCATCTCCCCAACATGATGGCAGACCTATTCTTGTTAATTTGTCAAATAACTTATCAAATTGACTTACCGCCTCTTTAATTTCCATCAGCTTCTTTTCTGTAACTTTCCTGTGATCATGTCTGACAATCATCTTATTGATTTCTACTGCATATAAGGCCCTGTCTTTAATATCATTCTCTTCTAACTCTTGATCTGTTTTAGAATTAATAAATTCAATGAACCTTTTAGCCCAGATGGCTCTGTTAATTGCCTTCTGCTTATCTATCATGATTGGTTCTTCACATTCCTTGATAAGACTTTTTTCCTCTGCAACTATCTTCAAACAACTCCAAATTGATTTCATTTCAGAAATGATATCATTCCAAATGATATCTTTGGCTTGTATCAATGAAATGTTTCCTTTCAGTCTTTCTTTGAGATTTTTAATCTCAGCATTGGCATTATGAATATCAAGTTTATATTTATCAGCTTCATTCTCTATGATATGAATAAGCTTTGTTGCAGTCTCCAAATTTGCTTGAGCCTTTTTCCAATCTCTTTCAGCCATCTGCAACTCAATATTCAATTGAACAATCTGTGCTTGAGGATCTTCATTACCTGTAGGAAAAACAAAAGTACAACTATGGCTATCAATAAGATTTTGCAATGATATTGCAGTTTGCTTTATTTTGGCAATTTCTTCATCTTTTTGCATTAGTTGCTGTAAAAGCTTTTCCTTCTCATTCTCCACCTGTGCAACTTCTGCAGCCATAGAATGTTCTCATGTAGGCAACTTAAGCTTTTTCCTCAATGTGGATATTTCTATTTAAGCACAAACAGTCTTGTCACTGGGGTCCACTCCAATCTTGACAATGATTTTCTTTAACTCATCATTCTGAACTGTTAAAGCTCTTGCATTAGCTTTCTCTAACTTCAATTGTTTAAGTACCTTTCCCAACATATTTTCTGCCTTCATTGCCATTGCATTGGTTTTGGTCAAGTCATTTACAATTAATTGACCAGTTTGCATATGCAAATTCATTTTATCCATTAGGGGAATCTTCTTAACATCCACAGTTACATTGACAGTATTGAAATTTTTAGAAGAACCTATTGACATGTCTGTGGGATGAGAAAGGGAAATTCTGAATTGATCTTTTTCAAGATCCATGACAATCAAGAGTCTTGTTTGATCCGAAGTGACCTGATACTCAGCTTGGGCTTCCATGCTGGCCTTCATCTTTTGATTCATTTCTTCAATCTGTGTAAACACCTGTTTGATCAGAGGTACTTGCTCATGAGAGATTTCATGACTCCTAGGTGAAGCAGGAATATTTTTCTCTTCTCCTAAATGTAAAGAAAAACCAGGTGGGTTAAATGTAAATTCTTCATTAAATTTTGTTCTCTTTTCAGCCCCCTGCTCCTCATCATCTAAGTCAATCACTGTTTCTTTGCCTCTTTTGTTTGATTTTTCTGATATGATAAGGGTCTGAATGTTTGAACCTGCTAAAATTATCACACCTCTACTTGCTAACTTCTCCAAATTTGGCTTGCTTTCATGAATGAAAGTTGAATACCCATTCTCAATTCTTCTATTTGAAATTACACTGTGAGGGTCATAAGTCCAACTTTTGCCTAATAGCATATGCATTTCATCCAACATTTTAGTAACTTCCTCAAATGCCTGTCTCATATTGACTATGAAAGGGCCTACAATCATGGGTAATTTGTACATATGCCCCTTTTTCATGGGTACAAAGTGAACTTGATCAACATTTAGACTCTGTCGAATAAATTCTAAGGCAAATAGCCTCATAGGTACAAACGTTGGAAGTCTGTAAGGTTCAACACTTGCTCCATATAGCCTAATTTCAGAGTAATCCTAAAAAACAAACCAATCTCCAAATTTGCAATTTGTTCCTAGATGTAAATACTGCTGAGCTTTAGGTAAAAAACAAGGTGGAGAAACTCCATTCAAGATTTTGTATGCAACTGACATGAAATAACTGGCGAAATCAAACAACCCTGCTTCATTTTTCTCTCTTCTTACTACATCTGTCCAGAACACTACTGATTGCCTTTTCTTGTTTACATCCATAATATTCAAACCTAAATGCATGAACTCTTCCACATTTTGATATAAGAACAAGTAGACAATTAATGAAGGAAATTTAAAAAAAACCTATTAATGAAAGGCTCATCAGTTGTGAATCAACTGCCTCCTGCCAATATGATGGAATATCTAGTACTGTCCCTGATTTCATCATCAGGGCAAACATCCCTAAGACCGATTTATCCACTGCATTGTCATCTTCTTTGCCCAGAATTTTCGCAATGCTGCTTAATACTGGTCGAATTTTTGCATCAAAAATCTCCACAACAAATTCTTTGCTGTCTGGTTGAAATTGCTTCATGTTTGGCTTCAAGAAGAATATGAACTGATTAAACTCTTCACCTGCAAGATTATCATAATAGGTTACCAGGGAATCGTCAGAGAACTAAACAAATGACTTTGACTCGGGATAGAAAAAGGCTTGACGGATTAACTGGGTAGACACTTGCAACACATTCTCTCCCTGACAATTCATAACAAAGCATTTCCCAGGGTACATGACTAACACCAACCAATAGATAAATTCAGGAAAAAGGTGAGTTCTTGGGATACATGCAGAAAGTATTCCAGACTTGACCATGGCAGTGAAAACAGGAGAGGTTTTGTCATTTAGGATGACTTGCTGATAAAATGGAAGATGAATTATGGAACAAAGAGTATCTTGAATACCCCCCTTAGTGTCCATGAGAGGGATATGACTAGTTGAACCCGACAAGGATGGACGCTTAGCCATCACTGAAATTTAATGCAAAGGATAATTCACAGGGTGGTCACTTCTACTAGGTCGACAGGAAACTTAAAATAGGACTCAGAGCAAACTAATCAGGAAAGATTTTGAAAAAACAATGCTAAATTTGTTTAAATAGGTGGCATGGCTTCGAAATTTAATGCTGACATGACGCGCCAACAAGCTGTTGATCCGATGTGGAAGACAATTGTGAACAACTCAGCGTCCTACGTCATTGCGGGGGCTCACGAGGTATGGAGGAAAATTTTGGTTAGTGCCCCTGCAACGAATCTTCACCGTTCATCTATGATGTCCTCGTAGTCAATCGAGTCAACTGCGGAGGCACTCCTTTAATTAACTAGTGCGTTGATTGTGCCCACAGGTTGGGTCTTTTGATGAAAATTGAAACTATCGACGCTTTCCGCCCAACGAAATGATCGATGTTTAAACATAAATGCGGAACCCACTTTCATAAAGTTTAAAGAGTTTAAACTTTTTACTTTAATACATCACATAAGTGTTTATTTATTTATTTATGTTAAAGTATAAAAATTTCAATACTTTAACATTTTTACAAGAATTTATTTTTTTTATTTATATTTCCAAAATTTGAAAACAAAAAGGATATGCAGATGATCCACAACACCAGAGATCATCAATTTCAACATGCCTTAGGCTTTCTTCGATGGATCTACTCACCCATGGGATGCGGGGGCAGCGCTTTACTTCACCTTTCTCATCTGCATTCCTATAGAATCAAAATGGGTCTGGGACCTGGTACAAACAATTTTGCTGAGCTTATTACTCTTTGCCATCTCCTACAGTTTGCATTAGAGCACATCATACTGCACATTCAAGTTTCTGGAGACTCTAAAATTATCATAAACTGGTTTAAAAAATCTGCACTTTGTCATGTTCACACACAACAATCTATTTTGGAAGATATCTGGGATTTGAAAGACCAATTCTCATCTATCTCTTGCTCTCATATATACAGGGAGCGCAACAACATTTCCGACAAACTTTCCAAGGAGGCAGCGATCCAACATAGGGGGCTTTGGCACATAGAGGAGCAGAATGACACTCAACACTTCAACTATTATCACCAACCTTTCATAGAACAACGGGATATTGAAGAACAACGGATTTGATTTTGACAATTTTTGATAGTTTTTGACAGCACTGAATGAAGATCCTGATACTCCGATTAAAATAATGTAATTATGGTATTTATGCTAGTACAAGACTCTGATGTAAACCCCAAAGGGGAATTTTGATGAACTATATCTTTGTGACCATAGTCACAGCGAATGCATATGCAATGCATCTACAACATGTAATTTTCAAAATTAATGAAAATTATGATTTTTCCTTGGGAAAAAAATCACAACATGGAGTTTGGACCTAGTTGTCCAAAATTAACACTCACTCTCAACTAGGGAGAACTCCATCCACCCGTGCCATCCAAACATCGTGCGTCATCTCGCCGTGACTTGCTTTGCTGGCTTCTTTATTTCAGAACAAAAGTGGGTCAGTCACAAAGACATCATTCCTGGCTAACAGATTCAGCCCTGAGGTCTGAAACCTCTATAGGACTCAAAAAGAGTCTCATCCCAACCCGAAGTTGGTTTACCTGACTCGAAGTCAGTTGGAGGTCTGAAACCTCACTAGACTTGATCCCATATCAAGTGGTTGGACACGTGCCATCCTAGACATAGACAATATGATAATCTCTGATGCGTCCATCAGTCTTTGCTACTGGTCTCTAGCTTTTCCCACCTCATTGGTCAAATGAGAGGTACTTCCCATGAGTCCGGGGTTCAATGGGTAGGATGCATACGAGGCACAGATCATGAAAGGTGAACCAACTCAACATCATAACGGTGGGGCAAAAGCACCACAAGGTTCGGCAATCCTGGCCCCGTGTGTGCTTATAGCTCCAAGAAGCTATCCCCAAAGCCCCCCAGAGCTCCAAGAGCTCATCGTCCAATAGGACCCTCAGCATAGGGTCGTTCCACTCCACGATACCAAGATTCTCATGGAAGGTTAGGAACTTGACCTTCCCCAAGGGCTTTGTGAGAATATCCGCGACCTGCTCATCAGTTCCTATATTATCGAGCCTTACGGCGCCTTGCTGTACCATATCCCGGATAAAGTGGTACCTGATATCAATATGCTTGGATCGATCGTGGAACACGGGATTCCTGGACAACCGATTCCCACTCTGGTTATCATAGAGTATCACGGTGGTATCTAGCACATGCCCGAACAACTCACTGAAGAGCTTTCACAACCAAACTGCTTCACAACAGGCTATACTCGCTACAATGTGTTCGGCCTCAGCGGTGCTCAAAGCCACCGACTTCTGCTTCCTATCCATGATATCGAAGCAGACCCAAGTGAGAAGTAGCATCCCGATGTGCTCTTACGATCCACCACACTGCCAGCGCAATCGGCATCAATATATCCATGGAGTGTCATGCTCCTGGCAGTGTATCTCAGCCCATGGTTTATCGTTCCCCGAAGATATCTCAACAGATTTTTGGCACCAACCCAGTGAATGTGATGAGGTTCAACCATATGTTGACTCAAAGTGTTCATTGCAAAGTATACGTCCGAACGGGTGTTCACTAAGAACATTAGGGCCCCTACGAGTTGACGATACTCAGTAGGATTGCTAGCATGGGCCCAGCAGCGCTGCCACTCAACTTCTTAAAGTTGAGCCCCATCAGTGTCGACACGAACTTACAATCCACCATTCCAAATCTTTCCAGAAGCTTCACAATATATTTTCCTTGAGAAAGGAAAATCTCGCCAGGTCTCTTCCAGAACTCAAGGCCTAGGAAGTAATGCATCAGTCCTAGGTCCTTCATCTCGAACTCAGCAACGAGCTCCCTCTTATACTGATGAATGAGAGGGTCAGCACCTGTCAGGAAGAGGTCGTCCACATACAACACCAGAATGAGAGGCTTTTCTCTATCAACCTTGAAGTAAAAGTTCGGATCAACATTACTACGAGTGAAGCCCAAATTCATCAGGTAGCTATCTATCCTCTCGTACCAAGCTCTAGGTGCTTGCTTCAACCCATAGAGGGCTTTCTTCAACCTCAAACATGGGTGTCCCGATCCTGGACTTCAAACCCCAGAGGTTGCTCCACATACACCTATTCCTTTATCGCACCATGCAGAAATGCGGTCTTCACATCCATCTGATGAAGATTCCATCCTTGCGTAGCAGCAAGGGCTATGATAGATCAGATGGTGGTATATCGAGCCACAGGTGCAAATATATCGTCATAGTCTACGCCTTCCTTTTGAGAGAAGCCATGGGCAACGAATCTTGCCTTGAAATTTTCAGCACTACCATCAAATCCATGCTTGACCTTATAGAGCCATTTTGAGGTGACAACTGCTTTGTTCTCCGGTCTCAGAACCACATCCCAAACATCATTCTTTATAATGGACACATATTCTTCGTGCATAGCATCCTTCCAGACTTGATGCTTTACAACTTCTTCAAAAGATCCAGGCTAAGATTGTATGATTGTACTCATGGCTGCTAGATACCCTTGGTATCTATTCGGCTTCTTGCTTTCACGGAATGTCCCCCTTGGGGCCATATGTCTCTTGGCATCCTCGAGAGTGTCCCTGAGCCATGATGGTTTTCTCTTCATTGAAGGAGGTGGATCGATAGGGTGCATCGGTCCTTCAACATCGGTCATCATCTCATCCTTCGGTTCTTCTCGATTTCCAGGCCTTGCTTGATGATCTTCCTTAGATCTCGGAAGATTGATTACTTTCCACTGGGAAGCATCTTCGTCAAAGGTAAAATCGTGGCATATCTCCACTTCCCTTTGACCAGGCACATAGACTCTATAGGCCTTCGAAGTTTCGCTATAGCCCACAAACATTCCCTTCTTTCCAGAAGCATCCAGCTTGCTCCTCTTCTCCTTCGGCACATGAAAATAAACAGGACATCCAAAAACTCTAAAATGTGAGACGTCAGGTTTCTTACTAGAGAAAACCTCTTCGGGAGTTTTGGAGTCTAGAGCGGAATGCGGGCATCTGTTTTGTATGTACACAGCAGTGTTCGTAGCTTCTCCCCACAGAAACTTCTGAAGACCTTGGTCACATAACATGGAACATGCAACTTCCACAATGGTCCTGTTCTTTCTTTCAACAACGCCATTTTTCTTAGGAGTATAGATAGATTTGGTCTCCCTCTTGATGCCAGCTTATTTGCAAAAATTCTTGAACTCATTCATCTCATATTCAGTGCCATTATCGATCCTCAATATCTTGATCTTCTTCCCTGTTATATTTTCCACCAAGGCTTTGAAGGTATGGAACCACATGAAAGCCTCATCCTTCTTCTTCAAGAAGTATATCTAGGTTTTGCGAGAGAATTCATCTATGAATGTCATATAATAAGAACAGCCTCCCAAGGATGTCATGGGAAGCATACCAGACATATCAGAATGTACCAATTGCAAGACATTAGATGTCTTTGTGACGCTTGAGGGGAAGGGGCCCCTTGTATGCTTTCCTTCAGCACAACCCTGACATACACGTTCATGATCGTGTGTGAACTCGGGCATCCCCATCACCACTTTCCTTGCTTCGGGAAGGGTTTTGTAGTGAAGGTGTCAAAACCTCCGATTACATAGTTGATCTCCAGAATAGTATCACATGTCATTGCTCCCAATGGACTTCCTCCTTGGTAAGTGTATCAACTCTAAACCCAATCGTGATAGCTTCCTTGAAACTCCTCTTCCGGAAATACACACCTTTCCATCAATGAATGCCACATTGAAACCTTTGTCTTCCATGGCTGAAATAGACACAAGGTTCTTCTTTAAATTAGGTACATATAGTACATCTTGCAGGCAGAGGACTTGACCTTGAGACAAGTGGAGGGTCGTAGTCCTTGTCCCTTTCATGGGATATGTGGCATTACCTCCAAGGATAATTTTCAGATTAGTATCCTTCTCAACCATATCATAAAGTGCTTCCTTGAACCTAGTGATGTGCCTTGAGGCACCACTATCTATCAACCAAACATCCATAGTGTCAGTTGCAGATGCAGCAGAGAGGGCAGATACAAGAATGAATTCATTTCTTTTATCATCAACAACATTTGATTCCTCATACTGGAATTTCCCGACCTTTTGTAAGGTTGCCCATTTCCACCAAAGGGAGCCTTCCTTTTTCCTTTGAACCTATTGTTCCTTTGATTGCCATTCCTACGGTTGTTGTTGTTGTCCTCATCATTAGGAGAATCCTTCTTGAAATGGCATTCTCTAGCATAGTGGCCATGCTTGTGACAAGAGTAACATTTTCCTTTCTTTCCTTGGGCCCCTGCTCTTCCTTTGTTTTTTGGACCACCAAAGTTCTTCTTCTTAGCATGAGCAGTGAAGGCAACATTTCCTTCATTTTCATATTCCCTCATCCTTGTGTCTTCTTGTACGCATCTCGATAGTACTTCGTCAAAATTAGGTATCACATTGTTATTGAGAATGGTAGTATTGAATACATGCCATTCGGATGAGAGACCTCCAAGCGCGGTGAGAACCATCTCTCGATTAGCTATTGTCTCCCCAATAGGCAAAATAATTTCTGATTTCGGTCGACTTCGGAAAATATGATTGAACAGATTCATCACCTTTCTTCAAATTCTTAGTTGGTTCTTGAAGAAAAGGACTTGATTGCATTGTTGGCCTTGAACATATTTGACCAACTTTTCATATATCTCCTTGGATGTGCCAACTTTCCGGAGATGTAGGCAACCAGGACTCTTATGAATTGAGTCACTGACCATCATCCCTTTGATTTCCCCCCTTTTATACTTTGACTTGGGTAGCGGCGGTCACCGATGCGATGGAGGGCTCTTGGATTTTACCCTGCACAAGGTTACTTGGAAGCGGGAGCGGGAAGACGGGAGGGGGGCCATTTTAAGCTTGGGGTACGGAGCGTTTTCGGACGTTTATATATATATATATATATATATATATATTTTTTTTAATATTTTGATGCATATATGTCAACAAAAACATGTAGAATGATGAATTAGACATAAAAAACATAAAAACATAAATTGAATCATATAACATCAATCATGTAGAAGTTATAATCTTCATCAATCACGCCCACAAGTTGGAAACATACAACATATTGACTCTTGAGTCTCGCGAATCATCAATTTGAACTTTGAAGGTTTCAAGCTTTCAAAATTCAATATATAACATTTATCATCATTGATTTCAAATTTCAATATATAACATTTATCATCATTGACACATATCATTTATCATCATTGATTTATTGATTTCAAAATTCAATATATAACATTTATCATCATTGATATATAACATTTATCATCATTGATTCATTGATTTCAAATTTCAATATATAACATTTATCATCATTGATATATATCGTTTATCATCATTGATTCATTGATTTCAAAATTCAATATATAACATTTATCATCATTGATATTATATAACATTTATCATCATTGATTCATTGATCACCATATAACTTTCATGAAGCATCATATTCATAATTCATAATGACTTGTAAACTCATAAATGCCAACTTCAAAGTTTCACCTTTCAAATTCAAACTTCAAACTTAAATTGTCATTAAATATATGAAAGAGTCAAGTTTCAATTGTTCAACTGTCAACAACAAATAGAAAAGACTAGTAAACAACAAATCTATTTTATCTATTGGCTAGTCCCTTGCCACGCCCACGAGAAATGTCTAATTTGTGCAAGCCACGAGGAAATGTTGGTCTTCTAGTACTCTCAGGAGTACCACGACCATGACTAGAAGGTGGAGGCTGGATCTGCAAAGGAACAATAGTGTGATATCGAGAATTGGCACTGGCACTGGCACCCGCATTGCTACCAGTAGACGGTGGGACTGGCCCTGTGTGTGGCAGTGTTGCTGATGCTTCATCATCATCCCTAAAAAGTTCTGCTTCCAATTCTTCCATATGTAACGTGCCGTCCTCCAAATTATCATCCTCTGGGTTGTTGTCCCAAACTCTGTATGATTGATCCTCATTTGCCCGATCACAGTAATGGCTCAATAACCTCAAGTTGTAATGCACATAAACCAAGCTTTCAGCTCGGTTTTCATTCAGCCTGTTTCTTCTCACATTGTGTATGAAACTGTAGGTGCTCCAACACCTCTCTGCAGAAGAAGTGTTCACAACCTGTGAGAGAACTTTTTTAGCCAACTTTGGCAAAAGTCCCATGCCGCCATATGCTTCCCACCATGTGAGAGCATCAAATATGTCCCTGTCTTCCATTGCATGGAAAGAACCAAAGTTAGCAGTGCAACTGAAGTATTTGCCTAATTCAAGGCGCAATCTAGCACACTCCTCCCTGTCAGGTACCAACTTGTCCAATGCCTTCATGTACCCCTCTTGTACCTCTGGATCTGTGTGAGCATAGTTATTAAAGCCGGAACCGGTGACCGAACCGGTGGACCTAATGAACCGGGTTTCTAACTGGAACTGGTCTAACCGGGAGCAGTCAGATCTCAATGAACCGGTTTTAAAAAAATACATTAAATAATTATTTTTTAATAAAAAAAACTATTTTAAGATTTGCAACCATGATTCCAAGCCAATAGAGACAAAATATGCAAGGTTTGCTCATTTATATACCATGCAAAGGTGAATATATCAAAATGGCACCGAGTGCAATACATATCATCGAAAAATACATAAGCAATGAGGCTCCAAATGGCCCATAAAGTCCAAAAACAATGCTACAAGCTATGAGGCCATTGGCTAATACAAGACTACATATTAGTGATCAACAACATGATCACTCCTCATCATGATCAAAATCATCACCACTACTAGACAAGGGATCATCAACATGAGCTACATAAATAATATGGCTCAAAGTTTGAGGACTCCTAAAACTCCTCTACAACTTTAGTAGTAGTAGTAGTAGTAAAAATAGACATCAAAACTACAAATCACTGAGCAACATGGTCTCTCATGAAACTCATCATTGATTCATCGCTACTAGAAATGGGATCATCAACAAGAGATACATAAACATCATCTAGCTCAAAGTCTTCAGACTTGGATTGCTCAACTTTATAACATGATAGAAATTGAAAAAGTTTAACATGCCTAACCAATGATTTTGGTTTGAGTGAAGGGTTCATCTCCTCAACCTTAAAATGCGGTAGAAAAATATTAGCATGCCTAACTAGTTGTTTTCCTTTGATTGAAGGGTACATCAAGGTTCTTAAAGGACTTCATGCTCTTGATCAAATGCAAATATCATACCCTTACACATGATAGAATCAAATGGAAACATTGCAAATTCCCAAACCATGAAACCCTGAAAACCATTAAGTCTGCTGAATTTTGAGTGAAACCTAAAATTCTAGTTTCTCCATATGAAATCCAATGAGGTCGAAACCACTCTTAAACATCCTGAGTCATTTCATGGTAATGTTAAAAATTTGAGTAAAAGGATGAAAATGAAAAATAAAGGAAATGACTCAGGATGAAAATGAAAAATAAAGGAAATGTCACTTTTACTTTAAGAATTTAACATTACCATGAAATGTCAATGCTTCCCTTACCTCCACATCAGCCCTAAAACCCATTTCTGGCCCTAAACAAATCGTTTTTTTCATTGAAAAAAATTTTCGCCCAGTGGGAAGCGTTTTTTGTTTCGGGGAGCGTTCGGGAGCGAACACTCCCCGAGCGCTTCCGACGTTTAAAAAACGCTCCCGAAGCGTTTTTTAAACGCCGGAAGCGCTCAGGGAGCGTTCGCTCCCGAAAAGGCAGGGAGCATTTTAACAGGTTTGGAAACACACTCCCGAAAACGCTCCCGAAGCGTTTTTTAAACGCCGGAAGCGCTCAGGGAGCGTTCGCTCCCGAAAAGGCAGGGAGCATTTTAACAGGTTTGGAAACACACTCCCGAAAACGCTCCCCTCAGGAAGCGTTTTCGGGAGCGCGTTTCCGAACGCTCCCAAAACGCTCCCGCACGGAGCATGTTTCGGGAGCGGGAACAGGAGGGGGGGGACGTTTCCCCGCAACCTAGACCCTGCACATAGTCCATGACATCTTGGTCTTCCAACATAAGATCCAATGTCATCTTCCAAGCATTGAAGTTTTCCTTCCCAGTCAATTTGTCATAAGCTTTAAAGCCATTGTAGTTTGAGGTACCCATGCTCTTCTTCGGTGATTGCTACAAACTTGGGCTGTCTTCACCTCGGCTCTGATACCCTGTAAGTTTTTGTAGATGTTCTATGCTTGATGCAACTTTACTTTTATCCCCAATATCAAACAGCGATCACATAAACAAGAAAGTAAAACGCTGATAGAACATACCAATAGATCGACAAAAGACAAGCCAAATATATATATATATATATGTGTGTGTGTGTGTGTGTGTGTGTGTTGGTGCGTTACGACGGTCAACAAGATGCTTCAACCAGCAAAGTCTCAATACGGTCAGCCAACTAGAAGTGTCACACAACCCTCTAGGACAGCGATATCAGTCAACCCAAAGTCAATGAAAGTCAATGCTGTCACAGTCAACGGTCAACGCAAAATATAAGTTGCAAAAAGTCAACGCAACCCTGTCAAAGTCAACGTCCAACCTCGATTTTTGTGCCAATAAATGTGGACTATAGAAATCAGAATTTTGGGACAGATTTGGGTCAGTTTGACCAAGCGTTGACCAAAGTCAACGTTGGTCAACTCTACGCTGAAAAACCCTAGGTCGAAAAAACAGAGATCTTCTTGCTGCGTTTTCCCATTTGTGAGAAGAAGAGACTCCAATAGATGATCAAACCAATTAGATGAGGAGAGAGAATGTGATGTGATGGATGAGTGAAAATGACCTCCAACGTTGACCTATTTTATATCTATCAATGAGGGACCAGGGTGTGAGACACAACTAGTGGGGCTTCAAGCCTACATTTCATTTTAGGCCGACTTGCACATATTTTGAATAAATTCAACATAAATGTTCTGCTCATCTGATTAAGATGATCTTAAATCGATCTTGCACCTCTCCGAAAGAGGAATCCAATAAAAATATTGACATCTTCATTTGAGCATCACAACATGGAATTTGGACCTAGTTGTCCAAAATTAACAGGAAGGTTTTGAAGAGGTGGAGGAGACCGCACTTGACGGTCTGTTTTGGGGGCATGTGAGGGAAGTTTTGTAGTACACCAAGGCCATTTATAACATTATTCATTTTGCAGATATAGATGCACCAGTGGTTGTGGAGGTGTATGAGCAGATGGATAACATGTTTGGCAAATAAAAAATATTGTTCAGCCAAAGATCCCAACTTGTATGATATTATTTATAATTTTGTGTGTGGACAATGCGATAAACTTAATGTTCCACTACATGCCTTGGTGTATATCCTTATGCCAAAATACTACTCTCCATCTTGGTTGGGCAAACCTACAATTGGGGGTGGTGTTAGGACCAAACCCCGTATAGATCCAAAGGTGCAAAATGGGTAAATGACAACATTAGACAAGCTGGTCCCTGACAGGGAGGAGTGTGCTAGATTGCATGGAAAATTAGGGAAATGCTTCACTAGCATTGAAGTGTTTGGTTCTTTGCATGCAATGGAATATAGGGATAGATTGGATGTTGTCACATGGTGGGACATGTATGGTAGCCAGGGACTTTTGGCAATATTGGCAAAAAAAGTGCTTTCACAGATTGTAAATACTTCTTCTGCAAAGAGGTGCTGGAGCACCTATAACTTCATCCATAATGCGAGAAGAAATTTTCTCAATGAAAACTGGGCAGAAAGCTTGGTTTTGTGCACTACAACTCGAGGTTGTTGACACATTATTGTGAGTGGGCTCATGCTGATACATTATATATGACTTGGGACAACAACCCAAAGGAAGATCATTTGGAGGATGGAGTTATACATCTAGAAGAATTGGAAACAAAACTTTTGAAAGATGATGATGAAGCAACAACAACCATGCCACCCCCATCATCCAGTAGCAGTGCTCGAGTTACAAAAGCTTTGCCCTTGCCACCGCCACCTCCATCTACATCCTTACGTGGAGGTCATGTGCCTTATGGTTTTGTTTTTGGACATGGTCGTCCGACTATGCGGGAGGAGACTCCCAGTAGACCACCACAAGCTTCTCAGAAATTAGACATCTCTTGTGGCAAGGGCTTGAGGAAGCAGTAGATAATAGATTTGTTTGTCTTTTCTAGTTTCTAGTAGTTTTTATAACTGTTAACTCTTTCATATTTATTATGATATTTTTTGTAAATAATATATGACAATTTAAGTATGACGTTGACAATTATAACTCATTGGTAATGAATTGTGAATAAGATGCTTCGTGAAAGTTGAAACTTTGCATTTCATGTTAAATATTCTTTGTTATAGTATGGTTATTTGGTAATGGTAATGGTTACGAGTACAACTTAGTGACCAATGATGATAAATGTTATATATTGAAATTTGAAAGCTTGAAACTTTAAGATTGATGAATCATGACTCAATATGTTGTATGTTACTAACTTGTGGATGTGATTGTTGAAGATTATAACTTCTAGATGATTGATGTTATATGGGTTAATCCATGTTTTTATGCTTTTTATATCTAATTCGTCATTCTACGTACTTTTGCTTTTGTTGACATGTATGCATCAAAATATATAAAAATATATATTATATAAAAATTTGCTCCCGATTTGCTCCCGACATAGAGCTTTTGGAAATGTCGCTCCCTGCTCCCGCTTACACTCCCACTCCCAATCCCAAGCAGCCCTGGGATATCCTTCCATGAAATTCGTTTTGCTATGACAATTTTATAAGATGTGAATTTCTCGCCATGATAAAAGTCACAAAATTACGAAATTGCTCATGTTTAGCTTGTGGAAGAGCACAAATCTATGTTGAACGAGGACATGTTGCTCCCCATCCCCACCTCCAAAACCATCTGTACGTGACGTTATGGCGTTCTGGGTACCTAGGGACACCTAGTGAACGTTTTGAATTTGTTGGGAACTTCATTGGGGACATGGAGGTGTCATGGGTGTAGTATGTACCCAATAGGTTCCCAGTGGTTTTAAGGGATGTTTAGGGTATGGTCTGGCTCAAAATCAAGATAATCTGCCCTGCCTTTGACAAAATTGCTAAGATTCATTTATCTAAAAGCCATACGGAGGCTACCTGTGTCTGCGAAAGCTAGAAGAATAAAATCCAGAATAATATGAGTTGCTGAGTCAGTTTAGCCACATGAGCGAGAGTAACAATATATGTTGTTGGGCTGCTAGATATTGGTTCTATAACATTTGGTTAATCGGGACTATGCCTGTAGTGTAGTCACCCTCCCTGTGAATAATTGAATCCCCTGGAAAGACTGAAATCTGTGCATTCACATTGATGATGGGTTGCACGTTGAGGGATATCATGGCAAAATCTAAGGGTTGAACATGTCAGATGGTAGGGCTGTGGTCGAATCGAGCAGAAAGGGGCTGACTTTGTGACCATACAAAGTTCAAACCATAGCCAAATTAAAATCAAAATCAAAATCAATGGGTAATTTTCTTATGAAGTGAGTGCATATTCTATATTCTATGTTCTATTAATATTTCTTATATTATTTATACCATGATTTCGAATATTTGTTATTTTATATATACACACTCGAAGTCTATCTGTTATACGTTTCTAGAGGCTTTTTTGGCATATTTTCTGGTCTAATTTGCTCATAATCGTAAATCACTAGTTTGAGTTTTTAAACTCTCTACAATCTATAATCTGAGTGTTCCAAGAATTTTTCAGAGTGCTGAATCTATATATGCAGTCAAAAACTGATTTTAGACAAGAAAAATAAAGATTTAACCATTTTTTTTTTGCCGAATTCCAGCCAAAATCTCCAAAACATATAATGGTTAGGGTATATATATATATATATATATATACAATCTATAATCTGAGTGTCCCAAGAAATTTTCAGAGTGCTGAATCTATATATGTAGTCAAAAACTGATTTTAGACAAGAAAAATAAAGATTTAACCATTTTTTTTTTTGCCGAATTCCAGCCAAAATCTCCAAAACATATAATGGTTAGGGTATATATATATATTTCCGCCTTAGGAGTGTCCTGCCGTTCCCGTTGCAGAAACCAGTGCAACATGGGTACACAATGTCTCAACAATAGGGTATTGTTAATCTGTTTTTTTTCGGAAGAGCAAACCAGTTTCTATCTGTTTTTTTTGAAGAGCAAACCAGTTTCGACGTGGGTACACATGGTCCCAAGTTTCAACAATGGGTATTGTTACTGTTTTTTCTGAAGAGCTATTATATCGGTTAGATTCTAATTGATTAACCTAATCACCATGCATGTATAATGCCCTGAGTTCAGCTTGACCGGGTGTTACCTTCGTTGCATTTCATCCTTACCATTTGCTTTTCTGCTTAGCTGATTGCTATTATATTGATAATACTTTCCCTATTTAATTAACAATATCAAGCTACACGTTATCTATATTATATGTTTGAAACATTGGGTTAGTACGCGCTTTTAAGATCACTCGTTTGCATGATCTAGAGGGGAACCGCAGATTTGAGAAATACCATTGTAGGTTACTATTAACAGCTAATTGGCAGTAATGTCGTGTGGTCTGTCGAAAAGTACAGAAGAGCGTATGTTTGAATGCTTAATACGCTCAGGTAAATATTTTGTATGCTCAATTACTTTGCAAGAGCAACCGACGTCTAGTACGACTGGTGTACTTATGTAAGTGGTTGACGTTCTCCTGAATTAATTCATTGGCTTCAGATATGATAATTTAACAGTGTTTTCCTACTCAGAATATGTTTTTTTTAGATCTAAACACAGCAATTAAAGTTTAGATAGAATTCACAGGTCTTTTTGCCTGATACGCAAGACGGGCAATAACCATTGGTTCAACAATGACTACATAGAAGAGAGGGTTTGTTAATGATGCTTACAGACTGCCTGAATTAATTAACACCAAATTTGGGTAGTGAAGGCCTTGTTTTGATCTAGAGAGAGCTGCAACATTTGTTTAGAAGCCTGTACTTTGAAGTATTTGTTTTGAATCCAATGTATAGCTTGAATCAAAATGATCCAACCAGATTACTTTCCTTTTGGTTTGTTTATTTGTGAAAACGAATCAAGCTTCACATTATATTTTTTATATGAAAAGATTAATAAGCATTTTGGCTTTCTTGGAAGCCAGTCACGAGTCTGCTATATTATAAATATCTATGACGGAAGGAACAGGGAGAATGTTGCAGATTCAAAAAGGCTGATGCATGTTCAAAAGTCTATATTAACAGACTTCAAATGTTCTTTTCAATGATGCAGGTACTCGATGGTACAGATCATATCAATTCGTGCAAGCCTGTTAGCCGAACAGATCCAGCATATACCGAAGTGCTTCATTTTCTGCAGACGTTACAGAGAAAGCTTCTAGTTCCATCGAAATAGGGTCTTATATGTATAGGCTTTTCAACAATTTCATTTGTTATTCTTTTTTAAATTATAAAATCAGATTTGATCATGATGGGGTGTTATTGGTTTTCTATGCTATGAATTGTTCTAAAAGTACTGGTCTAATGGAGTTCCAGAGATTCATGTGTGATATTTATAGGGAAAATTCTCATGTTAATATAATTTCACTGAGAGTGAGGTGCTTCCGTGGCCTAGGTAGATAATTTCACTGAGTAAGGTGCTTCCGTGACCTAGGTAGATAATATCACTGAGTAAGGTGCTTCCGTAACCCAAGTAGATGCGTCACATTTGTAGTTTTAATAAATTAAATTTTAAAAAAATAATCAAAGTCCGTAAATAGTACAGAAAATAATAAATAATTAAAGAAAACCCTAATATAATTATTAAAAACTATATAAAATATATAGTAAAATAAAGTTTAAACAGTATAGATTCATTTTAAGATCTTTTAAGTGTTTGAAATGTTGATAGCATGATTAGATTTTAAGGGTTTTGTTTTGTACCGTGGTCACTGTTCGAAACTCATGGTAGTCGGGTGGATGCACAAGGAAAAATCCAGTCACGTTAAGAATGGTGTGGCCCAGGCCAAGTACGATCCTGGGTGATTTTGATGGTTTAGATGTCTCTGGGTTGCAGTTTTTTAAGAAAAAGATTAATCCCGTAAATATATGTTAGCCAAAATTTTGAAATCTGAGATTAAGATGTTAAAATAGATCTCTTATTACAAGTTGCAAATACCGCATGAGTACAAAGATTAGTGAGAAATACAAGCAATTATCATTGCACCAAATGTCGCATGACTACAAAGATTAGTGAGAAATACAAGCAATTATCATTGCAGTTGTTACAATGAATCAATTCATGAACTATTGGTTTGACTTGTGCATAGTAAGGGCTATTAGCATATGACATCTATGCTCCCGTAAAAACAGGCTAGCCAAAATATTGAAATCTGAGGTTAAGATGTTAAAATAGATCTCCTAGTACAAGTTGAAAATACAAAGATTAGTGAGAGATACAAGCAATTATCATTGCACCAAATGCCGCATGACTACAAAGATTAGTGAGAAATACAAGCAATTATCATTGCAGTTGGTACAATGAATCAATTCATGAACTATTGGTTTGACTTGTGCATAGTAACGGCTATTAGCATATGACATCTATGAATGAAAGAAATTTTAACTTCCAAAGATTAGTGAGAAATACAAGCAATTATCATTGCAGTTGGTACAATGAATCAATTCATGAACTATTTATTGGTTTGACTTGTGAATAGTAACGGCTATTAGCATATGACATCTATGAATGAAAGAAATTTTAACTTCCACAGGGATGTGGCCTGTCCATTCTGTGAATATGAAACCATATATTCTCTGTATCGTGGAGTGGATCGAACACGCGACTTTTATATCTTCAGTCTGACGCTCTCCCAACTGAGCTATAATCGGCACTTTTTTGTGGAGTAAAACCAAAATTCCCAAACTAAATTAAAATGAAGGCACAATGCACCCTTCAAGGAGGTGGATGACGGAAATTCAATTAATGTCTATAATTTTCACCGCTGGCAGGTCGCGGTTCTGCAGTCAACCGTTCCGGTTGTGAGGAGTTGAGTTTCATAGGATTTAAGACCACATTCATTCCGTCACGCGTAAAACACTATTGGGAAGTTATGGGCAACAACTTATGACTTTCTAGGTATATGTCAACTATAGTGTACAGCTATGCCTAACATGAGAAAGAGTCTATGGACCATCAGCCATAGGTATGATAAATGTAGCAAATAATAAGTATCCTGTGGAACATTAATGAACACATAGGCTAGCATATATACTGTGAATGTGGAATATTTTCAGATCAAATTGTTTATATTCCAGCGTACATTGCCATTATTGTTGTGTTGCGGGTTGTTTATTGCCTCCTTCAAAAATACACAGGTTATCCACAAAGAACAAATCTACCATAATGTTTTGAGGTGTGCAAGTAACTTATTAACCTTTAAGTGAATCACAAGAAAAAGTGCTTTTATTGAGGTAAAAGAAGTGCTATTTAAAATGAGAAAATTAATGTGCAGTTAATAATCAAAATATACTATTAATGTTCATGGATATCTCATTAGCATCTTTATTTTCATTAGCATCAGTGAAAACTCTGCAATTTTGCACATATACATGCAGAAAATTGAGGGGGTAATTTGATATATTAATCAATATGCAATACAATATTTGAAAAAAATGAGGGGTATTTGATTTATTAATCCATATGTAATCATATATTTCAGGAGACATGCAAGTTAGACAATTACCATTATGTAATTAGTTAAAGTATATATTATTTAATTAATTAGTTTAGATTCATCTTAATTCTAAATCTATCCAGTATTAAAGGGATTAAATCTTTTAAATTAAACCCTTCATCTTCTTTAAAAAAATTTGTATCTTTATCGAGTTTAGATGAACCTAACATGGTGATGGTTGTAACTATATATTGTGTTGTTATTTCCCTTATTTTGTGGAGCCTTTGATGTCATAAAAGATATTGCATGTTATATTTTTATGCATACTTAGTGTGCTAATCATTTCTTCACTTGTGTGCTTTGTTGGGGATATAAACCTTCCAAGTAGTTTGGCATAACACAATATAATAATGTAAGTAATTTTGAAAACCTTAACATATTTGAAATAATGAATTGTCTAAGAGGCCAAACAATTTTTTTTGAGTCAATGGGATCTTATTCTTGTCATGGACACTCTCTTTAGCTGTTCCTCTTAGATGCTAATAGAAGAGGATAACTTGATATTTTATGGTGTCTTACATTTAATATATTGTCTCGATACATTGACTAATGGCGAGTCTCTTTCATTTTCCAACTTGTTACTGTAGCTGTTGTAGAGTGCATAATCTATAAGCTGTAATATATTTATATTGCATAGAATAATGCGGATTATAGTTTTCCAACTCATTATGCATCAATTATTATATTACCTAAATAATTTGGGTGTTTTTTGGTTTTTAAATTTTCACCTCTGCTTTAGTCAAACACATACTTTGTAAACCAAATAAATAATTTATACATAAATGAATCAAAATAAACCACAAATTCTCTCAATGGAAAAACCAGCTCTTACAACTTTATATTCAATAATCTTACATAAAGACTACAATATTTAGAAATTTCCATGGTATTAATATATTGTACTCGTATGGTTCCATGGGAGCTATGACATCAAGTAGTATTTTTTTCAATGCACTAACATCATTATATTTGTGTGCAGAGTGATTTAAATATTTCAAAAGATGATGTGCACTTCATATTTTGAAATTGGTTGGATATATATATATATATATATATCTGTGTGTGTGTGTGTGTGTGCACGCGCGTGTGTTTGTGCGCGCGTGCACAGAGAAATCAAAATATTCCAAAATAGGATGTTCACTTTGTATTTTGAGATTGAGAGAATGTTATCCCCCCCCCTCGCGCACACATTCCATGAAAGAACTACAATTTCTATTCAAGGAAAATTGAAAATACAATCCTTAGGTTCTAATCCATATACAATATGACTATTTTTGTGATCTACATGACTATAAATATATTATTGAATTCCAATCAAAATATGTCATCAGAGACATCACAGATTGATATCCAAATACAATCAAAGGTATGAAAGGTTACAAGACCTTGAAGAAACAAGAGGTCCTTAAGTAAATTCATCTAAGACAAGCAAGTGTAAAGCATCCTTAGATAGTGAATTGAAAAATTGTTTATATATAAGTAAAACTAATCATTTTAGAAAGACGAGATATCCTTCAAATGTAAAACGAACAATGAAAGACCGATACTATGGACATGGGTTTCATCGCTCATTCATTGATGGTCATAGAAAAGTCTCCAAATACTTGCAATTGCATAACATTTTTCTCTTTGTTTGAGAGAATAATGTTCTAAATTCACTTTGAATATTGGTCTTAATACCTAGATTTTCCTTAATAGTGAAATGGTGATTCCTAACAATAAATAGCATGAAACACAAATTGCAAAAGCATTGTTGACCTTGGTAGGTTCCATCAAAGAAGATCCCTACATAATCCTTGTTTAGAATGACCTCTCCAATCACATGACTATGTTCTGGCTTAATACTAAGATTTTAAGAAGAAAAGAATGAAAGAGAATTAAAGGATTTTGAAGGTGGGAGCTTGGACATCCTCAAGAAGCATGGCATTCCCCAAGTAATCAAGTGCGTGCTCTATATTCCTTTAGTTCTCTTGTAGTAAAGTACTTATGAAAACAATCTTCTAATGTTGTTTTATCCCACAAATGCAAAAGTGAGATATGCCATTCAACCACTTTCCATTTTTGTCTTGAGCAAGGGAATTTAAAAAATAAATATAACGACGTTTCTTCATTAATTCTACAAAGGATGCAAATGATTGGACCTTTTGTATTTATCTTTTAAAGTTTATCCAAAGTTAAAACCTTCTTATTGAGAACAAGCCGAAGGAATAGAGTGCATTTTGGAGGGGCTTTAATATTCAATATCTTCTTCCACCACTAACAAAATTCTTGAATTTCAGGTATTTGAATAATTAGGTATCCATGTTAAGTGGCAAAGAAGCCTCTAATTTTGTTATACAATCAGCAATATCAACTTCTTCATCCCTAATTCTCACATGTGCCTTCTTGAGCTTTGCTAAATATCCATCTTAACACTAAGCACAATTACCTTGCAAGCCCAAGGCTTGAACTTGCTACTAACCTTGGTTTCAAATTGAGATAAGTAGAGGATTATCAAATTTGTTTAATGTGCATCTTCCCTATTCTTGTAGATGGAGGATTGCATCTTTTGGGAAGAAAATGCCTTACCACATCCAAGAATTGCATCAATACCTACTCTGACTTGAACCCATGAACCAACTTTCCAAGCAAGGAATTGACCTACGATTGGAAAAGATAACGTCAAAGCTTTTCATTGATTGGGTACATTATGAATACACTTTATACTCCTATTCTAGTCTATGACATGCTACGGTCAATATATTTTTCCATTAGAATCCTTCTCCATAGGTTGTCTTTGATCAACAAATTCCACAATGACTTATCGATTAGGGATTTAGCCAAAATGGAAGATTTTCTTGATGCCCTGACTACCCTAATAATTAGGTGAAGCAATAACCTTATAGTATGTCAACTGGGATCCCTTACAATCACACCTTTCCTTCCACGTATAGTTAAAGCATATCTTCTTGATCTTGTCCAAATACCTTTTGGAATAAGAGCCATAAAATGCCAATGGATTGAAACAACTTCTACAATTGACTTGATGAGAACTTTTTTGCTATGCATAGAGAGATAAAAAATTTCCAAAAGATGTTTGGTGATTTCATATTTTGAAATTGGAAGGATGTTGTTGACCCTTTATATATATTAGGTTTTTAATTAAAACCAACATTGTGTGTGTAAAATGATCAAAATATTTCAAAGACATTGTCTGTGCATTGTTGACCTTTAAAATGATTAAAATATTCAAAGACTCAAAGTCAACATTGAAATGGCTTTGTTACTATTTTTTATTATTAGTAAATTCCATGTATCCACTATACATTGAGCATGGAATTACACATCTCCATATTAGACTATAGATAATACCTCTCAATGTGATCACTTAACTTGCTTTATTTTATTAAACTGCATAATGCTAATTATTATGCTATATTTTGATACGCTATGATGTGATTGTTGTTAAAGACAACTCACCCTTTGTTTGTCACTACGAAGTTTAAGATTTTTACCCAGAAAACATTTGAGCTTATTCCGGTCCAGAATATTGTTAAAGCTTCTTGAGTCCACAACTTAAAATTGTAATCAATCAACCGCTAATTATGTTGACCAAAAGATTATTTTTTGATGTTGCCATAAAATAAGAGATAAGCACAACCAATGAGGTGTAGACCAATTGGTCTGTGGAGGGTTTAGTGCCCATTAGGGCGAAGGCTCAAATTTCATGGGGAAAGGTTGAGGTTGGGAACAAATTGTATTCCTAGGGGTGTCTAGGCTTGACTAATTCTCGTACAAACATGGAGACAATATCCTGTATTTGTGCGTATTGTTCTTCCATCCAATATGTGGCTTTGCCTTGACCTAGGCTTAGCCTAGCTTTGAAAAAGAAATGAGAAATGGACACATATAGTGAAACTGTTATTTGGCATGGTTGATGTAGAACATGTTAAGTCATTGCTCATTCTGTTTGATTAGAGTCCGTGCATGTTAAACATTTTAACATGCAATCCATGGATAAAGGGATAGATTTAAAACTTGCAAAATTTGTTATGCCTTAGTAACAATGTATATCAATCTTGAGAAACAAGGCACATGGAGCTTCCCTAACTTAGCATCACTTTATTAAACCACCTAACATAAAAATAAGCTACATGATAATTGTTATGAGAATTATTTAAAACAAATAATCTATTGGTTTTTGGATCTTTACTTTTCTTAACATTAAACTTCTTCATTTTCCTACGGTAATTCTACTATGAATGAATGTGTATTTTTCATTATAACAACCAAGCTAAATAAGGATTTGGAAATGTACCTTCTAATTTCCCAAGCTATTCTTGTTCTTCAAAGACATAACCTATTGGGAATGGAAAACTATTTGTCCCTCTCACGAGCTTATTAGGACATCATGCTCTCAGTCTTGACCCTTGAACTCTTGTTCGTTAAACATAACTTTTACTATTTTTGCTCCATTGATGGTAGTGTTTAAGGTAATTATATTATGTATTTACCCTTTGATTTTAATCTTTGTTATTATTTTCATTTTGTCAAATTAGGACTCAATACTTGTTGAACCAAATTATACACTTATAATTTTCCATTCATAAATTGTCAACCCAGGGTAGGTAAGCTTGTGAGGTACTATGAAAAATATATGCAGGCTGATTAATGCAAGTGTTTATATATTAATTATTCATACACAAACTAATGCCTCTTTCATGCATCAATACTCTAGCAACAAAGGCTATGGAGTAGAATATAACATCCCTCTACAACTCTCGATATTGTTGATATTGACCATGAAAAGATAAAAGATCAAATTACAACAATCGGGAAACCAACTTAGACAATCGTAAATCCAAGCTTTGATAAAATGAAATTAACACATTAACATTAGAAACTTAATCATTTAATCAATTAACAATCTGTTACTGAAACTTTAGAAGGAATGCATTAGCTGTGTAAAAGAATTATCACTGCATAAAAAGAATTAAACACACACACACACACACACTGTGCTGCATGAGTTGTGAGCGAAGGGGGCCCTCCCTCACTCACAACCCCTTTAAAACTCGAAGAGGTTGCTTAGAAAAGTAGACATAACATAAGATATTGTATTAATATGAAAATATACAACCAAGTACAATATGATATATTGTTTATCAGTCGAGATCCCAACCCAACAACCCTTTACAATATGAAATACATCTCTTTTTATACAATCTCTAAATCCCATATTTGGCTCGAATGCCTAATCTAAGCTATCAGCCAAAAATACAGGTACAAGCTATCAAATTTAGCTTTTTTTGAGTCTAATCCATGAATGAAAGCATGGATTAGACAATTTCTGTTACATAGCGGAAGCTGCAGGAAATCTAGTTACAAGGAGAAATCTGTAAGTTCGGGCTGTTCCAAAAAGAGGTTCGAAGCAACCAATGGAATAGCCTTCATGTGCAACAAATCCCTCACAAAAACCATGTCTTCGTTGGATCTGGAAATAAGTAGAATATAGTCAACAACTGATGTCGTTGCAGGAAATCAACGACTGCAGGAAATCGCAGGTTCTAGGGGAAATCTAGAACCGCTGTAGGAAATCCGGATCCGATGCAAGAAATCCAGAGATGCTGCAGGAATTGAGGCTGCACAAGTTGTCTTCAAGATTTTTCCTCTGCACATAAGTTCTAGATCAATGGGAGTAGTAATTCAGTAAAGTTACAACTAGCTCAAAGAATACTTTAAGTCTAAGGCAAAATGACACTTATTATGTTAATTTGACATACCTTACGCTTATAGTACCCCTTTTAGCAAAAACTAGACAATATAGCCGAACTAAGCATAACTAAGGATGAAAGGAGATAAAAAATAAGAGAGGTAAGGCTTGGGAAGGGTGTGAAAAATGGGCAAAATGGAGACTTAACATCTCCCCCACACCAAAACTCTTGCATGTCCCTATGAAAGAAAAACTGTAGCAACCTTCAAAAATAGAGAATCAGTTGTTCACCTGGGCCGCAGCTGCTATGGCCAGATGATCCAACTGGGCCCTGCTAGATTCCACCTGAATCTAACCCCTATACATTTCGTTCTTCTTCTTTAGATGGACTACCTGAGCCTGCTTCTTTTTCATAATGCGAGTTGCTTTCTCATGCCACTCCTCATGCTCTTTCTGCATTCCGAGACTGTTCTCCTTCAGGGCCACATTTTCCTTCCTTAAGGCCTGCTTTGAAATGGTGAGCTCTTTAATGGTCTCTTTCAGTGCCTGTCGAGACCGCTTCCTTTGGGGAGTATCTTCCCCCTCGTGATGCCTCTGGGAAGATTGGGGCACACTAAGGTCCCCTTGCCCTTGCTGCTCTTCCATAGTTTCGTTTCTGCTTTCCTGCAATGAAGGACTCTGGAAGGACATAGTGTCCTTGTCAATGAATGTGGCCGGTTCCACCTTCTCCTTTCCCTTGGCGATGCCATGGGACTTCCCTTTCTTTTTATCAGAATTTTTGGGTGGTGTTCCCCCTTTTATGGTATCCTTAATAGCCAGCTTAGCGGCTTGGCTCCTCGTAAATATTTTAACAGGGGCAAAAGGTCTGTTTTGCTGGGAACATTTTACAGTTGCCCCAGTGGTTTCCCCAGTCACCATTAATTCTTCATTCCCATCATCCTCTTTCACTCGTGGCCCATGAGTTCGGGCTTCTTCTCAGGCTTCTCTGCGGGCTTCTCTGCTCGCTGTTCTTCCTCGAGCGCTGGAGAGGCAGGGTCTCGGTCTTCCACAAAATGGTTCTCTGCCAGAAAGTCTTCCCATGTCGTTTTCTTTTTGTGCAGGACCTCCATCAGGATGATTTTCACTAGCCCATGGTGATAGAGGTTTTCCTCTATATGGGCGACTCTTTCTTTCGCTGCCGTGGACATTTTGGCCAAGGAAATCTTCAAATAATACATAAAATTTAGGGGCTGATCTCGGAATTGTCTGAGAAGCCGAATGTGAAACAGAAATGTGAGGCCAAAGCGAACTTCGCACGTTATATACTTCTGTAGGAAGAACAATAGGTGACAATGCTTAGTCCTCAGAAAATATTATGGAATCCCCCTGCCCTAGTCAGGGTTTGAATGATCCTTCCGAAGGAAATATGTGCACATTCCCTTGTTGAAGCGTCGGTTCTTAAACCACTGTTCTCCATCTTGTGGAATTCCACATGCTCGTGCCACCAGGTCATCTATTAACCGAAATTGAACATTTTCGACCTGTGCCTTATCACCATTTAGGTTTAAGGCGAACGACTTCGTCACTTTGAGTTATGGCCACTGAAATTCTGAAAGAAGGGCAACCATCCGACTTTTTCTATCCTTGTTTTGCTGCGAGGGTCGGCTTCCAACATCGCAAGGTTCTGTGGCTCAAATTGAATGGGGGGTCGTGGTTTAGACATGATGAAGGAGGAAATGGACAGGGTGGATGAGGAAGGAAGGGATAAAGTGAATGCGACTCACAAGAATGCAGACGTGAGAGAATAATGCACATAGTTTACGGAATGCAGACCGAGACCTTTGCAATAGATTTGTTGACAAAGAGAGGGGGTTAAATGGGAAAGATCGCAAAGCACTACATTTTCGAACGACATGTCGTGATCATGATGATCCGACCTATAGGATAGGCATCAGAAGTACAACCACCATGATGTCAGAAACATGATGATAGGTCGTGGGATTTACGCCGCAACGACTTACAACCGTGTTTTTCCACAAGGGTTACCATAGCCTAAGTCATGCAAATTATTAAAATTAAAGTGTCATTATACCTTACCTCAAGCATCTTATCATCGACTATACCTTACCAAGCTTACCTCCAACGGTCCAGTCCTTGATGACGTTTCTTGTCCTTGCAATGATGACTTACTAACATTACATCAAACATTTGATCACATAATCCATGACTTCGATCCATAATGACTGTTAGTACTCTATCAAATAATTTAAACTAATGTTCTGTCTATACTTTTTGTCTTTCGGGAACCGAAGGCGTTGTTGCAGGAAATGGAACTGTGCGTGTCAAATGTTTTGTAAAAATTAAAGTGTGACTGTTGAACATTTTACAAGAATTAAAACTATGCTTGTCAAACCTTGTGTAGGAATTGAGATTGTGTCTGTTGACCCTTCTGCAGGAAATAAAACTGTGTTTGTTGAACCTTCTGTAGGAATTGAAATAACTATTGATCCTTCTGCAAGAATTGAAACTGATCTTCTCCACCATCTATGTACAGTCCATTGCACATGAATGAAGGTGTTGATGTTGAATGTTCAATGATCTCATTGGATTACCAGCCATTGAGGTCAACTTTTAACCAATGTGAGGCCCATCACCATTAAGGAGAGTGAGGACCAAGGTACCATGATGCATCCTATCAAGTGTGAATTTATGAACTGCTGTCGAACACCCTGTAGGATCCAGTAGTAAAGGAGCCACAATGTTTCTCCATTGCTGTTGGCGAGATAGCCTGTCATTAGGGAATACAGGATTCAAGGCATCACAAGGCTCTAATCCTGCACCCAGATAAGTTGCTGATGTTGATGGGCCAAGATTGTTGGAAGGAGGGCCTTAAGAAATTCCCACATCAGTCCAACATGAGCAATCCATAGATTAAATGAAAGAAACAAATTTTATTGAGAGGATCCCAAAGGATCTACTTACTTTTGTTTTTAATGAGCCCAGTGGCAGTACATGCTCACCAAATTTCAATTTTAGAGAGTCTGAAATACTGAAAAAGAAGGTGACATTCACTTACCATCTCCAGCTCTTTCTTCTTCACAATTTCTTCCACAAATTCCTCCTTTGATTGGGGTTTTTGATATAGCTTGAGTATGTGCCCATTCACCAAGATGGTGACATTCCCATCATCAATATTTTTAAGCCAAACAAATCCATTGTCAACAAATTTCTTGATCTCATAGGGGCCTAGCCAATGTGTATTGAATTTCACCTTAAAGTTCCTAAATTTTGAATCATACAACAATGCCCAGTCTCCTTCTTTGAATTGATTTTTTTTGATGTATCTATCGTGCATTTAGCCCTTTGTTGCTGGATCAAGTCAGTATGCTGAAAAGCATCCCATCTGAGCTCATCCAACTCATTGATTTGCAAGATTCTCTAGTGTTGTGCTTCATCAAGGTCTATACCCAAATCTGCTGCCATCTTGAAAGTTCTGATCTAAAACTAAATGGGCAGCAAAACTTGTTTTCCATACACTAATTCATATAGAGAAAAGCCAGTGGTACTTCTCCATGTGATCCTGTAAGCCCACAATGCCTCAACAAGCAGGTTAGACCAATCCTTTTTGTGTAATTGCACTATTTTGGTAAGGATTTTCTCCAAAACCTTATTGGTTGATTCCACCTGACCATTGGCCTGTGGATGATGAGGGGTGGACTTCCGATGGGTAAACTGATATTTTTTCACAATTCCTTGCATAAGCTTAGACACAAACTGAGCACCTTGATCAACAATTATTTCTCTAGATACTCCAAATCTCACAAAAATATCAAAGAAAAGAAAATCTACCGTTGCTTTAGGTAGTGCTCTTGCCTCCACCTACTTTGTAACATAATCAATACAAACCAAGATATACTTCTTACCTTTGGATGTAGGATTGATGGGACCTAAAAAATCAAGAGCCAACATCTCGAAGGGTTCTATGAGAACCTGTGGATGCAAAGGAATCTCGTCTGATTATACATGCCGGGTTCATCATGACAGGCTCTCAAGATGTCATAGATATAATCTTCCTTGACACACCTGCGAATAATCAAATTAGGTCTAGTGAAAAAGAGATCTCCCCTAATCCAAGAATAATCAACACTTTCGCTAATAATTATCGTTTTCTGATTAGATGAAAAGTAAGGTGGCAACTTTCGTGTAGCAAGATAATTAGCCATATATGCGAACCAAGGCGTTTTAACAAAGATGGCAAACAAATTTTCATCTAGAAAGTTATCATTAACATGAACATCCTCACCTGCATGGTTGAGCCTAGACAAGAAATCAACTACCTGATTTTATTTTCTCGGCCTATCCAATACCGTGATGTCAAATTCCTGTAGCAACTACAACCACCTAGTGATTCTGCCATTAGTGACTAGTTTATTCATGAGATAACGAATAGCAGAATGATTTGTGTGTACAAAAACTTCATACCCTGTGATGTAGTGTCTAAACTTGTTAATAGCATAAATCACAACAATGAATTATTTTTCAGTTACCGTGTAATTCAGTTATGCAGGAGTTAAATTTTTACTAACAAAATAAATAACATGGGTTACATGATCCTCCTTTTGACCCAATAACGCTCCTATGGCTGAATCAGAGGCATCAATGGAAATATGGAAGGGAAAATTCCAATCCGGGCCTCTCAAGATAGGCGTTGAAGAAAGATTTTCCTTGAGTTTATCAAATGTAGCTTGACACTCATCATTCCAATGAAATTCAGATTCTTTAGTCAATAATTTAAACAATAGAGAGGCTACCTTTGTAAAATTTTCAACAAACCTTCTGTAGTAGCCTACATTTCCAAGAAAACTCCGCACTCCCTTTTGATTGATTGGTGGGGGCAACTTTACAATAACTTCAATTTTCACCTGATCAACCTTAATTCCTGCAACAGAAACATGATGACCCAAAACAATACCTTCAGTCATAATCACAAAACAATTTTAACTACTTAATGAAATATTACTTTCTCTACATCTGATCCAGGTGGATACTGGTGGTCACTCGCCTATTCCACTTGGGGCCCCACCATTGTCTCTTTCAGTTTTTTCGGTTTCGGCACAACTTACTATTTTTAGCAGTTTTTCAGGTCCTGAACTTCCGGAGCCATTTTGAGGCCCTAAACGACGTTTTTTGGGCATCGTTCCTCCAATGAATACGATTTCATCATATTCATCGCGAAATTTTTAGTCCTAGGATAGATCTTTCTAATGATGTATCATGTGCGTCAAACGGAGATAGTATGCCGAAGTTACGTCCCCGGGAAGTTGAAACACCAATTTACCCAAATGGGGCCCATAGTTTTGGCGCTTCATCTCCTAGGGTTAGGTTTTTGGACGTTTAGAGTTCTCCATTGTTTCTCCATAATAAATAGGCCCTTGAGCCTCATTGTAACAGAGTTCAGAGGTCTATAGCCGTCACATCTCTTCTCAGAGATTCGCTACCAACACCCTAACTATTTTATTTCCATTATGTTTGTAAGCATATTTTTGTTATTTGAGATTAATGAAATGAAGCCTTATTTCCGCTGCATCTATATGTTTATGGTTATTTCTGTATTCTGTTGCGTTCCTGCATAAATCCAGATTAACATCTCTGCAAAACTTTTTCAAGATTATGTAAAGCCTCATCAAAAGTATCACCCATAACTGTAAAATCATCCATATAAACTTCCACGCAATCATGCAAAAGATCAGAAAAAATAACAAGGACCGCCTGTTGAAATGTGGCAGGTGTGTTGCATAGACCAAATGGTATTACTTTATATGCATAGGTACCCCAAGGACATGTAAATTTTGTCTTCTCCTGATCCTCTAGAGCTATCCTAATCTGATTGTATCCGCTGAACCCATCTAGGAAGGAAAAATAATTTTTTCCTGCTAGGGTCCAGTACTTGGTCTATAAACGATAAAGGGAAATGGTATTTTAATGTAGCTTTGTTTAATTCCTTGTAATCTACACACACTCGCCATTTACCATTCTTTTTGGGGATAATAAATAGTGGGGACACCCACTGGCTATCTGAGATATGATAGATGAACCCTACATTTAATATTTTCTACAATTCATCTTTTACAATTTCCCTTAAAGCGGGGTTCATCCTCCTTTGTGGCTGTCTCACAGGCTTAGCATTTTATTCTATATAAATATGATGAATGCATGTGTCTGGGTGAATTCCCCTCATATCAAAATATTCCCATGAAAATGTATCTGAAATTTTTTTCAATGTTTGAATTAATTGTTTCTCTTGTTCAGGAGTTAAGGAAGAACTAATATTTAAAGGATTTTCAGGAAAAATTTCCACTACCTTACTCCCCCATTCAGTCATTGCATATGTAGGAAATGCAGATATAAGGGCTGAATGAAATTCAAAAGCTGTACTATGTTCATAAAAATCTTGCAGATCAACAATGATATCTAAATTATGACTTGACTGTTCTTCTAAATGCTGCAGAAAATCAGGATTAGAAATACAACAATTTATCAGATTTTCCTCAAAATTTTCCTTAAGACTCATGGCTTGGGCTATTGTTTATAAGATTGGCTGGGTATACTCGGAATCATGCTCTTCTTCTTCAACCCAATGTGTATTCTCCGATCTTAAGAGGGGTTTAGCAGGGGGATACAAATTGATGTGCTTTGTTTTGGCCCCATGAGTGATGGTCATGTTTCCAGATATACACCCTATGTAGGCATCAACTGTGGCTAGCGACGACCTCCCCAAGATCAATGGATGCCCTCCCAAGTTGGTTTTAGGCTGAAGAACATAAAAGTTTGCAGGGTACTCCCAAGAATCTAATGAGATGACAATGTCTTCTTATACCCCCTCTGGCTTAACCTTAGACCTATATGATAATTATAACATGGTAGGAGTGGGTAATAAGTCAAAGGACCCTATATGAGATAAAGTCTCCAAAGTCATCGCATTAATGGCTCCACCTAAATCAATCAAAGTGTTCTTTATGGGATATCCATTGATAAAGGTGGTAACCACGAGGTTTCTTAGGTCGGGATATTTTTCAGTAATAAATCTGGTGGACATTAAACTTGCAAGCTTTCCACCTACTTGAATTGTGGAGGGTTCTTTATTTTGTCTTCCTAGTTTCTTGGTACATATTTCCTTCATTGTTTTGGCATATATTGGGATATATTTTATTTCTTGCAACAATGGGATCTTGATGCACATATTTCTCAGTTCAGACACAAGATCGAACTTGGGATGTTTAGTATTTATTTCCATTTCCAACCTCTCTGGAAAAGGAGTCTGGACTATATGGGATGAGGAAGATTCTTGTGGCCTAGATGATTTCACTGGTTCAGGTGTGGTTTCATCTTTAGGTATTTCCAGGCTATCTTCCTCTCCAATTTCTTCAATTCTTTCGGGCTTAGTCACCACTTTTCCTGATCTAAGTTTAATTTCCTGAAACATCATAGGGAATTCCTGCATCGACACAGAGAATTCCTACAGCACAGGAACATATATTTCCTACAACGGAACGAGGAATTCCTGCAGCATAGGAACATAAATTTCCTGCAGCGGCTGTGGTGCAATACAGTAGGTAGGAAAAGTGGGACAAGTGACCAATCCAATGTTGTGAACGGATTGTATGGTTTTATTGTTGGGGTTAGACACTGGCTGAGCATGTAGCTGTGTGGGACGAGGTTGATTTGGTGGGGTAGTCAATTGAAGCTGCTGTTGCGGTTGTATCATTTGTTGTGGTGTGGGCTACGGAGAATAAAAATTTTGAGTTGGGAAAATTTGTGCAGCAGGGTAAGAATAGTTCCCCTGCCAAGGTTGTTGAGGGGGCCAAGGCTGCCAAGGCATTGAAACATTCCACATCTGATTTTGAGCATAAGGAAATTGAAAACGCGATTGTGACATACCTACATGACGTGGCTGCCATGGTTTTTAAGGTGCCATTTCATAAAATGCATTGAAAACTTCTTGATATGTTATATATGCTACTTTGATTTCAGGCAGAGAAGGACATTGATCAGTGGAATTCTCAGCTTCAAAAATTCGACATACCTCTATACTATCAGCAGGGCATTCCCTTAGAGCATGTTTCTAACTGCATTTGGAGCAGAACACAACGAAGGCTTTCTCCAGTTTATCTTGTTTTTCCTGTTTCTTCTTAGCCTTCACAACATCCATTTGTGAAGACAAAGTGCTAATAATATTAGTTTTAAAGTTTTCAAATAAATTACCCATTTCAGCTCGGGTTACTCAACTCCAGAAACTGATTTAACAATCCTAGAAGAAGTGTCTCTTGACCCTCCTCCAACCTTGGAATTTCCTCTAGAATATATTCTACAAAGCTCACACAAATCATCATAGCTCAACATTGATACATCACCTTCTCCCATTAAATTTAAGACCTCCAGATACTCTGATCTGATTTCCCTAAGCAAAATGGTTCTCTTTGTCTCTTGATCTAATTGATTCATCTTAGATCTTTGTAAGTTATATTGGAATCTTTCCATCAAATATTCAAGGCTCCCCCCTTCCTTCTGAGTCACGTCAAAGATTTATTCCCTGAGATCCCTCATATTACAATAGTCTTGGTACTTTCTCAGGAACACCTTCTTCATTTCATCCCAAGTTGAAATGGAGTTTGATGCCAACCCTATAAACTACATGAGACTTGCATCCTTCAATGTAGCAGGAAATAAATTCAACTTCTAGGAATTGGAATAATAGTCATAGATTCTGCATAGTACATCGAATTATTGGAATAATAGTCATAGATTCTGCATAGTACATTGAATTAAAATAGGAAGGCATCAAGGTCTTCACTAGAGGCACCACGAAATTTAGGCAAGGCCGAGGGATGAATGTTTTTCATCTAAGTAGCTCCAACAGTCTCCTTAATAAAAAATTAAAATGTGACTAGTTTCTCTTCATTCTCATCAGTGCCTTCTAGATGAGCCATATCAATCCAAGAAAAAGTGGGACCTTGGAAGGCTACAAGTTCTTTAGAATCAATGGTCTGGAGTTATGGTTCTATGACAGGGTTCACGAGGAATTCCTCTTCACGCTAACTACTAAGTAGAGATGATGTCTTTATTGTAAGGGGAGACTCGAGATGGGAAGCAATAGAAGACTTTTCAACAGAGAATTCTGCTATGGAATTATCAATATGCTCAGGACTACAAACATTCTGTTCAAATTTTTCTTTCTTTGTTGCCTTCTTTCTTGTAGAATTCCTTGTTCTGGCCAGTGTATTAGTAAATGAAGTGGTGCTCACACCACCACGAAAAACATTTGAAGATATTGGACCCTATTTATCTATTATACAAACAAATTAAAAAACTCTACTTACCAACAATTAGGACATGGATTTGGAGAATTTCAGACCTCTGTGGATGTGTGGGCTTTTCCCTTCATCTCATCACTTCGACTCCCCTAGTCCTGCAAAACAAAATCAAAAAAATCAAACTAAAACACTTTCAGTAGCATCCCTTAGCACCTCCCCGGTAACAACGCTAAAATGTTGAGTCAAATTATACACTTATAATTTTCCAATGATAAATTGTCAACCGAGGGTAGGTAAGCTTGTGGATACTATGCAAAATATATGCAGGCTGATTACTGAAAGTGTTCATAAATTAATTATGCATACACACAAAAACTAATGCCTCTTTCTTGCATCAATAATCTAGTAGCAAAGGCTATGGAGTAGAATATAACATCCCTCTAAAACTCTCGATATTGATGATATTGACCATGAAAAGATAAAAGATCAAATTACAACAATAAGGAAACGAACTTAGACAATCATAAATCCAAGTTTTGATCAAATGAAATTAACACATTAACATAAGAAACTTAATCATTTAATGAATTAACAATTTGCTGCTGAAACTTTAGAAAGAATGCATTAGTTTTGTAAAATAATTATTGCTGCATAAAAAGAATTAAACACACACACACACACACACTGCGCTGCAAGAGTTGTGAGCGAAGGGGGCCCTCCCTCACCCACAACCCCTTTAAAACTCAAAGAGGTTGCTTAGAAAATTAGACAAAACATAAGATATTGTATTAATATGAAAATATACAGCCAAGTACAATCTGATATATTGTTTATCAGTCAAGATCCCAACCCAACAACCCTTTACAATATGAAATACATCTCCTTTTGTACAATATATAAAGCCCATATTTGGCTTGAATGCCTAATCTAAGCTATCAGCCAACAATATAGGTCTAGGCTATCGAATTTAGCTTCTGAGTCTAATCCATGACTAAAAGCATGGATTAGACGATTTCTGTTACATAGCGGAAATTGCAAGAAATCTGGTTACAAGGAGAAATTTGTAAGTTCGGGTTGTTCCAAAAAGAGGTTCGAAGCAACCAATGGAATAACCTTCATGTGCAATGAATCCCTCACAAAACCCATGTCTTTGCTAGATCTGGAAATAAGTAGAATATAGTCAGCCGCTAATATCGCTGCAGGAAATCAACGACTGCAGGAAATCGCGGGTTCTGCGGGAAATCTGGAATCGTTACAGGAAATACAGATCTGCTGCAGGAAATCCGGAGATTCTACAAGAATTGGGACTACACAAGTTGTCTTCAAGATTTTGCGGAGCTACTTCGAATCAAGTAAATCTGCACATAGGTTCTAGTCAGTGGGAGTAGTAATTTAGTAAAGTTATAGCTAGATCAAAGAATAATTTAAGTCTAAGGAAAAATGATACTTATTATGTTAATTTGACATACCTTACCTTTATAGTACCCCTTTTAGCCAAAACTAGATGATATAGCCGAACTAAGGGACAAAAGGAGATCAAAACTAGAAGAGGTAAGGCTTGGGAAGGGTGTGAAAAATGGAAAAAATGGAGACTTAACAATACTTTTATACAATCTCCATAAGTAGTACATTTAATGTGATATCACTTTTAATTTAGTAGTTTCTTTATGATTGGATAAGTTCAATATGTAATGATTATGCATGTTAGCATAAAGTTATCCATTTGATCAACGTTGGCTAGCTACATGATAACAAAATTATGTTTTTGTATGCTCTTAAACCCTATGCTCTTAAACCCTTTAGTAAGTTTTACATCATTTATGGGGAATCATTATTATGCACCGTTTGGTTGAGCTTTATTAAATGACCTCGCATGGTTTTAGTTTCTTTCTAAATGAATTTGGTTTTACTTCTTTTTGGGAAAAATACTGAGGGGGGGGGGGGGGCGGGCGGTGAATCAGTATTTAGAGTTTATAGAATAAATTCAACCTTTTCTTTGAGCAGATTTCCATACGCGGTTTTTATGAACTGAACTAGCGTATGCACGCGGAAATATAGAAGGAAACTAGCGTATACTGATTTACCTTTCAGATTTAGAGAATTTCTCAAGAACAATATTTTAAACAGATTTATCAGTTATGAATAAGGCTAGATAATCATAAGTTATGAGAAGTAATCAAGACTATAAAGCATCACACACATGAACACCAATATTTAAGGTGGAAACCCAATTCAGGAGAAAACCACCGCTGCTGTCATCTTTGTCTTAAATCTTTATTATATAGAAAACCTTTTACAACATTGTACTGATGCAGACTTATACCAGTACGCAAGCTTCTACCTGCAGAAGGCTGCAACCCTCTCTTGTATTCCAGCTGCAACTGGAAGGGAGCTCCAATCCCCTGATCTCGTTTACCAGCCTCTCCTGGAAGGGAGCTTCGACCCCATGATTTCAACACCAGCTTCTACTGGCTGAAAGCTTCTATTTCCATACTAAAGGCTTCAACCCTCAGACCCATTGCAGACCACGTTTCATCAATTTTTATACTGGATCTAAACAGCTTCAACACAACCCCTTAACATTAACAACCATACTTTGCCCAAAACTTCAATCAGAACAGTAAGACCACTGTAACTAGAATATCAGAAATAACCCAGACTTCAGAGTAGATAATTAGATACGTATTCAACCTTGAACAACCATTAATTTAGGTACCATACGCTGTTTTTCTTTATGTAACCCGCGTATATACGCGTATTTCTTCACACCAACCTGCGTATGCTTCAGTGCATGCTAGTTTTATATTCTTGAAATAATACGCGACTTTTCTTCATAGTTTTCGCGTATACACACACTTTTCTTTTCACCAACTAGCGTATGCTTCCTTTCAGAATCTGTTTAGACTCATATTCAGATCTGAAACTTTCAATTCAGACAATCTATCAGCAATGCAGAACTGTTTAGATAGTCACTCATCCTTCATCATGTTTTCTCAATCAGTGATTAGATTTGTTCATTATCAAATCAGCAGCATACTCCATATTCAATCAACCCAGAACTTCAAGAAGACTTCATTGACCTACAGCAGAGAGAAAACAAAAATCACAGAAGTAATATCTGTAAATAAGCTTCAGAAACCCTAACTTCCATATGCGCTTTTTATTAAGAGAACCCGCGTATACACGCGCTTTTACCAAGACAAACTAGCGTATATATCTGTAAATGGTAGACTTTGCAGAATATACCAGATCTATAAACTTACCCAGATTTCTTCATTATCATCAGCAGATTTGCGCCAGTTCTTCATCATTTCTTTTGCAGATCAGCCTAGAGATTTATCATTTCTAGATCTAGAGATCTTGAACCTTCATCATATCCATGGGTGCATCATAAATTTAGATCTATCAGAAACAGAGTTCAACCATTCCATGCATATATACTTCAGAGTGAAGTATTCATTCAATACCTAGACACATGCACACTCTTGCACTATGATCTTCTTCTCCTTATATAGATTTAGCCTTTGTCAATACCATGAGTCAAAACCACTCAACCGCTGATGGTATTCCTGGACGGGATCAAATAGATAATCCAACGCTCAATACAGTGGGCCAATACCATGGTAATGCCCCTAGGTATCATAGTTTTTAGAGCGCAAAAGGCATACGCGACTTGGAGCGTTCGTATCCGCGATTTCTCTTCAAACTAGCTACGTATATACTAGTCCTGAATGTATATGCGGGTTTCCTTCACAAAAGTAGTGTATACATTGAATCCATACGCGGGTTGCCTTCATAAAATTAGCGTATACATTGTGACATATTATATTTATCATTTCTCTGGCACTTACTGAAATTCCTTTTTCTGCTGCTTCTGAACTAATCTGTAGATACATCATTTTTACATCTTTAACAAATAGGTTGCTATCAAAACGCAACTCATCAAGTAGGTTTCCATCAAGGACAACTTCATCAAGTAGGTTGCCATGAAGGACAACACATTGCATCATATTGCCAACACTTCTAATATGTAATATGTAAAAATATACATGATTAAAATGTATATTCATCATTCATACAATTATTATTTAAGTTTATTGGATATTTTGGAGTTAGTGATGGTTATGAACTCTTCTTCTTAAGATGATTGTTGTTGGATGTTTATGTATGTTGTGTAGTTTTTGGTTTTTCAATTGTTTGTTGACCATTTATAGCTTAGACTTAATGTCTTTATGGGATACATTGGTAACTTTTGGTTTTATTTGTTGTTATCAAAGTGGGTTAAACTATGTTAGTCCCCCTAACATGTAATTGGTAATTGAAGTAAGTTTATTGGAAATTTTGGGGTTAGTTGATTACTAATAAATTTTGTTCTCAACTTGAAGATAATTGTTGGATGCTTACTTATGTTGTGTAGCATTTTTTAGTGTTTTTGATTTTTAAAATATTTATGTCTGTCGTGAGCATTTTTTAGGTTGCCTAACATGTAACTTCAGATTGTCACCAATGTAGGTTTATTGGGAATTTTGGGGTTAGTTGATGACCAATAAAACTCGTTTTCAACCCCAAGATAATGATTGGATTCTAATGCATGTCATGTAAGAATTTTAGTGATTTTGGTTTTTCAAATGTTTATTAGCTATTTTATATCTTGGCGGTTGTGCATTTATGCAATATCTTGGTACCTTTTAGTATTATTGGTTATTCACATTTTTACCATTCTTTTTTGCATTTTAGATGACCCTTACATCATGAATTTATACAATGATATTTATCTTAATGATAATGCCTCCCATATTTTGATGTGATATGATAATTTCACTAGTCATTTTGTTTAATAGATAATTGTGTAAAGTGGATCAAAGCTCACTCCCATGTCCTTCAAATTTGAAATATTTTGTAATATAAAATCTAATAAATCATTACTACATATAGGACTAAATGCCGATGACATAGTCCAACAAGATGAACTGTATTGTCACAAATTACAACTTGAAAAATGTCATTTTTCAATTTTTAAAAGTAAAGTACTTGTGTTCGTTAGTCTTCCGACAACTGATGAATAGGGTATTGTTCTTACAACGATCTATTTATATGGCATCTGTCTTTATACACAAGCAATGCGACCATTATGTGACCATTTTTTTGACTAGCCATCTTTGACTTTGACTTGTCAATGGACATCGAAATTTTGATGATCAATAAATATATAAATATCCTGCACATAAGAGATATTGTGACATCTTTGCTATAAGTAAAATAAGTTTGAAAGGTTATAAGGTCTTTTTTTGTGAGAGAAAAACATATTTTGTATTATAAAACTAATATTAATGGTGAATAACATTACTATTAGATTACCTAATATATATTAAAAATTCTCTATTAATATCTTACAATATATGTTAATAGGGCGTAGGGAATATATATATATATCAATTGCATTACCAAAATATAATATTAGACATAGTTATACGACCACTTAGTTTTATGATATGATCATCACATATTTTTTTTGTGGCTGGGAAAAATGTCAAAAAACATTAGATGGGGATCTAATCGGCCACGGGTCGATAATGGGAAATTTTATCGCACTTAAAATCTTTGTGGGTGCACGCTTCCATGAAAAATTTCATATGTTACAACTGATAGACATTGTAGGAAGAATGGGCATATTAAGGGGGGAACAAATATTGCCTGGTGGTAAGTTATATATATATATATATATATATATATATATATATATATATATATATATCTGTATGTATGTATGTATGTATTTGTAAAATTTTTAATTGTTGTAATACTTTTTCTGCAGACTAATTTCATGTGATTGTTTGTAATTATTATAAATTCAAGTTGCCCCCATAGTTACTATGATCCAAATGCGCTAGGTAGTAGTACTAAAAATGATGTTTTTCAAGTGGAGGAAACATGGAGTGAATATTGAAGATCAAGATACTGATCCTATGGAAGAAGATGGAAATAATAACATAGTTCAAAATGATGGGATAAATGAATTGATCCAAGACTTGTTCGACGATGAGAACAATGATGTTATTTGTGATGATCTTGTGCTAGATAAGGCATGAACACCACTTTATGAAGGCTCAAGAGAAAATATTCTCTATGCTACATTTTTGTTAGTGAACTTAAAGGTTTTGAATGGTTTTTCAAACACTTGTATGCCACAAATCCTAAGGTGTATTGTAATATGTTTAATCACATTAAAGGTTGATTTTTTTTAAGTGTTAAAATAATAATGCAATATTTATGATTAATATTCTTTACGCTAAATAGTGATTTTTTTGTTGTGCTAGATTTTTAGGTGAATTTATGTTACCATCATCAAATAATTTACCTTGCACATACCAATATTTATATTATGAAAGAAATTGGAATGGAGTATCAAGATATAGATGTATGTCCTAATGATCATATTATATATTATGGACAACATGCATAAAAATAAATTCCCGCAATGTTAGAGCAATAAATGTCGAAGTAATCAGCTAACAAAAAGAGTGCCTCAAAACGTTCGTCATATTCCCATACTAACACATTTGCAACGATTTTTCAATTGTAAAAGCATACCAAATTTTTTGGATTACCATGGATAGAAGAGAAGTGGAGATGGTTTTCTTCGAATACTTGTAGATGGTTATGCATTTAGGGAAAATGAGGAAAATGATCACATTTTAAAGATGAACCTTGTAATGTTAGGATTTCATTGGCAGCTAATGCTGTTAATCCATTCAGAGAGATTAGGCTTATTTATTAAATATGGCCAATTTTTGTTATCAACAATAACCTTCCTCCTTGGATGTCAATAAAGAGGGAGCACATTATGTTGACAATGATTGTTCCATGTATTTTTTACATTGATTTTTCGAATATTGTAACATTTTCATTTGTCTTGTTTGTTGCATAATATGTTACATTTATTTATTTACTTATATGTACATATCATAGTAGTATATATGTGTACTTTTAAACAATCAAGTAAGCACATAGTTAAAGCTATGAATGTATATATCGAGCCTCTTATTGACAAGTTAATGAAGTTATGTGCTGCCATCACTATTTATGACATCTGCAAACCAAAAAGGTAGAGGCGATTTCAATTCCATGGAAAATTTGCATGGACAATTCATGATGCCCTAGGACAAACGCATTTTTGTGGTATGTAGCGTTCAATTTCACTTTAATAGTATATGATTATTTCAATTAGATTCTATCATGCATGTTTTTTAAATAATCCATTTGTTTATAATTGACATTAATCCATCTCTTGTAGGCCTTCAAACAAAGGGTAAATTCACATGTTTAGTTTGTGGTTCTAAGATGAAATCTCATCGTTCAACAAGTTTAGGAAAGGAGGTGTTTGATGAGTATAGGCACTTGCTCTTTAAGAACCATAGTTATCGTGTTATTGAAAAACATATTTTCAATGGGAAAGAATATAATGGATTAAAACCATGAATAATGACACCTCAACAATGAAATTTGGAATATAACATAAATCGTCGTGAAAGACATGATGGGATTCCACGAGGAATGAAAAGTTATCCCACTCAATTCATGAGGTTTCCCTACTACGAGCACCTAAAATTAGCTCATTTGTTCGATACAAGTATGTCAGGAAGAATGTGAGAGAAACTTCATGGCAGATCAACAATGGTAAGATGGATAAAGAAAAGTGGGGTATGAACAAATATCGATGGATACTAAAACAACCTTCAATGGTTATTAACAGAGAAGCAATGCGATGATTTAAAAGAGGTCATTCGAATAATTAAATTTCCCACAAAATTTTATTCATATCTTAACAAAAAAAGGTGAATTTGGTTGGGTAAAAACACATGATTGACATACTTTCATTAAGGTAATTATTTTGGTATGTATATTTCTATATTGGTATATATACATCTTTATGGTTTTTTTTTTGTCTACTTTGGATTAAAATAATAATAATCATTGTTATTGTTATATAACATTCTACCTCTAAACCTCCCAGATGATTTCGACAACAACGTCAAACACGTTATATATGATCTTGGCAAATACATGAGGTAAATAATGATTTATATGCTGAGTGTTTTTTCAACTAGTTGTTTAACTTAATGCGATGTGTTTTAATTTTCATGTAATACATTATGTTTTGTTGAAACATGTTATTTTCTTGCATCATCTGTAGATGGTTTTCATCGAACGAAATACATAAAGACAATATAAAGCATTAGAAGATAGAATTTCCTCGACTAATGTGTGAAATGAAAAAGTATCTACCTATAACATTTTTCAATGCACATGAACACTACCTCATACACCAAGTTGAGGAGATTGAATTGTGTGGGCCTGTACACACAAGGTCAATGTGGATGGTGGGGAGGCACTTAAAATTATTGAAGGCTTTGGTCAGGCAAAGAGAATTCCCTGATGGTTCTATGTGGAGGGATATATGGCATATAATTCCATGGTGTATATTAGTGAGTATATTCCAATATTATTAGAAAATATGAATGTGGATTACATTTGGGATGTGAACTACATCAAAAAATTTAAAGGGGAACACCTATTGGGGAAAGGAAAAATGATGAAAGTGAGAGGTAATTAAATATTTAATGTGGAGACACACACATACACATATAACTTTTTATTTTTATGTATAACATACTTATTTATTTATTATTCTTTCCTAATTTATTAATGTTGACCATGGTAGCTAATATTTGTTGGTGAATTATGATTTTTTGATACATTTGCTCGAGAGTGGCGTGCACTGCATTTGTACATTGAAAACACTATTTGATTGGATGAAGCCATGGGTTAAAAGATGCAAAGAATGCTATGGTACACTATGATGGGGAGGGGTGTTTGCATTTGTTAGATAACCTCATCATGTTAGAGATGCCAATATTACACAAATGGAAATTGATTTAGAAAATGGTTTGAAATATAAACATGTAAGCATTCATTTTCACACTGGAATATTTAATTAAGTTATTTTATAAATATATTATTAATGTGAATGCATGTGTGTTTTTTTTGTAGATACTTTCCAATTTATATGAATATTTTTATTAATTTACAATGCCTTTTTGATTTGTTTGGCATATTTCAGTTGAAACACCACAAGGCTATGTTGTACAATGACCATGAATTTTTGTTAAAATTGGAAACTAGGGCCAAACTCCACCTTGGACAACTCACATGATGGAGATGATATTTTTATTGGTTTCCTCTTTTTGAGAGGTGAAATATTGATATAAATATCATCTTGTTCGGACAAGAAGAGGTATGATTTTTAATTTATTATTCACACATGTACAAATTGTCAAGGTTAACCACAGTCAAATGTAGGCTCATGAAGCCCAACATATGTGTCTCCACACCCTCAAAGAATTGTATAAATAAGAGTGACCTTCTCCTCATTTGGACATCACTTAACACATCACACATATCTCTCTCTCCTCTCCTTCTTGATTCGTACAACTTGGAGCAACTCTCTACCTCACATGTGTGAAAACATGATGACGAAATTGTAGGGTCGGATTGCAGGGAACAGACCAATGTTGAGGAGGGAGTTGAAAAGCATTGAACAAGGGTCAAAACACCTTCGTTGATTTTTGTTTTTGGGCAGAAAATTTGTTTTTGGAAGGTTGGATTTATTGGCACTATTTTCAAGGCATTTGGAGTTGTTTGACTAGGGTTGACTTAAATGTCGACTTTAGGTTTGACCACAGATTTTACATCAAAGTTTGACTGGGTTTGACTAGACTGTTTTGCGTTGACTTTGACCCTCTTGGAAGGCCAAATTTATCTGCTATTGACCAAGCTGCTTGGAGGAAATTTTGGAGCCATTTTGATCAACGTTGAATTTCTGGATAAGGCTGTAGTTGACTGCTGATTTTGATAGAAATTTTTTGGGCAAGTTATTTTGATATTTGTTCTCTCTCTCTCTGTTGAACTATTGAAGAATAATAAGAAGAATTTGATCAAAGGTTTTTCTCCACATTGGGGTTTTTCCTGGCATCCGTCAAATATTGTGTCCTCTTGTCTTGGCTTGTCTTCTGCATTTTGTTTATGTTCTATCAACATTTAATACCATTGTAATTAAGCTAATGTGATTGCTAAACTGGAATTTGATATTGGGCCAATAAGGAACATTGAAGTAAATTGTGCTTAAGCATAGAACATACCATTGTTATCTAAAATTAACATGGTATCAGAGCCCAGGGGAAGACAAAGCCCAATAAAGAGTTAGAAAATCAATCACTAAGATCTATTGGTCAATGAAAAGATTCAAGGGCTTCCTCATCTTACTTCAAATCTGAGGACTAGTTCAATGATAAATCTAATTATCATGCATGGAAGATGTCTCTATACTTGACTATGGAAGAAAATGATGTCATGGACTATGTGCAGGGAAATATTGATGAGCCTCCTTCAAATACACCGAATTATACTAAAACAAAGTACAAGAAAGGTGAGGTCAAGGCCAAGAAGATCATTAGGGATTCCATTCAAAAAATTTTGATTTCTTAAATTTCTGAGCGGGGCACATCTAATGAGATGTATGACAAGTTGGTTAGCATGTTTAAAGATAACAATGCAAACCAAATCCTATTTCACAAGAATGGGCTGAAGGACATCAAGATGGATAGAGGGGAATCCATCCAATCCTACTTCATGAGGACCACTAGAAGAAAATTTGATCTTCTATCTATTGGAGAAGTTATTGCTAACCGAGAACTCATTCTTATTCCCCTTGGAGGTCTTCCCCGAGCATGGGATGTATAAAATACCACTATCCTCAACAATGAAATGATTTCAGGTTTTGATGAATTATTGAGTAGATGCACTCAAGAAGAGACGAGGATGATGGAGAGTGACAATCCTTCAAATGGGAATGATCCCACTGAATTCTCCACTCATGCTAAAAGGAAGAACAATGCTGGTCCAAAGAAACAATGTTAAGGAAGACATGGATTCAAGGAAGGAAGAAATGGAAGATACTTCAATTGTAACAGGTTTGGACACTATAATAGAGAGTGTCCTAATAAAATGGATACACCACGAGATGATAACAAAAAAAACCACAAAAATTTCAAGGGAAAGGACAATCAAAGGAATTATAGGTTCAAAGGAAAGAGAATTTCTCCCGCTGCACATGGAAATGGTCAACCTCCCAAGAGATTGAGAAACTTCAGGTATGAGGAAACTAATGTTGTAGATAAGCAAAGAGAATTTTATCTTATTTCTGCCCTCACTACTGCCCCTGCTTCGAACACATTGGATAATTGGTTGATTGATAGTGGTGCCTCAAGGCACTTCAATGGGTATAAAGAGGCCCTCTCAAATTTGATTGAAAAGGAGACTAACTTGGAGATCATACTTGGAGACAATGCCACCTACACCATGAAAGGGATAAGGACTATTACTCTTCACTTAAATCAAGGTCAAATACTTCATCTACAAGATGTATTATATGTACCTGACTTGAAAAATAACCCGGTATCTATTTTTGCGATGGAATACAAAGGCTTCAAGGTAGCATTTATTGATGGGAAGGTGCGCATTTGGCAAAGGAAATTCAAAGGTGATTTTACACTTATATTTAAAGTTGAAGGTCTTTATCAAATTGGAGGAAGTCCTTTCTGATAGGTGCAAATCCTCTCATTCATTAATGCAAGAGGGAGTTGGCTTCCAAATTCAAGATGAAGGACCTAGGTTTGATGCACTAGTTCCTAGGCTTGGAGGTATGGAAAAAGCTATGAGAGGTTTTCCTTTCTCAAGGAAAATACATTGTGAATCTACTTGAAAGATTTGGGATGGTGGACTGCAAGTCTGTGACTACTTCGATGGAACTCAACTTCAAGAAGCTATGCAAAAGTGTTGTTGGGCCCGATTTGACAAATCCTTCCAAGTATCGATAACTTGTGGGGGCCCTGATGTTCTTGGTGAATTCCCATCCGGACATATGCTTCGCTTGAATATATTGAGTCAATTTATGGTCGAGCCTCATCACATACATTAGATTGATTTTGAGAATCCGTTGAGATATCTCGAAGGCACAATAAGCTATGGATTGAGACACACTGCCAGGAATTTGAGGCTCCATGGATATTCTGATGTTGACTAGGCTAGCAGTGTGGTGGATCGTAAGAGCACATCTAGTTGTTGCTTCTCACTAGGTTTTGCTTCAATATCTTGGATGAGCAGGAATCAGAGATCAGTTGCTTCAATCACTACCGAGACCGAATACATTGCTTTTAGTATGGCCTATTGTGAAGCTGTTTGGTTGAGGAAGCTCTTCAATGAACTATTTGATCATGTGTTGGATACCACCGTGATATACTGTGACAACCAAAATGGGATTCATCTTTCTGAGAATACCATGTTCCAAAATTTCTCCAAGCCTATTGATATCAAGTACCAGTTTATCCAGGATATGGTACAATGGGGAGCAATAAGGCTCCATCACACTGAGACTGATGAGCAAGTCGCAGATATTCTCACGAAGCCCCTGAGGAAGGTAAAATTATTAACCTTATGTGAGAGACTTGGAGTTGTGGAAAGACCCTCCTATGAGGGTCCTGCATGAGTTGGAAATTGAGCTCTGGGAGCTCCTAGGGGCTTGGTGTACTTCTTGGAGCTATTAGCGACCATAGGGTGAGTGGTTCATCTTTCTCTAGTGGTGCACTATGTATAGGGTGAGTGTTTCAACTTCCCCTGTGATACCCCATGATGGTTGACATGTGTGTAGAGTGAGTGGTTCAGTTTCCCCTACGATTGCAGACATATGTATGTACAAGGTGAGTGGTTCACCTTCCCCTATGATACCCCATGATGGTTGACATGTGTGTAGAGTGAGTGGTTCACTTTCCCCTATGATTACAGACACATGTATGTAGGGTGAGTGGTTCACCTTCCCATACTGATGATGACATATGCATAGGATGAGTGGTTCACCTTATCCTATGGCATATGAGAAGGATGAGTGATTCAACTTCTCCTGTGGATCCCCCAATGTGAGATGCATTCAAGCATCTTCTTATGGACATGTCGGTGGGAAGTGGTTCACCCTTTCCCCACATGTAGGATGATCATTCTGTATGATTGATGGTTTACATGTTGGTGGGATGTGGTTCATCCTTTCCCCATTAGTAGGATCCTTCCTACGATTGATTGGTTGGCATGCATGTAGGACATGGTTCATCCTTTCCCTATTCTCAGTGGTTTGCATGTGTGTAGGATTTGGTTCAAACTTTACCTACGTGTGCTTGTGAGAAAGATGTGATATATTCTTTCCCTGCTGGTGTTTCTCCATCATCCTAACCATGTAGTCTGGGAAACATGGGAAGTACCTCTCATCTGGACAATGAGTTGGGAAATGAGGATAGAGACCATAGCACTACCGATGGATGCATCATGTATTTCTGTAATCATGCTAGGATGCATGGTGTTCAAACAAATTGATATGGGATCACTTGAGGTTTTACCTCTAGAATGACTTTGGATCAGTGGAGATTGGAAAGGTCCTGTGGCACTCTCGATCAATTATTCTTCATGGTTCAGCAGAGAAGAGCAGAGTAGGGATGAAAATGATGGTACAAGTTGGCAGATGGATTGGTAGGTGGATTTCTCCCTAGTTGAGAGGGAGGTGTTAAAATTGGAAACTAGGGCTAAAATCCACCTTGGAAAAATCATATGACGACGATGATAATTTTATTGGATTCCTGTTTTCGAAAGGTGAAAGATTGATTTAAAGATCATCTTGTTCCTACAAGCAGAAGTGTGCTTTTAAATTTATTATTCACACATGTGCAAATTCTCAAGGTTAGCCACAGTCAAATGTAGGTTCATGAAGCCCAAAATATGTGTCTCCACACCCTCAATGAATTGTACAAATAAGAGTGACTTTTTACTCATTTGGAAAACACTCAACACATCACACATCTCTCTCTCTCACCTCCTTATTTGTTTGTACAAATTGGAGCATAGGATGAGTGGTTCACCTTCTCCTATGGCATATGAGAAGGATGAGTGATTCAAATTCTCCTGTGGATCCCCCAATGTGAGATGCATTCAAGAATCTGCTTATGGACATGTCGGTGGGAAGTGGTTCACCCTTTCCCCACATATAGGGTGATCATTCTATATGATTGATGGTTTACATGTTGGTGGGATGTGGTTCATCCTTTCCCCATTAGTAGGATCCTTCCTACGATTGATTGGTTGGCATGCATGTAGGACATGGTTCATCCTTTCCCTATTGTTAGTGGTTTGCATGCGTGTAGGATTTGGTTCAAACTTTCCCTACGTGTGCTTGTGAGAAAGATGTGATATATTCTTTCCCTGCTGATGTTTCTCCATCATCCTAACCATGTAGTTTGGGAAACATGGGAAGTACCTCTCATCTGGACATTGAGTTGGGAAATGAGGATAGAGACCATAGCACTACCGATGGATGCATCATGTATTTCCGTAATCATGCTAGGATGCATGGTGTTCAAACAAATTGATATGGGATCACTTGAGGTTTTACCTCTAGAATGACTTTGGGTCAGTGGAGATTGGAAAGGTCTTGTGACACTCTCGATCAATTATTCTTCATGGTTCAGCAGAGAAGAGCAGAGTAGGGATGAAAATGATGGTACAAGTTGGAAGATGGATTGGTAGGGGGATTTCTCCCTAGTTGAGAGGGAGGTGTTAAAATTGGAAACTAGGGCCAAAATCCACCTTGGAAAACTCATATGATGGCGATGATAATTTTATTGGATTCCTGTTTTCGAAAGGTGAAAGATTGATTTAAATATCATCTTGTTCCTACAAGCAGAAGTGTGATTTTGAATTTATTATTCACACATGTGCAAATTCTCAAGGTTAGCCACAGTCAAATGTAGGCTCATGAAGCCCAAAAGATGTGTCTCCACACGCTCAACGAATTGTACAAATAAGAGTGACTTTTTACTCATTTTGAAAAAAATCTGTTGGAAATATTGTCATTGATGGTAAAGGACATGGAAAAGGAGGAGCACTTGAAACAACAACAAGGCAACATAGAGGTAGCAGAGGCAGCAAAAAGAGAAGCAAGGAGAAGTATCAGTCAAGGAGCAGAGGAAGCAGTGAATTGAAGCAGATTTGTCCAGAGACAGAGTAGGAGAAAAAGGCCATCGAATAGAAAATCTGGCCAATTGAGAAGAATAAGTGAATGTTCTTGTAAATGGTTACATTTGTATATAATGATGAGGGATTGCTTCTAAATTCTCTGTGAATTATATGTATAGTCTTGATTGAATTTAGTAGGAAGGATATTTGAACATTTGATTCATAGATATCGGGTTGCTAAGGCCACGATATAGTGAGCAATGGGGAATGTATAATCTGATGAAGCAACGCGTTATAGTATGTGGAGGAGTCGTGTTGAAACATTGATGAGCCAAAGGTTAAAATATAAATTGATGGAACCTTGAGTCGAGTCATATGGTGGTAGCCAAGAAGAATTGACGCAATTGTTGTGTGTGTACAGAAGCGAGTTTCATTGAAGGCGAAGAGCGGAATTCATAAACAATGAAGGCAGACGGAACCCTGAGGAAGAAAGCAGTGGAACCTTGCAAGAGTGAACAGTAAAGGCGTGTTTCCGGTTTTCATCGCACCACCTTCGACGGGCAAGTGATATTCAAGAAATCAGAGCGATTCCATAGAATGGTTGACACGTGGCATACGGCGAGGGCCCAAAAACCGCTCTCATCACGCATTATCGTTCGTGCATCTATGGCAAGCGATATCCGTCGGATCAGTGTTGGCTGCGCAATACGTTATTAACCGTCGATTGGAGAATTGCATTTACGAGTGGGCTCCACGGAACATGTATGTATTATAATATGCATTGGATTTGATATGAAGGTTTAATATGGTGGATTCACGCAGATACTTATGTGCGATGGCGTTTCCTTTATTCAATTTATTATAAAGCGGGCTTTCACATTCTACACAGTGGCCACTATATAATACATTTTATTATAAAAGTTGAAGGTTGACTCGAATTATTATAAGTGCATTAGATTCAGAGTTTGGATTTAACTGTATATGCATATAAATGAAATACAGTCTGATTTTATAAAGGTTATAAAATTTTGACTGGGGAGCAGATATTTATTTTATAAATAAGTCAAAGCATTTACTGTAAATACGGAACCAAAGGTTATACTGTTGATGGTTCATGATAAAGATTGTGAGTACTGATATATCCGTGTTGTTAAAAGGGTTTTATAAAAATGCTGAGAGTTATGTTAAGTTTGATTAAAAGGCAGTTGTACATACAACAGTTATATAACTGCAATGAACAGGGAACTGAATAAAGGAGAAAATGAAAAAGAGAGTAAGGTTGGAGGAATGTGTATGGAAAAGGAAAAAGAGAGGAGAGAAAATGTGCAAAAGACAGTGAACAAAGTATGCAGGACAGTGGCATGACTGCAGCAGAAAAGACAAATCCAGTAAAGCCAAAATCCAGAAAAGGAGCTGAGTGAAATTGAAGTGTGTAACTGAAAATGTGAATGTAAATGTTTTAATTGTCTTATTGTTTATGATGCAAAGGCAAGTGTCCAGAGGAAAAAGAAAAATCCCATTGTAACATTGAAATTTGTACATATTGTTATATTCTTAATAGGTTGGATAAATAATTGAGAAGGCAGAAGTCAAAGAGTCATGGATGTTCACTCCAAATTCCTTGTGAAATAAAAATAATCATGTGAGGAACTCTATATATAATATCAACTTGATATGCATAAAAAAGAAAAAAAGAGTGAGTGAAAAGAATGCAGAAATGAAGCAGTGAGGCAAAGAAGAAAGAGGAGCTAAGCAGAGAAGAAGGAGAAGATGAGTAGAGAAGAAGGAGAAGCTGATAGAGAATCTGAGAAGATGCAGAGATGATACAGGGCAGATATGAGAATTGATGAACAACAGAGCAAATGAAACAGAACAGAGCTGATATCCAAGGTAAATCAACAAGTGTTTTTCTTTTGAAAGAATAAGGAAGTTGGAGCTTCCCTATCAAGTTGTAGCTTGATAGACGTCAGTTGGAGCTGATTGAGGTTGGAGCCTCCTATAGGTTGGTGCCTGCAGAAAATTAATGGGAGTTGGAGCTTCCTTGCAAGTTGTAGCTTGCAGAATTGAGGTAGGAGCCTCCTGTAGGTTGGTGCCTACAGAAAATCACTGGTGAGAGGGATTTGGAGCTTGGCTTTGCATCACAACAATAATAAGATGTAGTTTTCTCCCTTTATGGGTTTCCACTTATATCTAGTGTCTCTGTGCATGATGTGTATGTGTTGATATGGTTTATCTCATCTGCTTAATACTTGTTTCTCTCATATCAAGTCTGCTGTTACATTATATTAATACTAGCTGCTCACATTCTAAGATTACTCACATATTAAGTTAAACATGAAATGAAGGTGTAAATAAGTTTTAATGAAAAAGTTTCAAAAGTCCTTGAATGTGTTAAAATGATTCACCCCCCCCCTCTCAGTTTAAATAAAGGTTCAACAAACTCAACACATCACACATCTCTCTCTCTCATCTCCTTATTTGTTTGTACAACTTGGAGCAACTCTCTACCTCACACATGTGAAAATAGGAGGGCGAAATTGCAGGGATGGATTGAAGGCTGAATTGCAGGAAACAAACCAGCATTGAATAGCATTGACCAATGGTCAAAACACCTCCGTTGACTTCATTTTTTTAGCAGAAAATTCATTTTTGGAAGGCTGCATTTATTGGCACTGTTTTTGAGGCATTTGGAGTTGTTTGACCAGGGTTGAGTTCAACGTTGACTTCAGGTTTGACCACAAATTTTACATCAACATTTGAATGGGTTTGACTAGACTATTTTGGGTTTACTTTGACCCTATTGGAAGGCCAAATTTATCTTATGTTGGCTGAGATGCTTGTAGGACAGTTTGGAGCCACTTTGACCAACGTTGAATTTCTGGTTAGGGATGTAGTTGACTACTGTTGACTGTTGATTTTGATAGAACTGTTTTGGGCAAGTTATTTGGATATTTGTACTCTCTGTCTCTGCTGAACTATTGAAGAATAATAAGAAGAGTTTGATTAAAGGGTTTTCCCCACATTGGGGTTTTTCCCCGGGATCCGCCAAATATTGTGTCCTCTTGTCATGGCTTGTCTACTACATTTTGTTTATGTTCTATCAAAATTTACCAATAGTACATGACATAAATTATTATATCTCTCTTATGCTTCTGCTTCTAATCTCAAAGTATATTAGTCCCCATGAATGAAAACAGATGCCTAGGAACCAATTATATACACTTATCTCAAGCTTATTGTTACTAATTTTCGACCTACCCTAGCTAAGGACAAATCCACAACTTAAAATTTACTAACAATTAGTGGTTGAAATGATTCTCTAATTAATTAACTCTACACATAATGACCTATGAATGGGGCTAATGTTGAAAATTTTCAATTTGTGATTGTACGCACTGAAATTTGACATGGATATAGTAGATGCATGCATTGATGATGTAGGAGGGTCTCAAGACCTAAATACGACTCACAGAAAGAATTCTACAATCAAGCGAGATCACCAAAATTTCTCCATTGTGCCTCACCGTGAACAAGGATAAAGAGGTATTTGCATAGATTTGTCAAATATGAGTGTTATGAGTTAATACTATACTTTATTTTTTTTCATTATCTCTATTCTCTACAATTTTCAATGAATCAATTTCCAGAGGGTCAAAAAACTATCTTGAGTTGGCTGTGTGACCTATGAATGGGGCCAACGTTGACATTTTTTTAGTTTGTGCTCATACGCTCTAAAATTTTACATGGTTATGGAAGATGCATGCATTAATGGTATGGGAGTGTTTTGAGACTCAAATATGACTCACAAAAATAATTTGACAATCAAATGGCAAAATTATAACACAAATGTCAAAGAGATGAAATTATTTATTACTATATACCACTTACGGGCCTATCCCATTTAAGGAACAATCCATCGCTTAAAATTTACTAATAATTAGTGATCAAAATGACCCTCTAATTAATTGACCCTGCACATAAACACCTATGAATGGGGTCAACATTGATTATTTTTTCAGTTTGTGCTCGTATATGTTGAAATTTGACATGGCTATAGTGGATGCATGCATTGACCGTGTGGGAGAATTTTGAGACTGAAATAAGACTCACAAAAGAATTCGAAAATCAAGCGAGATCACCCATATTTTTACATTATGCTTGACCATGAAAAAAGAGAAAGAAGTATTTGATTTCTCAAATATGAAAGTGTTATTAGTTGATTTTGTACTTTATTGTTTTGCATTCTCTCTATTATTTGCAAGTTTCAATGAATCGATTTCCATAGAGCCGTAGAAGTCTCTTGAGCTAGTCGTGTGGCTTGTGAATGGGGCCAACATTGAAATTTTTTCAGTTTATGCTCATACCCACTAAAATTTGACATAGTTATTGTAGATGAATGTTTTGACAACATGGGAGGTTTCAAGACTCAAATACGACTTATAGAAAGAATCCGAAAATCAAACGACAAAATTATAACAAACTTATGTTGAGGAGATGAAATATTTATTAATATTTACCACTTGTGGGCCTACCTCAGCTAAGGACCAATCCATGGCCTAAAATTTACTAATAATTAGTGGCTGAAAAGATGCTCTAATTAGTTGAGCCTGCACATAGTGACCTTTGAATGGGGCCAACATTGTTTTTTTTTTCAATTTTTGCTTGTACACACTGAAATTCGACATGGCTATAGTAGATGCATGCATTAACAGCGTGGGAGGGTTTTGAGACTCAAATATGTCTCACAAAAATAATTTGAAAATCAAGCGAGATCACCTAAAATTTTCCATTATGCTTCATTGTGAATAAGGAGAAGGATGTATTTGCAGAGATTTGTCAAATCTGAAAGTGTTATTAGTTGATTCTATACTTTATTATTTTGCATTTTCTATTCTATGCAAGTTTCAATGAATCAATTTCCAAAGGGATGCAGAAGTCTCTTGAGCTGGCCGTGTGACCTGTGAATGGGCAAATGTTGATTTTTTTTCAATTTGTGCCTCTACTCACTGAAATTTGATAGTATGGGAGGGTTTTGATACTCAAATATGACTCATACAAATAATTAACAATCGAACGACAAAATTATAACATAAATGTCGAGGAGATGAATTTATTTATTATTACTTACCACTTGCAGGCCTACCTCGACTAAGGATCAACCCACCACTTAAAATTTACTAATAATTAGTGGCCAAAATGATGCTCTAATTAATTTACCTCGCACATAGTGACCTGTGAATGGGGCCAACTTCGGTTTTTATTTTTTATTTTTTTTATTTTTATAATTTGTGCTCGCATGCACTAAAATTTTACATGGATATAATGTTGAGAAATATAGGCCATAGAGATTATGTGATTTCTCTTGTATTAGTAACTACTTGTGAGTACTTTTTACTTCTTTAGATTAGGGTCTTCTTTTACTTAAGCTATGAGTTTTCTTCCTCACCAAACAACTACCAATGCATAGACTATAAAGAGACATAAGACATTGAATATAGGCTATCAACCAGGGCTAAAACCTATCACTCTTTGAGAGGAAAACCCAAAAAAATTATTATTATATAGATTCTAGTTGACGAATACCAAGACCAAGACCCTTGACCTACTTACCACTCCAAGACCAAGACAAAAATATTTCTTGATGAAGTCCTTCCTTGAGTCAATAATAGTCAACCTTCTACTTCTTCCTTCTTCTCGGCTTCTCTTCAACTTCAACTGCTTCAGACCATCACTAGTTTCAGCCTCCTTGAATTAGACCTTCCTCTTGGTGATTCCTTCTAGTTTACTACGACTTCCTCTTAACCTTTTCCTACTTCCAACTCGACTTATCAATAGTACTGTAATTATATTAGGTTCATTCTGCTGCAGCATAAATCTTACTTCCTCACACGTGTAGAGGAAGAACAACCCAAAAAAAACTTGAAAAGGAGCTCGGTTGATACTCTTTTTCCTTCGCTGAAATGACCTTTTTCTGTTGCAGACCTTTGCTAAAATAATTTGTTGTACCTCTCAATTTTATAAACGTAGACCCATACCGAAGATTATTTTCTAAAATCCTACATTCTGATATTAGGCCGAGCTGCCTATTTATAGTGGTTGGAGTCTCATAATTAGCCAACATGATTTCTGCTGAACCGACGTGTCCTTTTTATGAAATTATTATTATTTCTTTGAATCCGACCTATAGGAGGATGCCAATGCTTGTCTTGGAGGGCTATTTGACACTTCTATTGACTCATTAAAAATATAATATGCCCAAGAAGGGTCCTTCATACATGACATAGAGTAAATTTGACTTTTATGACTAGATGACTCAATCCTAAAGGCTCATAATGGGAGCTGTTAGGGTCCTATGATTCATAGGATCAAATGGTGACTGAATATTTTCTTTCAATTCATGATAAATTGTAAATAATATTGCATTTTGCAAATGATTTCCAAAAAATATATAAAAAAAATAAAAAAAATGAAAAGAGGGTATATAAAAGAAAACATAGAATAAAGAATGAAAATGAAAAATGAAAAAAACCCCATGAAAATTAAAAAAAGTGTAAAAATGAGCAAATTCAAATGCCACTAGAAAGAAAAACTTTTTTTACATTGAAAATAAATTAGGGTTTGTGTGCAACTTGTTTAAAATGCCACAATAATAGATCCTTGTTTGAATCATAAAATATAATCATGGTCAAACACATTTGAATTTCTACTTTTAGATTAGAGAATAATTTAACCAAACTGTTTAAACTTGGTTAAAATTAGTTAGGTAGGTGAGGAAATTAATCCAATTGTTTAAGCTAGATTAATTAGTTAAATTTGTAGGTTAGAACCTAGATTAGGACAATCTGTCCTTCAAATAAAAAGAAGAAAGGTCCGCACATTTAAATTCACCCTTAATTGATGAGAATAAGCCTTGATTTTAAAATATTAGGATGTAAAGGGTGAAAATGTAATAGTTTCATGTTTGAAAGAAATATAAAGTTTATCCAAAGTTTGGCGCCACATTATAAATTCAAGAAATTACAAAGCCTCTTGTTGTGTAGCGGTTAAACGTCGATCACGATCCAACCCACGATGAATTTATCACCGAAATCGACAGCTTGGAATATTTTTCGGTCCCCTTCCCTTCCTACCTTTATTGGCGGAGGGGGGGGGGGGGGGGTATGAAAACACGTTTCGCTCCCTCCGGCCCCACACTACGTTTCTACTCCATATTCTTTCACACCCCCCACCCTGCTCAATACCATATACCACCCCCTCCCCTCCCCCCCCCTTGAAAACTGCTTAACCACTTTCCTTTCCCGCCTATAATTCCCCGCACCCACACCACCAATCCCTCAATGACACCTGTCTGACTAATCCTCTTATTCGTTACACATTTAATCCTATCCTAATTACCGTTAAAACCTCCTAATGGTCCCGCACCTCCAACAAATTCATCCATAACCATAAAATCCCATCACCCTCACCCCTTACATCGTTTTGATGCATCTAATTCCACTAAATATTCTATGTAATTTCTCAATTTCACCTCGCAAAGTTAAATTGTCCTGACGCTGAACAAAAATCTAGGGCACCGCTATGTGAGCATTTCCATCATCATCAACCTCGAAAATCAACCAATTTCCTGGGTAAACAACAACACTGTTCAACCTTTTCCCATTATTTAAATTTCCCAAAAATGGCTACAAAGGGTAAGAGCAGTAACATTTCTGACAATCTTATGATTCCCCCACGAATTTATCTTCATCACATCCCCGTGGTTGACCGAGATTACAAAATATTAGAGCCAAAGTGTGAATTCGATTTATTCAAATTACACAAATGGCTCAAAGACAATTTTCTTGAACAAAGCGATGAAATTGGTCTCTGAGAATCCAATCTACCTGTATACATGTTTCCCCAAACTAATCATTTCCCCAAATTTGTCCTGAAATTCCAAGTTGGATATTTACCAAGTCAAAGAGCCATTATGGTGAAATTTTGTTTACAGTTACCCCTTAGACAATTGGCCAAATGTTGTATATCCCTCAGAATGACTCCACCACTCCTTTCTTAGTGGAAGCCTTAAATGAATTATATCAGAAGCTAACCTTTTCCCAAAGATCCAAGATTTTTTAAATCTTCCTACCCGAAGATGCCCAACTACCAAAAAATACACAAGTAAGAAATCATTTCCCTACTCACATGTTTACTAGGATAATATTCATATGAATGGGTAGATGAACCTATTCTAGGTTTTCTTTCCATTTTCAACACTGAAGAAAAGGCCTAAGTGATTTTCAACTTCAGCCAGTTCCTTGCTGACAACATTCATGAACAATTCCTTAAGTTTCAAACTAAAGGAATGTTCAAATATGTCTCCAGTTTGCTTTATATGTTTCTATTTTATCAATCATCCATGTTTCCATTTGCAGTAAAAAATATGAATGAATAGGGAAATACACACTCAGTTATTTTTTGGACTTCCTTAGTGAGAAGGAATTCAGTGGAATATAAATTCAAAGACTTCATTGATCATTTTATTCATCCAGCTACATGTTTTTTAAGAAGTGATACAGAACCCAGGGTCAATGCCGAAATTCAGAAGATTTTACACCTCAGTAAATAGGTCAAGACAGGTGACTGGTATTGGTTCTAGAATTATACTCAAATAAGAGTTTATGGGTGTGAGCCTCCAGCCTACAAACTGCCAAGATATCTCCCAATGAGGATATTTGCATTGGAGTACATCAGGAAAATTATAATCTCAGATGAAGTCCATTTTGTCTCGGCCAAGAAGAAAGCACAATTCAGGATAAAGACTCAGAAAAGACCTTTTATTTGCAACAGTAGGACAATAGGTGAGGAGGCAGATAGTCTGATTACTAGAAGAATACATTTGAGTTTTATGCAAAATATATCCATCCTATTGATCAGATGGATATGCATAGGCAGACAGGGGAAATGACATCTTCTACATTGACAAAAACTACAATGACTGCTTCCAAATTGCAGGTATCCCTTTGCAATATGCAGTCCCAATTAAAGATTGAAAATATTTATTCTTTAACAAAGGATAATAAGATAAAATCCTTGGAAGACTTGGTCATAAAAATTGGATATGACCCAAGTAATGTTAAGGAAACATAAGAAATAATTAAAAATAAGAATGCTAACATAGCAACACTCAGAAAACAATTGAAATTGTCTGGAATTGAGTATCCACAAACTAAATAAATGGGGGAGACATAAATCCAAAATGAAGATATGCTCAGGATAATTATGGAACACAATGCACATATAAGGGAAATTGAAGTAGAAATGGACAAGCTAGTCAAGGAAAAAGAAAAAAAATACACAACTATCTATAGTCCCACTTGATGTAGTACCCTTAAATTGATATCAAAAACAAGAATGGATACAACAGTAGGGGTTTCAACATAAAAAATACACCTAAAAAAAACTTCAGATGCCTCTGGTAAACTGGTAAAATCTATGGAAGAAATTTTTATACAAGGAGATGAAATCAAGAGGTTACAAGGATAAGTAAAGGCCTTACAATAACAACAAGAAAGGCTTGAGACCTCTCATCTGGACGAAGTACAAAAAGCCCACAAAGTCACTCAAAGGATACAATAGTTCGAGAAGGAAACTGCCATGGCTCAAACCTTAGCCCAGGCTAAGGAAAATATATGGATAGATATCAACAAATCCATGATTGAAATATGGCCATCAATACAAATTAAATTGAACAAGATGAGTTAATTCAAAAATCCAGAGAAGCCATTGAAAAAATTAGAGAAAATCTGGGAGAAAAACCAATTGAAGCTACAGATCTCATCAAATTTCTCAAGTCAAAAAACATGCACGAGTTAGAAGAATTGGAGATTGAAGAAAAAAATGAGACTATATTAGAAGTTAAGAAAGTGATAACTAATAAAAATCTCATGTCGCAGTTGGAGGAAAAATGTCAAGTCCTAGAGATTGGTGTCCAGATATCTTTAAATTTTTTTTAGGTGCTCAATAAAAAAGGACTTCCAGGTTTATTAGTGCTGAATGATAAATAAATTAATTTTCCTGATTAAAAGTAGAAATTAATGGCTGTTCCCAAAGATAGTTCCAAATTTGCAGGACTACAGGGAAGTATCACAGGGAAATCCTTCCTAGAGACAATAGAGTTTGATTTGAACATCAGGCATGAGATCAAACACATCTTTATCACTAAGTCCACTTTTGCCAAATATACAGAGGTAGATGAAATTTACAGAAAGTTACTCAAGGTTTCATTCCAATTTGGTGGGACAAATTGTGCGAGTTACTTAATTGAAAGATGGGTTCTATTTTAAGAAGAAAGACAAACAACACAACAAAACTCAAGGGGAAAATCAACAACAGTTTCCACTAAAGTAGTGCCAACAATCCAAGCTGTTCAACTTGTCCTATATTTTTGTAATAAGAGATGTAATTAGTTTTTAATATTCCTAAATTACATCCCGATTTGTTGTATCATGATATTTTGTAAATAAACTTATAAATACTTCTCATTTCTAAGTATGAGGGGTTTTTTTTGCATCCAAGAAGGCTATTGTACATTTTCAAGTTCTAGTGGAATTATCAGTAATACATAAATATTTTTCACAAGATTATTATGTCAAACTGTTGGCGAAGTGCACCTATCGTTGTTTATATGTTTACTTTCCTTTGTTTACCATGCTTATGTGTTTTCATTATCTAAATTATTCAATAGAAAATTGAAGAGCATAATTTGTTTTAATGCACACTCTAGTTCTGGATTTGAATAATTTCAATGTTTTCAAGTAAAATTAAGTAAATGAATTCTTCATTTCTCTTTACTTAATGAAAATTATTTCACCTCTTCTTAGTCGCTTCATTTAAATTTACATAATCCAATTAGTTTGGCTGCCTTGCCCCGTGAAATCTATTTATAAAAGTTGAAACATATCTATTAGTGTAGAATTGTGAATTATAGATAAAACACGCTTCCCTAGACATGTTCTAATCTAGAACAACAGATTAAATAATATACGACTACTTTTCCTAACTAAGAACAAACACACAGAATGGATGAGAGGCTTACTTGGAATCCAAGTGCTTCTAAATGATTCCTTCTGTCGCTTCCGTTGTAGCTTCAAATTCCAGTTGGCTGTGCAAAATATTTCCTGCAAGAATGAACACTAAACAACAGAAGATAGCAATAATACAGATGTCTATTCAAGTTATTTTTCTAAATCAATAAAGCACAAACCATATACATCAACTAAGATCCTGCAATATGGAAAATCAAAGCCAATACAGATGCATATAGGGAAAATTAAGCTGTATTCTTTATTAATGATAGAAGGGAAGGTTACAACCCAATGACTGATTTAGTGTGACCATCTCCAGTAGCATCCCAGCCTCATCACAATGCATATATCTCCAGTAATCTGTCACTCAAATCAATCTTCTCAATGAAAATTCCACCAACATTTCTCTACATAAATTCTTCCTTCTCAAACATTAAGATCTGTGCTCAATTTATAGAGAAGTTGAGGTAGTTTTACAATCAATGACTTTCCAATAATAGGCAAGACATGTTCTAAATCTTGTAGATGTCAAATGGAAACATGGATTCAAAGTTTGACACATGTGAACTCTTCTAGAAGGCACTGGCCAAGTGGAGATTCCGGAACAATGGGAATTTCGTTCCCAATGTCACCAACACACCCACAGATGTCGGGAAGTGATTTGTAGAGCAGCCTTGCATAGGGCTACCTGCATATGCAACACACTTAGTCCCTTTAGAGGCAGCATTGGTGAGCTCTCATATGATATATTATAAACTTGAAACCTTGGAAATATTTGCAGATGAAAGTCTTTGATTGATTTGTCTTGTTCTTTGTCTTAGGGCATATAGAAATTTAAATGTTAGGGGATGATAGAACCTATACATTGGTCCTGGAGATGATTCCCAATTAACTAGGTCATTGGGAATGATGCCCAAATTAACCTATAACAATTCCCCCATAAAGCATGAAGTCAGAATAATAACAACAATATTTTAATTGATATGCTTTACACTGTGTTGGGCTAGAGATGAAGCGGAGTGGCGACCTGCATCAATCTTACAATACATTACATAATGATATATACTCTTGATCATAATTGATGAGGGTCGGCATTCCCATGTTCAACACATAAACAATCTAATAACATGTACATAATTCAGAAAGTCGTCGATATTGGAATGTTGCTCAATGTAGACATGCCTACAGATATAGACCCATGTTCGGATGATGATCTATATGTAACGTCACTGTATAGATTATGCATACAAAAATCCTGAAATCGTAGCCCGGATGGCTGAAACTAGATTCGAGGTCTTCTTATCTCTTTCACTCGATCATTCGAGTACAAGTCTAGCCATGTGAATATATGATTTGTAGTCGAACATGGAAAGACATCGTTTGATTACCAGCCAATGATGTGAGATGTTAACAAATGCGAGAGAACCACCTTTTATGTTAATGGCCCTCAAGGTACTGTAGTACATTTAGTAAGGCGTGAATAGATGATTTGATGTCGAACTACAAACAAAATCTTTGGATCATAAAGTCTGGAAGCAAGGATCTTGTCGATGCTGTAACAAGCCTCATGGTACTGGAATCTGATGTTTCTAATTGAGCTTCCTGGATAATGATTTGTTGTTGATAGGAAGTCACCTTATTGTAGAAGGATATAAGGGTATGACTTTATATATAAATTTTCAGGGATGAGGGTCATGAGAATAAAGGTTTATGAGTATTGCAGAAGGATGAGTTATTCACTGGATGACTTCTCTTGAACATATCGGCGACACTGTGATGAGTTGGCAGCATTGACCCAAAACCGAAGTGAAGGTATGATGAACCATAGGTATGAATGGACTGTCAAGATGATTACCCAACCCAAACAGTCACGAACATGGAATGAAGGAAGTGTCATGTTCAAGAGTGACTTTCTACCATAAAGAATTTTTGCTCACTTTTCCCAAAATTTCCCCGCTCATTTGTCGACTAGTACCTATTTATTTTTTAACAAGCTTGAGGAGGATAACATTTTATTGATCTATAATTCAACCCTTCGAGCGAATAAAGTATCACTATTTAATAATTTAACGAGTCTAGCGATGAATGAAACTCGATTCTTGCCATGATCGACAAACCCGTCGCTATTTTATGTTTTAATGATCTTAACGACAGTGATAGCCTAGTCCTTTTTCATATTTAGAGAGTTTGAAAAAGAGGACGAAATAAAAATCCACAAGTACTTTTTCGTAAATTTGTCACTCAGATCCGAAAAAGTGTAAAATAATATCTGAGAGAACCTCTTTGGTCATGTTTAACCAAGTTATTCCTTTTTCGTAAATAATATATCTTAGTCCGGAAAAGGGTTAAACTTATACTGAGTAGATATCAATTGATTTACTTTTACAATCTCAAAAATACAAGTGCTCAACAATCTTTTCACATTATCGGAGTCTGAAAAGAGCTGAAAAAAGACTCTAGGGGTTCCTTTTTCGCTGTTATCGAAGCTCGAAAAAGAGATAAAATTGTGCTTCAAATCCTTTTTCATTTTTAACAAAGCTCAAAAAATAAGGAGAAAAAGTATGCTTTGTGGTCAAGTCATTACTGAAGTAAATCTTCACGACTAATCTGTTCATCAGTTGTAAGACCTGTTCAAAACAACATCAAATGGATTAAAAATACTCATGATAAAAAAACATAATAAAACTATATTCATAGCAATATATTCAATTTGAAAATAATTAAATGACTATTAAAAGTAGTTTCACTATTCATTTTTACCATTCCATAGTTACCATTTGCATTTTAGAGCTTTGAACCTGATTTTTCCCCCGAACTTCAGCTGCTGATTGTGATCATTTCTGTAGACAGTTTTCGTTGCCATTTGATCTAGTTTAGTGATATAAACCTCATTTTTCCTTTTGTATTCATTTCATTTCCAATTTCTGCAAATGTTCAGGGTTTTAAGGCCCCTAGGGTAAATTCTGCTAAAAAATAGGGCAACGCACCCCTGAATTTCAAAACCTGCATTGCATAGAAAGTACAGTGAAGGTCAGTTGCATACACAACGCACTGTCTCTTGTTAGGGAGTGCGTTGGGCGCAATTTAGATTTTTGTTTCTCTCATTATGCCCAAAATTTTCCTAGTTTTTTGCAATGAATGGAATCTAATGGATCTTATGGTTGTATTTCAGGTTTCCATTAGATTAAAATGATGATTACATGGAGGGAAAGAGAACATGAAGAACATGATATGATTGCCTTAAATGATTCGGGTACAGTAAGAGCCCTAAGATATTGCGGACTGCTTAATTAATTCAAATTGTATGGGATGAGGCAACAAATAGAACCATTGGAGTTATTAGTTCGGGCATGGGATCCAAATATTGAGGCATTTCATATTAAGAACCAAGTGGTTCCTATAACAGTCAAGGATATGTACTTTCTTACAGGTTTGTCGAGGAGAGGCTTGTCCATTTCACTCTCAGGGTCTATTAATGGAGGAGAGACAGTGAGAGATTATGTTTTGCAATATTTCTATCTAGGGGCAGAGCCAAGAAAATATGGAAAGATAAACATCTGAGATGTCAGAGATTTTCCCTTGAGAACTATCCTTTTCACGATCGCAAAACTTGTCAGCATAGTTACACTACATGTAGCGAATAGATCGTATATGCAGTACGCGCTAGACGGTGTATGGAGCCAACAGTATTCAACTGGTCTAAAGCTGTTCTATCTCAGATAAAGGAACAACTAAATAAAGCTAAGGGAGGAAGGAAGAAGAATTTCAGTTATGGTTCTATATTTATATCCTTCTCCTTGGAACAAATTCCACTGATGTATCCACAACATGTGATACTGGATGCGTCTAATCCTAGAGATCCACGGATGTAGAGATGTGTGGAACTCATGGGTAGGCATGCAGGCCAATATACCATTGTGTTCTTGATTGCGTTCTTTGCATGGTTCCGGTGACATATTGTCGCCATTGATGAGTATGCATACGCAGGCGTCCATTTCCGAGGGGATCCATATTTAGCATTACCAGAGGCACTCAGTGGGGTGCAATAGGTAAGAATGTTTTTGACCATGTTTTTGATTTTCCTAAGGTTTATACAATGTTTTTGTATTTTAATGTTTTCCCAAGACTAAACTAAATTTTTGATGTAATGCAGATATTGGTCATGTTCAACCAGTAGCGGAAGCAGAGTGCGAAGCAGATGTGCCAGTAGAGAGGGCTGTTGGGAGAGAAGTCCTTCAGGATCTTGATATGGCTGAGACTCTGACTGAGCTTCAGCAGCACATAGAGGGTTTTACCTTTAGGATTCCAGATTTCCGGATTGAAGAGCTTCATATGCGACTGCAACGACACACTATTGGGGTTCCTAACCACTGGATGCGGTTACTTCGTAGATATCTAGATCTATAACATGTTACCATGAGCACCACTAGTTTACTTGTGACATTTTACATACATTTTGAGGTCAGATGACCAATGTGTCTTGGGCACAAATTTTTGTAAAATCCTATAACTATCTATCTATATGATTTCAATGTTTTCCTATGTTTATTGTGCAATCCTATTCAATGATGTGAATATTTTCTTTACATATGTTGAAAATGTCTGTCTAAAACTTGATTAGTTAATTAATCAGTTAATGTGTTCAAATTTATGGAAATGTGTTGATATTGGATAAAATCAAAGTGTCTTTCCAAAAGTCAAACTCTTATGAACAATATATGCAATGTTGGATTTCTAACATTATAAACACTAGTAAGTTGTAATACCACAAGTTGTGAGTCTAACCTTATGATGATATGGTTAATACCAAATGAAATGGCATCAAAGAGAGGTTCGATCAACGCGCTATACTCAATGATATTGTTCGTTGATATACCAATACAAATCCCTTGAAAACTCAATAACTCGCCGTTCAGATCAAAAATGGTCCATGCTGCAGAGGATCAATTCTGCATACTATGACTAGCACCATCAACATATCCATCAAAGGGTTCCGAAGATTCAGACATCTGCGATGAAATGTAAAGTGGATTACTAACGTCAAGAAAACTCTAAAAGGAAACTAAGATAGTGCATGCAAATAAAAAACACATATATACAATATAATACAAAAAATTACTACACTCATGATTAAGCATAGTAACGTTTCAAATACAACCCATTTCTAGGTTGTGCCAACAGAATTCCATCGTAATCAACCAACTCATAGGCACCCTTAGCAAGAACTATTTTGAAAATGTAGGGGCCATGCCATAATGGCTCAAACTTTCCTGTACCTATTACATAAGCTTCTTGATCGTAAAGAAGGACCAAATCGCCCTCTGAGAAAATGCGAGGCTGGAAACTTTTGTCGTGTTGCGCCTTTATACGTCTCTTATGCGCTTCGTTTGCCAATTGGGCTTCACGACGCGTTTCATCAAGATGAATGAGGTTAAGGAGACACACTTCTTCTTCTGAGGTGTCAGGTAACAAGTCAATCACGAGTTTTAATACCAGTATTTCACATTGGATTGGTAAGACAGCTTCTAGACCATACACCAATTGAAAAGGAGTAAAGCCAATTGCGTTCCTCACCGATGTCGATACGCCCACAAGGCAGAGTACATGATAAAATGCCAATTTATTTTATGAGCTCCTATCATTCGTTGAAGCATACATTTTAGAATATTGTTGATAGCTTCAACTTGTCCATTTGATTGTGGATAATAAGGAGTAGCATTATCATGTGACAACCCTAACTTGGGAGTTAATTTAGCCATCATGTGATTGCGAAAGTGCTTCCCATGATCTGTAACTATAGCCCGTGGGATCCCAAACCGTGCAATAACATGATTAAAGAAAAACAATGCAACTGTCTGTCTTGTGTTGTTGAATGTAGGCATCGCTTCGACCCATTTGGTAAAATAGTCGACTGCGACAATAATATAACCGTGCCCCTCGAAAGAACGAGGGTTACAGGTCATGAAGTCAATACCCCATTTCGAAAATGGTCCCATAGATACAATAGGATGCATTTGCGCTGGCGGTTTGCATTTTACGATAAAAAATCTGGCATGCATGACAACTTCTGACCACGAGGATGCAATCTCAAAAAATAGTAGGCCAAAAGTAACCGACGCAGAGTATCTTCTGCGTGGTAGCATAACCAGATAAATTTCCACCATGAGCTCCAGCATGACAATCATTTAACACTTTTTCGGCCTCCTCATGAGTGAGGCACCTCCTTAAAATGGTATCGACACCACGATGATAAAGTGTATCGCCGACGATCAGATAATCTTTGTCTTGGTATCGAATACATCGCTGTTCAGAGCGAGAGGTATCAGGCCGAAACGCTCGGGTTTGGAGATAAATGATGTAATCCCAATACCAAGGATCAGATGATCCGATCAGAAACAGAGACACATCAGGAATTGATGGTTTCGACCTAGTTTCATTATTATTAGAGGGAAGGTCATAGAGAAGCTTAGCCAAAACTAAAGACTTCTTTGACTTGGATTTGATGAATTCCAAATCAAATTCCTACAAAATGATGATCCATTTTGAATATTCCCCCCCAAGAAATTGACGTGATAAGATATAAGTCATGGGGTTTCAATCTGAAATGATATTAGTTTTGCGGAGCAGGATGTAATGGCTAAATATTTGGACAACTTGAACAGCTGCCAAGGAAAGCTTTTCTACGTATGAATACTTAACTTCCGTATCATTGAGATTATGACTCAAATAATATATCGGATGTTAAATTCCCTTTTCTAATTGGACCAATACCATAGAAACGGTTGTTTCGGCCGTGGCGATATATAGGAAATAATCATTTTGATAATTAGGGGGATACATTAATGACGCTCAGACAAGTGTGTCCTTGAAAACATCAAAAGAAGCTTGCGCAACTTGGTCCCAATGGAAGGGAACCCCTTTTTTCAATAGTCGAGTAAATCCTTTAGCCATTTTGGAATAGTTTGGAATGGACCTTCTTAGGAAGTTAGCCTTTCCTTGAAGTTTCTATATCTGAAGTAAGTTTGAAGGCATAGGAAAATCAAGAATGGAATGAACCTTCAATGGGTCGATTTCGAATTCCTTCTTTTGAGACTACGAATCCAAGAAAACGACCAGAACCAACACAAAACACACATTTATGTGGATTGAGGCATATTTTGTAGTGTCGACAACGTAAGAAAATGGCTCTCAAATGCATCGGGTGATCAGACCGATTTCGTGAATGCGCTGGTAAATCATCTAGATACGGTTGAACAATGTGTTTGATGTCATTGAAAGCATAGTCCATTTCTCTTTGAAAAGTTGCCCCAACGTTATTTAAACAAAACGGTAGGTTTTGATAAGAGAATGTGCCCCAGGGACAGATGAATGCTGTCTTATGTTGATCCTCTGAGTGGATATTGATTTGGTTGTAGCCAGAAAATCCATCCATGAACGAAAAAATTTCACATCCAGCACAATAGTCAATAATTTGGTCGATAAAGGGAGTAGGATAGTTGTCTTTTGGATAAGAAAGATTGACATCCTGATAATTGATGCACACTCTAATGGTTCCTTGCTTTTTCATGACAGGAATGATATTGGAAACCCACTCAGTTAGTTGAACAAGGTATATGAAACTAGCACACAAATTTTTTTCAACTTCTGCTTTGATGGTAGCGGCTTTCTTTGGATGAACAGGACGAAGCTGTTGACGCACTAGTTTGACATCAGGATACATATTAATAGTGTGTTCAACAATACTAGTATCTATGCCCGACATTTCCTCGTAAGACCAAGCAAATACATAACGAAATTCACTAAATAGAGAGCGGTATGATTCAAGTTCTGATGGAGAACAAGATACACCGACATGAATATTTTCTACAATGCTAGGTTTGGTCGAAATATCGATAGAAATGGTTTCTAGGGAAAATTTTAGGGGCAAATTTTAGCCCAAAGGAAAATTTTAAGGGGTTTTAAATTTTGATAGGGTGAATTTTTTATATAAAACCCATTTTCTCTAGTTTTTTAAATTAGCCCTATAATTATTTTAAAAATAATTAATTATTAAATATTAGCCGACCAAAATAAATGTCCATAAAACTGAAAAAGCGAAATTCGCTCCCGATTTTCTTTGGTTGGAGCAGATTTCAATGACATTCGCTCCCGATTTTCTTTGGTTGGAGCAATTTGCAATGATGTTCACCTGGATTTAGTGGGTCAGAGGGAGGTGTTTGAGTGATTCGCCCCATTTTTTGACTGGTTGGGGCTTGGAAGTTAGAGGTGCAATAAAAATTTCGCTGGATTTACTGGGTCAGAGAGGTGGTTGGGGCTTGGAGATCGATGGAGGTGGAGATCTGCCATAATACATTGACTGATCGGCGATGACAGGCTCAGCTGCACAGTGCAGGCATTTACGAGGGCAACTAGAGTACCAACTCCAAGGTCCAAGTCTCGATAGTCCATTTCCCGAATCCCCAGTGCCATGGAGATAAACCCACGCCGCGAGGACATTAGGGGATTTTTGAGGTCTAAAATGGGCCTCCTAAGGAAATTATAAAATAATAGTGGAAATAATAAAGTAAAATTTGATGACATCATAAAATTTTAGAGGGAAAAAAGAAAAAAACTACTTTTTTCAATTCATATTTTCAACTTATATCCCAAAGTTTTTACTCAAATTTTGAGTGGGAGTACTGGTTGGATGCGGAATTTAGTTCCTCATCCAAGGAGTACCCATGTTGCATAATTTCGATGGACCTTGCTAAGATAAAAATGAGAAATACATGAAAAACATGATTACAAACACATTTTTTCATGTATTTCTTATTTTTTGCTTAGTAGGGTCCATCAAAAGTATGAAACATGGGTACTCCTTGGATGAGGAATTAAATTTTTCATCCAACGAGTACCCCCGCTCAAAATTTGAGTAAAAACTATGGGAGATAAGTTGAAAATACGAGTTGAAAAAAATAGTTTTATTATTTTATTATTTTTTAATCTTTTTACCCTTTTACTTAAAAAATGGTGAATCATCCCCCATGGTTGACATCATCATCTTGAATCCTATTGGTTCTTATAAAGTTTATTTTGGTTGTACATTTTTCTTAGGAGGTCCATTTTAGACCTCAAAATTACCCTAATGAGGAGCTAGATCGATGGAGGTGGAGATCGATGGAGATCTAGACGCATTTTCCATTGACCGATCGGCGATGACAGGCTCAACTACATAGTGCATGCATTTACGAGGGAAACTAGAGTACCAAGGTCCAAGTCTCAAGATAGTCCATTTCCCGAATCCCCGGTGCCATGGAGATAAACCCGCGTCGCGAGGAGGAGTTTGGGCAGTGGTGTTGGCCCTTGGTTACAACTTGCAACTATAATTGTATATTTTTTTATAAATTTGCTGAGTCCTAATGCTTCAAGTCACAAGTGTGCTATGATTTCTTTGGCTAGTCTAACAGCGCTCTGAAACTGGTGATTGCTTCAAAGTTCAACGAGTCCAAGTGCGGTGAATGTGGGTGCTCTGTGCTAGTCAGTGGTGAATGCCGAAGAACACACAAGAAGTTTCAGAGGTTCAATGTGTGAAGAGTGAAAATGTTCCCTTGATGCGGTTTAAATTAAGTGGGATTTCAGTTGATCTCTTATGAAAGGCATTCTCTGAGAACAATTCCGGAGGTAAGTGTGATTTTCAGGTTTTGAAATTAATATATTAGTCAAAAAGTGTTGGCTTTATCTTTACAAGACTTCTTACAAGATGGCTATAATCTTGTTACAGCCTCTGCTTGATGATTTTGTTGCTTTTTGTTGCTAGCCTCTGGCAAATGACAATAATGTCTCATCTCAGACTTTGAAGAAAATCAAGTATTTAGACAAATATGCAAATGTCTACACTAAATTCTATCGTGGATGGCCAACTGAGTGAATCAAGTGACACATCCTGTTACAATGAGATGTTCAGAATTGGTATTCTTTTAGGAAAAGGTGACTCACATCAGCTGAGTGTTGTTGGAATTTTAAATTCCTTTCCTGATTGGTCCTCCACTTCCCTTCATTTCTTTCCACTATGAAAAACACATGTTGGTTGTACAAATGGAGAATTTGACCATTGAGATGTCGTGATGTTCCAGGAGCCTAGAATATATTTGATGTTAAGCACCTCCAGTTGTTTTAATTATGGTATTTAAACCTGTACACATACAAAGGAGGGCTGAAGGTTTAAGGACTCTACACAATAAAAGTTTTCTTATGGAGTTCAATTTGCAATCAAGGAGCAAGGAACAAAGTGAAGTGGATATGGAAGCGTAGATTAGTACTAGAGTGAATGAGCTAGATGATGTATTTGGAATTAATTATGAGTGTTCCCTCATCAAGAAGTATAATCATCATGAGGTGCCAAACTGAAGGACTGTGGGACATTTGGAATTTATGAGAAAATGTCTCAGGCAATGTAGATTAGTAATGAAAAATATTCTGGAAATGTGCAATGGTAATAATGGAGACCAATCCAAAACATGGTAAGACATTACTAAGCACAATTAATGTACAAGCATACATGCATCTCAATATTAGTGATCCATATTGAAGTTATGTGATTGAACAACAATATTTTCCTAATGGCAGAGTAAGTAATGTTGAAGGACCACAATATCCGTGTGAATGATAGAAGAGCCTACATCGAGCCTTGTATAACATATGAACAAAGCAAAAGAATGTTATGTGAGATAAAAGGATGTAGTAGAGTGCGAGTGAGTGCATATGTGAATTAGATGCAAAGAGCGGTTGTGAGAGCCAGTGAATAAGAAAAGGTTGAGTGATGTTATACATACTGTATGAGTGGGATGAGAGTTATCAGTGATATTGAAGAGGAGAGAGAACCAAGGGATGAGTTATAAGGATATTGATGAAGATAAGGGAGCAGAGGGCTTCTAAGCGTGTCTATAAGGACATCCTCTAATTCTAGCCACTCTTGCTCATACTTGAAATCTACCCAAGCAAGGAAATCCATGAAAGATTTATTGGCACTGATTAAACTCTAGTGTTTTTTTTTGAAATTGTGATTTTTTCAGAACTCAGAAAACTTGCGATTTGTTTGGGTTATTTCTTGGGATGGGAAAATCAGAAAAAATAAACATATTCCAATATTTTGGCAAAATTTTCATCATTATTATAGAGAATATCATATGGAAGGAGATATCCCCCTTTTTGTTGTATGGTAATATGGTAGGCGACCTCTTTTTTATTAGTTTGTTTGAAGTCCCTATTATAGGACATGTTCATAAACCATATCATTAGATAATGAAATTTAAACCCAACCAAGTATCTTTGCATTCCCCCATGCATATGACATAATTCTATACTCTTTTTAGGGAAATCTGCAGGTTGCTAGGGCTAAATGGGTCCCTCTGTTTAATGTCCCTTAGCCTATTTCCACCTTATTTTAAACCCTTCCTCAGCAGGTTTCCCAAGTAGATTGATATAATATAGACATTGGGTGACAACCTCATTTTTATTCCTTAATGCAAAGGCTACTTGTGGGGGAGAGGATATCCAACTCTTATAAATTTGAATAACTTGTAAGGGAATTGGAGTGTTCTCCTCTTATCCAAAATTTTTTGTTGAAATTATTCCTTGCAACCTTATGAGATACAACCCAATCCACTTGGTTGGATATAAAAGAAACAAAATATCTTAATTGTACATCCCCCATGAAATTATTGGTGTTCTAGAGAATGCCATGGAATAATAAAATATTATGTTGATCTAGCTCAGAAAAGAGGTTCTTCTCCTTGGGAATGTACTAAGAGTAAGCCATGAGAAAAGTTAGAGCATTAGTGATTTCAAAATACTTGTTAGTCATTAATTCAAAGAAGATACATATATAAAAGGTGTAAGATGATAAATGATCTAGTATCTACTATCAATTCCTCTGTTCCTTTAGTGGGCATATATATTGGGTCATCCTCTAGTAGTGGAAGGTTCTGTGGCTGGAGTCAAACATAGTGGTGGGTACTGAGTCTAGTACAGGACTTTGTCCATCCTGTAGTGGTTGGTTAAGGACATCCTCTACTGCCAGCCACTCCTGCTCATACTTGACATCTACCCAAGCAAGGAAATCCATGAAATATTTATTGGCACTGATTAAATACTCCAGTGTTTTTTTTGAAATTGTGATTTTTTCAGAACTCAGAAAACTTGCGATTTGTTTGGGTTATTTCTTGGGATGGGAAAATCAGAAAAAATTAATATATTCCAGTCTTTTGGAAATTTTTTTCTGCATTATTATATAGAATATAATATTCATTGACATTGAGATGCAGGGAAATAATTATACATTGAGGAAAAATTTGCAATCTGTTTTTCTTCAGAAGCTTATGACTCATGTACTTCTTTCCAGATGGGTGGCTACTATGAGCAGCTTCTTGAACTCTTATGCTGTTTTCACAGATAAGTCTGCCCTGAACAAAGCAAGTTTGTTTCTCTGCGATAACACATTGCATCAATGGTTTAAATATAGAAAAGGTTTTAAGGTAGTCTTACCTAGAATCTTTTAATTTCTGACGTTAGGGATGAGGGTGAAGTAGAAGGAATTTATTTGTTCTTTAAATCTGCATTACTTCCTTGATTCTTCCACATAGCTTAAGAGGTCCCTATTGAGATATTTCCATGCTTACTAAAAATGTGTTGAGAACTTGTATGGACTCTAGACTAGGGACTTTGTTAGGAGGAAAAGCCATGAACTGGGAGAGATCCAGAATTTCTCACCATTTCTTTAAAGTCTGGCTGTGAGAACCATATAGTGCTATATTTTAAATGACCTGGACCAAGTGCTTGAGAGTTTGATACTGAGAGTAGAATCGTCTTGTGATTGGATAGTGCACTTGGGATGATTGTAGAATTTAGAATTACTCAGAGAAAAAGGAGCTTTATAAGAGAAACCTATCAAGTCTTTCCACAATGAACCCTGGCCCTAGCTCTGTATTGCTCCAATTGAATTTTCCATTAAAAATTTCCTATTCTGAAATAAGGTCTTCAATGGTCCTAATGGTTAAGAACATGTTGGTTTTTTTTCCATTTCACTTATTAAACCTATAGAAAGGGTCCATTCTATTGATTAAACAAGTGTAAAGATACCGTTCCATTGATTTACCCTCCAAAGGGTCCATTCCGCTGATCAAACCCATTAGATGATTTAATGCTTGCAATTTATTTTTCCCATGATTGTTCCATGCATGTAAACCCAAATAATTGGCCCACCTATCAATGTGGCCCACTTGGTGTCTTAGTGTAAGAACACTCTTAAAAATCCTTAGCTCCTCGTCAAGCTCATGAAATATTACTTGCAATGATTCCAAATTGTTTTGAAAATTGTTCATCTAGGAAAATTAAAGGAATTTGCACCTATGATTGAATCATAAATCATTAGGGACTTGGATGTTGTGTATATGTGAAGTTTTTTCTAGCCAATGCTTGACAACTACCTCATAAGGAGCTTCTCCTTCATTTGTCCTTGCAAGCCATTTAGTCGCTAAAAGCGTCCTTGGAGCTTGGCTGTTAATTAGCCCAAGCCCTCCATACTCTCTATGGAGGGTGTAAATGTCACTAGTAACTCTGACTAGTTTCCTTCCTCCTCACTTTTATCATGGAAAATGATAGAGGATATGTTTCAACTTCTTATAACCAATTCATCAAGGGGAATATAAGTAAAAGAATCACTAGTAACTGACTCGTTTCCTTCCTCAATTTTATCATGGAAAATGATAGAGGATATGTTTCAACTTCTTATAACCAATTATTTATAACTTGAGGGAGAGGTGTTTTGCAAAGGATGATTAAAGTTGTTGTAATATTTTGTTGTTTTGTTTAAAGCTTTCAAGTGTTCATTAGGTGATTTGTAGATATGAATTAATTTAGTGGAAATTTTTATATATTTTACATTTGAATGATGTTCTTTGTTTTATAGATGATGACTCATGATGTTATTGTTTTGTGTATAATGATTTATTTTTGCTTTTGGGCTTGGGCTTTGGCACAACATTTTAATAAAAAATTGCATAATGGTTTTTGTGAACATTACACTTATTTTACTTTGAAAGCTACTTACAAATCTAGTAATTCTCAACCCTTGGAAACTATTGATTCAGGTTTCTAGATCGATTTGAAAATTTACTTCTGGAATATTCAGTGAGATGTCAAAAGCTAATCCTGGGAAGAAACTATCAAGGAAAATTGATGTATTATCATAATTTAAAAAGTATCAATCCAAGAATACAGATTCTCTTCATGCTTCAAGCTCCTTTGAACAATCTGTTACTGAGAGATATGTTAAATCTTGTGAAAATGCATCTGATATCCATATGATGGATGAAACAATAGGTTCCTCAAGTGATCAAGGTGAGATAAATGCAGTTTCAATAGAAATTATTGATGAAAATGTTAAATATATTTCCTTGGAAGGTGACACAAACCATTCACGGAAAAGGAAAAAAGGCCAGTGGACCGTAGGGAGAAAATTCCAAGATGATTGGGTGTTAATTTTTCCATTTATTGAAGAAATACCTCCTACAAATGAGGATTTATGAGAAGTTAAATGTATTGCGTGTAGTTAGAAAATTTGCAAGCTAGTGAAATTTCAATGAAGCTAGATACAATACAAAAGCATGCAGGAAAGGTTTATGAAAAGAAAATTATAAATGGTAAAGAGAAATCTTTTGTCAGATGGAAATCTTTGGAGGAATGTAGACATATGCAATGTGTGGAAGAATACAAAAAATATTTAATAAGTAAGAAGAAACTTGAGGCAAGTGGAGGAACCATCATATCTCAATTTGAAGAGACGATGGAAAGAAGTTTGTTATCCAAGACGATACAATTGAGCACTGTATTTCACATCTTATGTAAAGGCCATCCTATGACAGATTATGCAGATCACATGAAATTTCTATCTTTTCTTCACGTGCCAAACTTTCTATCTTCTCATTGGTCCGTAACTAGTGGTTGGGAATGGGCAAGATATCTAGCTCAAGTAGAAAATGACGATTTGAAATAGGGGATTGCAAATGATAGGTTTTTGGCATTGTGTTTGGATGAGGTTACAACTATTGATAATACTTAATGGATCTGCATGAGCATTTATATGGTTAATGACCATATTAGGAATTCCTGTCTACTTGGGATTAAAAATATGAGAGAGACTTCTACAACTGGAAATATTTATGAACTTGTTATTAATACTTTGAAGGAAAGTGGTATGGATCATTTAATGATTGCAAAAAAGTTGGTATGTGTTGGAGCAGATGGAGCATCGGTAATGCAAGGACAAAGGAATGGTCTTTGTGTTAGACTACAACTATCAGATTCGCCATATATGCTTAATATTCATTGTATGGCTCATAGGATGAATCTTGCATTTAAAATAGTAAGCAAGTTTCCATCAGTTTCAAAAGTTGAAGATCTTGTACGTGAGACTCATGCATACTTTTCTCGTAGTCCCAAACGATATTTAGAGTTTCAACAATTTTCAGATGGTGTTATAGATGGAAAAAAACTACTGAAAGATGTTGATACAAGATGGATCTCATTAAATGGACCAGCTCAAAGACTATTTAGTGAGTTCAAATATTTGGTAGGATCGATGTATGAAAATCGCTACAATGTAGACAAAGCTCAAGATCTTCTTTTTCGACTAACTGATATAAAAACATTATTGACATTGGCTGTAATTCTTCCTATGCTACATGAAATGAATGTCCTCGTGAAAATGTCTCAGAATTGAACAATGTATATTTTCGAATACACAAATGCGAGAAAGTCAACATGCCTTGCATTGGATAATTTGTATATGATGCCGGACTCTTTTACTGGTCTAGAGTTTACAAGTTGGACTAAGATCATCAATATAGAAAATACTGAAATTTTTTTGACGTTTGATGAAAAAGGGATACTATGTATCATAGTGCATGGGTATATGGTCCCCTTTCATTATATTAGTAAGATGGGACGAATCACCAAATATTTCCCCGTGTCAAGAGACCAATTTGATAATATTGTGATTTCAGTGAGACAAAATTTGATAGAAATTGCAAGATCACTATCATCAGAGATAAGAGAACGATTTCCTTGAGATGAATTGTTGGAGGCCATGTGTGTGGTATACCCTCAATATTGGAACAATTTTCAATGTCCAAGAAATTTAAAAGCCGATTTTCAAAAGAGATTAAAATGTTTAGTAGACCACTTTTGCAAGAAAGTCTCGATACATGGAGAACAAATTGAAGGTATTTTAGATTCATCAAAATTGTATCAACAAGGTGGACACTTTGCTAAAACAATGTGGAAGCAATATCCTTTTTTGGAGAATCCTAATGAAAACGGTGCTATAACAAGATTATGGAATACTTTAAGTGCTAGCCAATACCTGCAAGAAAACATATCAGAATATTTCAAATTAGCAGATTTGTGTCAAACCATGATTTTGGGATCAGTGGAGGAAGAGAGAATGTTTAGTGCACTATCATTATTGAAGTCAAAGTTGAGGAACAAGCTTGATAAACATGTGGATACATGTTTAAGATTATATGTAACAAAGTATGACGTTAACAATTTTCGATATGAAAGAGCACTAGCGTTTTGGTGATCAGATTGTGATAGAAGGGGAGAAAACAATATAACAAATTTATATAATGAACTTGATACAGAACATAATGTTTTGGAGGCTCATAATGACAGTACATCTGGAGAAGATCATGTTCACAATGTAGAAAATGATGACCAAGATGAGAACTAGGAAATTGAAATACCCTAGGACACTTATTTTGGTATACATGTTTCGTTGATCATGCAAGATTACTATATGTCAAATTCAGGTAAAAATGGGTTCTATATTTTTTATTTTTCATTATAACATTGCAGCTACATTTCTTTCATGCGTGTTATTTTAATATTGATGTTTCATATTTAATCCTTACATTGTTTGTTTCTTATTTGTGATAGGAAATGAAGCTGGATTTGATGATTCCGGGACCTACTTCTTTCACATAGATAGTGTTTGACTAGTATTAAATGATAAATAAATAATTTAACAAGACTAACACAAAGCATCAATGGGCTCATTCAAGTACATGAAACTACCTTGATGTTTATCTCTGACATCTTGGAAAATTTTAATGGTATATATGTTGCTTGTGTTTGGGGAATTTTGTTGAGTTTCGAGTTTTATATTTTCTTGGAAAATAATTACTGATATTTGGAAAATGTGTGATTTTATATTGGTATTGGAAACAAAGCTGGTTTTGATCTTTGATTGGAAATGAAGTCGGATTTGTTGAAGTTGGGACCTATTTGTTTTCACATAGATAGTGTCCTAGTATTAAATGATAAATAACTAATTTAAGAAGTCTAACGCTAAGCAACAATGGGCTTATTAAAGTACATGAAATTGTGTTGATGTCTAGCTTTGATATCTTCGAAAATTTTAGTGGTTTTTTTGTTGCTTGTTTAGAGGATTTTGTTGAGTTTGAAATTTTTGGTTTGTTTTGGTCAGATATTTTTAGTCCCTTGAATGCTTATGGGTCTCATATCACACATAGATCGATAGATCTAGTTTTATTATTATAATCATTATTGTTTTCTTTATATATTTGGTGGTTTGAGGAAAGATATTTTATTTCCTTTCACTTTGTGGCATGATTTCGACATCTTCACCTTTTAGAATATAGTAAAATATTTTTCTTATTATAGATTTTTCTTGGAAAAGAATTATTGATATTTGGAAAGGGAAATAAGCCCTGGGTAGCTAAGCAAAGAGAAAAACGATCTATGCACTAGGTTCCTGCGCATTCATCGTAGGAAACCTATTGGCATGAGACCAACATTCCTTTTATGCAATTACACTTTTGATACCAAGGCAGAGCTGAGTTCGTTGACCTGGGAAGAACAGTGGTAGTTGATCATAATGCCAAGGATATTAGAATGTTGGTTTCATAAACAACTGGCCATGCCACCAATGCTGGTGGAACCAAAGGAACCACATCAGCTTACACATTGCAGGATACTAATTCACAATACGTTACATCTTCTTCCTTCTTGCTCTTGACATATGAAAAATACTTGAGCTCCTCCAAACAAGTAGTAACTTGTGGTGGGATAGTGAAAGTCACTCCTCACAGGCTAAGAGCACTTGCAAAACGCCAGGTATAGATTCATAATAGCCCAATGCTTAATTTTCCTATTATTTCAAAAATTTATTAATGTGTGCAGGATCTAAATAAATTTTATGTTGATGAAGGTTGATTACATACTGGGAGGTAATCCTATGAGGATGTCATACATGGTTGGATATGGTTTCCTCTATGGTTGGATATGGATAGGGTTCTAAGCGAGATTGACAATAAGAAGCTAGAGTGGGTCCACCCATCTACAGGAAGTTAGGGAAGCTTGAGACCATATGGCCAAGGGATAACATCATTACCTGCTTGTTGCTTGGTGGACTATGTTGGAATTTGGGTAGCTTAAAGGAATTTTTGAGAGGTGAAAACCCACCAAAAGGAGTTGGTTGGGAAAGTTACCCAGGTAGTTGGAGTTTTGACCCAAAGATGTGGGTTTGGACCCAAGAAAATTAATTATTTATTCTAATTTAAAAACTGTCATGATCATAAAAACTGTCTTCAAGGGGTATAGTGCCTTTTATTAATGTCACGTGAAGAATTCTAACAGCAGACATCCTTCCTATCTGGTTATGTGGTGTACATGTCTTAAGATATCAACTGATTTCATCAAAATTTACTTGTAAAGACCTTCAAGAGAGACACTTGCAACTTTTCTTGGCTCACTGAATTGTATCGGTTTGAGTTGTATATACATATATACCAATCTTGACATTGAAAGTCTACATAGAACTTATACTACAAATTGTATCTTCTAAGGTCACTGTAGCTATATGATAAGCTTGGTGAGCCTTCGCTCTCGATATCCTTTATGTTTAGAAATAATCTAGGGAATATCAGTTCCTATGATTAAGTCCTTTTAATATACTTATGATTAGGAGGTGGTCTTATGGTGACTGATGTCACTTATTATAGTCTTAAAAATAGTATTTTCTATATATATGCCTAGAATAAAGGGTCTTTAGCACCAAATTTGATGTGACATAATACTGTAATATTAGTGAAATACTTTCTCCAAGATGATGACATGAAGGAGAGTGATGGCTCAGTTTATAATTATTGGATTTGAGTTTATTTTATGCATAAAATGGGTTTCAGTCCTCTTGAAACAACACATAACATAAATTTATGAAACAACACACAATTCAAATATTTTGGAGTGATTTTAGAGCATGTCAAGTGTGCTCAGAAATTTGATATATATCCCAAGAAGTTTGGTCTAGAGTGAGATTATTTTCCACCTATTCAGATTCTTCTAATGGAGATTAGACCAGGACCTTCATTGTTCTGCCTTAGGTTACACAATTATCCTTTCAGTCCTCTAGAACAAATAACATCTTTGCCATTTGTGCTAGTGTATGTGCCCAAAATAATTGAGCCTTAAGCCTATATAATGTTATTTCCCCATCCAAAAAAATCCCATGTAGGTCTCATCTATATGTAAAATACATTGATCAGCTAGTATCATACATTGATCAAATGCATATGAAGCAACCTGTCTACTATTCTCTGTTTTGCATGTGTCAATGAGAATTATACCTTAAGTGTGATGATGCCTTTTTGTTCTGAAGCTTCTTGCTATCAACAATATACCACAAGGTTTAGGCTTGTTGATGCCTTTTAGGATCCCTTTAGGATGTTGGCCTTGTTATGGAAACCACTCATTCAAGCAAACTCTAGAAGATCTTTGTGCTTAGCGAAACTGTATTATCTTCAGAACTTACTCACCACATGTATACTTCAGTTAGGCCCATAGGAGGACTATCACGAACACTTTAGGATTATTTTCATACAAAAGGTTATTGTCACAAGGGTGTTGTATCAAAACACTGCAATGATAGTCTTAATCAACTGTTGCAGGGCAATGATGAACCTTGAGGCTTACTGCTGCAATAAGATAAAGATATTGTATACAATGAGACTTCTTGACAACACAACTACTGTGGAAATGATGAGATATTAATTTTGATGCCCTTTCACTTCTTCAACTTAAATATGCCAAGTGAAAGTAACACATGTCTTCACTTAGGTCATTACTTAAACTGATATCTTTTCACTGAGGTAAAATGATTCTCAAAACGTTATACTGAAACTTCTCTTCCTGACAAACCTCTCTAGTGATGGAAAGTGTCAAATTGGTATTTAATGCGCTTTGTGAGTTTTTGAGAATATGATCTTGGTTGTATGTTGGGCTTGTCGGTGCTCGGCATTACTGGTGGGTTTTATGATTTTAGTGGGGCATTGCAGATTGCAAGCTTGTGAGAGTGTCGCTGAGAGAAGTTAAAGGGTGTTGGGTGTAACATTATCTGGTACAATATGTTGAATTTGGTTTAAGAGTTTTTGTCTGAAATTATCCCTATTGACGAAAATGGTGTGACCAGTTCACCTTACTAATATTAGTTGTAACTGTGGTTAAGATGGTTATGCCCAAATTGCTCAATAGTGGTAGTCACTTGCATTTTTTATCACCAATTGTAGGATTGCTGCTATATCTAGGTGTAACTAGGTGAGGTGATGATGAAAAGTGAAACCTACTATAGGGTAGGTTAACTTTCATTTTATCAATATTAACCTGCAACTTCAAAATCATGTCGGAGTTGCATGGTTCATATACCCGAACCTTCGATCCTAGGACCTATGGGTTATGGCACACCATTTAAATATATATATCGGAATAAAATAATCCATAAAATCCATGGTCTTTGACCAACACATGCGGCCCTCTTTTGAACCCTTATCATCAGAATATGTCGGAGGAAAATAAAATAAAGTAATAACATAAACCTTTGAATTTCAGACAGCGGTCCCACTTTGACGTGCTTAAAGCCGGAACTCAAACAGATTACAACACAGTATTTTAGTCATATCGCATCCATTTAAGGGTTTAAAACCTCGAGCCATTTTATTTGCGAAAGCCGTCGATTTGCGATCATACGGTTGTCGCTCCACAAAAACCACATAAACGTTAATGAAATAACGTTGAGGCCCCACTGTTATTGCCAGCACAACTTACACCAATGATTCACTCCTGCTATTCATCCAACATATATCGCATAATATAGATGCATTCTACTTAATGTTTTAAACCTCTGCGCAACTTCCCACGTGATCGCCGTTGGATCTCCAATGTTTACAATCGAACGGTCATCACATTCAATTAGTCCCCAGAATTTAACAATCAAAAGTCACGCGAAAAAAATTGTTTCGCCTCCGTGAAGTGTTGTGATCCGATACAATCGCGTTAAAATTGAATAAAACCACTTACAACCTGAAGGCTACACGAAAACCACTTCTATACTCCAACCATGTAATTCCGCTTCCGCTTCGCCTTCATCACGTGGTTCCACATGTGTGCAGTTTCCAATCGCATGGTTCCAAGTTAATTGAACATTGGAACACTTTAAACGAAAACTATGTCGAGCTATAGATTGGGCCTGGTTCCAAATCATATGGTTCCACACACAGTTTCTCTATGTATACAACCATTCGTTCTCCATACAATAACACATTCAACGATATCATTTTAATTCTGCCACACAACAACTCATTTTATGACATTATTGCACTGGATCGCCATTGATCCTTACAGTGATCGATGGTCGATAAAATAAGGAATAACACGACATTGAACTTATAAACGAATTTATAAATAACCCATATTCATACACACAAAAATCAACATGAAAATATTTCTATTATATACCAGACTCACTTACAAGCTAAGGCATTTTAGCCTTAGTCAGAATTTCTCATGTCACTACATTGCATTTGCTCACACACACAGACTTGCTTATAAAGAATTTAAAAAAGCGTGGATCATCTCAGATCCATGATTTCACTCCCTAAATTTCTCAACAAACCTTAAGTCTCTCGTTTATGCATACATGTCAGATAATTTCATTTAATTAGACCTTATCAGTTCCAGCAAATTAGCTCTGTTTTAACTAATTTTGCCCCAGTTTACATTGAATGTCCACACTTTCCTCTCCACAGCTTCGGATTCCAAATTTAATGAAAGTTTGCTCAGATGCCTCTGCATTAGGTGAGCTAGGGGGATGTCAAGTTACCATGGTTTCTTTGCTGTATCTATGGAGAATTTTACAGAAGCACCTCTTGTGCGGTAACTTTTTTACTTGGTTGCTGTTCTTATATTCTGTACGATTCAAGAATTTCTATATTTGTTGATTAGTGATGTTTCATAGTAAATAACATAGACCCAACTCTGACTTCTGCGTAATAGGCAACAATCCCACTATTTTTCTATCCACCATCTCATGAGATTTGGTTTTTTTGTTGGGCATCTTTTTATTGCAATTGACCAACTCCCCTGTCTTAGATTGTAATATTCACATATTGGATAACTTAGGTTCCAATTTGTAAGATCGGGTCTTATAAATGATGGAGTCAAAATGATGGGCTTTGCCTTGTCAGGATCCTAGTTTCATCTCCTTTTCTTTTATCATCACATTGTCTCATTGAGGCAAACTGTTGTTCTTGTCCATTCATCAAGGCTTACATTGTTGCTAGGTAAAATAGGCGTTTTTGTCTTCTTTTGATTGTGCTAATGCTGTTAAATTCCTTGATATTATATTCTCCAAACATGTTTGAGAAAACTTGGTGCTTTTATTTTATTGGAGGAACCTGATTCTTAAAAAAGAGTTTTGCATTGCATCTTCATATTCTCATAGTCCACAAGAGAACTTACGAAATATTAAAGGATTAAGAAATTTATGTTCTTTAATTTGATGTTCTTTAAATTGAGGTAACCAACAAGGGTAGTTTATATAACATAGGACATGGTAAGATGTTTATTCATTCCCTTGATCTTTTGAAGAATGCTCTATTTTGTATAATTTTGCAGATATGTAGCACAGGGGAAGAAGATTTTGCACCCTCATCATCTATTAGATGGATTAGCAGAGATAATAGGAGAAAATGATGAACTTCAAAAACTCCGATATGGGCCATTTGGAGATGTGTTGAGGTCCACACAGGTATAGTCAAACCATTTTTGTTGTTTTAACAAAACAAAACATTATTACATATTTCCCTGAGCATTAGATTTCAAAATCAGTGTAGTTGTACTTGTCACAAATTGAGTGTGTAGTTATTTTTTTCTCATGGAAACATATGCTGCAGGAGGCCATTATTCTTCCACCATGGGTTGTTCTTGCTATACGGCCAAGGCCTGGTGTGTGGGATTATGTTCGTGTCAATGTTGATGAACTTGCAGTTGAACAACTTTCTGTAGCTGAATATTTGGAATTCAAGGAACACCTTGTTAATGGAAGGTAGTGATCTACAGTGTGGATCCCTAGTCCATTAAATTAGAAAAGGGAAATGCTATGAATGTAGATGTCAATGATATTTTGAAAGTCTCATAACTAAATAGCTTCTATAAATTGTGGAGTTAGTTGATACAAATTGTGAAGTTCGTTCTTGAAGATCATAGCCATTCCCTATTTATGTGTATTTTTAAATTTTTTCTCAAAGATTTTTCCTGTGCTAGAAAATATAAAATAAATTAATAAACCTTGTTACTGGATACTTGCAAATTCATCTATCCACTTTAGGTGGATGTATAAAGGGGGTAAAAAGTTTAAATCCAACTATTTTTGCTCTCTTTCATATTCTCTATACACAATCACAGGTGCACAAATATAGATTTTCTCCTCGTTTTACTTGGAGAAGAAAATCACACAGTTTTGTATTTTGCAGTATCAAGGATAACTATGTATTGGAGCTAGACCTTGAACCTTTCAATGCATCCTTTCCTCGCCTAACACGGCCATCTTACATTGGTAGTGGAGTTCAATTTTTGAATCGAAATTTATCCTCGAGACTATTTCATGATAAAGAAAGCATGCAACCCTTGCTGGATTTCCTTTGAGCACACAACTACCAAGGCCAGGTCATTTTCTTTCCTTGGTTCATATGTTGTATTATTGTGTTTGATAGTTTAAAATGAATGCAACCTATGAAAAATAGATCTAAATCAAATAGCAAAGAAGGCTATCCTTAGTCCTGGTTGTTCTAAAGATATAGAATATGAATTCATTAAAAATTCTTAGGGCTACCTCATCTTTTGTTTAGGCTTCTGCTATTTATAAAAGCCTAGATATTTAGCTCCTTCACACTCATTTCAAATCAAACTAAAACAGAAGAAACCTAATTATGAAGATGCTCTTCCTCCAACTACATTTCTGTTTTATTTTTGTTATATGTTTATATTTATTTATTCTTGAAATTTGATGACAATAACCTGTCCTTGAATAATAATTTCTAGGAGAAAATTGGTATCATAGTAAATTATTATTATTATTACCACTTTCCATCACCGCTTGACCAGATACTTTAAGTTTGTTTGAACAGAGATGTTAGAGGCACCACTGAGCGTGATGATGACAATAATCAATAAGATAGTAACTTTGACTTTACAGACTAAGAGAGCTTGATGAGTTGAGAAATAGAAATTAGATTTTCTAATCAGCATAGTGTTTTTATGCAGTGAAGTGTAGGAGGAGTGTGGGAGCAGTGACTATGGACATTTGGAGCAGTGGTGGTGGCAAATGCAGTTGCGAATGGTGGCAATAGTTGAAGGTGAAATAATGGTGTACGTTAGCAGCCATTCACATATTTGTCTAGCAGTTAGAGCAATGCAAGTTCATCTCACTATCATTATTATGTTTAGCAACAGACATGAGTATTATTTCTAAAGGCAGTGACATAGAGGAACATTGTTTCTTTATGCAGTGATACAAAGGAGAATTATTTCTCAAGCCAATGACACAGGGGAGGATTTCCCGCTCTAAGAAAGGTCTTCTTATGCTTCCAAACTATATTATTAAAGAATGTTTTTTTGGGGGTTTTAATTCTCCTTTAGGACCTTAAACATTGATGTATTTTAAGTGTGAGTTGGATTGTGTGCTTATTATGTTGGTTTGGATTTTTATGCCTTGAATGTTGTGATGGAATCATCACTTCAATTTACTGAGTCTATCATCATAGAACTTGAAATTCCATGGATATGCCACTATTATGTTAACCCTTCTCACAGGAGTGTTAGGTCTGCATGTTGAATATTATACTTATGTAAAAGTGTTGATAATGAATGTCGAATCATATAAAAATTGAGCTTATCTCATGGGTGTCGAGATAGTCATCACATGAATCTGAGTTTTGTCCTTCATAAACATTCTAATACTGCCATTATAAGACAGTTTGAGAGAAGGTAAATATATTGTCCCAAGAGTTACATTCACTGTAGTCACAAAGACACCACACCCATTACATCATGAAGATATTATAGGTGTGCCAAGATTTTTATTGAGAGATCAAATAGGTTTGCCACCTCTAAATGATAGAATATATGCTTAGAGAATCATTATACACTAAGAGATCAACTGAATGTTTAATATATTGCCACATTCATCCTAAAGAACATATGTTTGTTGAGATTATCATGTAATACAAATTCTATAATATTGTTGAGGTTGTTTGTCAATATGTCAAGACATATATGTTTAGGTCCATTCATACTTTTCAGACATATATATCAGATCTTTCTCCAAACAACCACTTAGATAATCACCATAGGAACCTGAATTTTGTTTACTTGAATGCTGGAAACTGAGGCATCTGAATCCACAAATTTAATCTATTATTTGAATGTCAGAGACATGAAATCATATTTACAAAATATAGGATGATATTAATTGTTTTTGAGCATAGGATATGTATCTAGAAGCAATGAAGTAGAAAAGTATGTAGGCACTTACATGATACTACAATGTATTGCTTAAAATGATACTTAAAGGCGCCATTGGATTAAATCAAATGAAATTTTTTGGTGTAAGGATTTTATTTACATAAGTCACAATGATAAAACAATGACTAGATCCAAACATTCAACATAAATGATAAAGACACTCAACTACAAGTTTCAAAGCAGTGAAGAATTCAGAAAATTTGCCAGATTTGAATGGATCTGACTTTTATGGCAAGCGTATGATAAAAGCTGGTCTTTGTGTCCAAGGCATCAAATTCATTTAGCATAACATATATGATTTTCAAATTTGACAGAACACTCAATATTGTTAGGTATTAAATTTCAATGTTTGTTTATGTTCTGTGATTAGATGGTGGGGTATATTTTTGAACAAGAATCCATTTTTGGTGAGGATTTATTGAACTGTCTTCTTAGAATATTTTTGTATAGAAAAATTCACTAGCTGATATGGAATTTTTAAGTCATCTTGGTTGAAGAACATACTATATGCTGATGATGGTACCCAAAACAAACTCTATGTTTCTTTATTGAATACTTTATGATATGTTTTTCTTTCATGAACTTTTGGGATCCTCAGTCTGGATTTTTCAACTTCTGTTGGACACAAGGAAATATGTGCCTCCCTTGTTTAAATCTCATTTTTGAGCATCAGTGTCATGGGGCTTTCACATTTTTTGGCAATGAGTAGCTACATAATTATTCTTTGTCCTTCTAGAGAGTCTTAACCCCAATTTGTAAATATGTATTTTGAAAAATATATTTAGATATTTGATGCCCAATGGTACTTCCCTTATGCATGCAGAAGGGTCCCTACCACTCCCTTGGTATATCAAGATGAAAATTGCATTGGGTGCAACAAAAGGTCTGGAATTTCTTCATGGAGGGGCTGAAAGACCAGTGATTTATCGGGATTTTAAAAGATGCAATATTTTGCTAGATTCAGTTTGTACCTAAAATTAAAAATTATGAAATGGCTCAGTGTTACACTTTGGATTCTCTTAATTCTTTATGGAGAGATATGTACTTGGTGCAGGAATACAATGCCAAGCTGTCTAATTTTCGACTAGCAAAAGATGGACCCGAGGGAGGAAACACCCATGTTTCAACTCAAGTCATGGAAACATATGGTTATGCTGCTCCAGAATATGTAATGACTGGTGAGAATTTTAACCAGTTTAAAACCTGTGGCAATAATATCTTGGTGAGGAAATTTTAAGATTGATACAGGTCAACAATATTTCTAGCCTCTTTAAGGGTCATGTCTAGTAAATGGGGCAAGTAGAAAAACTGACAAGTTTGTTCTGGGAGAATTTTTCAGGTCTCGCCTATTGGCATAATGTTGAATGTAGACTAACCAATGCTCAAGACTCAAGACAATTTATATGAGGTTGAGTTTTCCTTAATTTATGAAAAAAGTATCTAAACATGCATATGTCTCCTAAAAGAAACATGTGTTTGGTGATACATATTTAAGTTGATCTCAATGTACTCTTAATTGGATTCTATCTTATTCTTTACTTACATATTAGCATAGGCATTTCCTTTTTGACATTGCCTATTACCGATGCGAATTTTAATAAAAGTTAGCATAGAAATTTCAGATATTTACAAAGATAAACAAGACTAACTGAGTAAATGATTAAGGTTGGAAGTCAGGACAATTTGCAAACTTCATTTTTGTTCAGTGTCTGGATGGATGCATGCAACAATAATCCTATTAAAACCTTTATATGGAGAGGTTATTATAATACAAAATTTGGCTTTCTTCAGTTCATACTACCTAGGTTTTTAGATTTACTAGTTCACACTCTACTATTTCAGACATCTTCCAGGCTTCAAAATCAATAATCTCCTACCATCTGAAGCTAAAGTGAATAATCCCCTGATGGATAACTTTGGATAAATTGGAATATCCTATCTTGTGCATATAGGATGCTCTTTGCAGAGACCTGGATCAGTGGGAAGGAGGGTGTCTTATGTGATTGTAAAAAGGGCCTGAACAAAGATACTATTGCAAGGGTCTCATGGGTGGAGGTAAGAGGTCTCCTTGAGATCTCATGAATCTGCATACTAAGGTGGCACTACTCTCTGCCTATAACTTATTTCTTCTGTGTGTGAGCTCTACAAAGGAGGGAGGTGATCATCCTGTTGTGTGGGTTGATGGGAGTTATTCTAAGGCTCCTCCATTTGAGTCTGTTGTGGGTGGAAAAGCCTACAAGTCAAATTGTGCCCTGACTGGATGAATTTACGGCATCAAAGCTTATTTATTCAACATAACATAAAATCTATTGTTTCAAGTGATAATATTGTTGAAGTCATATAAGGAAGCCTCTGTTGCCTGCATGTTAGATAAAACCTTTGTACAGTGCAAAAATTTGTAGTGATATCTTTTTCTAATATTTGAAGTGTTTTATTCCACTTATAACATCCAAATCTACTATGCATATAATCTATAAAATTATAATATAACTTCATACATTGTGGTTCTCTCTCTAAAAAAGGTTCTGAGAAATCCCTAAGCTTAGAAAGATTTCCTTCACTAAAAACTACCAAGTCTCTGCATCTGAAAGAATTTGAACAAGAATAGTTTTCCTTCCCATAAAACATATTGGTCCCCATTTTTTTACCATATTATTCATCTCATGGATCTATTTTCAGAGCAGTAGGGAGTTCTAATAATTTTATAGAATCTAGATTTGCATGACAATACTTTTTCTAGAGTTTTCTCTTCATGGATTTTTTGTTATGGGTCTGTTTAAATTTGAATATTCTACTACCTTCATGATCACTGATCAAAATAATCACCACTACTACACATGGGATCATCACCAGGAGCTACATAAACATAATATGGCTCAGAGTCCGAGGACTCCTCAAACTCCTCTCCAACCTCAATATCAATGCTAGTAGTAGCATGAGCAACAACAATACACTTAGTAGAACTAGAAGAAAATGTTTTCCAAACTGCACGAGAACTACTTCCCTCACGAGTCACCATGTGCCATGCTTGGTCTCGGTGGTTCGCTTCCTTCAACTCCTGGTTCAACTACCATATCTTCATTGGAACCAACACCCCAAACTCCACTAGACAATGATTCACCATTTTGTACTAGTGATTCGCCATTTGTACTGGTGATTCGCCATGATTTTACAAGATAATATAATATCGTGAAAGATTCGCCAAAAAAATTATATATACATATTATATTATTAATAAAATCACCTTCCATTTTTCCTATGTATCATGGGGATTCACCCATTTATTATACATATAAATTTAGGGGGGTTCTTAAAATTATCCCTGATGGTTTCTTCAATTTTTGATAGATTTCTCTTAGAATCAGTTGCATTAATGGGTAAAGAATTTGAAAAGAAATTTTTGATGGATAGGTGATATAGTTCACTAAGATTATTTTCTTCATAATCAGGAATATGGGAATGATGATGATAATATTCCCATGGTTCTCCTTCTGACATCATGGCTTCCAAAATAATCTCTTCTGTCAAGAACATTAAGGAAAAAGGATCAGAGGGAGTACCAAAATCTAAGGAACGATCAACCCAAGCACTCGGCGACGCTGATTTCGGATTTGCCACCCAAGATAGATATATTTATTGCCACGCTAGCTCAATAAGGCTGGGTGGAAAAAATTCATCCAATGCAGTAATTTCAGAATCACACGTACTCTCCCTTAAGCCAGACAGAGTGGAAGAGATCATGTAGCAGGTCTCTATACTTGCAATTTCTACCGACGTCACAGGCGGCGGTAATGGAAAGGTTACCATTAAAGTGGAATGCTTTAAGAATCCTACACCAATGTTATGAAGTTCTAGTTGGGGTATGTGAACGAACGAAACACTTCCAGTTACCTGCGAAGTAGTGGAAAAGAGGGATAGTTGATTAATGACTGTTATAGTACCTTAATGTGGAAAGGAAATCATTCTAAAATATGTAGAAACAATTGCAGTCATTGCATATACCCATGGCCTTCCAAGTAAAATATTATAGTCAAGGGGTCCGTCAACAACCTCAACATCAATATTCACTGTTTTCCCCCATAGTTCAACATGCAGGTTATTAATAATACCACAAGGTTTATATGTACGTCCATCAAATTCCTTCAACGTCGTTGATGATTGTGATAAGCGTGGCGAGCCAAGTGACTTCCAAAAATTTAGTGACATAATGCATGTGGATGCTCCCTCATCAATAATAGTGCGATGAACAAGGTGATTGAGAACATTTAATTGTATGGAGAATGCCAATTCTGCTGGTAATTGCGGCACATAACCCGTATGATTAAAGACGACAAGATTATAATCAGTCGGATCAATTCCACCAATAGCCGACAATAAAGCATGTTTTTGGGAGGGAAAATTTTGTAATACCTCAAGAGCAGATATAGCTGAAGGGGATTGAGCCAAATCTTCAACTATATTATAATCTTGTGCAGCTCTTGCTCGAGGATTATATGTCGATTTGTGAATGACTCCCTTTGGTGGCTTGATTGTCAATTCATGAATAGAAATAGGCGGTACTGATTCTGTAGACGGATTCGTTGTCGAGGTAGTAGGTTGATCAGTGGCATGACTACCATAACATTTATTACGCGTTGAAACCAAAATATCTGTTGAAGGTTTTGTGACAAATAACATTAACACTTTGGAACTAGGACCTGGATCCGTAGCAACCATATTTGTGTCTGGATTTGGAAATGGGTCTGTTAAAATAGCAAACGCATGGGAATTCTTGATGATTTTTGAGACTTTAGCACAGTGAGGACAATCCCTAACAAAGTGTTCCTCATTACAGATTATGAATGGATAACGAGGTTTCCTAGGTCCATATGATTGATCAGATGATCTTTCCTGCGGGTTAGGAGTTTGAGTTTTCTTATATTTCCCATTTTTCTTACTTCCGAGTTGCTTGTCACTTTTGCCTTTGTCAAAAGACACAACATTAATTTCAGAAGTAGGAGCAGGATCAGATGCAGTAGTGTGATGTGTGCTTGTAATGCCAATCAAGCTGTCTCCGACGTGAGAGTCCTTTAATTGAGGAGGAACAATGAAATTAGATATCGTTTCATTATGAATTTTTCATAGAGCGTGCCAGACTGAGTATAAATCATGTCTAAATACTGGGTACGAGCGATAACTTGCTCTTCTATGACGATGCCACCCTTAGCCACATCCTCAGTTATAGATGGTAATATGGACTTAATGAACCATTCAACAAGGAGCTGATCCGGAGCAAATGTCTTAACCATTATACGACGATGACGACACTCATGAATATGATCAGAAATGTGAGTAGCATTAGTCTGAAATTGGTCAGGAGTTCCGTTCCAGTTTCATATCGGATGGGTAACTGGAAATGAGTCAAAAAGACAGTGGCTAGGGCTGTGAAATTATTAAAAGAAGCTCTAGGTAATTCAATGTACTATTTTGCAGCTAGACCTGTGAATGCTAGAAAAGACGTAGTCGAACAGAATCATCATTCAGGGAGTTTGATGAACACCATAAAAAATAATTTATAACATGAGTCGACGGATCTTCTCCAGGGTTTCCATTGAACTTAGGAATATCCGAGGGTAATTTATGAGGTATCACCAGCCACCAAGGAGCATAATTAATTGGATCATTAGTTAGCCGATTTAAATCTGGTAACTCTAAAGTTGCAACAAAGGGAAACTATCGATTAAGGTCAGGTTGAGCATAGCTAGGGTAAGATGGAATTTCTTGAGAAACAGGACTTTGAGCACCAGAATAAGGGATATGTTGTTGGTAACCCAGATAGGGGTTGTTTTGAAAAGTAAATGCTTGAGGATTCTGTTGACCAAAACCCTGATATGATACTTGTTGAAATGAAGTTTGAGGCATTTGCGCCTGAGGCTGCCAAGGGGTCTGTCCACCAATGTTATAACCCAAATTAGGATAACTTGGATTCGGTTGATAAGTATAACTAGGTTGTGGTTATGACATCCCATAAAATGGTAAACCAGCTTGTGAATAGATAATTCCGGATACAGTTTGTTGTAAATTAACCGAAGGATTTGGAATCTGTGGACCCAACATTTGAGGATACTAAGTTGAAGGACTCATTTGATAAGGTTTTACAACATTTTGATTTTGTAAGATGGGAAAAGATGTAATTATAAGTGGAAATGATGTGGGTGTAACATATTGAACTAGTTGATACGAGTGTACAACCATTTGTGGTTGGATAGGCAGAGTGGGTTGCCATTGAAAAAAAATCATTTTGACATTAGATTGACCAAAAAGTGATGGAGTACTGTCATATTGGGTGACCAAAGGTTTCCCCCCAGCATGAGGAGGATAATAAGACGGAAAATATTGCTCTCGAAATGCTAGGAGTCCAGTTGATATGGTACTTGAAGGAATAGACCCAGAAGGACCAACTTGATATTGTCCTAAAGATGTGTATAATGAAGCAAGTCATTCAGTACTCACTATAGGATTACTAGTTAAAATACTGGGTGATGACATTGGTAAATCCATGGGTTTGAAGATGCACCAAAGAAAATTCCAGATAATGATTTGTAACCTGATGAGACTAAAGGGCCACCATGAAAATATGACACTGGTGAATTTGTAAACATCGACTAGGTAGCTAGGGTAGAAACTGATGCAATTGGAATAGATGGCCCAAATGAAGATGTTGGTTCAAGCATGGTTACTTGACCAAATTTATACCCTTTTGAATCGACGAGAGTTTGAAAAGGAACAAGATTAACAAAAGTAGATGGTGTCAACTAAGGAAAAGACTCGTATAGGTAAAGGTCCTCCCCAAAATGGGTTGGATTTAAAGGTGTATCGTCTTGTGGGATTTCTTCAATCACAATTAAACCAGGGGTAAGTATTTCACCATCAGGCATAAAGTATATTTCAGGTGGTTGACTGTGTGATATTGGAGATTCAATAGCTACAAATTTTTTTGGGATGACCAATGTAGGAACAACTTCCTGTTGTATGACTTCAGGATTCAGATGTTCTGCAAAAGAAGAGATACGATCTAGATCAATTTCTGGTTGAACACCGTCAGGTCCAAGAGGTATGGTCTCACTAATTGGATGGATCGTGACCACAGGTAGTTGTGAAGACTCTGTTTCGACAACAGTAGATGAACCAGGATGTGTAGAAACAACTTGAGCTAACTCTGATTTATTGGAAAATGATGTTTCAGCAGACGTACGAATTGTACTTGATTCAGAAGATCGTGATCTCCTTCGCCTACTAGAAGTAACTTCTGGTGGTAAAGGTGGTTTTAATGCTAGTCTACATGAATGACAGGGGAAAGGTTTTTGTTCTTCAACGATTACTGATTTATTTTAACCAAAAAAAAAAAAAATAACAGGGTAAGGCTAGGCAAAAGGGTTTACCAAGAAACTGTGAACTACAGAATACCTCCTGGAGAACCAAGAAGTATGGGTAGGCAATCTCCCCGAATGCTGTGTTCGGTGTATCACAATTTACAAGGCGGCCAAATCAGTTCACTATGGATGGATAGCACCTAAAATTTGTCCTCCCAAATATACCCGAAGGTACGTGGAGGCCCAAGTCTGTATTAGCGTTGTATGATGCAAAACTGCACAGTGAGAGCACCCCTTTATACTTATCGTACTGTAACACCACCCGATATACCCGAAAGTACGTGGACGAGATACGATATACTTACGTACGTGGAGTGAGGTATCAAACTTAGAATGTGTTGCAGACAAGTTAACGACAACTGCTATGTTTTACGATGCCAGAACATGTCTCTAGCCTAGACCTTATAAATGTTATCGTTATGGTTCCAATTATTTGTTACGTAAATTGGGATTAATTTTATGTTGATCTTGCCTAACTATTTTCCTTTCAAAGGTTCATCGCGATGATGTATTGGAAAATTCCTAAAATGAAACTAAGAATGATAAGAAATATTTCACTTTTAGTTTTTCAATGAAAATCCTAGCTACTAGAGGAAAAGAGAAAACAATTTGCGAGCAAACAAATCAAAGAACACAAACTAAATGCAGATTTCCTAATTGTTACTTTTTGCAAAACATAGAAACCACTACGTGTAAATGAAGATTTTTCTTTTTAGTTCCTTTATTGTTATGAATAAAGAAAATAAAATACGTGCACTAAATAAAAAAAAACAAATGCCTTTTACTTTTGAGAAATGAGGAATACAAACAAAAATTTCTCTTTTGAAGGAAAAATGAGGAATGGAACAACAATTTCTCCTATAAGGGAACGAAGATTTTACGACAATTTCCTTTTTGAAAATAAAATCGATCTAATGTGTCAATAAAAATACTTTGAAATTAACTTGCCAATGATAAAGAAAATTTTATTAAACAAACATTGAACAAATTTTCTTTCAAAGGAGGAAGAGGTAGATGAATTCACTGGTCAATATGAGGCTTAGTATTTCTAAAATATAGCAGCAAACAAACTGAAACAAACTACAAAGAAAAATTCAAGGGAATTTGGATGGTTTCAGGAGGCAACGCAATCTCTAAAGAGAGACAGTGCTTTGCAACGTAGGCCTGAAAGGGAGACAATGCTATGCAAAGCACTGTGTCCTGTCCAAGAGTGCGTTGGGCGCAGTGTCAAAGGAAAAACATAACTGTTTAACACACTTATTTTGCAAATTTGGATCTTAAAAATCCTAATCTTTGTGAGTAACAACTACTGGGTGAATAAACAGAGAAAATCAGAGGCTAAAACACCTAGGATAAAGAGTAATATCCCTAGTGGAGTCGCCAATTTGTTAGTGAAAAATTGAGAATTAGGGATAAAACACGCTTCCCTAGAAAGGTGCTAATCTAGAACAACAAATTAAAGACGATACGACTATTTTTCCTAACTAAGAACAGACACACAGAATGGATAAGAGGCTTACTTGGAATCCAAGCGCTTCCAAATGATTCCTTCTGTTGCTTCCGTTGTAGCTTCAAATTCCAGCCAGTTGTGCAAAATATTTCCTGCAAGAATGAACAGTAAACATCAGAAGATAGCAATAATACAGATGTCTATTCAATTTAGTTTGCTAAATCAGTAAAGCATAAACCATATAAATCAACTAAGATCTTGAAATATGGAAAATCAAAGCCAATATAGATGCATATAGGGAAAAGTAAGTTTTAATATTTATTAATGATAGAAGGGGAGGTTACAATCCAATGACTAATTTAGTGTCACCATCTCCAACAGCATCCCAGCCTCATCACAATGCAGATATCTCCAGTAATCTGTCACTCAAATAAATCTCCTCAATGAAAATTACACCAGCATTTCTCTACACAAATTCTTCCTTCTCAAACATTAAGATCTGTGCTCAATTTATAGACGAGTTGAGGTAGTTTTACAATCAATCACTTTCAAATAATAGGAAAGACACGTTTCCAATATTGTAGATGTCAAATGGACACATGGATTCTAAGTTTGACACATGTGAACTCTTCTAGAAGGCATTGGCCAAGTGGAGATTCTAGAACAATGAGAATTTCGCTCCCAATGTGACCAACACACCCATAGATGTCGGGAAGTGCTTTGTAGAGAAACCTTGCATAGGGCTACCTGCATATGCAACACACTTAGTCCCTTTAGAGGCAGCGTTGGTGAGCTCTCATATGATATATTATAAACTTGAAACCTTGGAAAACTTTGCAGATGAAAGTCTTTGATTGATTTGTCTTGTTCTTTGTCTTAGGGCATATAGAAATTGAAATGTTAGGGGATGATAGACCCTATACATTGGTCCTAGAGATGATGCCCAGTTAACTAGGTCATTGGGAATGATGCCAAAATTGACCTATAACAAGATCCATGTTTTAAGTCATAGACTCCATAGCCCAATGGTAATTTAGACATTAATCAGCCAAACAATTCAAATAAATCAAACAAACACTGAACTTTCATAACTAGCCTAATATATTAATACAAAAAAATCTAAATCTGATAGAGAGATCCCTCTCTGAAGTTGGCAGGGCTAGATCCTAGCTTCTAAAGTGGTTTTGTGGTTACCTATGTAATTTATTTTGCAACCTTATAAATTATAGAGTGATTACATAGTGGCGACCATACTGGGGATCGAAAAAACCTTGATTCTGAAAATTCATTTACCTAGTTAATTTTTTTTATTTATTTTTATTTCAAGAAGAGTAAAGATTTAAATTTTAGAAATAAATTTTTAGAGGTTGTGACTTGGTACATAATTGAGTTGTGTGTTTAATACTATATAGATCTGGCTCCAAAAATAATTCACACCATATGTCGTCCAGATCCAGAACCTCCTAAGATCTTAGATGACTCTGAAAAATTAATTTGGAAGAGAAGCCTAGCTGAAATTCAAGGAAGAAACAGTCCACCACCAAGATATAACCCTCTCCCATATATTTTTGTCACTATAGAGGATATTGAGTTTGATATACCATTTGAACATAGTATTTTTAGGACTAATTATAAGAGTTTTGTGGATGAGACAATGTTTGATAAATATGTATTACAACCCTATACATTCGAAAGTCAATCTATTGAACCAGATTATGATTAGAAAACCCTCCAAAACTTGGACAAGTTACATGATCTAGTATCATACCTTGCTCAAGTTGTACATGAAGCTTATATTCAACAATATGTTGAATTTTCTTCCCTGACCATTTCAACATCTTCTATTACCTCTCAATCAATTCATCCTGCATCAACTAGTCCCACTTCTTCTATAATTTCCATTACTTCTCCAATAGTATCACAAACAGTGATCCAACCTATTGTGGGATTTACTACACTTGCCCCCTCCACAAGCTCATCTATATTTCATCCCCATATACCAATTATGGCAGCTAAGTATGCTCCCTTGGTTTTGGATGCTCCTCTACATCATATGCAACAAGACTATTAGACTAGGATTCCTCAGTTTGATGGTACTAGACCCATCATTGCACGATAACATGTTGACAAAATGAATGATTATTTTTAACTTAAAAAAGTAGATGAAGAAAATGTGAAAATGAGACTCTTTACCCAAATCTTTAATGGGTTAGTTAGGAAATGGTTTAAGTCTTTACCACCGACCACCATAACTGACCTTCCTGCCTTTCATCAAACTTTTCTCAACATATGGGAAATCAAGAAAAACCCTCCTTCATATTTTAGTAGAGTATGAAAACATTAGGAGGGCCCCTAGGGAAAGTGTGCAAGATTATTGCACTAGGTTCAACATTATTTATAATGAAATCCCAACAACCATCAAGCCCCCTCAAGGATTGGCCTTGATTAAGTTTCCTTATGGTTTTGATGCTGATACATCCTATTAGTTGATAGAAAGGAACCATAATACCTTGGAAGGAATGCAGAGAGATGCAGTAAGTGTGGAAGCCATTATCTTAACTAAAAGGGCCAGACTTAGGCTTGAGAGAAGAGTAACTATAAAGAAGAACCATATACCTCTTATGGTGATGAAAAATAGATACCTTGGTAAAAAACATGGAAAAAATGATGGAAATAATAAGCATAACTGATAGGGCTCCTCCTAGAGAAAACCAACCTGGTCCCCAAATCCGAAATCCTAATTTTAGGAGAAACCCACCCTAGATCAAACAAAGGGAAAAAAAGGGTCCAGATCAACATATTATACCTCCATTTCAAGAGAACTATGTAGATGAAGAGGGAGAGTTAGCTGAATACCTTTATGGTAATCAAATTAATTTGATGAGAATAAATGATAGTGACTCCATATTCTTGACTCAAGAAGAGAAGGACCTTTTCTTGCTTTCACAACATGAAGTAAATTTCGAAGGAATCAGAAGATTACAAACAAGGTTTTGAAAACACAATTATGGAATTCCATAAACAATATAACCTAAGGAGTAGGAAAACAACTGATAATCCTACTAAAAATACTGCTGATACCACCAATTAAAATACATCTGACAACTATAATAAGAAAAATCTTGACATTCCTCCTAAAAAAAGAAGAAGATGTCACAACCAAAAATATATATGATACAATCTCCAAAGAAATTCAAACTGATGTCCCCTCTACTCGCCAGCAGAGGGATACTTCCCAAAAAGATGTTGTTGAAAAACAAGATGTCCTTAATCTAAACAAAACTCAAACAACTTTTAGCATAGAACATGAATTGGCCAAACTCAAAATACCCATTCCTATGACAGAACTCATGAATAAGAATGCATATAGATCATGAGTAATAAAATATTTGAAAATAGGTGAAGGTGCAGATACAATAAATTTGACTGATGATTAACCTGAATTATTGTTTGGGCCTGAAGTTGATGGAAAACCTTAGGAGGGAAGTGTACCCCTATTTTATGTTAGTCTGAACATTCATGATAAAATTCTACATAATGAAAATTTTGATTCAGGTGCTTCACACAACCTTATGCCTAAGGCTGTTATGGAAAAATTAGAACTTGATATCACTAGACCATACAAAGACTTGTATTCTTTTGATTCAAGTAAAGTAAAATGCCAATGCCTAATTAAGGATTTATCTGTCACTTTAGCCTAGATACTAGCCAAGAGTGTGGTAATGGGCATTTTTGTTCCTGACACACCTCCTAAATATGGCATGTTACTATCTCGCTCATGGGGAGATAAGCTACAAGGTACCCTTCAAATGGATATGACCTATGCTACCATTCTAGTGTTTGGTCAGAAAAGGTGATTATATAGGTAAACATGGATGAAAGTCATGGTCAACATTCAGGAAAAACCACAAAATTATCCCCTATATTCAGTCCATTCAGATCTTGATTCTTTCATTTTGTATGATGATGGAAGCATGTAAGAACAAATTGTAAATTTAGAAACAGTTTTGTGTGAAATTGAAGAAATTAAAATAGATATGGTGGAACATGATAAAAAAAATGAACCTCTATGGAATATAGATTTTGATGGGGCTGTCAGTAAGGAAGGATTAGTAGCATGTGTATGGGTTTCAAATTCACAAACCAACCAGTTAGAAGGACATTCATATGAACTAAACTCTCAATGTACCAACAACATAACTGAATATGAAGCCTTAATCCGAGGGTTACAAATTTTAAAGAAGCTAGGTGCCAAGATAATTTCGATTCATGGAGACTCAAAACTGATAATTAAACAAATCAAAGGGGAATAATTTGCCAAGCACCCAATATTAAGGGCTTATAGGAATGATGTTATGGATTTTCTTGAATGTTTTGTTGAGTATGACTTATCTATAATCCCTAGAGGTCAAAACATCCTAGCTAATGGCTTGGCTACTTCAACTAGTACCTGCAAAATTCCATATCGTCCAAGACACCAGTATATTGTTGAAGCGAAAAATAGACTAACTATCCCATATAACATTAGATACTAGCATGTCTTTGGAAACAATGAGTAGATTGAATTTTTTTTACAATCAAAGGATGAATTTGAGTATTCTAATATAGATGTAGATTTTGATATAGAATATAATGTAAATAAGAATGTGAATAAAAGTGTGAATAAGATAGAATTAAAATAAATATATCAAGAAAAAGAGGAATTATAAATCTTACAATTGAAAGATAATGTTTTTCCTAGAGGGTTAGTCCCATTAGAGGAATTATTTGATTTGAATGATGTAGCCAAAAAACCCAAAATTGAACCTATTGGAGCTGAAGTTGAAGATTGTAACATAGGAACAGAACATGAACCAAAAATGGTTAAACTATCTAAATCTTTACCCCCTGCTGAAAACCATAAATAGATAAACTTGTTCAAAGAATTTATAGATGTATTTGCATGGAGTTATGAGTATTTAAAGTCTTATGACACCAACATTATACATCATAAGATTCCTATAAAATAAGAACAAAAACCTTTTAAACATAAACTTAGAAGGATCAACCCAATGCTGATACCCCTAATTGAAAAGAAATTTAAAAATATGTATGATGTCAAGATCATTGTACCATTAAGATATTGTAAGTGGGTATCAAACTTAGTTCCAACTAGGAAAAAGGCTAGAGAAATTAGACTTTGTGTTGATTTTAGGAATCTCAATAAATTTTCTCTTAAAAATAACTACCCTTTGCCTAAAATGGATCACATTTTGCTGAAGGTGATTGGGTCTAGCGGAATTTATTTATATGGTTTTTCTGGTTACAATCAACTTTTAGTGCATCATGAAGACCAAGCAAAGACAACATTTACTACAACTTGGGGCACTTTCATGTATGTGAAGATGCCTTTTGGCATAATGAATGTTGGTGCTACATTCCAAAAAGCAATGAACATTGCCTTTGTAGATGAAATAGGAAGGTCCATAGTTATATATCTTGATGATACCATTTTTTTTTCAAAAACAGAGGAAGAACATTTGCTTCACCTAAGAAGAGTATTTGAAAAATGTAGGAAATTGGGTATTTCCCTCAACCCAAAGAAAAATTTATTTGGATTAGAAGAAGGAAAACTGCTAGGACATAGCATTTCAAAAGATGGAATTAGAATTGAAGCTATTTTACGGATATCTCCTCCTAATGTAAAATAAATCTAATCCTTCATTGGAAAAACCAATTTTCTAATGAGATTTATCCCTAATTTAGCAGAAATTCTAAGAAATATAACAAACATGTTGAGAAAATACCCTGAGGTAAAATAGAATATAGAGGGAAAAAAATCATTTGATCAAGTAAAACAAGCCTTAACGCAAGCCCCTGCATTAATCAACACTGATTTCACAAAATATTTTCTAATTTTATCATTTGCATCTGAGCATAATATTGCAACAGTTTTCTTACAAAAGAATAATGAAGGACATGAACAACCTATTTCTTTCTTTAGAAAATCCTTAAGAGATGATGCATTGAAATACAACATCATGGAAAAGAAAGCATTCTCTTTAGTAAAAGCATTTAAATATTCTAGAGTTTATATTCTTCATTCACATATAATTTCTTTTGTTCCAAACACTACGGTGAAAGACATACTGACCTAAAATGGTCCTGATGGGAAAAGGGGTAAATGGATTGCCACTATCCTTGAATATGACATTGAAATCAAACCTAAAAAAGTCATTAAGGGTTAGTGAATATATAAATTAATGGTTGAATCAAATTTTCATGCTTTGGATATAAATTTTGTAGCTACACTTGATGAACAAGGAGAGCATGCGAGTCCACAAGTAACAAAGGATTTTGCAACCTCTCCTAGTATGAAAACCTTATTTTTGTCTTACATCATTTACAAAATCCTCCTGGTTTGACCAACACTAAAGCTCAATTTATTAAACTCATAGCTATGAAATTTTGTATTCTAAACAATAATTTGTATTGGAAGGAAGTTGGAGGTATTTTACTAAACTATTTGTTGAAATATGAAGCAAATAAAGCAATACAGAAATTTGATGAAGGATATTGTGGTGCGCATTTGTACTGGAAGACTAGAGCCAACAAGATCCTAAGAGCTAGTTTTTACTGGCCAACCTTACTTGCGGATGTCCATAAGAAAGTTACCTCATGTCACAAATGTAAGATATTTGAAGGTAAAAGGAAACTGTTGCCTTTACCCTTGAAGCCCATATTAGCTAAAACTCCTTTTCAGTAGTGGGGTTTGGATTTCATTGGAGAAGTTCATCCCTCTTCCTCAGCTCAACACAAATGGATCCTAATAACCACAAACTATTTTACCAAATGGATTGAAGCTATACCTACAAGGAAGCTACTAATATATTGATTATTAAATTTTTAGAAACTAATATTATTTCAAGATTTGGATGTCCCAGGAAAATCATCATTGATAATGTAGCAACATTCAAATCAAAGAATATGGTGGAGTTTTGCAGCAAGTATCAAATAAATTTAGGACACCCTACGACCTATTACCCACGGGGGAATGGATTAGAAGAGTCTTCCAACAAAATTCTAGTTAATATAATCAAGAAGTTGTTATAGGATAACTAGAAATCATGGCATAACAAACTAGTCAATGCATTATGGGCTGACAAACTCACCACTAAGAAATCAATTGGCATGCCTCCATACCAATTGGTTTATGATATGGATGTTTTTTTTACCACTTCTTTAGGTGTCCTTGATTTGAAAATGCTGCAGGAATTACAAGTAGAGCCAAATGAAGTTCAGAGAAGAATAAACCAAACAATACAATTGAAAAAATCGAGCGAAGAAGTTTACAATACAACCCAGGTTATCCAGGAAAATATCAAGAAAATATATGATAAAAGAACCAAAGCTGATGATTTTTAGATAGGAGACATTGTATTGAAATGGGAATTAAGGAATGAAGAGAAAGGTAAGCATGGAAATTTTGATAATTTATGGAAGGGACGTTACACAATTCATGATTATAGAGGTAATAATGCATTTTCTGTAAAAGACATGGATGCAGCAGAGCTTCCTGGTGGACCTGTCAATGGCAGAATGCTCAAACATCATGTTTCACAAGGCTAGAAGCATTTATCATTAAAATCATTGTAAATATCATTTTCCTTGTATTGTCATTGGTTGGTGACTCATATAAGAACTTGAAGCCCGAAGAGAAGGCCCCGAGCTCCTGATAAATTTGCCACCATAACTACCACAACAATAAAACAAATTAGATGTAGAAATAATACTAAAGAAGATGATTCAAGGCTACTGGCCAACAATTCTTGATGCCTCACATGGGAAGTGCCACTGTTAGGGTCCTATGATTAATAGGATCAAATGATGATTGAATATTTTCTTTCTAGTCATGATAAATTGTAAATAATATTGCACTTTGAAAATGATTTACAAAAAATATATAAATAAAAAAATAAATTAAAAGAGGGTATATAAAAGAAAAAATAGAATAAAATAATGAAAATGAAAAATGAAAAGAACCCCATGAAAATAAAAACAAGTGTAAAATTGAGAAAATTCATATGCCACCAGAAATAAAAATAATTTTTACATTGAAAATAAATTAGGGTTTGTGTGGAGCTTGTTTAAAATTCCACAATCATAGATCTTTGTTTGAATCACATAGTATAATCATGGTCAAATACATTTGAATTTTTGATTTTATATTAGATAATAATTATGAGGTACTTATATTACTAGTATAGTCCCTTATTGTTGTTAGTGTAACCCCCTTATTGTTATTTTTGTACCCCTCTAACCCAAATATTGTTATTATTGTGCCCTTACATTATTATTGTTAGGTCGGATAGGATTATATTGTGACCCCATGGAATCCTATATATAGAAGGAGGTTTTGTCATTTGTATCATCCAAGAATTGTTCATTTATGGAATGTAAAGGAGGTTTCCCCCTCGAAGTGTCTTATTTCTAAGGCATTTATCTCTCTTTCTTTCTATTTTTGGAGCTGGTTTCATAACATTTGGTATCATAGCTTAGGATTCTAGGGTTTCGTTGCTCCAAACAGGCCATCCTAGAATTTTCGCTATAATTTTTTTTTCTACGAAGTTTCAGAAGATGAAATTTGTACAGCACGAAGCCGAAATCCTGAGGAACTTTGTGTAAAAATTTTAGATCTTGGTTCACAATATTTTTTGAGATATGATTTGTGGAAGTTAGAGTTTTTTAAGGCTCCAGAATGTCACCTAAAACAGGTAATTATGGAATTTGCACTATAAAGTTTTTTCTATGAAGGTTCAGAAGCTGAAATTTTTACACTGCGAAGCCTAATTCCTGAGGAACTTCCTTTAGAAACTTCATATCTTATTTCACAATAGTTTTGTAGATATGATATGTGGCAGGTAGGGTTTTTTAGGATCTTGAATTTCATCTCAAAGAGGCGACCGTGTGAAAATCGTCGTAAATCTCTCTGTGAGCGTCAGATTGGAATTATGTAAGATGTGGCCACAAGCACACAGACTGTAGTTTATTGTGTATTAATTTCAGAGATGAAGGAGGAAATAGTGACACGTGGCATGTCGTACAAGTTCGATCTACTGAGCCAGTCCATAATTAGGTCATTGTGGGAGATTGGGAATAAATTTTCCTTGAAGAATCCAAATCAGGTCAGACCTGTGGCATTCAAAAGAAGATTCAGAGGGCTACTATAGGACTGAATTTCAGATATTGAAGATATGAAATCACATAGATAATTCAGTTTCAATTTCGAGCTCCTCAAAAGCAAGAAAAAGGTGTGTATTTTTTCTCGAATTGCATAAGTTTTGTGTGAAAAATCAGTTTGAAGTGATTCCAAGGGCATATTGAAGCACATATATCAGTATTGGGTTCTAAAATGCCACCTAAAAAGAATTTAACATCAATTAAGCCTCTAGGAGGCTCTACTATGACTCATGAAGAGGAAGAAGCACAACATGACATATCAAAATTACAAGAGCAAGTGCACCAAATTTCGCTCTCACAAAGAGCAACAAAAAATGAAATGGAAGTTTTGAAGAAAGGCGTGGAAGCTAAGATGGATGGTTTGAAGAAAGGAATGGATGGTTTGAATAATGAAATAGAAGATAATATGGAAGGCATGGAAGCTAATATGGATGACATGGAAGCTAAGATTGATTAAAAAATGAAAGACAACATGGAAGACATGAAGAATGATCTAAAAGAAGACATGGAAGGTTTGATGAAAAGGTTAATACAAGATATGATTCCTAATGGCATAAATATAGTAAAGGAAACTCATGATGAGAACAAAATAAATGTTAATCGTGATTTCATAAAATCTAATTTTGGATTGAAGAACCACCATATTTCAAATATGGATATGAGGAAGTTTTATGGAAAGGATCCCGTAACATGAATACTACATATGGAGCAATATTTTGATCTCAATAATGTGAGAAACACACAAAAGGTACACATTGAAACATTACATTTAGAACAAAATACATTTGTATGGTATTGATGGATTTTCTCCCATAATTTTTTTTTCACTTGGTCAATTTTTACGGAGGAAATCATAGTACATTATGAGGATACAAAGAGCAACACCTTCTTTATCCAATTGATAAATCTCAAACAAAAGGGTTTAGTGGTGGAGCACATTGAGGACTTCCAAAAATTGAATATAAGGGTAATTGATATGCAGAGGAACACATTAATTATGTCTTCATAGGGACTTTAAAGGATAACATCCAACATGAAGTTCACATTTTGGAACCTGATTCATTGGAGAAGGCATTCAGGTTGGGAAGAAAAATTTAATGTAAAATTATGGCGACAAGGAAGCCTACCACTCACATCTATAAATATGGAAGTGTTGCTACTCCTAGAATTCCACAACCTACAAGGTTGACACCACAACTATTGGAAGAAAAAAGAGAAAAGGGCTTTGCTACAGTTGTGATAAAAAATACACTAAAGGTCATAAGTGTGCTCAGAAGAAATTATTTTATATAGATTATGAAGAGGAGGAAGAAAATGAACAAGAAACTTCAAAAGAAGAGGATATACACCAAAAACCAACCCTAGAAGAAGAAGAAATGAGTTCGACCATATCATGTAATGCATTGGAAGGAATTACCACTCCTCAAACTATCAAGATAGAAGGACATATCAAGAAAAAAAATGTAATAGTGTTGATTGATTCAGGTAGTACCCATAATTTTATTCATTTTAAGGTAGCCAAGGAATTGAATTGTTTCCTATACCCAACACCAGAATGTCAAGTGATGGTTGCAAATGGAGGAACTATAAATTGCTCTGGATAATGCCATAATATCAAGCTAACCATGGGGGAATATGTATTGAATATTCCAATGCTTTCCATTCCAATGGGAGGTGCTGATGTTGTACTAGGAGTAAAATGGTTACAATCTTTTGGGACGGTAGCTTTTAATTTTCAATAACGTTTCTTGAATTTTTTTTTCATAAGGAAAGGAAATCGAATTACGGGGTATCACAGGGAAGTCAGGAAAGATAATAAGCTCTAATGTCATGACAAATCTTCTAAAGAAATAACAACAAGGCGTAATTTCACAATTATGCTCACTAGAAGTTCCAACATCAAAATCACCTATTTCTCTAGATCTCCAAAAAGTCTTGGACAATCATTCCAAGGTGTTTGAAACTCCCAAAGGAATCCCACCTATTAGTGATCATGATCATGCTATTCATTTGATTCTAAGAAGTGTTCCTCCAAACATCAGGCCTTATATATATCCTTATGTGCAAAAGAGCGAAATTGAATGTATAATTATAGAAATGTTAGAGGGTGGTATAGTTCAACCTAGTCAAAGTTCTTTCTCTGCTCCAGTAGTATTGGTGCATAAGAAGGATGGATCATGGTGCATGTGTCTGGATTATAGGGAGCTCAATAAGCTCACTATTAAAGATAAATTTCCCATTCCTGTCATTGATGAATTATTGGATGAATTGCATGGAGCAATTTATTTTACCAAGTTGGATCTTTGTTTAGGATATCATCAAATTAGAATCACTAAAGATATTCTGAAAGAAAAATTTAAAACTCATGAAGGTCATTATGAATTTTTGGTCATGCCTTTTGGCCTTACCAATGAACCTTCTACATTTCAAGGGTTGATGAATTCCATTTTCAAACCCTTCCTTAGAAAATTTGTGCTAGTATGTTTTGATGACATACTAATCTACAATAGGTCTTGGAAGGATCATGTTCAAATGTTATATGAAAAAACATCCAAATGTTTCTTTGGAGTACAAGAGGTGGAATATCTGGGTCATATTGTATCTCACGATGGTGTTAAGGTAGACCCTAACAAAATTAAAGCCATTAAGGAATGGAAAGTCCCCACAACCATAAAGAAGTTGCGAGGGTTAAAAATGTATTATTGAAAGTTTGTTAATAATTATGGGAGAATAGAAGCACCTCTAACAACATTATTGAAGAAAGATGCATTTTCATGGACTCCTCAAGCAACTAAGGCCTTTGAACATCTTAAAGAGGCAACATGCCTAGCACCAATCTTAGCTACGCCAGACTTCACAAAAAACTTTATTATGGAATGTGATGCATCAAGAAATGGAATTGGTGCCGTTTTAATGCAAGAAGGAAGACCCATTGCTTTTGAAAGTCATCCAATCAAAGGAAAGTTTTTATAGAAAGCTATTTATGAGAAGGAAATGTTGGCAATACTACATGCACTAAAGAAATGGCGACCTTACCTAATGGGAAGACACGTCAAGGTAAAAATGGATCATGATAGTCTTAAATAATTTTTGGAACAAAGACTATCTTCAGAAGAGCAGCAAAAATGGGTTAAAAATATGTTGGGTTATGACTTTGAAATCATCTACAAAAAAGGGAAGCTAAATGTTTTTGCAGATGCACTCTCAAGAAAGGATGAAGAGGTGGAAGCATTTCTTTGTGCCATTTATATTATCCAACCAGATTGGATAACCAAAGCAAGGGATAAATGGAAGAAGGATGAAGAGGTGTGGACACTCATTCAAAAGTTGCAACAATATCCTAGTACATATGATACATTTAGTTGGAAAAATGATTCCTTATGGTACAAATATCATTTATATATTTGCAATAATTCCCAACTAAAACAAAATATTCTTTTCGAATTTCACACTTCTCCTTTAGGAGGACACTCAGGATTTTTAAAAACTTACCACAGGGTGAAGAAATAATTTTTTTGGGATGGCCTTAAATCTGATATTCAAAAGTTTGTGGCGGAATTTTTGGTTTGCAAACAAAATAATGTTGAGACAATTAAGACCCCAAGTCTTCTACAACCTTTATCCATTCAAAGTCAACGTTGGGAGGAGATTTCAATGGATTTTATCATAGGTTTACCTAAGTACGAAGGAAAGAGCGTCATCATGGTGGTAGTTGATAGACTTACCAAGTATGCACACTTTTGTGCATTATCTCATCCATTTAAAGAAATTACATTTATACTACATTTATGGAAACAATTCAAAAGCTACATGGAAACCCAAAGATTATTGTAAGTGAGAGAGATCCCATTTTTACTGGAAATTTTTGGACGGAATTATTTTCTTGTTTGAGTACTCAACTAGCTCATAGCTCATCTTATCATCCTCAATCCGATGGTCAAATTGAGATAGTGAATAAATTTTTGGAATGATATCTTTGTTTTTTTGTATCTGTTAAGAAAACAAAATGGGTCAAGTGGTTACCTCTCGCTGAATGGTGGTATAACACTTCCTTCCATACTGCAGCAAAAATGACCCATTTATGGAAATTTTTGGACATCATCTACTATCCATCACATATTCTTTAAGAGAAAGTTATAAGGTTCAAGCAGTGGAAGATCACATCGAGCATCGACAAGAAGTTCTCCAACTCTTAAAGGATAACCTAATTTTGGCACAAAATCGAATGAAACAACAGGCAGATCAACATCGCAATGAGAGAAGTTTTGATGTAGGAGACTGGGTATTTTTACGGTTAAAACCATACAAACAAATGTCCCTCAAGCAACTTAAGAAGGATAATAAATTATCGCCAAAGTATTATGGTCCTTATAGGGTGTTGCAAAATATTGGTACTATGGCATACAAATTGGAGCTTCCTGCTTCTTCGCGAGTGCATCCAGTTTTCTATGTTTCATGCTTAAAGAAGTTTAAAGGGGACAAAATTACAATTCAAACAATATTTCCAAAACTTGATGAGGAAGGAAAAATCATATTAGAACCTGAAGCAGTCACGGGAACAAGAACTCGACAGCTACGAAATTGATCAATTTTGTAGTATCTCATCAAATGGAAGAACTTACCCACTGGAGATTCTACATGGGAGAATGAGAATTTTATATATAAGCATCCGGAGCTACTCAAGCTTTGAGGACAACAATTTTTTGAAGGAGAGGGGCATGCTAGGTCCCTATATTACTAGTATAGTCCCTTATTGTTATTAGTGTAACCCCCTTATTGTTATTGTTGTACCCCTGTAACCCCAATATTGTTATTATTGTGCCCTTACATTATTATTGTTAGGTCAGCTAGGATTAGAAAGTGACCCCTTGGAATCTTATATATAGAAGGAGGTTTTGTCATTTGTATCATCCAAGAATTATTCATTTATGTAATGTAAAGGAGGTTGCCTCCTCGAAGTGGCTTATTTCTAAGGCGTTGATCTCTCTTTTCTTCTATTTTTGAAGCTGGTTTCATAACAAAAATTTAACCAAACTATTTAAACCTGGTTAAAATTAATTAGGTAGGTGAAATAATTAATCCAATTGTTAAGCTAGATTAATTAGTTAAATTTGTAGGTTAGAACCTAGATTAGGACAATCTCTCCTTCAAAGAAAAAGAAGAAGGGTTTTCACATTTAAATGCACCCTTAATTGATGAAAATAAGCCTTGGTTTTGAAATATTAGGGTATAAAGGGTGAACATGTAATAGTTTCTTGTTTGAATGCAATATAAAATTTATCCAAAGTTTGGTGCTACATTATAAAGTCAAGAAATGACAAAACCTCTTGTTGTGTAGCAGTTAACCGTTGAGCACGATCCAACCCATGATAAATTTCTCACCTGAATCGTTGGCTTGGAATATTTTTCGCCCCCCATGGCCTTCCTACCTTTATTGGCAGAGGGGGGGTACGAAAATATGTTTTCTCCCTCTAGCCCCACACTATGTGTCAAATCCGTATTGTTTCACACGCCCTTGCTCAATATTATATACCTCCCACCTCCCATTCTAAAAATTGCCTAACCACTTTCCTTTCCCGCCTACGATTCGTTGCGCCTACACCACAAATTCCTCCGTGACACTTGTCTGAATAATGCTCTTATTAGTTACACATTTAATCCTATCTTGAATTAACATTTAAACCTCCCAACAATCCCATGCCTCCAATAGATTCATCCATAACCATAAAAGCTCGTCACCCTCACCCCTTAAACCTTTTTGCTGCATCTGATCTCATTGAATATTCTTTGTAATTTCTCAATTTCACCTTGAAAATTCAAATTGTCCTGATGCTGAAAAAAATCCAGAGTACCACCGTGTGAGCATCACCATCATCACCACCCTCGATAATCAACCAATTTCCCGGGTAAACTGCACCACTGTTCAACCTTTTCACATTGTTTAGATTTCCAAAAAATGGCTCCAAAGTGTAAGAACAGTAACAATTATGACAATCCTTTGATTCACCCCACCAATTGATCTTCATCACATCCCTTTGGTTGACCGAGATTACAAAACCTCAGAGCCAAAGTGTGAAGTTGATTTATTCGAATTACACAATTGGCTCAAAGACAATTTCCTTGACCAACGTGATGAAATTGGGCTATGGGAATCGAATCTAGCCCTGTACATGTTTCGCCAAACTCATCATTTCCCTGAATTTGTCCTGAAATGCTAAGCTGGATATTACCAAGCCAGAGAGCCATTGTAGCCCACAGTGGTGAATTTTTGTTTTACAATTACCCCTCAAAAAATTGACCAAATGTTGCAGATCCCTCAGAATGGCTCCACCACTCCTTTCTTAGTGGAAGCCTTAAATGAATTATATTAGAAGCCAACCTTTTCCCAAAGATCCGATATTTTTGAAATATTCCTACCTAAAGATGCGCAGCTACCAAAAACTAATCCACCATATCCCACCTCCATTTTTCTAGACAAAGCTAAGAAAAACATTTCCGTACTCTCATGTTTACTAGGATACTATTCAGATGAATATGTAGATGAACCTATTCTAGGTTTTCTGTCCATTCTCTTCACCCAAGAAAAGGCCTCAACGATTTTCAACTTTAGCCAGTTTATTGCTGACAACATTCATGAATAATTCCTTAAGTTTCAAAATGAAGGAATGTTCAAATATGCCTCCATTTTGGTTTATATGTTTCTATTTTATCAAGAAAACATGTTTCCATTTGTAGTGCAAAAGCTGAATGCATTACGGAATTTTGAGGTCTAGATTGGGCCTCCTCAGAAAAATGTACAAAAAAAATAAAATTTATACGAAACAACAGGATTCAAGATGATGATGTCAACCATGGGGGATAATTCACCATTTTTTAAGTAAAATGTTAAAAAAGATTAAAAGATAATAAAATAATAAAACTACTTTTTCAACTCGTATTTTCAACTTATCTCTCAAAAATAGAGCGGAAGAACTTGTTGGATGAAAAATTTAATTCCTCATCCAAGGAGTACCCATTGTGCATACTTTTGATGGACCCTACTACACGAAAAATGAGAAATACATGAAACAACCTGATTGCAATCATGTTTTTCATGTATTTCTCATTTTTTGTGTAGCAGGATCCATCGAAAGTATGCAACATGGGTACTCCTTGGATGAGGAATTAAATTTTGCATCCAACGAGTACTCTTGCTTGAAATTTGAGTAAAAAATTTGGGATATAGGTTGAAAATACGAGTTGAAAAAGTAGTTTTTTCTCTTTTCCCTCTAAAATTTGATGATGTAATCAAATCTTATTTTATCATTTCCGCTATTATTTTATAATTTCCTTAGGAGGCCCATTTTAGACCTCAAAATTCCCCTAATGAACAAGGAAATACACACTCAATTATTTTTTGGACTTCCTTAGAGAGAAGGAATTCATAGGAATACAACTTCAAAGACTTCATTGATTAGTTTATTCATCCAACTACATGTTTGTTGAGAAGTGATATAGAACCCAAGTCTTGTGTTGAAATTCAAAAGATTTTACAACTCAATGAAAAGGTCAAGACAGGTGACTGGTACTTGTACCAGAATTATACTGAAATAAGAGTATATGGGTGTGAGATGCCACCCTAAAGACTGCCCAAATATCTCCCAATGAGGATTTTTGCATTAGAGTACATCAGGCAAATGATAAACTCAGATGAAGTCCATTTTGTCTCGGTCAAAAAGAAATCACAATTCAGGATAAAGACTCAGATAGGACCTTTTATTTGCAACAGTAGGACAATAGGTGAGGAGGAAGATACCCTCCTAAAGTAGATGAAGTTCCCATTTAGTTTCACTTGTTCATATGACCCATTTGGTATGATTTCCAAACTAAGAGTGGAACAAAAAACCAATCCATATGTTCACACTCAAAGGCTTGAAATTGAAAAGTACATGAACCAAACTGAATGGGAAGAAAATAATTTACAAGAATTAAAGGAGGAAATTCTGTATACAACTACTTCACAGACTCCAACACCTTAGGAATAAGCTGAGAAAAGGCCAAGGGAAGAAAAATCTCCTTCAGTCATAGAGGTTTTAGCCAAATAATTCAATATGTCTAGGAAGAAAACAAAGACAAATCCTAAAACAAACTTTTTAAAAGAGGGGGAAGGGCAAGATACTATAGTACTGAAGGGTCCACACTCTTTAGAAAATTCAGATAGCATATTTACAAGATCTTTAGCAACTTCAGTTTCACAAGGTATTCCAGACACAACTCAAACATCATAATTGATTCAAGGACAAAAAAAGACAAGTATCTTTGATAAATATAAGGAGATAAAGCTAAAAAATGAGCTTCTCAAAGTCAACACTTATGCTCAGCTTTGGAAACAAACTACCACAACCCAACATAGGCTCTTGTTAGCCTTCGACACCGAGAAAGGAAGAATTCATACGGAATTCTTGGAGGCACAAGTCCCCTATCTTAAATCAACGGTTGATTACCAAAATACTACATTTGAGTTTGATGCAAAAGATATCCATCCTATTGATGAGATGGATATGCACAGGAAGAAAGGGGGAATGATATGTTCTACATTGAAAAACACTACAATGAATGTTTCCAAATTGCAGGCATGCCTTACCAATATGTAGTCCCAATTGAAGATTGAAAATATTTCTTCTTTAACAAAGGATAATAAGATAAAATCCTTGGAAGACTTGGTCATAAAAAATGGATATGACCCAAGTAACGTTAAGGAAAAAAAAAAAATATTAAAAAGAAGAATGTTGACATTGAAACAGTCAGAAAACAATTGAAATGGTTAGAAACTGAGGATCCAAAAACTGAAGCAATGCGGGAGACATAAAACCAAAAAGAAGATATGCTCAGGTTAATTATGAAACAAAATGCACATACAAGGGACATGGAAGAAGAAATGGACAATCTAGTCAAGGAAAAAGAACAAAATGCACATCTAGCTATAGTCCCACTTCATGCAGTACCCCTTACACTGATAGCACAAAAAGGAATGGCTACATCAAAAACAACAATAGTTTCTACATCAACAATACCCCAAGAAAAATCTTCTAATGCCTATGGTAAATTGGTAAAAGCTATGGAAGACATGTCTATACAAGTAGAGGAAATCAAGAGGTTACAAGGACAGATAAAGGCCCTATAAGAACAAAAAGCAAGGATTGAGACCTCTAATTTGGCCGAAGTACATAAATCCCACAGACTCACTCAAAGGATACAATACTTGGGGAAGAAAACTATCATGGCTCAAACCTTAGCCCAGGTTAAGGAAAATATATGGATAGATATCAACAAATCCATGATTGAAATCTAGCCATCAATATATATTAACTTTGAACAAGATGAGCTAATTCAGAAATCCAGAGAAGCCATTGAAAAAATCAGAGAAAATCTGGGAGAAAAACCAACTGAAGCTACAGATATCTTCATATTTCTCATCTCCAAAAACATGCACGAGTTAGAAGAATTCAAAATTGAAGTCAAAACTGAGACTATATTGGAAGTTAAGAAAGTACTAACTAAGAAATATCTCATGTTGCAGTTGGAGGAAAAAATTCAAGTCCTGGAGAATGGTGTCCAGAGATTCTTTAACAAATTTGTGGTGCTTAATAAAAAAGGACTTCTAGGTTTATTAGTGCTGAATGATAAATTAACTACTTTTCCTGATTACAACCAGAAATTAATAGTCATTGGCAAAGATAATTCCAAATTTGCAGGGATACAGGGAAGTATCACAGGGAAGGCCTTCATAGAGATGTTGGAGTTTTATTTAAACATCCAACATGAGATCAAACAAATATTTATCACTAAGCCCGCTTTTTCCAAATATACAGAGATAGATGAAATTTATAGAAAGTTACTCAAGTTGTCCATCCCAAGTGAAGACAGGTGGGAAAAATTATGCAAGTTACTTGATTGAATGATGGGTTTTATTTTCAGCAGCAAGACAAACAATGCAACAAAAGTCAAGGGGCGGAACAACAACAGTTTCCACAAAAGTAGTGCCAACAATCCAACCAATTCAAATGATCCTATATTTTTGTAATAAGATATGTAATTAAGTTTTTATATTCCTAAATTACATTCTGATTTTTTATATCAAATATTTTGTAAATAAACTTATAAATACTTCTCATTTTGAAGTATGAGGGGTTAAAATTTGCATCCAATAAGGCTATTGTACATTTTCAAGTTCCAGTGGACTTATCAATAATACAAAAAACTCTTTCATAGAATTCTTGTGTAAAACTATTGGTGAAGTGCACCTATCGTTGTTTATATGTTTACTTTCCTTTTTTTACCATGATTATGTGTTTTCAAAATCTAATTTGTTCAATAGAAAATTGAAGAACACTTTTATTTTTAATGCACACTCTGATTCTAGATTTGAATAATTTCAATGTTTTCAACTGAAATTAAGTAAATGAATTCTTAATTTCTCTTTAATTAATGGAAATCATTTCACCTCTTCTTATTCACTTCATTTAAATTTACGGAATCCAATTAGTTTGGCTACCTTTCCCTGTGAAATCTATCTATAAAAGCTGAAACATATCCATGTTTTAAGTCATAGAATCCATAGCCCAATGGTAATTTAGACATTAATCAACCAAACAATTCAAATCAATCAAACGAACACTGAAATTTGATAAGTAGCCTAATATCTTAATACAAACAAACCTAAATCATATAGAGAGATCCCTCTCCAACGCTAGCAAGGCTAGATCCTAACTTCCAAAGTGGTTTTTGGTTACGTTTGTAATTACTTTTTCAACCTCAGAAATCATAGAGTAATAACAAGAGCCATTAATAAAATAAACTTCCTTGTTCATGAAACCCATGAGACAAGCATTACAAAAAAAAATATTTTTCTTTATTTTCATTAATTACATAAAATCACAATTACACATGTCATTATGAAGACCAAACCTGTTAGGTCCCTATATTACTAGTATAGTCCCTTATTGTTGTTAGTGTAACCCCCTTATTGTTATTGCTGTACCCATGTAACCCCCATATTGTTATTATTGTGCCCTTACATTATTATTGTTAGGTCGGCTAGGATTACATTGTGGCCCCATGAACTCCTATATATAGGAAGGATATTTTGTCATTTGTATCATCCAAGACTTATTCATTTATGTAATTTATTGGAGGTTTCCCCCTCGAAGTGGCTGATTTCTAAGGCGTTGATCTCTCTTTTATTCTATTTTTGGAGCTGGTTTCACAACAAAACTGAGTTACTTTTGAATACTCCCTCTTAAATAGGGAGGTATTCATAGTGGTACTTGGTCATTCTAAATCTGAAGAATTTCTCGTAAGATGAATCAGATTGGTAACCCATCTGTATAACATCTTATCACCTAGCATTATCACATAACAAGGCCTTTACTAACAACTCTATCTCTCCAAGAGATTTGAGCAGAATGCTGGTGATACCAATGATGTATAAACATCCTCATCATTGTCTCTCTCAGAACATACCCCACCCGGGTTCTCAGGCTGTGTTCCTCCAGGACTATTCTTATCTTGGATTGCCAGTCCTCAAAGCATATCGATCCTCAACCACTACTCTTATCTTGGATTCCATAATGCATCCTCAATGAGAATCATATTCCATATGCTTACCCAATCCCACATTCTGTCTTCCCAAGTGAAGACAAGAATGATGTTTCTATATCTCCTCTTAATTAGGGAGGACATATATATTACAATAAAGGAGTGCACTCATTCCTACAGAAGGAATGCACCTAATCTCCCTCTTGGCTTAGGAATTTCCATGTTTCTTCCAAGTAAGAAAACTGTTTCCAGGATCCTTCTCAATTAGGGACCTACAAAAACTCCTCAGGTGGAGATGATGGGACAACCAGCCGCCTAAAGAAATCCTCTTCACAATGTCATGAATTGATTTTTGTTATTCAGGGGTCTTCATGTTTGTGACTTCTACATAAGGCATCGACCATCCATCACTTTCATCCATGAGTTAGCCATGTCATCATCAGAAAGTGATCCATTAGTCCACATCTGGCCTTCCTTCATGCCATGTTTACTTAATGATCTTTCATCCTACTACATGTGCATCGGCGGTGGAAGACATCCATAGATATTCCCTTGGCATCTCTGCATAAACCCATCTATATATAAAACTAAAGCAATGAACATTAAAATCAACATTACCTTTGTGATGGTATTTCATCATTGCATCTTATAGTTTGCATCAACATCCTGCATACAGATCGACACATCTCTCAAAGATATATATTGTCAAGGGTCTCTTTCTTTTTTCAGACTTTATTAGAGTCTTCATATCTTCCATCGAGATATCCTAGTCAAATATTCTTGGTATTTTGGATATTGATTTCCTTTACCATGGTTGCATATTCCATGATCTCTTCCTTCCTTTATTCACACATTACATTCCCAGGAGCTTCTAATCAGAGTTCCTCAATTGTAGTCAACCACCTCATACTTCATATGATGATATTTTATGTTGATTTAATCTAGTGAATATGTGACCCATGCATTCCTGCATTCATTTGAGGGAGGATATCCTTACTTTTGATCATGCTCTCAAGATCGAGCATTGATCCATTTTACTTGTAACCTTATGACACGAATTCCAATATATCAAATGTAAGCATACATACCTCATTTTCCTTTGGGTCATCCATACTTCCTGCAACAACTTCCTTGTTATGCAACCAACTCAAAAATAGAAAAAACATAGATCAACGACCTAAAAGTTATCCACTTCGAGGGGGAAACCTACTTTACATTACCTCAATGAACAATTATTGGATGGTTCAAATGAAAAAACCTACTTTCTATGTATATGAGTCTAAGGGGTCACAATATAATCAAAGCCGACATAACAATGATAATGTAAGGGCATAACAATAACAATAGTGGGATTCTATGGGGCACAATAATAACAATATGAGGACTACATGGGCACACCAATAAAAATAAGGGGGCTACATTAATAATAAAAATAAGGGGATAGACTAGTATTATAGGGAATTAACATGCCCCTCTCCTTCAAAAGAGTGTTGTACTCAACACTTGAGTAGTTTTAGATGCTTCTGTATAAAATCCTCATACTCGCATTTCTGTTTTTTTTTTCCCAGGGAAAAATCGTAACTTTTATTAGAAAATAAGAGTTACATGTTGTAGATGCATGAGCATATGCAAATTGACAAGTAGCCGTGATATAGATAGTGCTATAAGCATATGGAAAAATAAATACATCTGCCATATGTTTGAGTGTTAACAAAATGATATAAAATACATTCTCCAAGTGTAGTCAGTTGGAGTATATACATAAATATGCTATAATAAAAAATGTGAGATAAATGCTGTAATCCTATATATCGGGGGCCGACCCCCCGCCCATGTGTAGGAACAAATGGCCTGTGAAAGTACTGATAGTATGCATGATCATTCTATTCCTGTACCTCCATGTGCGCTGTCAATAAGTGCGTTGCCTCCTTGGAAAGGAGGTTGGAAATGGTGTCCCTATCCCTGTAAATGTGCCAACATGAAATAGTATCAAAATGTGCTTTGAGCATGAGAGATTCAACCAATATATTATGTAGTGTATGTGTGTGACACGTCGATAGTTCAGAAAACCAGTCAATGACAATCATAGAGTCCTTGAAAATTTTAAGAGCATATATTTCTTTTGTGATGGAAAACTGAAGTAGGTATAGGAGGCAAGATAGTTCAGAAAAGTTATTGGTACCGCTGCCAAGTCCAACTTTGACTTTAAATGAGTGATGATTAGAGAGATGAAGTATAAAGCCACCACCATAACCATGTATCTGGGCAGATTCATCAAAGTGTGCCCAAGGGAGTGAGCGATCAATGATTTCAGGGGTGATAATGTGAGGATAAGGAGGAGGAGGGTCATAAGGGATAAAGTGATAAATGGAGAGTATATGAGAAACAGATGAGGGCCAATGGTGAGGGGTGTCATGGAAAATGGCATGATTGCGGGCCATCCATATGTTCCAGTAGATAAGTATGGGAAGATTTTGAAGCTTGATGGGATTAGCAGCAGTCCACCATTGTTCCCATGCCTTAGGAAGAGAGAGACCAGTCCACTATGATTAATCTGAATAGATGAGGAGAAAATAGTCCAAATTTCAAGTGCAGCAGTGCAATGAAGGAAAAGGTGTTGGGTATATTCTGCCTCAAAATTTCATAGGGAACACCTGTGAGGTCCAGAAAAAGATATTTTCTGTAAATTAGCACCAGTGGGTATTTTTTCAGTGAGAATGCACCACATGAGCAGTTGAGCCTTGGCTGGTTCTTTGAGTTTCCATAAGTAGCGCCACCAAGGAATGAGTAATTCAGGTCTATTATCCCGATAGATATGAGAGTATCCTTCTTTTGGTGTATATCGCCCCCATTTAGATATAGTCCATCTGATTTCATCCTCACATGCTTTCAGTCGGACACGGGAGTCAGTAAGAGCTTCTAGATATGTATTCCAGTTTACGATCCACTATGGATGTATTCCTAACTCCCGGTGATCCATCCACCCTTGAGAAATGAGAGTAGTTCATTCCTCCAGGGAAATATGGTTAAGAGTCTTGTACCCTACTTAGTAGAGAAACACAGTGAGAGCCTGTGGGAGGAGATGGGAATTCCCGATCCCAACCCAAGAATCAAGGCCAATCTGTATTTTGCAGCCATTTCCAATTTTCCAGGTCAGGTTGTCCTTGATGTATCTGATAGCTGTAATAATCGCACGCCAGATAGTAGAGGATGAAGAATGATTTTTGAGAGGAGACTAAATCCAGTCAGTAGGGGAGAGTGGGTAAATATATTTCTGCATTGTCGCTCTTGTCCAAAGATTGTTCCTGGTCAATAAGGTCCACCCAAGCTTGACAACAAGTGCAATAGAAAAAGTATGCATATCTTTGATGCCCCAGCCACCCCATCTCTTAGGTAATGCAATACGGGACCAATTAGTACAGGAAAATGTATGTCCCTCTTTTGTACCCAGCCAAATAAAGTGCCTACAAATTTTCTGTATTTTGTGAAGGATGCCTTTTGGGATCCATGCTAATGACATCCAATAAACAGGAGTGGCCTCCAGGATAGCTTTGATCAGAGTAAGACGACCAGCTCTGGACAACCAGCGATGGCACCAATTATTCAACCTTTTTTCAATTTTGGAAATGAGCCAATTCCAATCAGAAATTTTATAATTTACAGGTTTGAGAAAAAATCCCAAGTATTTCAAGCCATCCTCAATTCTAATAAGATTGAAGGGGAATCTCTGTTGTGCATAGAAAATATCATGTGGTGTGCAACCATGACAGGTCATAGTGGATTTTAGATTATTGCATTGCATACCTGTGGCAGAACAAAAAAGAATCAAAATAACATTGATCAACGTGGAGTCGCTAAGGGATCCATTTAGAAACAGAATGATATCATCAACAAATAAGAGATGTGTTAGAACACAATTTTCCGATAGTTTGATGCCTTTCAATCTGCCTCTAGAACTTTCATCAATTATGCATCTGCTAAGCCCCTCCATTACCAATAGGAACAGAAGGGGAGATAGGGGGCACCCTTGATGAAGTCTCGTCTCCACATAAAAGAAATTGGTCACTGCCCCATTGATAAGAATGTTGTAAGATATAGTAGTGATGCTGCACATGATCCAATTGATAGTTTGTAAGGGAAAACCTAGGTGGGTGAGCAACATACGAATGTAGAGCCAGCTTACTTGGTCAAATGATTTGGCTAGATATATCTTGAGAATCATGCCTTGGATGCATTTGGTATGCATAGAGTGAAGGCTTTCTTGTGCAATGCCAATAACCTCATGTATTTGTCTATTTTCCAGAAAAGCAAATTGTTCAGGAGATATATAAGTAAATAAAATTGGTTTCAATCTATTAGCAAGAATCTTGGCCATGATCTTATATATGCAATTACATAATGAGATGGGATGGTAATCATTGAAAGATGAGAGGTGATCATTTTTGGGGATGAGAGCTATAAAAGTGACATTGAAAGCATCATATAAACGTATAGATTGACGCGTTTCTTCCACAACTTCCAATAGATAATGGCCCAATAATTCAAAAAAAGTGAGATAGAATTCCACCACCCAATTAGGTCCAGGGCTCTTGTCCTTATTGAACCACTTGAGAACGGATTCAAGTTCTAGACTGGAAACAGGTTGCATTAGATCATCCTCCGCCGCTTCATCAACATACCTGGGGAATAGAGATGCCAACTTATTAATATCTACCAGGGTGGGTTGTGGGGGGGCCTTGTAGATTTCCTTGAAATGATCAATTCCTTTTCGAGCAAAGTGTGAGAAGGTAGAGGCTTTAGATCCGTCTTCATTATCAAGCTCCTAGATGGTGTTAATAGCCTTTCTATTATTTGCATAATGATGAATTTTTTTTGTATTTTCATCCCTCGCATTGATCCAGGTGGCACGACTTCTGAGTCTCCATTCCTCATTTCTGATATGCAGGATCTTTGATCGAGCGGTTTCCAGGGAGGTGAGTAGTATCTTATCTGCATCAGTACCAAACCCACCGCCAATAGATGATTCCAGTCCCTGTATTTGCTGTTCAATATAAAGTAACTCCCTATCCTCTGATCTTTTTTTCTCCATTACCCAACTGATAGTGTCCTTTTTAGTGATGAGGAGTCTGTGTGAAAAAATGGAGGATGGTGAATTTAGATGTGGTGGCGGAGGAAGTATCCAAATATTCTTCACCATATTGATATAGTCAAGATCTTGTAACCAAACATAGCAGAATTTAAAAGGGGAAGCCGGGTTTTTAACAAATCCTGTAATTTCTAGATAGATTTGGGAATGATTAGAAATTCCCCCAGATCCAATCCATTGTATGTAAGACCCAAAATTCTGTATCAGATCATCCTTGATGAGAAAATGGTCAAGTCTTCGAGCCACCAATTGTTCCCCTGTACGCCTATTACGCCAAGTAGGGGAGGGGGAAGTAATAAGGGGATCCACCAGATGATGAGCAGATAGCAAGTGTTTGAAGTATTCAGATAGAGTATTTGCACGTGCATTAGGCCCCCAAGATTCAGAGATTCCGAGAGAGAAATTCATATCCCCAGCCAAGATAAGGTTCTTCAGGCGCATAACAGATGCATTCAAAAAGGAGTCCCAAAATGTTTGTCTATTGGAATAGGGGCCATAGACATTAATAATGGTGAAATGCAATCCGAGGGACTTTGAGAATACCTCCATGCCTAGGACATTTTCCTTTCCCTAGATATTAATAGGATTGATGTAGCGAGGATTGTAACAAAGAGCCAAACCCCCCGAGCATCTAGAGGCATCAATAGCGTGAATCACCCAACCAGGAAATAACGAGTTGAGTGCATGGGTAACCAAATCCACAGTACCATGAGTTTCTTGAAGACAAATGATATCGGCATGAGAAGAAGAAAAGAGTCTGCGAAGTGCAAGTCTCTTCGTAGGGCTAGCCAGCCCTCGGCAGTTAAAAGAGACACAAATAATTGGGAAACCAGAATGGGGGATTGTCTTGCTCTAAGAATCGCTTCGATGGAGAGTTGAGAGCTGGATGTAACTTTAATTCTAGCAAGATGTATAGCTTTGGAGATAAGAGAGTGATGACCCCGGGTGGATTTGAGAGAGGTAACTGGAGGTTCAAAGTGAGAGGTTAGGCCCTTAGGTAGGTGGGAGCGGGAACGAAGGTTATAGGTATGTGAGGAGGAAGAATTAGAGGGTTCAGGAACAATAGGGGAGAATGGGACAGGGGAAGAGGGAGGGGGGCAGAGGGGAGGGGAGCAGTGAAAGGGGGGACAATGGTCAAGGGGGAAGCAAGAAGAAGGTGGGGTAAAGTGGGTGGGGTGGGGGGGAAGTATAAGGGGGAAGAAGAAGGTGGGAAATAGATGGAAGGAGTAACAGTACTAGCATGAGCAGATTTGGAACACAAAACAAAAGCTGCAGAAATAAAAGATAGGAAAGTAAAAGGAGAGGAGGAGAAAATACCCACAATCAGAGGAAGTCCAAAGCATAAGTATTAGACATGAAACGAGTAATCCTAGCGGGAGCATCCAAAGCCTTTGAGAGTTCCACCACCGAGGATAGGACGAAAAAGTGAGGAAGTCCCAAAGGCGATAACCTTCTATGAAGAGAAACTGAGACCAGAGCAATCATATGTCTACCAATGGAGCTAGTAGCTTGTGTCAAACCCGATATAGGGAAATCCTTGAAAAAATAACCAACCTTATGGCATTGGTGACAATGGAAGGGGATCCCTTCATAATCCAGAATTTTCTCCCTGGTCGAGTTGCAACATTGAATATTGATGGCTTCCTCCAAACCTTCTCTGGTATCCAGATGAACCAATATGCAGGAAAAGGCCATTTTTCTAGAGGTGATGTAAGAACGATCATGGTCCAAGTAGGTGCCCAACAGATTACCAATGTCTATGAAAATATGATCGGACCATAAGTGATAAGGAAGACCAGGCAGGCGAACCCAGATGGGACCAGCACCCAACAGTTCCCTGTCAGGATCAAATAGGGGACTCCAACTTTTGAGCAGAACCGGGGCCATCTCGATGTGTCAATACTGTGAAAGAATAATATCAGTAGGTGATTTGGTGGAGAAGCGTAGAGAAAACCACCCCTTGGTCAGTATGTGTATGATATGCATCTCCTGTATGAGATCTCCCCAAATCTCTTGTGCCCACTGATTCAGTCGCTTGACCCCATAGTTCCTTCCACGGAATCGGCCAACAAGAACCCTATCAACAGTACCCAAAGCATCTTCCATCTATAGCCCTGCCCCAAGCGTGAGGAAATTAGCACGTTTGTTAGCTTTGATGCACTTAATGTGTTGGGGGGCACAGGGGGAGGTGCCAAGAGGGAAGAGAGCAATGAAAGAAAGCGAAGGGGAAGGCGTCAAGATGGTGGGAGGGTAAACAAAGACAGGGGGAGGGATGGAAAAGAAACTATAGGTGAAACGAGTGGCAGGTGAAAGGGAGACTGAAGAAGGAAGGATGGAAGAGGAGGGGGAGAGGGAGTGCACGGGGGGAGTGGTCCGCAGGGGTAAAGAAATAGGAGGGATATGAGGGAAAACAGTAAATGATGAGGTCGGTGAAGATTAGGTAAGATAATGAGAAAGGAAAGAGAGGGATGCAAGTGAAGGAGGCCGGAGTTCCGACGAGTTGATGAGATTCAGCTCAGCCACCGATAAAATAACAGGGGAGGTTGAGGATAGAGCCGGAACCATAAAGGAGTGCAGGTCAGGGAAAGTAGTGGGGGAGGGCATCGAAGTATAAGAGTCCCAAGGAGGAAGATTACAATGAGGGGATGCTGAATGGGAGACTTGCATGCTTGAGGAGAACCGATTAGAGAGGGACCAAATGTTTAAACCCTCATATGGGTCCTCCGAATAGTCCAATAGCTGTTCCTCCTAGGCCCCTTCCATAACAGATTCCGAGATGAAACCGTTGAATAAGTCCAAATAGAACCCCAACTGTCACCAGACAGAGCAGAGAAGTCGACCAGAAGATAGTCAAGAGTAATCAGCCATTAGGTACCAGCGAATCGAGCATGGAAATGGGTGAAAAAGGCGGCAGAACGGATATTCAAAGAGTTCGTCCCTAAGCATGAAAGGTGTCCATAGAAAAGTGAACAAAGTTTGCAAGCAGATGTCGTTGGAGGTCTCCACATGAAATGGAAAGAAAACAGTTGTAGCAGGTGGGAACCAAGGCCGCCGAGCGTCAAGGAGGAAATAAAGAATTCCTTTCAAACCTCACAACACAGTGAGAGCGACCGTCGGACAGTGAAGGTCAGGTGTCCGCCATAGTAAGCCGCGAAGGTGTACATAGCAAGTAATAGCGTAACCCTAATGGCCAACATCGCAAACTAAATCTTCTATTCTCATACTCCCATGTCAAATATTCAGCGGGTAAGTTCTTCCACATGATTAGATACTATAAAATTAATCTATTTCTTAGCTGTCGAGTTATTTTTTCTATGACTGCTTCAGGTTTCAATATGGTTTTTCCTTCCTCGTCAAGTTCTGGCAATGTTTTTTGAATAGGAATCTTGTCATTTATAATATTTAAGTATGAAACATGGAAAAACTGGGTGCACTCGGGAAGGTGCAGGAAGCTCCCATTTGTATGCCATAGTAACAATATTTTGTAACACCTTGTAAGGACCATATTACTTTGGTGATAATCTATTATCCTTCCTAGTTTTCTTGAGAGACATTTTTTTGTATGGTTATAGCTGTAAAAATACCTAGTCGTCTACATCAAATTTTTTTTTGCTGCGATGCTGTTCTTCTTGTTGTTTCATTCGATTCTACACCAAAGTGAGGTTATCCTTTAAGAGTTCGAGAAATTGTTTTCGATGTTAAATGTGATCTTCCGCTGCTTAAACCTTAGAATTTTCTCTTAAATATGATGTGATGGAAGGTGGATGATATCCATAAAATTCCATAAATGGGGTCATTGTTGTTGTAGTATGGAAGGAAGTGTTATACCACCATTCAGCCAAAGGTAACCACTTGACCCATTGTGTTTGTTTATGAGATACAAAGCAATGAAGATATCATTTCAAACATTTATTCACTATCTCAGTTTTCCCATCAGATTGAGGATGATAAGATCAACTATGAACTATTTGAGTACCCAGACAAGAAAATAATTCCATCCAAAATTTTCCTGTAAAAATGGGATATCTGTTGCTTACAATAATCTTTGGGTTTTCATGTAGCTTTTGAATTGTTTCCATAAATGTAGTATAAAATGTGATGGACTTAAATGTATGAGACAATGCACAAAAGTGTGCATAATTGGTATGTCTATCAACTATCACCATGATGACATTTTTTCCTTCGTACTTGGGTAAACCTGTGATAAATTACATTGAAAGCTCCTCCCAACATTGAATTGGAATGGATAAATGTTGTAATAGACCATAGGTCTTAACTGTATCACATTATTTTTTTTGCAAAAAAAACATTTCGCCACAAACTCTTGAATATCAGATTTAAGAACATCCAAAAAAAAAATTCTTCTTGACCCTGTAGTAAGTTTTTAGAAATCCTGAGTGCCCTCCTAAGTGAGAGGTGTGCAATTCCAACAAAATATTTTGTTTGAGTTGCAATTATTATAAATATATAAGCGACCTTTTTACCATAGTGAATCATTTTTCCAAATAAATGTATCATATGTACTGGGATCTTACTGCAACTTTTGAATGAATGTCCACACTTCTTCATATTTTTTCCATTCATCCCTTGCTTTGGTTATCCAATCTGGTTGGATAATAGAAATGTCACAAGTAAATTCTTCCACATCCTCATCCTTTCTTGAGAGTGACTCTGCAACAACATTTTTCTTCCCTTTTTTGTAGACGATTTCAAAGTCATAGCCTAACATCTTTGTGACCCATTTTTGCTGCTCTTCTGAAGATAATCTTTGTTACAAAAAGTATTTAAGACTGTCGTGATTTTTTTTACCTTGATTGTGTTCCCATTAGGTAAGGTATCCATTACTTTAGTGCGTGTATTATTGCCAACATTTCCTTCTCATAAATAGCTTTGTGTAAATAATTTCCTTTGATTAGACGACTTTCAAAAGAAACATGTCTTCCTTCTTGCATTAAAATAACACTAATTCCATTTCCTGAGGCATCACATTCCACAATAAAGGTTTTTGTGAAGTCTGGCATAGCTAACACTATTGCACAGAACATTGCTTCTTTAAGATGTTCAAAGGTCTTAGTTGCTTCTAGAGACCAAGAAAATGAATCTTTCTTTAGTAATTTTATTAGAGGTGCTTCTATTCTCCCATAATTCTTAACAAACTTGCAATAATACCTTGTCAGTCTGAGAAATACTTGCATATGATTTATGGTTTTGGGTATTTTCCATTCCTTAATGGATTTAATTTTTTTAGGGTCTACCTTAACAACTTTATGAGATACAATATGACCCAAATATTCCACCTCCTGTACTCCAAATAAAAATTTGGATGTTTTTGCATATAATTGTTTTTCCTCCAATAGATTGAGCACCCTGTCAACATGTTGAACATGATCCTTCCAAGACTTGTTGTAGATTAGTATATCATAAAAAAATACTAACACAAATTTTCTAAGGAAGGGTTTGAAAATGAAATTCATCAAACCTTGAAATGTGGAATGTGCATTGGTAAGGCAAAAAGGCATGAACACAAATTCCTAATGACCCTCACGAGCTCTAAAAACTGTTTTCGGAATGTCTTCAGTTTTCATTCTAATTTGATGATATACTGAATGAAGATCCAACTAGGTGAAGTGAATTGGTCCATGCAATTCATCAATAATAGGATTGGGAAATTTATCTTTAATAGTGATCTTGTCGAGATCCCTATAATCCGAACACATGCACCATGATCTATTGTTCTTGTGCACCAATACTACTGGAGCGGAGAAATAACTTTGACTATGTTGAATTATACCGATCTCTAGCATTTCTGCAACCATACGTTCAATTTCACTCTTTGGGGCACAGGGATATCTGTAAGGCCTGATGTTTGGAGGAAAACTTACTCAAATGAAATGAATAGCATGATCATGATCAAAAATATGTGGGAGGCCTTTGTGAGTCTCAAATACCTTGGAATGATTATCCAAGACTTTTTGGATATTTGTATAAATAGATGATTTTGATGTTTGGACCTCAAGTGAGAATAATTATGCAATTAAAACTTGCTATTATTTCTATAGAAGCTTTGTCATGCCATTATATATGATTATATTTCTTGGTTTCCCCATAATATCCCTTAATTCAAATTCCTTTCCTTCCCAAAAAAAATTGAGGAAAAGTTCTTGAAAATTATAATTTATTGTACCCAAATATTGTAACCATTGGAATCCTAGTACAACATAAACACCACCCATTGGAATGGAAAGCATTGGAATATTAATACATATTCCCCCATGGTTAGCTTGATATTATGACAATTTCTAGAGAAATTTATAGTTCCTCCATTTGAAACCATCACTTGAAACTCTGGTGCTGGATATAGGAAGAAATTCAATTCCTTTGCTATATTACAATGAATAAAATTACAAGTACTACCTGTATCAATCAACATTATTACCTTTTACTTCTTGATATGTCCGTCTATCTTGATAGTTTGAGGAGTGGTAATTCCTGACAATACATTACAATATATGGTCAGATTAATTTCTTCTTTCTCTAGGGTTGGTTCATGGTGTATATCCTATTCTTTTGAAGTTTTTGTTCCTTTTCTTCCTCCTCTTCACAATCTATGTATACTAATTTCTTCTCAGCACACTTATGACCTTTAGTGTATTTGATAGAAAAATGTAACAAAGCCCTTTTGCTCTTTTTTCTTCCAATTGTTGTGGTGTCAAAATTGTAGGTTGTGGAAGGCTAGGAGTAGCAACACTTCCATCTTTATAGTTGCGAGTGGTAGGATTCCTTGTTGCCATAATTTTTCTTTCAAATTTTCTTGTCAACCTGAATGCCTTGTCCAATGAATCAAGTTCCCAAAGGCGAACTTCATGTTGGATGTTATCCTTTAAATTTTATATGAAGACATCAATCCTATGCTCCTATGGAATATCATTTACCCTTATACTCAATTTTTGGGTGTCCTTGATGTGATCCACCATTGAACGAATTTTGTTTGATATTTATCAATTGGCTAAAGAAGGTGCTTCTCTTTGTATCCTCATAATGTTTTATCATTTCCTCCGTAAAAATTCACCGAGTGACAATTTTTTTATGAGAGAAAAGCCATCGATACCATACAAACTGATTGGGTTCTAAATATAAAGTTGCAAAGCGTACATTTTGTGTGTTTTGCACATTATGGAGATCAAAATATTGATCCATGTGTAGTATCCATGTTACGAGATCCTTTCCATCAAAATTCCTCATATTTATCTTTGGAATATAGTGGGTCTTAAATACAACATTATAGTCTATGAAATAATTATTAACATTTATTTTGTTCTTATCATGAGTTTCCTTTACTACCTTTTCTCCATTAGGAAGTTTTTCTTGTAGCAACTTTGTCAAACCTTCCTTCAAACCTTCAATTTTTTCTTCTATACCATCGATCTTAGCTTCCATGCTATTCTTCAAATCATCCATCTTAGCTTCCATGTGATCCATATTAATTTCTATGTCTTTTTTTAAACCATTCATGTCTTCTTTTATTTCATCTTTGGTTGCTCTTTGTGAGAGCGAAATTTGTTGCACTTGGTCCGGTAATTTTGATATATCATGTTGAAATTATTCCTCTTCGTGCGTCATAGTCGAGCTTTATGAGGGATTAATGGGTGTGGTTTTTTTTTTTTTGGGAGACATTTTAGAACCCAATACTGATATATATGCTTCAATATTCCCTTGGAATCACTTCAAAATTATTTTTCAAACAAACGTTATGCAAAATTAAAAAAATACGCACCTTTTTCTTTTTTTTTAGGAGCTCTATATTGGAACTGTTGTATCTTTGTGATTTCATATATCCAAGATCTGAACGATGGTCTTGTAGTATCCATTTGATTTTTCTTTCCAATGCCATAGGTCAGACCCTATTTGGATTCTTCAAGCTAAATTTATGTCGAATATCCCATGATGTATCGATTATGGACTAATTAATTAGAGTGAATTTGTATGGGGTGCCACATGTTATTTTTTAAACATTTGACTTTGAAATTGATATAGGAAAGAATACAGTCTGTGCACTTTCAGCCACTTTTTACAGAATTCAAATATGATGTCTCAAATGAAGGTTATGATGAATTTCCCTCGGTCACCTATTTGAGACTGAATTGTGGAGCCTGCAAAAAACCTAACTTCTTCATATCATAACTCCGAAAATATAGGGAAACAATATCTCGAATACACATGGTTTCAATTTCAACTTCTGAATCTTCGTAGAAAAAAAGTTATAACGAAAATTCCAAGATGACCCGTTTGAAGAAGTGAAACCCTACAATCCAAATCTCTGATACAAAATGTTATACAACCAACTCACAAATATAAGAAAAGATAGATCAACGAATTAAAATTTATCCACTTCTAGGGAGAAACCTCCTTTGAATTATATAAATGAAAAATTCTTGGATGATTCAAATGAAAAAACCTACCTTTTATATATAGGAGTCTAAGGGGTCACAATATAATCAGATTCAACATAACAACGATAATGTAAGGGAACAACAATAACAATAGTGGTCTTCTATGGGGCACAATAAGAACAATATGGGGACTACATGGGCACAAAAATAACAATAAGGGGGCTACACTAATAATAATAATGATAAGGGGATGCACCTGTATTATAGGGACCTAAAATTCTAGTTTACATCAACATCCTGCATACATATCGACACATCTCCCATATATATATATTGACAAGGGTCTCTTTCTTTTTTCAGACTTCATTAGAGTATTCATATCTTCCATGGAGATATCCTAGTCAAATATTCTTGGTATTTAAGATGATTTCCTTTACCATGATTTCATATTCCATGACCTCTTCCTTCCTTTCTTCGCACATTACATTCCCTGGAGCTTCCATTAAGAGTTCTTCAATTGTAGTCAACCACCTCATACTTCATATGAGGATATTTTATGTTGATTTCATCTAGTGAATATGTGACCCATGCATTCCTGCATTTCTTTGAGGGAGGATATACTTAGTTTTGATCATGCTCTCAATATAGAGCATTAATCCATGTTACTTGCAACCATATGACATGACTTCCACAATATCAAATGTAAGTTTTTAGTCAATTTAATGTTTTAAATTCCTATCATAAATTATCAACCGAGGTTAGTAATTTGAAGAAGTGTGATGCACTATATATGCTTAGATAACCTTCTTTCTTACTTTGTTGTGTATGTTTTATATTGTTTTTGGGGTTTTGTATCTTATGCCTAAACTTTTAAGAACTGAAATTGGTCTAAGAAATGAAATCTATGTTTCTAGATGAAATCTTTAAATGCTAGTGAACAACCAAATCTAAATGAATTTTAATGATGAAAACGACTTCTTAAAGAAGGAAGAAAAGGAAATGTTGTTTTATTCTAAGAAAATGAATTGAATTACAAATTGCTTTTAATTAAATGAATGAAATATGAAATCTAAAAAAAGGAAGAAAAGGAAATGTTATTTAACTAATCTAAATTGCATAAAAATAAATCAAACTTTGAATGGTTAAAATTTTAGGTTTATCTAGGCCGGGAAAACATGTATGAAAAATATCTAATTGATTTAAAGCAGAGCAATATTCTAAATCTAATTTCATTCAAATGAAAAACATGAAAGCATTTTCTATATTATCCATTGAAAAATCTAAGAAAATAGAGCATTTGATCTATTTTAAAACACAATTCTAATCTAACTTTGTCCTATTTTTAAAATATAAGAATGTTTGAAAGATAAATTTAGTCTAATTCTATTCCATGGAATGAAAGAATAAATTCTATTGTTAAGAACTTAAATGACAGTGCTGATTAAAATCAAAGGAAAGTGTAAAGCATGTTTTAAAAGAGAACTAAGATTGCTGTATGACCGAATGCCCTAATCTTATCCAATTGGAAAATGACAGAGTCACATTCTTGAGATGACTTAGCGAGCATAAGATTACATAGTCAAATGGAAATTAAAATAACTAATTTCAGAAAGAATTCATGAAAATAATCTATAAAATAGTAAGCAATTTAAACTATGAACTGACAGGAATCTCACTAGAAGAATAATGTGAATTTAACTATGAATTGACAAGAATAAAACTACGAATCAACAGGAATTTAAATGACAGAAATTAAACTACAAAACAATTAAGAAAAACCTCGTTTCTGTGCAGTGGATCTCTACAACAGAATGAGTCGGAAATCTACTTAGACTATGTGCGCATCAAAGATCTAGAACTGGTCTTCTTATTAGAAAAACAGAGTTTGAAAGCATACACCAAATTATCACAAAAAATAGACTGTCTCCCGGTTTCAATAGATCGGTATTTATACAGGTTTTTGGATTTAACTGTTTGAGGCATTTCAGCCTATATATAGAAAATAAAACTGAAATTAGAAGTCTAAATAGAAGCAAATTATTCATAGCTATCTCTTGATTTTCTACGTCAGAGAAAATCAAGAGTCTTTCGTTCGCTGATATCATTCTCTGACCGATCTTGACCACGAGCATATGCACGATTCCTCCTTGAATTCGAACATGTAAGTGGGATACAAGCCATGTGTGGATAATTCTAGAGATACCCATATGACCTGATTCCTCATTTTCTTCTCAAAACCTGTCAAACAATAACAGTGGCTGCAAAAACAAAGGTTAGCTACAGAATTGCACACATTCTGTATCTAATTATAGAAATTCATCTAAATAATAAGAATTTTTTTAATATAATGTAGAGATCATTTAAATTCCTTCTCTGATATGGAATATGTCAATTATCATTGATTGAAGTCACAAGTTTGTGAAAAAGGAAGAAGAAATGATGGAAAAGGGTGTCAAATTAAGAACAATTTTGAGGTTCAACATACCCCCACTAAGAGATCATTGCATGTCCTCATGCAATTCCCAAAATTGTGAGCCTTCACCTTCTACTTCTTTTGTTCTGATACCTCTGCCAGTACATCCAACTTCCTCTTCTTTCCTTTCCTTGAAGTGATTTCCATTATTGGTTTCTTCATGAGGAGTTTGTACTTTAGGATGATGACTTTCCTGTTCAGAGATCTATTATTTTTCTATATTTTCTTATTCTTTTTATACCACAACCCAAAATGTAAGATAGTGTTGTCACTGATGACCTTCTCCAAGTGATTTTGTTCCTTCAAAGTATTATTTTCTTGTTTAATGTGCTTGTTCAATATCTCTAGCTCATAGATTTCTTGTTTCAAGGTGTTCACCGGAGGTTCTTGTGGACTGATAGGCTGCTCTTCCATACATGTATTTTCTTTTGCATGTCTTTTATTCAATGAATCAATATAGTAATATATGTCCTATTGTGTTGGGTCAATTTCTGGGGTCCTTCTGCTCAGACTGTGTGTAGGGGGGACAATAATGGGAGATGTTAGTTGGGGTTCTTTATCCAAATTAAAAAACTCTGCTTCATGTGGTGGTGTCTTCTTAAAGGGTTTACGAAGTCTAGAGCTTCTCCTTGGATGTGGGGGGCTTACATTTTCTGAGCTTGTAACTTTTCCCTTTTCCTTTACATTTCTTCTCTTCTTGACTCCACTATGTTTCTTATTTTTCATTAACTCTGAAATGGTGAGTTCTTCTTCTTATTGCTGTAGTTGAGGTGAGGATTTGTCCTCAATTCATGTCTCAACCTTTCTCCTTCTACTTATTTTGGTTTTTTCATCCTTAGGCTATTCTGGTGCTTCATCTTGAAAGTGATTTCTGTTGGAAATATTGAGGGGGGGGGGGGGTGAATCAATATTCATTTCAATTAGAGCATTATTTAATCTTCAATTATTATCAGTGTTTGTACAATGATAGCAGCAAACAAGAGGAACAAAAATGCACACATTTTTTAAGGTGGAAACCCACTCCAGGACAAAAACCACCTAATGCTTTTCTAATAATTCTTTAAAATTCAACTCCAATTGAAAATAAAGCTCCAACTTCCTAGAATCTAGAAAAGCATTCTTCTCCAGCTCCCACTGGATGGACGCTCCAACGCCCAAGATCCTTCAGTAGTCAACTGAACGGATGCTCCAACACCCAATGAGCTAAAACTCACCCTAGCACCACCCTACCACCCTATAGAAGAATAAAAGAAGAATGGACCCCCGTACCAAGGAAAATGGTCCACTTTACAATGATATAGAATGATGAAGAAGAAGAAGATATACTAGACCATAACCCCAACTTTGACACAGCCACCTAATGATGATCCTAGACCTCCCAACACTGCCTCTTCAACCCTTGGCAGATAGACACTAGTACAATTTGTAGAATAATGTATTTACAATGACTAAGTACAATGATACCTTTACAATGATTGTATGCAGTGCTACCCACTTGAAGACTTCATATGATGAACTTATTGCTATTGTTATGCACCTTTGTTGCTGCTCTTGCCCTCTGCTACACCTTGCTTTGATTTGCTGCCGTAGAAAGTTTGGTCCTTTGCAACCCTTGACAACACATGATCTAGATTTTTCTTGCCTTCTAGGAGCTCGATATTGAATCTGGTGTATCTGGTGTATCTCTGTTATTTTAGATCCTTAATATCTAATTTTCAATCCTGTAGTATTCCTCTAAGTCTTCTTTCCAATTCCACAGGTCTGACCCAATTTGGATTCTTAAAGAGAGAGTTATACCCAATCTCTGACAATGCCGTAGTTATGGATTGTTTCAGCAGAGCACACTTGTACGGCGTGCCACGTGTCACTGTTTCTTCATTTGGCTCTGAAATTGATAGAGCGCAAATTTAATATTGTGCATTATTTGTTGCTTTTACCGAATTCCAATTTGATACTCAGAGAGAGAGCTATGATGAATTTACCAAGGTCACTTCTTTGAGATGAATTTCAGGAGCCTGCAAAAACCTTGACTTCCACAGATCATATCTCCAAAAATATTGTGCACCTTGATATGAAATTTTTACAGTAGCTTCCTCAAGATTTCGGCTTCGCCTCATGAATATTTCAGCTTCTGACCCTTCGTAGAAAAACAGTTAGAGCGCAAATGCCACGATGACCTGTTTTAGATGGCGAAATCCCTTGCCTAAGGAGGAAATAAAGATCACAATTTATATAAATGCTTAATTTGAGAGGGGCTTCATAAAGTGAACATGGGAGGGATTTTAGGACCTTAACAAATATTAATTATGACTTTTCAATGACCCATGCCCCAACTCCATGGAGTTTTAGCCCACTAACTGGGGGTACAAAATTCAAACATGAATATCTCTCAAACCGTGAAGAATTACATGGCGTGCCATATATCAACGGAAACATATCGACAAGTAGAAACCATAAAAAGAATTATTGACCCAGAATATATTAATTTTTTAGGTCAAAATTTCCATGCAATATTGGGTTAGCCCCTGGTGCTGCTTGGGTTGACATCAATGACAACCGCTAATCAAAAATCTCCCCCTTTGGCATTGATGGCAACACAAGTACTCCCCCTGTGATCATGACACCTCTTCCTACAACATTCTCTCCCCCTTTGACATCAATGGAAAAGGGTAACTCCCCCTCAAACACAACCATCCTACGGACTTGTACACACGTCCACTCCCCCTGACACACAACCATCCTGCAGACCTGTAATATACTTCTACTCCCCCTTTATATTCTGAAAAAGGAAAATCTAATGAGAAATTGGGAGAATCCCAAGCTTCTGGCGAAGATATTCCAATGTTGGAGAATATTTAATATGTGATTCTTTTGGTGCTGCTTGGAATCTTGCTACTTGTCCAACTTCTTGCATAACATCTGGCTGGGAGGCTGTTACATATATAAGACTACTAATCATAGATCTTTACAACCTTTGATCCACATCCTTAGATGAGTCGTCTATGCTCAATTTTCAACCTGTTACCATTGGAGTAAGGATGGGTTTGCAATATTCCACTTTAAATTTCTTGAGCATTTCCTTGATGTACTTGGCTTGACATATAAATATTCCTTTCTCTTGCTGAGATATTTGATACCCTAAGAATTATGTGAGCTCACCAAGTAAAGACATCTCGAAATCACTTTGCACATTTGTAGCAAACTTCTTACTTTGTCGATCATCATTGCTACCAATTATTGTATCATCCTCTTTAGCTATTAGACATACTTTAGTTGCTTCATCCAGAACATATATGTTGTTTGGAGCTTGACTTGCTGTAGCCACAATTTCGCCATACATGCCTTTCCTGATTTCACATTTCGTGGAGTTGAATAGTATTGTGTGTCCTTGATCACACATTTGTCCAACACTGAGCAGATTGTGATTCATGTTTTCAACCAATAGAACATTCTTGGCTAGAGCATCTTTGCTTCCGAGAGTGACAGTACCTGATCTTATAACATTTGAATATCCATCATTTCCAAAGGACACGGTTCCATCCTTCTTCTCTTTTAGAGATACAAATTTATTTCTATCTCCAGTCATATGCGTTGAGCAACCGCTATCAACATACCACACATCTTTGTTCTTTTGAGCATTGAAAGCGAGAGCACAATTATCATTCTTCTTCTTCTTCCATGTTTGTTCGTTCTGTGGCTTCGAATATTCTTCTGGAGGTTTTTCAAGTCTGCAGTCTTTGGCTATGTGTCCAAAGTTTCGACATTTGTAACATTCAATATTATTTCTTAAATGTTCAAATCTATTGATGTTTCGCTGAGCCCTGGGAGGTTCATATTTGACAGATATCCTGGAATTGTATTCGTTCCTAGGGTATGTGCGACATTCTACAGCTTTATGACCAAATTTTTCCACATGAATAACAATAGCCATAAAAAATATGTTGGTACCTGGATGGAAATTTTCGTCGAAGAATTGTCTTCCAAGGCTTTTCTTGCTAATCTTGTCCAATGAAGTCTACATGCATATCAGATCTCATAGGTTCATTGTATTTTGTTGTAGAAGGTCTTGCTTCTTCTTCTTTGTAACCGATGCCAATTTTGTCATTGTAAGATCGTTGATTGTTGAAGAGTTCTTCCAATGCCCTTGAGCTGTTGGCATAGTTTTGGATATTTTTTTCTTTATTCACTTCCTCACGCAGCGAGACTACTTCGGCTTCTAATTCTTCCCTTTCTTGGTTGATTTCTTCCAACTTCTTTTGAAGTGACTCTTCAATGCATTTGTGTTCTTCAACTTCAATTTTGAGACCTTGAACTTGTTCTTCAAGATTTTTGGAACGGATCTTCTCTGCCTTGAGATATTTTATAAGCTTGATTGCTTCCTCATAAAATTATTCTATGGTCCATCATTCTTCTTTGTTGTTTGATACCTCTTGTTTATTGTGCTTGGCCATAAACAATACTCTCTCATTGGCTTCTTCTTCACTGTCATTGTCTTCATCGGATGATGAGCTATCTTCTTTAGAGAGAAAGTTCCTTTTGGATCCTTGCTTGTTGAATTTATTAAAGCCTTTCTTTCCTTTTGAGTTGCCATTACTTTTGTTTGGACATTTTACTGCAAAATGCCCAACCTCATTACAGTTGAAACATATCAATGGAAGTTTACCTTTGAATTGTCCCTTACCAATTTTTAGTTTTCTCATGAAGTAAGCATATTCTTCATCTGAAAGACCTTCTTCATCATCTCCATTTTCTTCACACTTGCAGGTTCATGTCTTTTCAATTGAAGGTTGTTTATCCTTATTGGTTTTCTTAGATGCAACGAACACAATTTCTAGATGTGAAGTACCCTCTTCTTCATCAAGTCTCATTTCATATGCTATGAGAACTCCATGTAATTCCTCTTTGCTGAGTTTGTCCAGATTTGCACTGTATTCTAAGACCGATACCTTTGGGTTGAATCTTCCTGGTAACGTTCTAAGAATCTTCCGTATAATAGCCTTCTCGTCAACTGGCTCTCCCAATCCTTCTAGAGTATTGGTTATTTCATCAACGTATTGGAAGTATGCAGCAATGTTGCAATATTCTTTCATTCTGAGTTGCTCAAATTTTGCTCTATAGATTTGAAGCTTTTCTCTTTGACATTTGAGTCACCTGCATATATATTCTCAAGCTTGTCCCATACATTTTTGGCAGTTTTACAACCCAACACCTTATGATAAGCAGATTCAATAAGTCCATTGATAATAATATTCTCTGCTTTTGCATCATTTACCAAATTCTTCTTACCTTGTTCATCCGTAGTTGATGTAAATCCATTTTGAACAGTGTCCCATACTTCGTAACCTTGTGCCAAGAGATATACCTCCATTCTTCCTTTCTAGATTGCATAATTATTTTCATTGAATAGAGGTACACCATTCTTGGTATGCTCCATGACCTCCTTCCACTTGTTAAACTGCTATTGAAGGAACCAAGCTCTATAACAAATTGTTGGAAATATTGAGAGGGGGGGGGGGGGGTGGGGGTGAATCAGTATTCCTTTCAATTAGAGCATTAGTTAATATTCAATTATTATCAGTGTTTGTACAATGATAGCAGAAAAAAAGAGGAACACAAATGCACACAATTTTTAAGGTGGAAACCCACTCCGGGACAAAAACCACCTAATGCTTTTCTAATAATTCTTTAAAATTCAACTCCAATTGAAAATAAAGCTCCAACTTCCTAGAATCTAGAAAAGCATTCTTCTCTAGCTCCCACTGGATGGACTCTCCAATGCCCGATATTCTTTAGTAGTCAACTGAACGGATGCCCCAACACCCAATGAGCTACAACTCACCCTAGCACCACCCTACCACCCTATAGAAGAATAAAAGAAGAATGGAATCCCGTACCAGGGAAAATGGTCCACTTTACAATGATATAGAATGATGCATAAGAAGAAGATATACTAGACCATAACCACAACTTTGACACAACCACCTAATGATGATCCTAGACCTCCCAACACTGCTTCTTCAACCCTTGGCAGATAGACACTAGTACAATTTGTACAATAATGTATTTACAATGACTAAGTATAATGATACCTTTACAATGATTGTATGCAGTGATACCCACTTGAAGACTTCATATGATAAGCTTCTTGCTGCTGTTATGCACCTTGGTTGCTGCTCTTTTCATGCTACCCTCTGCTGCACCTTACTTTGCTTTTCTGTCGTAGAAATTCTGGTCCTTTGCAACCCTTGACAACACATGATCTAGCTTTTTCTTGCCTTCTAGGAGCTCGATATTGAATTTGGTGTATCTCTATTATTTCAGATCCTCAATATCTAATTGTTAGCCTTGTAGTAGTCCTCTGAGTCTTCTTTCCAATGCCACAGGTCTGACCCAATTTATATTCTTCAAGGGAGAGTTATACCCAATCTCTCACACTGCCCTAATTATGGACTGTTTCAGCAGATCGCACTTGTACGACGTGCCACATGTCCCTTTTTCTTCATTTGGCTTTGCAATTGATAGAGCACAAAGTACAGACTGTGCACTATCTTTCAATTTTTACGGAATTCCAATCTGATACTTAGAGAGAGAGTTATGAAGAATTTACCAAGGTCACTTATTTGAGATGAATTTCAGGAGCCTGCAAGAATCCTGATTTCCACAGATCATATCTCCAAAAATATTGCGCACCTTGATCTGAAATTTTTACAGCCGTTTCCTCAGGATTTTAGCTTCGCCTCATAAAAATTTCAGCTTCTGAACCTTCGTAGAAAAAACTTTAGAGCGCAAATTCCACGCTGACCTGTTTCAGATGGCGAAATCCCTTGCCTAAGGAGGAAATAAAGATCACAATTTATATAAATGCTTAATTTGAGAGGGGCTTCATAAAGTGAAATTGGGAGGGAATTTAGGAGCTTAAAAAATATTAATTATGACTTTTCAATGACCCATGCCCCAACTCCATGGGGTTTTAGCCCACTAACTGGGGGTACAAACTTCAAACATGAATATCTCTCAAACTGTGAAGAATTACATGGCGTGCCATATATCAACGGAAAAATTTCGACAAGTAGAAACCATCAAAAGAATTATTGGCCTAGAATATATTAATTTGGTAGGTCAAAATTCCCATGCAATATTGGGTTAGCCCCTGGTGCTGCTTGGGTTGACATCAATGACAACTGTTGATCAACAATTTCTGATTAGGAAACTTTCCCAGGAGTCTCCTATACTCTTTAGATGGAGTTAAATAAGTGTCTTTATTAGTCCATGATGATGCATGGTATTATCTATGAATTGGAATTTTTTCTGCACATTTGCTGACATATTATTTAGACTGTTCAGTAGGAAGTATTGGAGGTTTATTTCTCCATCCTCCAAGAAATTCATTAACAGTCGGGCATGATAAACAAACACACATCCAAATCCACCTTTGCAAGTAACAAATTTTTGTGAAATTAACAACATATTTCTCCATTTGTTTTTGAGTGTCGAACTAGGAATTCCTTTCTTACAAACATTAGTGTCCATACCTGGATTCTTCAGAAAAAATTTCCATTCTTTGCTATAAATTTCCCTGTTCTTGAACCATCTCTCACCAGTTTTTGGAAGTTCCGTGGCTTCAACTATGAAGACTTCTGTCACTGAGAATTTTATGTCCCTAATTTCGACCTCTGTCTGATCCAGATTTATGCAGGACCGCAATATAATACACATGTAACCATAAATACAATTATTCAGTGGAAATAACACTTCATTTCATTAATATCAAAGAACTGAAATTTGCTTACAGACATAATAGAAATAAACTAGCTAGGGCGCTGGTAGCTTATCTCTGAGAAGAGATGTGGTGGCTACAGGCCTCTGAACTGAGTTAAAATGAGGCTCAAGGCCTATTTATTATTTAGAAACAATGGAAAACCCTAAACATCCAAAACCCTAACCCCAGGAGATGAAGCGCCAAAACTATCTGCCCCGTTTGGGTAAATTGGTGTTTCAACTTCTCAGGGACGTGACTTTGGCATACAATCTCTGTTTGACGTGAACCATACCTCATTAGAAAGATATATCTGAGGAATACAAATTTTTATGCAAGAAATATAATTGATGTCGCTCTCGGTTTTCCCAAAAAACGTCGTTTAGGGCCTCAAAACGGCTTCGAAAGTTCAGGACCCGAAAAACTGCCAAAAATAGTAAGTTGTGTCGAAACTGAAAAACTGAAAGAGAAAATGGTGGGGCGCCAAGTGGAATAGGTGGGTGGCCACCAATATCCACTTGGATCACTATCCCATAAAAATATCTTGCAAAGGACTTGGCGACCTCTTTATGGAACCCATCGAACTTCTCTATAAATCGGAGCCATTGCACCTTCTGCATCATTTCCTTCATTTGAGGATAGCCTTCCATGAATTTTTCTCCCATAGGTTCGGTTCTCACTATTAGACCCATATCTTTGTCGTGAGGAGTTTCAACTTCATAACTGTTCTTCTTTGATCAAGTGGATTGAGGGTTTGGCTCTGAGTTCAGGGTGTCGAGAGTTTGTAGAGAGATATAAGTAAAATGGATATTCGGCAAGGGTTTAGGAAGATGGGTGAGTGGATTACAGAAATGAGATATGACCGTTAATCATTAATGGATGAAATCAGTCTTGATTATTATGAGATATGATACAGAGGCGGTGGTCAGATTATGGAATTGTGATGTGAATCTGAATACAATCAACTCTAATGATGAAATATTGAGGTGGCAGCATATGATCATCTAAATTATATACAATAATGTTTTTGGTATTATTATTTAAACAAATTTTGTAACATACCTTGGAACTAACCTTTGTTGATCTTATTTTTGTGTTGATTCTTCAGGTGTATTTTCAGCATGGTCTTCAATTGCTTCTGTTAAGTATGTTCTGCTTCAATAGGATGTAAAAATGTAATAGAGATGCAGAATGTGATGACAACTGTAGATTCCTTTGAGATTTGCAGAATTGTAGCAATTTTGTAGCTACTTCTTTTATTGCTTCAAAAAAAGAAAGGGAACAAAGAATTTGAAACTTTTAGAATGGGAGAAAATATAAGATGTCAGAACTTTGATTTTCATCTTGTATTTTCTGTATAAGGATTCCAGTAACTAATTGGTTTTTATACTTATACAATTATTATTGTTATTATTATTATTTGGAATTATATATATATATATATATTTTTTTTATATATGGAAAGTAAAAAGAAGACTAAGTTGGGGAAGAAGAAGGATTCTTCTTCACCAACTTCATATCAGTATTGTCTTGAAATTGTTTGATAAATTCCTCCTTTGTAATTGGCTTATGATAGAATTTTAATCGATGTACATTCAAAAGAAGAGGTACCTTTTGTTCATCAATTGTCCTTATCCTGACTGCTCCATTGTCAAAGAATTTTTCAATCTCAGAAAGCCCAAGCCAATGAGTTTGAAATTTTCCTTGGAAGTTTGAACTTTGAATTGAAAAAAAGTGCCAAATCTCCTACTTGAAATTTTCTATCTTTTATGTACTTATCATCCCATCTGGACCTCTGTTGCTGGATTAGGTTGGTTCTTTGAACTACATCTTGTGTGATCTCATCAAGCTCATTAAGTTTCTCCATTCTGTGCTTTTGGGCTTCTGATAAATCAAGTCCCAATATGACTGCTATCTTGAAGGTTTTGATATGAAATTATATAGCAAACATGACTTACTTCCCATAAAAAAGTTCATAGGGAGTATGTCCTGTTGTATTCCTCCATGTAGTTTGGTAGGTCCATAAGGCTTCAGGAAGCCTATCTGTCCAATCCTTCCTATGTAGATGTACAGTCTTTGTGAGGATTTATTCGATCACTTTATTGGTGGACTCCACTTGTCCATTTTATTGTAGATGATCTCAAGTAAACTTTCTATGTTTGACCTTATATTCATCCAAAATATTCCGCACCACCTTGGATGTAAACTGAGATCCCCGGTCTATCACAATTTCCCTTGGGACACCGAAATGAATGAAAATATCTTGAAAGAGAAATGAAACTACAACATTTTCTTTGGAAAAAAAAAGTGATTTAGCCTCTACCCATTTAGTGACATAATTAGTGAAAACTAGAGTGTACCTCTTTTGTTTTGATGGTGGATTGATTGGTCCAAAAAAATCCAAGGCCCATTTTTCAAATGGTTTGATGAGTACCTGAGGTTGTAAGGGAATTTCATTTGTAGTAACATGTTTCCCCATTCTCTGACAACTGTCACACCTTTTGACATACTCCTTGGCATATTTAAAGATGGATGGCCAATGATATCCAAATGAAGGATTTTATAAGCAGTCGTCTTATTAGAAAAGTGTCCACCACAAGGTTCATCGTTGCATGCTTTCAGAATTTTAGGCATTTTATCTTCTCGAACACATCTTCTGATGATGAGATCTAGACCTCTTTTATACAATTCATCATTAAACCATGAGTATAATCCACTTGTTTGAATTATTTTTCTTTTGTCTCTAGGAAATAAGTATGCTGGTAATTTTCCTATAGCTAAGTAGTTACCAATATATGCAAACCATGGAGATTTAATAGATATTGCAAAGATATATTCATCAGGAAAATTATCCTCTACTAGAGTATCATTATTGTTGTTTTGAATTCTAGACAAGAAATCAACAAAAATGTTTTTATTTTCCAAGTCGGTTTAGAATGGTGATGTTAAATTCTTGCAGGAGTAATAACCATCTTGTGATTTTTCTATTAGTGATATATTTATTCATTAAATACCTAGTTACAGAATGATATATGTGAATAAAGGTTTCATAGCCGGTGATGTAGTGTCTAAATTTGTTAATAGCATAGACAACAACTAGAAATTATTTTTCAGCCACAATGTAATTTAACTCAGCAGAAGTCAAATTTTTACTTGTGTAATATATGGAATAGGGGATCAAATATTTTTTTCCTATTACAACTCCCAAAGCTGTATCTGAAGCATCTGTTAAAATGTGAAAAGGTATTTTCCAATTTGGTCTTTTTAAGATGGGTGCTTTAGATATTTTTCCTTTTAAAGTTTCAAATGCTAATTGGTAATCAGGATTCCAACTAAATTCACAATCTTTGGTAAGCAGTTTGAAGAGTGGGGATGCAAATTTAATGAAGTCTTCTATAAATCTTCTATAGTACCCAGTAAAACCTAAAAATATTCTAACATCCTTTTGATAACTCAGAATTGATAATTTGGATATGACTTCACTTTAGATGAGTCTACTTTAATTCCATCCCCTGAAATGTGATGTCCTAAAAAAATTCCCTCAGTAAACATCATAAAGCATTTTTCATGACTTAATGAAAGATTTGCTTCTTTGCATATTTTAAGAACCTTTTCCAAGTTTTCAAGAGCCTCTTCAAAATAATTTCCATAAACTGTAAATCATCCATATATACTTCCACACAATCATGTATTAGATTAGAGAAAATTCCTAATACTACCCTTTGGAATGTTGCAGGTGCATTGCACAATCCAAAAGGAAGTACTCGGTAAGCATAGGTTCCCCATGGACAGGTGAATGTGGTGTTGTTGGAATCAAAATTCTACCTATAGCTATGAATCTAACCCTAGAGTCTCTTTCTCTACGCATATCATATATATTTTTTTAATGTAAGAAATAAGATTCCTAATTACACTTCCCCGACAATGGCGCCAAAATATTTAGTCAATTTAATGTGTTAAATTGCTATAAAAAATTATCGACTGAGGTTAGTAATTTGATGAAGTGTGGTGCACTATATATGCTTATATAACCTTCTTTCTTACTTCTCTTTGTATGTTTTATATTGTTTTGGTGGTTTTGTATCTTATGCTTAAAGTTTTAAGAATTGAAATTGGTCAAAGAAATGAAACCTATGTTTCTAGATGAAATCTTTAAATGCTAGTGAACAACCAAATCTAAATGAATTTTAATGATGAAAACTGATTGTTAAAGAAGGAAGAAAAGGAAATGTTGTTTTTATTCTAAGAAAAGGAATTGAATTACAAATTTCTTTTAATGAAATGAATGAAATATGAAATCCAAAAGAAGGAAGAAAAGGAAATGTTAATTAAATAATCTAAGTTGCATAGAAATAAATTAAACTTTGAATGGTTAAAATGTTAGATTTATCTAGGTCGGAAAAACATCTATGAAAAGTATCTAATCGATTTAAATCAGAGCACTATTCTAAATCTAATTGCATTCAAATGACAAAGATGAAATCATTTTCTATCTTATCCATTGAAAAATCTATGAAAACAAAGCATTTGATCCATTTTAAAACACAATTCTAATCTAACTCTGTCCTAGTTTTAAATATAATAATGTTTGAAAGATAAATTTAATATAATTCTATTCCCTGGACTGAAAGCATAAATTATATTGCTAAGAACTTAAATGACTGTGCTGATTAAAATAAAAGGCAATTGAAAAGCATGTTTTAAAAGGGAATTAAGATTGCTATCTGACCGAATGCCTAAATCTTATCCAATTGGAAAATGAAGAGTCACATTCTTGAGATGACTTAGCGAGCATAAGATTACAAAGTCAACTGGAAATGAAAATAACTATTTTTAGAAAGCATTCATGAAACTAATATATAAAACATTAAGCAATTTAAACTATGAATTGACAGGAATCTGAATATAAAAATAATGTGAATTTAACTATGAATCGACAAGAATAAAACTATGAATCAACATGAATTTAAATGGCGTAAATTAAAGTACAAAAAAATTAAGAAAAAAATCCTTTCCGTGTATGGGACCTCTACAATAGAATGAGTCAAAAATCTACTTAGACTATGTGCGCATCAAATATCCGGAACTGGTCTTATTATAAGCAAAACAAAGTTTGAAAGCATACACTGAATTATCACAAAAAATAGGCTGTCTCCCGATTTCAACAGACTGATATTTATACAGTTTTTTGGATTTAACTGTTTGAGGAGTTTCTTCTTATAGATTGAAAATAAAACTTAAATTAGAAGTCTAAATAGAAGAAAATTATTCATAGCTATCTCTCGATTTTCTACGTCAGAGAAAATTGAGAGTCTTTCATTCGCTGATCTCGTTCTTTGACTGATCTTGACTGTGAGCATAGGCACGATTCCTCTTTGAATTCGAACAACTAAGTGGGATAAGATCCATTGGTGGATCATTCTAGAGATTCCCATATGACCCGCTTCCTCATTTTCTTCTAAAAACTTGTCAAACAATAACGGTGGCTGCAGAAACAAAGGTTAGCTACAGAATTGCATGCATTCTGTAGCAAATTACAGAAATTCATCTAAATAATAAGAAACATTATAATATAAAGTATAAATAATTTAAATTCCTTCTCTGATATGGAATATGTCAATTATCACTAATTGAAGTCACGAGTTTGTGAAAAAAAGAAGAATAAATGATGGAAAAGGGTGTCAAATTAAGAACAATTTTGAGGTTCAACAATAAGCATACATACCTCATTTTCCTTTGGGTCATCCAGACTTCATATAACAACTTCCTTGATTGAAGTAGATTCAATTCCTTGAACTACTTCACTTTTATGTCATCATACCATCATTCCATGAATTCCACAAGATTTTAATTCTTTATGAAGTACTTTATTTTCCTCATGATTGGTGAACCTTTCAAAGAAGATTCCATCAGAGAATATTGAGGATCTAAAGTATCCCCATCAGTATATGTTTCCTTTTGAAACATGTATGACGAACGTTTTACTAGATGAACTTGCCACTTATGTTCCCAATGATATTCCAAAGAGCTATATCCTTGACTTCCATAGATTCTAACCATCTTTCATGATTTTCTAAGATGATGTCTCAAGCTCTTGCTATCAATGCTTCCATGATGCCTTGATGCATCCCATTATTTTACTTAGTGAATCATGATAGCCATATCTTACAATAGAATATTTTAGGAATATGAAAATGTTGAGATTCGACAAGATGATGAGCTTCGTGAAAATGAGTCGCCTTCACTAAGTGGGCCCACAGGCTATTTTTAAGTGCAAGTCTATTTTTAGACATGGTGATCATATTTCAACAGTTGCAGGATGCCATTTGTGGATGGTTGGTAAAGTTGGAAAAATATATGAAATTATATTTTTAGAATATTGGGTGAAGTCTATTTATAGATCGTCGATCTAAAAATAGAAGTGTTGATTATTATTAGCTCTTAATAATAATCCAACAATAAACTTCAACTTATTCTATTGGAGCACTTAATTTCAGTGTACAGATTTGGAAAATCAGCGGGCTGAAGGAATTACGCAATTCCTAGGGTTTACTGGTGGTTCATGCATGGAGGACTTAGTTAGAACTGAAGTGGTAAAGTTATGACAGAGTTGGAAGAGTAGTTCATGGAGTTGTTATTCAGTTTAACTCAGTTAATGGAGTTAAACTCAGTTGAGCTAGTTGTATCTAGTCTAACTAAATGATACAATAGTGAGAGTGGAGTGAATTAATTAGTTAATTAATTCAAAAATAATAAATCATTCATCAACTGAACAATACAACAGTTAAATACAATGCATGTAAGTTCCAGTGGAGACCCAATGGAGAGATAGGTGAAAGGGCAAGATGGATTATTTGTTGTGACTATAGTGATGCATTGATTACACCACACACACATTGGAGTTTCCAATGAGGATTGCGCAGTCAAGGCAAGGGTAATTCAAATTTATTCAAAGCTATTCTTTAGTAGGGATTGCACAATGGAGGTATGCTATCAGGTGGAAAGAAATCAGTGCATGGATTTGCTGATTTCTTCTGATTAGTGTGTGAGGATTGATTATACTGAGAGCTTGATGTACTAAGCTTTGTATGAGATTGTTACATGATCTCCATGATACATAATATATGATAGTTGGGGTTTTCAACTTCAGGATTTCCCGTTATACAACTGTGTTATGTGTGAATATTTTTATTGCTTCATGTGTTTGCAATTGATTTTAATTTCCGCAAAAGATTAATAGTGGAAGGATTCTGTATTTATCAAGAAGATAAATATTGTTAGATTAGGAGAATCTGGATATATACATGCATCTTGTATATAATTTCTACATGGTATTAGAGAAGTGTTAATTCTTGAAGATTGCAATAGTGAATAATTGCTGAGTTTGTGCTGGTGGAAAATTCAAATTTGCTTCATAAAATTCTTGGTGCGACAATTGAGTATACATTGAAATGTCTTTCAATGGGTTGCGATTGGAGTATGCCCTTGATGGAAGCTCGAATTACATAGCCTGGAAGGATAGGATGGAGGCAGTGCTGGAGGATAATGGACTGAAGGAGTTCATCGATAACGATGTTCCTAAGCCAGGATCTAGCGATGCTGCATTACTTGATGCATGGAAAAAGAAGATAGCAAAGACAAGAAGATTTCTATTGGAAGGTGTGAAGGACCATATTGTGTCTAGCCTTCATGGGAAATCCACTCCATTTGCAATGTGGAAGGCTTTGACAGATTTTTTCCGAAGCAGCAGCGACCAGAGGAAGTTGGTGCTGAAAGATAAGCTCAGAAAAAAAAAAATGGAGAAGGAAGACAGTATTCCAAAATATATCACGAAGTTTGTCCACTATAGAGATGAACTGGGAAGTGTGGGGATTACTATTGATGATGAAGACTTGGTGAGCTTGGTTCTCCTTGGGCTTTCGAAGAGTTGGCATAGCTACGAAGACTCTATCAATGGACGGGAGAAACTTCCAGGATGGGAGCGACTTTGGTCGGATCTTGTGCAGGAGGAGATAAGGCGAAGTATCAGGGATGGATCTTCATCGAAGAATGAAGATGAAGAGAATTTCACTTTGGCTGCCAAATCAAGGAAAGGGAAGGGAAATAAATTTCCTTCAAAATCCAAAGTAAAAGGCAAGAAGCAGGATTTTTTCAAGGTGAAGTGTTTTCACTGTCACGAACATGGGCATTTCGCCACTAACTGCCCACAAAAGAATATGAAAAATAAGGCTGTTGGAGCTGTAGCTGGAGAGGCCTTGGCCTCTCAATTTGAACTTGATTTCTCTTTGATCGCATGCTTGGTTTCAAGATATATGGGATCGGTGTGTGGTATCTTGATAGTGGTGCGTCTTTCCATATGATGGGAGACAATGAGTTGTTTAGTGACTTGGAGGAGAAGGACCTTCAAATGCATATAGAGATAGGCGAAGATGGTCGATACAATGCAACCGACATTGGGACCATTACCTTTTATAGGGAGTCAGGTAATCCATTTTTGTTGAAATATGTTATGCATGTTCCAAGTCTGAAGAAGAACTTGGTCTCGGTCGCAATGTTGGAAGACAAAGGTTATGACGTTGTTTTTAGCGATGGAAAAGCTTTCCTGCGACATAAAAAAATGAGTAAAACCAAGAGGATAGGGATTTTAGTTAAGAATATCTACAAGCTCGAGGTAGATGGCTATGCTGCAATTATGGGAAAAGCAAAAGAAGTGGTGAGCCGGGATGAGGGTGAATTATGACACAGAATATTGGGCCATCTTCACCATGGCGCTTTGAAGATTTTGTAGTAGATTTCTACTGGACTTCCCAAGGGTACTCTCGTGCAGTCAGATAAGTGCAAGGGATGTACTTTGGGTACGTTTGTGAAGACAACGTTTCATGAGAAGGAGAGCCGTGCTTCGATGATCCTAGAGAGAATTCACATAGATGTGTGTGGACCTTTCTTGGTTGCTTCAACAACAAAACATAGGTATTATGTTATATTTGTTGATGAATATTCTCGTAGATGCTGGATCTTCTTCATGCAGAAGAAGAACAAAACATTCTCAAAGTTCTATGAGTTTAAAGCATTGGTGGAGAAGGAGTCGGGGAAGCAAGTGAAAGCTCTACGGAGTGATAATGGTGGTGAATACATCTCGGGTGAATTCAAATATTTATGTAGCAAAGAAGGAATTATAAGAGAACTCATAGCGCCTTATAACCCACAAAATAATGGGGTCACTGAGAGGAAGAACATAATGATCATGGGTGTTGCACGAGCAATGCTGCATGACCAGGGCCTACCGATGCACTTGTGGGCAGAAGCATGCAACACTGCGGTTTATGTTCAAAACTGTTGTCCTTATAGAGTACTTTTCATGAGTAAACCTGAAGAAGCTTTTACTGGTAAGAAGCTTGATATTTCTCATTTGAAGATTTTTGGCTCATCTATTTACATTCATGTGACAAAGGATGCCAGGAAGAAGCTGGAGCTGACTGCAGAAGTTGGGATACTTGTGGGGTACACAGAAACACCCCATAATTATTGTGTGTATTTTCCAGACAGTCAAATGACTGTGGTGCGATGGGATATAAAATTCAATGAGGTGAAAGCCATGAATTTGTCGCTTGAGAGGGAGCTACACTTGCATGCAGAGGAGGAACTTCTTGTTCCCAAAGATGAGCCTCTAGATGTGGATCAGCCACAGGAGGAGATTCATGGGGTGGAGGAGTCCACTCATGCAAAACCAAACATCAGCCAAGGCAGAAAGCGTACCACAGAAGCCAAGAGACTGAAGCTTGATGTGACACATATGTAGGAGTCGCTACATCACAATGCAGACAGAGATAGTCACCTGACCGTTTTACTGGATACATGGCTTTTATGAGCAAGTGTGTCGTGACAGAGTCATCTTCTTTTGAAGAAACAGTGCAGGAGCCCACATGGGTAGATGCCATGGTGGAGGAGTATGACTCCATTGTCAGAAAAATTTCTTGGGAGATTGTTCCAAGGCCAGTTGGTAAATCAGTTGTAGGATCAAGATGGATCTACAAGGTAAAGCTAGTTGCTGATGGGAGCATCGAGAAGTATAATGCAAGATTTTTTTCCCGAGGCTTCTCACAGATCAAGGGTATTGATTATGAAGAAACCTTTACACCTGTTGCACAATATTCTTCCATAAGGACCATCCTTTCTCTCTCAGTGCAGATGGGTTGGAACATTCATCATATGGATGAGAAGACTACGTTCCTTAATGGGATCATTGAGGAAGAGGTGTACATTGAGCAGACTGAAGGATTTGATATCTTCAACAATGAGTCGCATGTGTGCAGGCTCAAAAGAGCGTTGTATGGGCTGAAACAAGCACCTCGTGCTTGGTACACATGGATCGATAACTATTTCACTAGACTTGGCTTCACCAAGAGTGAGGCGGATGCAAACCTGTACCAAATTTTGGTGGAGGGTAAGCTTTTAATCATTGTTCTTTATGTTGATGATTTAATACTAATGGGTGATGAGCAGTTGATACACTCATGCAAGGCAGATCTTGCAAAGGAGTTCGAGATGAAGGATTTGGGCCTCCTTCATTATTTCCTTGGATTGGAAATATGGCAGCGGGAAGGTGAACTGTTTGTGTCTCAAGGAAAGTATGCCTGGGAGATACTGGAGAAGTTTCACATGCAAGGCTGCAAGCTTATCGACACTCCTCTTCCAGGAAATTGGAGGAAAGAGGATGCTACATTGGCAGAGGTAGTGGATGCCACTGTTTATCGACAGTTGGTGGGTTCACTGATGTATTTAGTTAATACAAGACCAGACATATGCTGTGCGGTGAACTAGCTTTCAAAAGCGATGGTTAAGCCTACCAAGCTCTTTTGGAAGGCAGACAAGCATGTCCGGAGGTATCTTAGGGGAATATATGAGTATGGATTATGGTACAAACAGATGGATGAGGTGAAGTTGCATGGATTCACGGATGCAGATTGGGCAGGTAGCCCAACAGACAGAAATAACACATCACAAGGGGTTTTCAGTATCAGATCTACAACATTTTCTTGGTACAGTAGGAAACAAAGATCCGCCGCACTCAGTTTAGCAGACACATAATACATGGCAGTAAGTCAAGCTGCATGTGAGGCTATCTGGATGAGGAAGATCCTGGTTGGTTTGTTCGGTTCACATTTAGATCCTACAATGATACATTGTGATAATCAGAGTTGCATTAAACTCTTGATTATTCCTGTGTTTCATGATAGATCTAAACATATTGATATCCGGTATCACCATATCAGAGATTGTGTGCAGCGTAAGATCATGTTGTTTCAGTACATTCCCACGGAAGATCAAGATGCAGATATTCTGACGAAGGCACTCACTAGGAGCAAATTCAAATACCATAGATGTAAGATCAGGGTGAAGGATAATCCCTATCTTGTTGAGAGGGAGTGTTGAGATTCAACAAGATGATGATCTTAGTGAAAATGAGTCGCCTTCACTAAGTGGGCCCATAAACTATTTTTAGGTGCAAGTCTATTTTTAGACATGGTGATCATATTTCAGAAGTTGTAGGATGCTATTTGTGGATGGTTTGTCAAGTTGGAAAAATAGATGAAATTCTATTTTTAGAATATTGGGTGAAGTCTATTTATAGATCATCGATCTAAAAATAGAAGTGTTGATTATTATTAGCTCTTAATAATAATCCGACAATAAACATCAAATTATTCTCTTGGAGCACTTAATTTCAGTGTACAGATTTGGAAAATTAGTGGGCTAAAGGAATTACGCAATTCCTAGGGTTTAGTGGTGGTTCATTCATGGAGGACTCAGTTAGAACTGAAGTGGAAAAGTTATGACAGAGTTGGAAGAGTAGTTCATGGAGTTGTTATTCAGTTTAACTCAGTTAATGGAGTTAAACTCAATTGAGCTAGTTGTGTCTAGTTTAACTGAATGATACACTAGTGAGAGTGGAGTGAATTAATTAATTAATTCACAAATAATAACTCATTAATTAACTGAACAATACAACGATTAAATACAGTGCATTTCAGTTCCAATGGAGACCCAATGGAGAGATAGGTGAAAGGGAAAGATGGACTATCTGTTGTGACTATAGTGATGCATTGATTGCACCACACACACATTGGAGTTGCCAATGAGGATTTCGCAGTCAAGGCAAGGGTAATTCGAATTCATTTAGAGCTATTCTTCACCAGGGATTGCGCAGTGGAGGCAGGCTATCGGGTGGCAAGAAATCTGTGCATGGATTTGCAGATTTCTTCTGATTAGTGTGTGATGATTGATTGTACTGAGAGCTTGATGTAATAAGATTTGTATGAGATTGTTTCATGATCTCCATGATACATAATATATTACAGTTGGAGTTTTTAGCTTCAGGATTTCTCGTTAAACAACTGTGTTATGTGTGAATGTTTTTATTGCTTCATGTGTTTGCAATTGATTTTAATTTCCGCAAAAGATTAACAATGGAAGGATTATGTATTTAGCAAGAAGATAAATATTGTTAGATTAGGAGAATATGGATATATACATGCATCTTGTATATAATTTCTACAGAAAATAACTTAGGTGAGGCAAACTATCTTATTCATAGTAGAGATCTCTTACTTCCTCTATCTTGGACTTCTTCTTTTCGAATTCCTCCACTTCTTCGGGGATATGAGCTTCTTCTCTTCCTTTTTTCATTGTCCTTATTTAGCTTAGGACAATTTCTTTTGTAGTTTCCATATTCTTGACACTCATAGCATTGGATTTTTTCCATGTTACTTTTATTTTTCCGAGGATAAAACTTTCCAAACTTTCCCTTTCTTCTTGTCATTGCAACATAAGCTTGATTTTTCTCACCTACTCCCACATTAGATTTGGCCTTTATTCTAGATTCTTCAATCTTGCATAGTGACCATAGATCTTGGAACATAGTAGATTATTTATTCCCATCAATACTTGAAGTAAAGTTACCCCACTCCTCTAATAGTGCATTTAATACAACTGTAGTCATTTCACTATCAGACATGACTTCTCCCATATCTTGTAGTTGATCCAAAAACTTAGATATCCTCATAAATTATGAGGATATTTCATATTCCCTAGAAATATTCCTTCTTTTAGAGTTCTTGTCTTAATTATATGACTTCTCCAACAATGCTTACAGAATAAAAATATACCAGTTTATCATAAATTTCTTTTGAAGTTTTGAGTTTAGAAACATATGGGATGAGGGGATCCTTGATGGATTATACGAGAATCCTTTCAGCCATAACTTCCCCTTTCATATATTTGGCAATACTTGAGCATATTCCTCGTCTGGGTTTGTGATAGATCCTTTGACATGATCCATGACCTCATTTTCAATGAGATTTAGATCTATCCTTTTCTTCCTTGCAAGATAGTTTGAAGCCCCAACCAATTTTTTACTTTCCTTGCAAAAAGTCATTTTTACAAATTTAGATAAGGTCATATACTTACTTGATAGGATGCTCCTTTATTCTTGCTACTTCGTTGATGTTGATGATAATATAGAGGATAGAAAAATTCTCCTTGATGAAGGTAGTTTTCTTCAAAAATGATCCTTGATCACACAGAGAGTGAGATGACACCGCCTTTTGATATATATCTATTTTAACTTGAGTAGATGTAGGGTTTTTTCCTTCTCCCTCTTGATGATGATCCAAAAACTCCTTTGTATACTTTTTTGATCTAGGGTCTTGACTTCAAGATGATATTTTATTTGATGCCTTCCTCGAGATTTGATCCTTGAGTATCCCTTAATAAGATTCCATTCCATAGTCACCTTAGCTCTAATACCATGTTGTGAAATCTAGGGCATATAGATTAAGTGATTTCTCTTCTATTAGTAATTTCTTATGAGTACTTTTTACTTCTTTATATTAGGGCCTTCTCTTACTTAAGCGATTAGTAATATTCTTCATAAAATAACTACCAATGCCTAAACCATAAAGAGACAAGAGACACAGAATATAGACTATCATCTAGGGCCAAAACCTATCACTCTTTGAGAGGAAAACCCGAACAAGATTTTCTTATAGAGATTCCAAATAACAAATACCAAGACCAAGACCCTTGACCTAATTTTTCCACTACAAGACCAAGACACAAGGCTTTCTTGATGAAGTCCTTAATTCTTGAGTCAACGATAGTCAACATTCTGCTTCTTCCTTCTTCTCGGCTTATATTAAACTTTGACTGCCTTATCCCATCACTAGTTTCAATATCCTTGAATTAGACCTTCCTTGTTGGTGATTCCTTCTAGTTTACCCCAACTTCCTCTTAACCTTCTCCTACTTCCAACTCGGTTTCTCAATAATACAGTAAATATTTTAGGTTCCTTCCGCTGGAACAAAACTCTTACTTCCTCACATGTGCAAAGGAAGACCAACCCAAAAAAAACTTGAAAAGGAGCTTGGATGATACTCTTTTTCCTTCGGTGAAATGACCTTTTTCTATTGCAGACCTTCACTGAAATGACTTGCTGTACCTCACACTTTTCTAACTGCATACCCCTACAATAGATGCTTCAATGAAATTTTGCATTCTGAGATTAGTCAAAGTTTCCTATTTATAGTGGTTGGAGTCTCATAATTAACCGACATGACTTTTGTTGAACCGAAATGTCCTTACTAAGAAAATATTAGTATTCCTTTGAAGTCGACCTTTAGGAGGATGCTAGTGCTTGTCTTTTAGGCATGTTTAACACTTCCATTGAATCATACGAAATATAATATGCCCAAGAAGGGTCCTTTATACATGACATAGAGTAAATTTGACTTTTATAACTAGATGAATCAATACTAAAGGCTCACAATGGGAGCCATTACTAAAATAAAATTCCTTGCTCATGAAACCCATGAATGAGACAAGCATTACGATAATTTTTTTCTTTCTTTATTTTCATAAATTACATAAAATCACAATTACAAATGTCATTATGAAGACCAAACCTAGTTACTTTTCAACATACAGTAGATGCATGCATTGCTTATGTGTGTGTGTGGGGGGGGGGGGGGGGGGGTGTGGGCGGTTCGAGACTCAAATATGAATCATAGGAAAAATTCGACAATGAAGCGAGAACACCCATATTTTGCAATCGTGATTCACTGTGAGCGTGGAAAAAGAGGCATTTATAGATATTTTTCAAATATGAAAGTGTTATCAATTGACACTACTACATTTGGGAGGAAATTTCGATGACAAAATCTGACGGAACAAATAAAATCGGAAAAAATGTCAGAAGTTAAATGTAATTTTTGTTTTTTTTTTAAAAATCCCCGCAGTCGTTGAATATTCGACGAGAGTTCTTTAACTGTCAAATATTTGAAAGATGATATTTTCCCGTTTCATATATGTCGTTTTCGTATTTTTTTTTAATCCTGGCGGTCGTCGAATATTTAATAGAGTTATTTTACCATCAAATATTCGACATTGTTTCCAATATAAAATGTCCCACATTTGGTCCAATATCCGACAAATGGAAGTTAACCATTGTATAATGTTCAATTAAACCATTAAAAACTTTTTTCCATTGACAATGTCTAATATGGGATCGCTTTACGTTGAGTTTAACTAATTATAATAAATATAACGTTAATATTATAATTATATATAATATTATTAATATATATATATATATATATATATATATATATGGGCCCAAACATTATATATATTTGACATAGTTGCTATATTAGTTGCGATTGTTTTGAAAGGTTGGGAGCTTATTTTGAGGTTAATTTTTGATCAAAATCATCTCTGAAAATTGATGTTATGGGTATCTGAATGACATACTTGAATGTGAATTTAAATCCTTCAAGTTAGTTGTGTTAGATATAGATTGGTTCAGTATATGAATCCATGAATGTGACCCTAGTAGAAATATTGTTGAGCATGATAACGAATTTATGATGGTTGAGCCACGGTCAGAGTCATATATTCTTCCAAGGCATTGTGAACATATATTTTACATAAATGTTTCTGGTAAAGCGAGTTGGTAATATGTTGTTAGATATGATCCCAGAGGAAGACCCGTAAAGTATAATGTAGAAAAATAAGATGAAATTGAAGAAGAAGATGATGTAGAGTAAGGGGTTCATGCAGTGTCAGACGAAGACATCAAAAAATTTCAAGGAATACATGTTAATCGATACAATGTTAATTTGGATGAACTAAATGATATTGACATTGTGTCAGATGAAGAAATTGATGAAGTTAAACCAAATTAGAAGAGCATGTTCCAGATGATGATATAGATGATGATGATGATGCTGATATGGTGAATCCTTTGAACGCAAATTCTGAACCAGATGATACAGATGATGAGTTGGATGAGGAAGAAGATTAATGATATCAAAATGTTGAAAAGTATGAAGTATGTATTTATATGTTTTAAGTTTATTTGTTCTCTTTCATTCACCTTAAATTTTTATTTTCCTACTTTTTATCACTAGAAAGTTTGGCCCACTTTCCGATGGCCACTTCGTCACTATTTCGACACATAGTTGTCACAAGAGCGACATTTAGAGGCTGGAAAAAATGTGGTTAGCCATTACGTCACAATTTCGACGATTTTCCAAAGTGTCGCAATACCGACACTTTTTCCGACGTTTCCAAACAACCGTCGCTCTTCCGACGTTTGTAAAATGTCGCAATTCCGATGATATGTGGTCCAACGTTTTGAACGTTTCTCTTTCGATGTTTGTAAACTTTCGCTCTTCCAACTTTTGTAAACTGTCGCTCTTTCGACGTTTGTAAACTGTCGCAATTCCGACGATATGTGGTTCGACTTTTTCAACGTCGGTCTTCCGACGCTTATTAAGGTGTCGCAATACCGACACTTTCCAAAAGTGTCGCAACACCGACGCTCTACAAAAAAATTGCAATACTGACGCCAAGAAGAACTGTCACAATACCGAGGGGCATTTAAAAAAAGAAAAGAAAAATGCAACGTCGCAAGACCGACGAAAAGGGAAAACGTTCAAGGCGTCGGAAGACCGATGCTTATAAGGCGTCGGAAGAACAACACTTAAAAAGCGTCGGTATACTGATGACGGGTTTAATTTAAAAAAAAAATGAAACTTTAAAACAAGACAGTAAATTGAATAGTCACGTAAATTGAGGGTCTATACATTATATCAAAACTGTGCCCATAATGACAACCTCAATAATTAAATGCAGAAGCTGTTCCTGGTTATAAAATTTGCTTTAGGCCATGAGAAATTCCTTCTACCAAAGGTTTCTCTCCTTACATTTAATCCCCACAAAAGAACCTTGTCTTGTATCCAATACTATATATTGGACTATGGCATAACCCACAAGCCCTTAGCATACTTTACATCTATTTAGTCCAACATGTATATATATATTTTCCTGGCCCACAAGGTCTTATACATCCTCAAGTTTACGCTTCTATGGTTCGAACTTATTAACTCACGGAATATCCCAATTCCCGACCATTTGGTTTTATCTCTAAGGACCCAGACTTTATATAATACAGGACGTTATTCATTCAAGGTTCGACCTTGATTATAATACCCAACCACTGCATAATTGAAATGAACTCGGGCCCACACAACATTAAATTAAATTACTCGCAATGGAATAAACGCTCACCATTCCATTAACAAACCCGACTACCAATGGGGTCCCACAGTACAACGTACCTTGACTAATGCCCGAATGGATCCAATGGTCCACAATGCGCTGCGCTCCAACAACCCTTTAGGCACATATCGGACGGCTATCGCACTATGAAAACGCACGAGGGTTAATCTTCACAAGTCGTGTGATATAAGTGGTTTTTCCAAACCACTCTAAGCCATGTGTCCACTAGAGGCCCTAATCACATTTTTTTGACAATTCCAATTACCGCTCTCATGGTCGCACGATACCACTGGTTTCTGTCCCGAAGACCACCCTCACTATTCATTCAGGGTTTTGCTTCTCTCTACGTTTGAGGTTCTGCACCATTCCATTTAAAATGGTTCCTCCGCATTATAAACTCAATACACCTTTATTTATATAACTGCCTTTGCTCTTGCTTATTTTGAACAGGTCTGGATAAACCCTAGCAATTCACCAACACACAGTTTTGTATGAAGTCGAATGTAACTCCTCTGCATCTCGTTCTAACTATGCCCACGAAACTTTACTCTTCAGCGCTCGACAACTTAAATTTGAACGCCATTCTCATTTTCCGGGTGAGCCAACACAAGTTAGACTCGTACTATAGTCCTGATCCGAATTCACTTATTCGATCGGATATGCTTCTAATCCATGGACTAAGTACTAGATCCTTAATTCAAATTTCTTTTTGTGTCATCGACCCTTGCAGTGGTCGATGACTGCAATTTCTTCTAATCTCCCTCAGAAACATATGTAGCCCCTCTTAGACTGTAATTAACATTGATATTTCAATCATATGCAAGATCTCGCTTCAAAACCCAATTATAGAACATATTCATACACAGTTCACAGAGATTCATACATTTTCGTACAAGAATTAAATCAACAATGCACATGTAATACTGAGACAGTTCTTTTATAATATATAAATGAGTTTACTTACAGAACTTCAACTTGTGCTACTTCTGCACTCTTTCTCTCACAGAAACTTGAAGCATTCCTCACGCATACAATTCATATAAAAAATTCTTAACATAGGGTTTTGACCACACATACATCAACCAATTCATGCGCATGACTCAAAATCAATACTTTCATATATGCAATTTAAACCTACTTACAAAATTCTGATTTGGCCAGATCTTCTGTTCGATGGCCCTCCTACTACACTCTACTCTACCTCTCTATCTCTATAGCTCTGTGCAGGTCTATACAGGTCTGTCTTCTTAATGCCTATTAGGAATACATAATACAAAAATTATTGGAATACTGTAATATGTCTTAGCATGGACTTTAGTAATAATTTTGACTCTTGAGATTTTTTGGATATCTATTAATTATTTTTTGGATATCACTTTCATGTAACTGTAGAATATTGGAAGACAAATTACTTGATTAACAAACAAGTAGACAGTCTCATCTATTTGTAAAGTGACTTGAGCACCTTAAGAGAGTGCTCTTTATTCTCTACTGAAATAAAGAAAGCATTTTTTTCCTTGGAAGGAAATATTGTAAACACACAAAGTTATATAAAAATTTTAAAATGTATAGATTTTTTGATATTCTTTTGCACAGAATCTACTTTTCTTGGGGAAACACACCTGCACTTTCCTTCATTCCATGGATGGTAGACATAGTAAACCAGATTCTTTAAAACTCAAAGTCAGGTCAGCATCTCGATAACAATTGGCTCACTAAGTAAGCATATCACATAGTGGGATTTGAACCCAACTTAAGCAAGGGAGGAAACAACATTCCTTCTCAGCCACTCAAACTACACCTAATTGGCAACAAAAATTGTCACTTAATTTCGGTTAAGCTGTGAATGAGCACAAAGGATAATCAACTTTGGGTGAATATAGAATACCAAAAAAATTCGTTTTATTTTCATATTTTAAGAAACCAAAATTTTTGGATCCACTTATGAATCATGATGCTTGGGATTCGTTTCATGGATGAGGGATCTATCTCGATCTACACAGTAGACAAGTATGAAACATATCTCGGGAAAATCCTAGTGGATCAGGATCCAATCTGGGGATCCATCCCTCAGGACCAACAGATCCAGTAACATAGCTTTAAGTGCTATTCTGTTGTTGAGGAAAATATACAATGACTATAAATGCCATCATAACTGTAATATGTTCATGCACTTCAACCATGTAGGAGGAAATGGGAAGGAACTAGGGATGATTATACAATCGAATTGGACAAGGTTGATCCAAGTAATAATTAGATACTCAACATTAGGAAGCCAGCCTTCTCAAATGAGGCTAGAGAGAATTGGAATCGAAATTAATAGCACCATTGGAGAAAGATGTGTTGAGATTCTTGTTTATGAGCTCTCAACCCAATAGTAATTTGCCTATGCTTCATGAATCAAACACTAATGCCATAGCCCCTGGTCCATCATTCATAGTTCCTGACATTTGATGAGATTTACCAATTTGTTGAGTTGACTATCCATTTTCACTTTGCCTCAACCCGTTTCACATTTTTGGCCTCCCTTACTCGTATACTCCATGGGATTTGAACATGGATCTCATCCATGAAAACCTAAGATCTCTACCATTAATCCTAACCCATGTTGAGGGCACTAACATTTCAGCTCACCTAATGGAAAGGATTCAAATTCCACACAAGCTAATTATTCTTTGTTCAAACTTAATCTTTGGTAAATTTTAATTTCAATAAATGCAAAGCAACTTATCTTAATTTAAGTCTGCAATCTCTCGAGTTGTAGCTGGGCTTATGTTGTGTAACCAGCTCCAAAAAGAGAAGAAAATAGATATCAACGCCTTAGAAATGAGCCACTTCGAGAGGGCAACCTCATATACATTACATAAATGAACAATTCTTGGATGATACAATTTAAAAAACCTCATTTCTATATATAGGAGTCCATGGGGCCATAATGTAATCCTAGTGGGCCACAATGTAATCCTAGCCGACCTAACAATAATAATTTAAGGGCACAATAATAACAAAATGGGGGTTACAAGGGTACAATAATAACAATACAGGGGTTACACTAATAACAATAAGGGACTATACTAGTAATATAGGGACCTAACATGCCCCTCTCCTTCAAAAAAGTGTTGTCCTCAACGCTTGAGTAGCTCTGGGTGCTTCTGTATAAAATTCTCATCCTCCCCTGTAGAATCTTCAGTGGGTAAGTTCTTCCACTTGATGAGATACTCTGAAATTGATCGATTCCGTAGTTGTCGAGTTCTTTTTTCCATGACTGCTTCAGGTTCCAATATGATTTTCCCTTCCCCATCAAGTTCTGGCAATACTGTTTGAGCTGGAAGATTTTCACCTATAACCTTCTTTAAGCATGAAACATGGAAAACTGGATGTACTCGCGAAGAAGCAGGAAGCTCCAATTTGTATGCCATAGTACCAATCTTTTGCAACACCTTGTAAGGACCATAGTACTTTGGCGATAATTTATTATCCTTCTTTGCTTACTTGAGGGACATTTGTTTGTATGGTTGTAGCCGTAAAAATACCCAATCTCCTACATCAAAACTTCTCTCGCTACGATGTTGATCTGCCTGTTGTTTCATTCGATTTTGTGCCAAATTCAGGTTATCCTTTAAGAGTTGGAGAACTTCTTGCTGGTGCTCGATGTGATCTTCCACTGCTTGAACCTTTGAATTTTCTCTTAAAGATGATGTGATGGATGGTGGATGATATCCATAAAGTGCCATAAATGGGGTCATTTTTAATGCAGTATAGAAGGAAGTGTTATACCACCATTCAGCAAGAGGTAACCACTGACCCATTGTGTTTGTTTATCAGATACAAAAAAACGAATATATCCTTCCAAACATTTATTTACGATCTCAGTTTGACCATCAGATTGAGGATGATAAGATGAGCTATGAGCTAATTGAGTACCCAAACAAGAAAATAACTCCGTCCAAAAATTTCCGATAAAAATGGGATCTCTGTCGCTCACAATAACCCTTGGGCTTCCATGTAGCTTTTGAATTCTGTCCATAAATGTAGTAGCAACTGTACTTGCTTTAAATGGATGAGATAATGCACAAAAGTGTGCATACTTGGTAAGTCTATCAACTACCACCATGATGACATTCTTTCCCTCGGACTTAGGTAAACCTGTGATAAAATCCATTGAAATCTCCTCCCAACGTTGACTTGGAATGGATAAAGGTTGTAGAAGTCCCGGGGTCTTAATTGTCTCCACTTTATTCTGCTGGCAAACCAAAAATTCCGCCACAAAATTTTGAATATCAGATTTAAGGCCATCCCAAAAAAATTCTTTCTTCACCATGTGGTAAGTTTTTAAAAATCCTGAGTGTCCTCCTAAAGGAGAAGTGTGCAATTCCAGAAGAATCTTTTGTTTTAGTTGGGAATTCTTACAAAGATATAAGCGATCTTTGTACCATAAGGAATCATTTTTCCAACTAAATGTATCGGATGTACTAGGATCTTGCTGCAACTTTTGAATGAGTGTCCATACATCTTTGTCCTTCTTCCATTCATCTCTTGCTTCGGTTATCCAATCCGGTTGGATAATAGAAATGGCACAAAGCAATGCTTCCACCTCTTCATTCTTTCTTGAGAGTGCATCTGCCACAACATTAAGCTTTCCTTTTTTGTAGATTATTTTAAAGTCATAACCCAACATCTTTGTGACCCATTTTTGCTGCTCTTCTGAAGATAGTCTTTGTTCCAAAAAGTGTTTAAGACTATCATGATCAGTTTTTACCTTGAAGTGTCTTCCCATTGGGTAAGTTCGCCATTTCTTTAGTGCATGCAGTATTGCTAACATTTCCTTCTCATAAATAGGTTTCTGTAAATACTTTCCTTTGATTGGATGACTTTCAAAAGCAATGAGTCTTCCTTCCTGCATTAAAACTGCACCAATTCCATTTCCTGAGGCATCACATTCCACAATAAAGGTTTTTGTGAAGTCTGGTGTAGCTAAGACCGGTGCTAGGCACATTGCCTCTTTAAGACGTTCAAAGGCCTTAGTTGCTTCAGGAGTCCATGAAAATGCATTTTTCTTCAATAATGTTGTTAGAGGTGCTGCTATTCTCCCATAATTCTTAACAAACTTGCGATAATAGCTTGTTAACCCGAGAAATCCTCGCAACTGCTTTATTGTCTTGGGGACTTTCCATTCCTTAATGGCTTTAATTTTGTTAGGGTCTACTTTAACACCCTCGTGAGATATAATATGACCCGGATATTCCACCTCTTGTACTCCAAAGAAACATTTGGATGTTTTTGCATATAATTGTTTCTCCTGCAATAGTTTGAGCACCCTGTCAACATGTTCAACATGGTCCTTCCAAGACCTGCTGTAGATTAGTATATCATCAAAAAATACTAGCACAAATTTTCTAAGGAAGGGTTTGAAAATGGAATTCATCAACCCTTGAAATGTAGAAGGTGCATTGGTAAGGCCAAAAGGCATGACCAAAAAATTCATAATGACCCTCATGAGTTCAAAATGCTGTTTTTGGAATATCTTCAGTCTTCATTCTAATTTGATGATATCCTGAACGAAGATCCAACTTGGTAAAATAAATTGCTCCATGTAATTCATCCAATAATTCATCAATCACAAGAATGGGAAATTTATCTTTAATGGTGAACTTATTGAGCTCCCTATAATCCGGACACATTCGCCATGATCCATCCTTCTTGTGTACCAATACTACAGGAGCAGAGAAAGAACTTTGACTCGGTTGAATTATACCCGCCTCTAACATTTCTGCAATCATACGTTCAATTTCGCTCTTTTGGAAGTAAGGATATCTATAAGGCCTGATGTTTGGAGGAACACTTCTGGGAATCAAATGAATAGCATGATCATGATCACGAATAGGTGGGAGTCCTTTGGGAGTTTCAAACACCTTGGAATGATTGTCCAAGACTTGTTGGAGATCTGCAGAAATAGATGATTTTGATGTTGGAACTTCTAGTGAGCATAATTGTGCAATTACGCCTCGTTGTTCTTTCTTTAGAAGCTTTGTCATGACATTAGAGCTTATTATCCTTCACGGCTTCCCTTCAATACCCCGTAATTCGACTTCCTTTCCTTCTGAAAAAAATTTCAAGAAAAGTTCTTGAAAATTAAAAGCTACCGTCCCCAAAGATTGTAACCATTGTACTCCTAGTACAACATCAGCACCTCCCATGGGAATGGAAAGCATTGGACTTGTCAACACATATTCCCCCATGGTTAGCTTGATATTATGGCATTTTCCCGAGCAATTTATAGTTCCTCCATTTGCAACCATCACTTGACATTCTGGTGCTGGGTATAGGAAACAATTTAATTCCTTGGCTACCTTACAATGAATAAAATTATGGGTGTTACCTGAATCAATCAACACTATTACCTTTTTCTTCTTGATTTGTCCTTCTATCTTGAGAGTTTGAGGAGTGGTAATTCCTGCCAGTGCATTACACTATATGGTTGGATTCATTTATTCCTCTTCTAGAGCTGGTTCCTGGTGTATATCCTCTTCTTGTTCATTTTCTTCTTCCTCTTCACAATCTATGTAAAATAATTTCTTCTCAGCACACTTATGACCTTTAGTGTATTTGCTATCACAACTGTAGCAAAGCCCTTTTGCTCTTTTTTTCTTCCAATTGTTGTGGTGTCAACCTTGTAGGTTGTGGAAATCTAGGCGTAGCAACACTTCCTTCTTTATAGAATTGAGTGGTAGGCTTCCTTGTCGCCATAATTTTACATTCAACTTTTCTTGCCAACCTGAATACCTTCTCCAATGAATCAGGTTCCAGAACGCGAACTTCATGTTGGATGTTATCCTTTAAAGTGCCTATGAAGAGATCAATCTTGTGTTCCTCTGGAATATCAGTTACCCTTATATTCAATTTTTGGAATTCCTCAATGTGCTTCCCCACTAAACCCTTTTGTTTGAGATTTATCAATTGGCTAAAGAAGGTGTTGCTCTTTGTATCCTCATAATGTGCTATCATTTCTTTCGTAAAAATTGACCAAGTGACAATTTTTTTACGGGAGCAAAGCCATCGATACCATAAAAAAGTATTTTGTTCTAAATGTAAAGTTGCAATGCGTACCTTTTGTGTGTTTTGCACGTTATGGAGATCAAAATATTGCTCCATCTATAGTATCCATGTTACAGGATCCTTTCCATCAAACTTCCTCATATCAATTTTTGGAATATGGTGGTTCTTCCCGCCAACATTAGAATTTATCAAATCACGATTAACATTGATTTTGTTCTCATCATGAGGTTCTTCTACTATCTTTTCACTATTAGGAAACATTTCTTGTATCAACTTTGTCAAACCTTTGATGTTTTTTTTTAGATCATTCTTCATGTTTTCCATCTTAGCTTCCATGTCAGCTTCCATGCCATCCATCTTAGCTTGCACACCATCCATCTTAGCTTCCACGCCATCCATATTAGCTTCCACGCCATCCATATTAGCTTCCACGCATTTCTTCAAAACTTCCATTTCATTTTTTGTTGCTCTTTGCGAGAGTGAAATTTGTTGCACTTGCTCTTGTAATTTTGATAGATCATGTTGCAATTCTTCATCTTCATGAGTTATAGTAGAGCCTTCTGAAGGCCTAATGGGTGTTGAATTATTTTTACGGGGCATATTTTAGAACCCAATACTGATATATATTCTAAAATATTCCCTTGGAATCAATTCAAATTGATTCTTCTAACAAGACTTATGCAATTTGAAAAAAAAATACACACCTTTTTCTTGCTTTTGAGGAGCTTGATATTGAAATTGGATTATATTTGTGATTGAAGCACTTCAATATTTGATTTTTGGTACCAACGTATCCCTCTGAATTATATTTTGAATGCCACAGGTCTGACCTGATTTGGATTCTCCAAGACAAAGTTGTGTCCAATCTCCCACAATGACCTAATTACGGACTGGTTCATTAGAGCGAAATTTTACAACTTGCAACGTGTCACTGTTTCATCCTTCGTCTCTGAAATTGATAGCAAAGAAACTACAGTCCATGTAATTGTGATAAATTTTTACGGCACTCCAATCCGATGCCCAGAGAGAGAATTATTGAACTTTTCCCACGATCACCTCTTTTAGATGAAATTCAGGAGCTTGAAAAAGCACTACCTTCCACAGATCATATCTCCAAAAATATTGCGAACCAAGCTCTGAATTTTTTTGAAGAATTTCTTCAGGATTTAAAATTTGCACCATAGGAATTTAAGATTTTGAACCTTCGTAGAAAAAAATTTATAGCGCAAATGCCACGATGGCCTGTTTAGGAGCTTGAAAAATACCTAACTTCCACAGATCATATCTCCTAAAATATTGTGAACCAAGCTCTGAAATTTTTATAAAATATTCCTTAGGATTTTGGCTTCGCACCCTAAAAATTTCAGCTTCTGAAACGTCGTAGAAAAACATTTATAGCGAAAATGCCACGATGACCTGTTTGGAGCAGCGAAACCCTAGAATCCAAAGCTCCGATACCAAATGTTGTGTAAACAGCTCCAAAAAGAGAAGAAAAGAGATATCAACGCCTTAGAAATGAGCCACTTCGAGGGGGCAACCTCCAATACATTACATAAATGAACAATTCTTGGATGATACAATTTACAAAACCTCCTTTCTATATGTAGGAGTCCATGGGGCCATAATGTAATCCTAGTGGGCCACAATGTAATCCTAGCCGACCTAACAATAATAATTTAAGGGCACAATAATAACAAAATGGGGGTTACAAGGGTACAATAATAACAATAAGGGGGTTACACTAAAAATAATAAGGGACTATACTAGTAATATAGGGACCTAACAGCTTAATGTAATTTGTTCAATATAACTTTAAACATCAATGTAAACTAATGCAAAACGTATACCTTTTTAAAAAAAAAGAGATTCATTCAGAAAATACATCTTACGCATAGAATTTTGATATTTACTGTACCAGATTCCTTCAATGGCTCTACCAAGTAATGAGGAAGTCAATTATCACGCAAGTCCCTGGCTTAGATCATACACATTCAAAAAGACCTTGTATCCTTCCTGAGACTCACTGAAATTAGATTTTTCCATCAAGCTCTCTGCCCGAATTAGGGGCATGGAGAAAAAAATGAGTTGAAGGAAGAAAAAGGTATGAAAATTAGTCCTTAGGGGCAGAGAAAGCAATATTTATTTGTGAACTTGAGAGAGGACCAATGTTTGATGAAGAAGAGGTGGATGAGAGACAAGATAAGAGTCTCATGGAAAACTTAAGAATTTCAATCCAACATAGAGGAGAAATGTCAATCCTAGAGGCATCAACAGGGGCAAATGAGCATCAAGTTTTTCAGTCTAACTATTTATATGAGTGTTTGTTTGTAGGACTTGAAGACTATGAAGATGAACGAGTACAAGAAGCTGTCATAAAGGAGAAAGACAAAAATTTGTCTCTTGAAAACAAATGCAATGCAAATAAAAATTCATGGACCTCAAATAAATAGGGTAGAGGACCAACTGAAGGAAAGCTCCAAGATTTCACAAGATGGAATAAATGGCAATCAAAATTCTAAAAAAATTCTGTTATGGCAATGTCAAATGTATAGAGATCCAACCTAGTACAAGTCTTTTATGAACTATGGATGCATATATAGAGAGCAATTGAAGAAGCATCTCTGATTTGTAATAATGATCTCAGGTTTCAATATGAAGATGAGATAAAGCAAATGATGACAAGTCTGATATGAAAAGGTGTATAACATACTTGGAAAAGAAACATACAAGAAAACATCAATATGGACAAAAAACCTACTTAAGAACAATAATATACAAGGATGTCAAAGAAATGAAGGCCAAAACAGGGGACATGGAGCCTAATTTCAAAGAATTTTTTGAATTTTCAGAAGTTGCAGGTCAAGAACAGGGTAAAATACTCATTGATAAGCTTCAAGAAGGATCCAGGAACTATAGGACAAAGCAAGGGAAAAGGAGGTTGCTTGAGGATGTTCTTAGAGACAAGATCATGGGTTCAAATCAAATTAATTGACTCAGAATCGCTGTCCTCTATCCAGATGTGTCGAGGAAGGAGAGGGAATTACACAAGGATTTCCTTTCAAAAAAAAAATCCATTGCTACTATAACTGTACAGTACCACAATCAACACTTTGAAGCAATTAACCATGTGCTAATCTATAATTATAAACTCGAACACATATGCATGAAAGACTTAGAAAAGTGCAATCATTTTGTCCATCCTTATAGTAAGGCTTTACATCAACCAAATGGTAAGCCAACCAACAAGTCCACTGGCATGAGAGAAAAAAACTTTTCTTCCTAGTGGAGGGAATTATCATGGTGGTGCCAATCGATTAATGTTTGTAGTTCAGACAGGTTTTTCATAGGACTAAGTGTCTAGGCATGCATAAGTTGCCCACAATTAAAGAATTTTTTAGCATAATTTCAATTACCTCACTCAAGCCCTGTGCAGCTCCTGATCGTTCAACATTGCTGTTATCTAATTTCAGAGTCTCCAGTAACCAAGGAACCAGATCCGGGAAGTTCTCTTCACCCATGCCTCTTATGAGCGACCCAAGAGCTCTAGCTGCAACATCACATACTTCTGGTATAGGGTTTGCAAGAACCTATGCATAATTTAAATTAATTAGAAATTTCTGAACAAAATATCTCAATAAGACACATACAGGGAAAAAGATTCTGCCAATACCTTCTTCACTTCAGGAAGCATCAAGCTTATATATGGTAGCATATCCTTTGGCTCTGTTACAAAAGAACACATGTTTCCAAAAATCTGGGCTGCTTTCTTTTCACGTATCTGCACTTCTTTCCCTAAGACCGTGGTGGACTATAGGCACCAACAATGCTAGTGATGGAGCATCAATAGTATTGACAAATGTTGTCTGCAATGATGGTAAGAGATAAAGGAATACATGATGTTGGTAATAAATAAACAACATCAAATCTCGCAAAAAATGGTATAGAAGGCCTGACACAAAACTTAAAAAAATACCTGCAGAAGAATGTCAAGGGAATGCTTTGTGTATTCATTGGGATCTGAGATACTCAAGAGTAATGATGAAACTAGTGCAGATATTTCAGGGTTCTTGATTACACTGCACGTGCACACAAATAATATTATTCGTCTAGACAATCAAATGTGCCATATAGTAGGGTTCCAACAAGGGGGAAAAGGTGATGAAGCCAATTGAAGCTTAGCTAGTGTAACGCTTGCAACGAGTGATAACGGTGCAGCTTCTGTGGTAAGGTCTGATTAGGCTTATAAACTCCCACAGAGGCCACTGTGAATTTGTTTCATCAGATCGGGTTGGTAATCGGTTGTAGTCCCAATAGAAAAAATTACAAAACCATGAGACAAGATCCTGAAAAAAAAGCTAAAACGCCAACCAAAATTCTTGTTGTATTGAACAATAAGATACCTGTTTTTGGAGTTGTGGAGTTGAGAGAAATGCAGAGATCCTCACACTTTCCATGGTGCCAGATCTATGAGCATGGTTGGGGGCAAAAGTCTTCCGCATCCTTCCTCCAAACTTGCAATAGTATGGCTGCATCCTTCCTCAAAACCGACGACAATATGGCCGCATCTTCCCTCCTTCCCTGGACAAACCATGCAACCAGAGGGAAATGAAAGAGGGAAATTAAAACTTTTGATATTTGAAGATTTTTGAAATTTTGAAATGAAACACGTGTGTTTTTTTTAATGCCACTCAAATTAATTTAAAAATATATATTTTTTAATAATTATAATAATTTTTAAATAATTAAAATAATTTCTAAATAATTAAATGTTTGTTTATTTTTATTGTTTAAAAATGTTTACAATAAAAAAAATAAAACATATTTTTTTGAGAAGCAATTAAAATTATATGAGTGAATGCTAGCTATTGTAACAAATAGACTTGAAGATCATCTTCTCTGAAGTAGCCATCATTGAAAGATGTTATTGGAAGCCAAATCAATACTCTTGATAGATTCTCTTTCCTTTTACAAGTAAGTTATTCTCTATGCTCTATGTCTGCAATCCAAAAGTCTATATCCTAATTTGAGACTATGGTCTGAAGCATCTTTCCAAAATTTCTGTAGGTTGAATCCTAAAGGAATCTAGGACCAATACTGAAAGAATAAATCCTACATCTCTTTGAAGCTAATCTCTCGACCAAGTTACAGAAACAAGCACTTATGATGACACCAAACAGTTACATGTCACTATACATAACGTTCGATACAATATTCTTTGTGATTTATGGAAGAAGATGAAAGAATATCCATTGAAGTTTGAAACCTCTTAAACATCTATTATAACTCGCTCTTGCTTAAGGTTGAAGGTCAAGTTTATGATAATCATCTTTACAAAAGGATAAATATTTTATGGGCAAATAAAGGTAGAAAATGAAGCAGAACAGAATTTGGAAGAGTACCGTATATATGTGACATGTGATTTGAAGTATCAAAGATCATATGACAATAAATTTGTTGAAGCATCTAATCTCAAAAGATTGGGAGAATTGTTTACAATAGAAAAACAAAAGAAGCATTCACGATAGGTTTGAACCTATGACTTCTTTGGTGGCATTTGAATCTTTTATGGCATTATAGTATACTAGATTTTTGTGACACTTTGACATACAAGTTTTGAAATCTTTGTGGCATTATGCCTATGTGGTAGTTGAGTTTTATGAAATATCTCTCTCTTTATATGATTGTTTGTGGCCTGATTCATTGTGCTAAAAAGAATGTCAAAAGGTACATAATGATGCAAATTTTAGAGACACCTTTTCAATAACACAGAAGTAGCCGTCGCTCAAGTAAAACCCTATTATTTGAAGATACATGAAGAACGAAGTATTGTGCGAAGGTTTGATGATGTAGGGGAATTAGACACTAGCCAGCAATGTGGAGGATTGTCCACATGTTGTGGCTATAAGGATTCAAAATTATTCAAATTGTAACAACAAGGTGTCAATACCTTAGCTGTCTGTTGCTTTTAGAACAGTTAGGGTCAGTCTAGAAACTGTAGAAGTCGAAAAATTTTGGTTTAAGTCCATCTGTTCAGTTTCCACTATTAGAATATGATGTAATTAGTCTTTTAGGTTAAAGAAATAAAACAGTCCCCAAAGGAACCGAAGATTCATGTAATTTATTACAAATTGTAGCCCTGATATGGTGAAAGGGGGATTTTGGCAGCGAAAGGTTGAATTGAGAAACTGCATTCTCTGTTGAATAAGATTTAAGCCTTATTGTCTAACTGTGCATGTGATATTGGCATTCTCCGATGAATTACTCATTTTACATTATGAACTCTGTGTATAACTTGAAGAAAGAAAATGCTGTGTTAAATCTCCTATAGCCCTCTCTGTCTGTGGTTGAGTACAGGTTCCCAATGATAAATCCGAATGTGTTAAATTGATATAGAAACCCTGTATGAGGCCGAGAGTGAGTCCATTGGCTGAACGAGTTTGTAGTGGTTCTCATCCAAATGAAGAATATTGAGTCTGTGTACAAGGCATCGAGCTCTGTGTGCTTAGACTAGGATTTATAGGACTAAAACCCCTGTTATCCTTCGTTTACCATAGAACTTTGAAATTATGTTGAAGGCAGGAAAATAACGTCTTTTATGGTGAGTTGAATGATATTATTGAGGCTTGAACCAGAGTTAACAAGGTGGAGTTATTAATTTTAATGGCATTAACCATGGTGAAAGTCCGATTGAGCACTGTTCAAAACCCGGGAGTGGGTTTGTGAAACCAAAACCACCCTCATCGCGCAACCTTTGGGCCAGAGTGAAACCATTTAAAAAAAACGCGATCCTATAATATGTTGCCATGTCACTGGGGTAATACTGCCCCCATCGCATTTTTTTGAAGTGTTAAAGGCAGGCGTGAAAAAAATGCGATATCGACGTGCGTCGTCTGATCGGGAGGCCAATAGATCCGACAAATATCGCGCGGTCAGTAGCACGAAAGTTAACTCCAGGTAAAGACCAATGGTTTTGTATTAATTCAACATTTATTTAAATTGCGTTGGATGTGTGGGGCCGGGAACCACCATATAATATAATTTTGTGTTAATGTATAACCATAGTTGGATGCTATAAGCGCGGGTGTATATAATTAAAAGAGTTGGACCCCTTTTTTTAGTGTTAAGCGCTAACGTTCGAAAAATGAATGTGGGTTATTATATTTGCCTTAGGAGGTTGGATAAAGAGCTTTGATTGTCGGGCATTCATTCGATATTCATACAAAGGAAAGGATCCAAAATAAAATAAGTAAAGCGCTTTATTTAAATGGCCAACCTTATAATAGAAGGTATATATATGTATGGTAATGCGCGCTGAATTTAAATTATCAAAGGGAAAATACATATTCGGGTTACAATAAAGGTTGGATAAAGTAATTATTTATCAATTTCTATGAAATTGATAAATAAAATTTGACAAAGAAAACAAAATAGACTTCCTTGGTTTAAGTAGAAGTTGTGTTAAGTGAAATTGTTGACACAGAGAGAGACCAACTCGGCTTAGTGCCTAGGTTCAAATTTTTTTTTGCTGTCATTTGAAGTATACTCTTTCTCCAAGTTATATAAACCTAAATTTGTACTCAATGCATACCCATCTCAGATCTAGTTCTAGACCAAGAAATAGAACTAGTTCTAGTTCTCCGAGAGTTTGTTTTTACTCTTTACATTATGAATCCGGAGTAGCAGCACTAGTCACAGGGTTAGAAACAATGTTATCCAAGGAACCAGGCTCTGCCAAAATAAATTGTGGCTCAAACATGTAGCATGCATCATTATAGTATCATTATAAAAAATTCAGAACATCCAAGGCTACAGAGCCAAATGATGTATCATGAGGGATTAGGAAGTTCCAAACAAAACCGGACTAGATCACTGTGAAAACTGTGAAAATAGAAATGGACACAACGATATTAAAACAGAGAAAACAATATATAGTTCCAAGACGTGATAAGTAGTCAGCATCACCACCTAGAAAGTCACAAAATGCCAGCCAAAAAAAAAAAAGAGTTGTACCAGTGCTTCCCAAAAAGAACAGGAAAACAATATGTGAGGTTAATGGCCATAAGAGATAGACCCTATTCAGGAAAAACGAATAGCACCAGCCGCCCCTTGCCCATCCGACCTGTGAAGCTGATAATGCATGATACCGAAACTACTATTTAAGCCTCTCTTCGACAAGCTGTCAGCAACGATATTTCTTTATCTATAAACATGTCGAAAGGTGATTTCCATAAATGAGTTCTTCAACAATTAAATCCTCTCCATAGTTCCCAACTTAACGGCTCTATAAAATATATTTTTACTGGTGTTTACAATTGATTTTCAATATAATAATGTGTATTTAGTATTTAATATTAACTAAAACTCTGACATTTTGTGTTCCCATTAGACATTCCTTCTGAAAGGCACTCAGGAGTCAGCAGCATGCAAACATACATACTTTTCAAACACACAATCGAAAAATAAAAGAAGTTTCAGTTTGAGGGTAACATACTCAGTTACCTACAATAGCACCATTTAAAAGCATATATTATCATAGAAAATTCTCTCTATTTGAACTACTGTGGAACACCTCAGAAAAAACAAAGGGCGCTCCATTAATGGCCACAAACTTCATTTGAAAGGGCACAATCCATCTAAATAACAGTCATAATTTAAAATAAAATCCCATTAATAAATACGACCGTGAGATGAAAAAACTCAACAGATTTAGTGTGTGGTAAAGAGACCCATTACATTGACTTAAACCCTGGTCGGGAACCAACCATAAATCTCTACAAAATTTAACGATTCAGAATTATACAAAAAATACAATGAGGAAAGGGTTATCAATTTTTTATGTAGGGTTTATCATTTTGACAGAAAGGGTTGATGAGTTCAGGATTCAGAAATGACAAAATAACCAAATGGGATGAAATGCATGCTTAATTTACAACAGAATAATGCAACAGAACTCTACTATCAATCAACTTAGTTTCCAATAGAACATTGATAAATCATAAGACTGAAGTAATACATTGTACAACCTGAATGCTCCATTCCCCTCCAGATTTCTATATGTAGTACATAGCATTCAATCTTGGTTAAAAATATTTAAAAAAAAAATTCCGCCAAATGTGCTAGTTTTAAGTAAATAGGTGACTTAGCTAATTCGAAATTTCTATCCAAGCATCAGTAAAAAGGAAATAATATGAGATTTTAATAGATGTTCACTGCATAAAATATGTCAAAATCCTGTAGTTATATCTCTGGCCTGAGATTGCAATGAAGAGGTCCAAAGTATGGTGGCTTCAATAGAACCAAGCCTCAATATAGGGTTGCAGTAGGTCCGAGGGTTTAACTGATTCAAGTATTAATAAAAAGCTACAACACAGAACCGAGCTCTTATGGTATATCTCTGTCCTCCAATAATGACAAACATTAAATTCTCTTGAGCACGGTAATAGAACTAAATTTTTTTACAACAGTCCACAAGATATCCATTCATTTCTAGAAATTCTGCAAGAAGAAAATGAAAGTCATGTGTAACAAAGTATTATGAAAAGACTTCAAGAAACCAGAACTTAGCCTGAATATCCTAAAACTGAAGTTGGAAACATCGTCTCTCCAAGGTTTTTAATGTTGCAATCCTCTGTTCAACATTGATACAAATGTCGAAAACAAGTTAAAAGATGAACCAAATAATAGAATTCAAAGGAAAGACTAGGATGTCACCATTTCTACCTACTATCCTTGAAAATAAGGAGAGCTAACTTACATGCTTTTGTGTTTGCAAGGTGGACTTGAAGACCATGTTCATCCCAGAATGAGCTCAAAATGTACTTTTTTTTTTGGATTCGTGAAATAGAAGGACAATGTTGTCAAAAAATAGAGAAATGGAGATCCCATAGAGGGCCTCCACCTTTACCACCCATGGATTTTGAAATGAGAAACTCTTATCCATAAATATTAAGTCCAAAGAATGTGAGGCAGTCGACGCCCTTGCTTGACTACTATGTTAATGTATATAATAGACCCCATAGATGATCATTTGAATCTCATATAGGGTCATAATTATAGAGATCGCCAAGCATAGGAGAGGTATACCTTCAGCCTCTCAAATAGTAGGTTTCTTCCAACTATCTGAAAGGCTTAACAGGTGTCCATGGATCAACAATATCCTTACTTTTGCTTCCTCAATAGCATTTGGGAGGATTGAAAAATAGTCAAAAGTGCGGTGATTCCATTTGAAATGACTAAACCTTAAACCTGCAATTTCTTCCTCTCTGCCCATATGGAGATGAATTTGTCTGCTCTTCTGGAAAAGAGTTTGAACATGGTGTATCCCAGCATGATAGTCTCGCAATTAATTGATTCATAGGTCAGGATGTATGCAGGAGGCGGAGGACTTGAGTGAACTACCATACTAAGGAGGAGAGCATGAGTATTGAAACTGGGTATTTATTCTCTAGTGAACACTTGATTACTTACTGTAATGGGTTTTACATATTAAAATTGTATTCATACTAAGAGAAGCCAAAATAATAGAGATTAAATTTTCTAGATCCAAACACCCAATTTCCATAAAATCAAGAGAAAATTGGGTTAAAACAGTTTAGCAAATTGATATTTCAAAAACTAATGTCAGGAACAAGAATTGTAAGCTACTTAAACCCTAGCAAGCACTTTTGAATTGGATGTTCATGGCATGTTTTCCATCCCATATTAGTTAGATTGGAATTACACCTTGCAATTTGATAAGAGTTTGTATTGCCTGATGAACAAAATGCAACTTTAATTGCAACAAAAAAAATGAGGCAATCCTCTTGCAGAGTCCATAAAGGTGGTAGTTCTATATGGCCAGGCTTCACTTGAAAAAACATGTTTGCCATTACATTTTTAGTCTACTCTGCCAGACAGAGTTGAGGCAAGGATGAAATGCATGCTCAAGAGTTCAACTTTTAGGGCAAAAATTTGAGAAATTTAAAGAAATTGCACCTAAAATTCTCAGTAACACCTACCTTCATTGGTAATGGCACTTTTGGTACATATAAACAGTAGTAAAAATGAATAGATGAGAAACAAAGGAAGAAAAACGGGACTCAATGCCTGGCTTGGACCTACAAGATGAGAAATAAAGGCACGTTGACAGGCCATCTCACATAGACCTGTCAGGACAATGGAATTTTATGGCAAACAATGGCGCATTGATCATCGGTTCAAATCAAATTAATTGACTCAGAATAGCTGCCCTCTATCCAGATGTGTCGAGGAAGGAGAGGGGATTACACAAGGGATTATACAACAATAGTTAGAGGGATTGTTTGGAGGGTAGTTAGACATAGTGTAGGAGTGTTCCTTAGCAAGTAGCTCCTGGAATTGAATGTGCAGTAGCATAGGGGGTGTCTCCATAAGTAAGGGAAATGTTCATATTGCTGGTTGGTCCATAAGTGCGGTAGGGATAGTTGAGGAGCAACCTCACCCTAGGGTAGTATTTTTTTCCTTTAAGTGGACAAAAAATAGAAGCAACCTGTGGGAGAAGTTGATACAATGATGAAGCAATGGAATAAGGGCTAGAAGAGTGCCCTAACTGGTCTTCTAGAAGCGCATAATTCAAGGGAAAGAGGGCAAAAACAGAGAGTTGCAGATTTCCTCTTGGATGATGGCTTGACTCTAGGGAAATGGGAAAATTCCCATCTATTGCAAAAGGGATTTCCCGTCCTGAAGGAAAAAATTATAATAGAAAAATCATGAAAAGAAAAGGCTCAAATCTCTCTTCCAGACTGGTGACATGGCACAAGGCCACATGGACCACTGTGATTGGTTGACATAACACATTAGAAGCATGATGTTAGCATCTAAAATATCTAGGACATGTGGCACTCCATGATAAAGACACATGGTGTGTGGATTTGAGTTTTTCAGGTGGTCAAGTTGGCCGAAAATAGGTGAAATGTGGCACCACTCAGAGATTGACATGTGCCAATTGGTACAAGTAGTAGACAATTGGCATGCTCAAAAAATGAGGTGATGAAGGAATGACATGAGGGAGAAAATATCAGAAAAGCCCCAAATATAAGGAACTAAAGCTCATCACCAACCTGAGTTTAATAACTTTACATGATGTCACCTATGAAATCGTAAATGGAGAAATTATAGTAACAATAAAGTAACCTATGTAACAATAAAGTCGGATTCATCCTGGGAGTGGTAAATGGAGAAATCATAGTGAACAACAGGAAACATGCAGAGTTGCTTACAATCAAATAGATGAAAAAACACATACAAAAAACCTAGATAATAATAATGAACAAGCTTAATATTGAATTATGAACTGTAAAGGAACTTACAAAATGTGACATTACGAACCTGGTCAAGCGCACAAGAAAACATATCCTGGACATAACCCTAGTTGACAAGTTGTATTGCTCATGATGCAAGAGGATTTGTACCTGCATTGCCAAGTCAATCAAAATCCATCATTATCTATACAATAAATACAAGTAATTGATGTAGTATTTTTTACTCTAAGATGCATTCTTATGACAATGTTAGAACATATGTTGAGAACATACCTGAATAAGCTCCTATTCATTTCAAGAACAATTTATTGGAGTCACATGAACTTGGAACAAGCCTCCCACGATCTGAAAAAGTAGCAACTAAGTCAACAGTGACTTTTTTGTTGCTACGTTGGATCGAGGGAGGTTTGCTCCAAGATTAAATTGCTCCAATAAATTATTCTCTACTAAACAGGGCCAACCACGTGAAGGTGGAAGCTCTTATAGCCCCTCCCCCCTCACATCACTCTCAATTGCCCAATACCCAACCTATATTTCATTTTTTACTTTCATGAGCATAAAAAAATAAATTCAATAACTAATAAAAAAACAATGCAACAAAAAGTACACAAGGAAACATTGAAATTAGTGCTTGACATAAAAATAGTATGATAAATGAGTTTTTTATATAATGCAAAAAAAATTCCAAGTATGGTAACGTTTGTCTTATAATAATACAATATTTTACATTATCAAATTTTCTTTTTCTTCTTCCTATTTCTAAAGCTCCTAATTACATCATCAATATCATCGTTCTCTGCTCCTGTTTCGTGCCTTTCGACCCGCACTGCTGACCTAGTTGCGTAGTCACGATGTCTGGTCTCATCCAGTGACGGGGCATCGCCTACAAAAGCAGATAATATTAAATTTTAATTTTCAGTTTTTAAATATCATTGAACTAGTTCGGTAATATTAATAAAAAAAATTGCAATGAGATTATTTACCTGGTGCACCAGTTGTCGCCGTTGGGACTGTTGCCCTGTCTTCCTCTCTGGTGGTAAGATACTCAAGGGAAACATTCTCTGTCATTTAAAAAGAAAATGTTATAAGGACAACCATCGAGGTATAATTAGAAAAAATTAAAAGTGGAAATTAATTACTGTCACGACCCTCACTGATAGTAGCATTGTCGGCCTGGTCCCCACTACAATGATCAGGTTGCACGTGAGGAACATCTACATCTGGCTCTACAACTAGGTTATTTGCCTCATCGCCAGTGCTGCTCCCCTGATTTAAACAAAGTTGTTAGACATTAAATTTATGGACGAAAACAAACATATTGAAAGGTTAATGTTTTACCTTATCAGGCATTCTGGATCTTAGGACCTATGCCAAGCTTCTGCGACGTTCAACTATGGATTGATAGCCGAAATGGAAAGCGATATTTTTATCTTCCTTTGTAGTTTCTGTTCCGAATTCATCACCCTACATTACATATGATTGTGTATTTTTAATGTTGTTTGATGGGATTACAAAATCGTTGGAAGGCGATACAATTAATTATAAGATGTTTAGCTACTTACAATTCTTGCGGCTAATTTCAAGTAGCCGCCCTGGCCTAGCTTGTGATGGCCCTTTTTTTCAATCCTAGATTTGGTTGCCTTCGAGGTGTCAGACAACCTATCATCAAAATATTGAAGTCAGATATGACGTAGCACACCTTTATTTTAGACAGATAAAATTAAAGCTATTGAATTAAAGTTGTAATTTACCTTGCGGGTCCAGTTGGCATTTTTCCTTCTTTCTTTGTCCTTTTCTCTTTTCCGTCATGGATGAGTGCTCTCCACTCACTCTGTAGAACTGTGATAGGACGCTCGTATCTAGTTTTAAATTGAAATTTCATCCTATAGGTGTCCTTGGTATATTTCAAATATTTTCTAGCTACCCGAGCCACTGTTGTTCTGTCAAATGTGCCCACCCCAAAAAGGGCTTCTAGATAATCTAGAAGTTTTTTTTTCAGGTTGGAATTATGGGAATTCCACCTTGTGCGTATGGTGGGGCCAAAAATTACCAATGCATGGCTCTCCAAAAACTTGTAGAACTCATTGTTTCCTACACAGAAAAAAAAAGATATTATCATTAATTTAAAAATAAAAATCAGGATAAAATATGTTTTAGATAGAGTACATGAAATAGTTAAAATATTAAAACTTTCCTGGGAGTTGTACGTGCTTTATAGGGACACCTTCATCGTTCACCAACAATGTGCCATTAATGGTCCCCGTGGAGTTGACACGTGTAGCTCCAGGAAACACAATAATGTAGTTGGCCATATCAGCCTCATCACTGCCAACACATTTAGTGGTTGGCTGGGTGTCTGCTTGGGAAGGGTGTGTTTCTTGAGTAGAAGGTGTACGAGAGGGTTGTTGGTCAATCTCTTGCCCTTGTGTCCCACTACCACCAACACCGGGTTCAAAAAGTGTCAGATAACACTACATACAAAAGAACTTTTTGTTAGTTTAGTCAATGTAAAAATTAAAAATCAAACTATCGCAATTCATCTCATGCAGAACCAAAAAAATATCCTTTTGATTTTTTATTATTACCTGATATGTTTCTAGCTGGGTCATAAGTTGTTTTATCCTCTCTTCTGTTTCAGGTGTTTGAGGCGCGTCTATCAAAGTACCAAATTCCGACCTTGCTTTTCGCGCCTTTTTTCGCAGCAAGAGCAATGGAGATGGGGATGAAGAAAGCTCTTCCTCATAGAGGGAATCATCAGGCGTACCATGGCCAGGTGTTTGCATATTTGAACAAAATTAATATTATTTAAATTATGTAAATAACTAAAATACCTGAAGATAGAGAAATGCTGGCACTTTACATATTCTTCCGCTGGCCCCTTTCCGTGATCATCCTGTCTCGGGGTTGTTCCTGTACTTCCCTGATTAGTCTGCCGCATTGCAATAAAATTATAAATGTAAAAACTGGAAAACAATATCTAACTTGAAAACACAAAATGAAAACTGAAATAATTTCTAATAAGACACCGGAAGACAAAGTTAGAGTTTCAAATATGCCTTGCATTGAATTAAGTCCTGCAAACATGTCATTGCACATTAGGGCAGCCAAACAAGAGACGAGTTGACAATGTGACTAAACTGGGTTATTTGTAGTGAAATTTTAAAATATCAAAAGGTATCTTAATTATCGAAACAAATCAGCTTCATAATTTCAGTATTATTGAGTTTGTTGTGTATAAATCACGAAAAAATTGAAACAAAACACTAGAAAAGCAACAACATAATCACATTCTTCTATAGCAGTGATATGGCCTCTAAAGTAGACTTTCTACTAGTTTCATCAGTACCATACAAACAATGGAAATGAACACAAGATACAACCACAAATGTGTAGTTATGCGCAAAACCATCCACCCTCCAACCTCCTCTAGTAACCTACACTAGAAACAGATGTATGGGGTATTTTTATAAGGGGTTACTCAAAAACATCCGCTAGAGGTTATTTTCCTTGTAGTGATTCTAGCCTATCACATCCAACCAATTTAAATTAATTGAAACTTTGAAATTCATAAAATATACTCTCCATTTTCACAACACAAGAATTTTGACAAAATCCTTTTCAAATTTGACATCTTGACCATGTCATGGGTAGACTTTCCATTTTTTTCATCTCAATAGGATGTGTCAGACCTTGAAGGTCATGGTCTAGGTGTCTGCTCTTGCACGATCTCACGAAGTAGCTATTTGCATGAATGCAATGTGTTATGCATGAACCAGAGGTGCGTTGGATATATAGTGGGTGGGCTAGATTTCCTTGGGCATGCAAAAGTGCCAAGGGGATTCACACTAAAATGTATCAAGCATGTTATGCATGATTGGAAGGCTAAATTTTGGTGCAAGAAAGTTTAAGTGGATTTTTGGATAGTGACTTAACATGGCATCATGATGGTAAATGGTGTTAGAGGTAAGCGTGTGACCAAGGAGTTAGCATAGCATAAGATGGCATGACATAGTTTGGTGCAATGTGTGTTGAGAAGACACATGGGTTAGCTTGATAAGTTAAGTGGGTAAAACAAGTTGGCATGCATGTTATCTTGATAATTTAAGTGGGTGAAATGAATCACCACATGGGCTGACTAGGCAATTTATCTGGACCAGTGCATGATGGGAATGGGCAAGCTCATTTTATGTGGAACAATGTGATGGACCAAGGAGTGACATGATTGCATATAGGTACTTGTTGTGAGAGAAAAAATGAGAGACAAGGGTGATGAAGACCAAAATGTAAGGCATAACACCTGTACAAGATAACAAAAAAGTAAGGCATAACACATGTACAAGATAACAAGTGTGAACTTGTGTAAAGTGAATTCAAGTAGAACAATATACCTTAGTGAAAGAAGTTTCAGTGGGTTTTGGAAAGCTGAGATCGTAGTTCAATTTGGGTTTAGTGCTATTGGACATATAATTATTCATTTTTTTGTCATTTTAATCATTTCTAAATAATAGGAGAAATATGAATAGATAGGTCAACATGAAAGGTCAATTAACCTTCGGAAAGATGAAATCAAGAGTCATATTACCATATTAAATATGGATTCATGTTAATGGAATATGATCCAAGTTTGGAGTTACTACTTTATATGACATGATATTAAATCTTTGGTGGTTCTAATAACTCCATTATTCTCGCTAAGACCTGCCTCTCTTCTTTTTTAACATTATTTTCCCATTAGACCTATCTTAATACGTTTTTTGTTCTCCTGTGTTGTAACTCCATGTAGAAATAATTATTTGGTATCTATTAATTACCTTTTCTTGGGGCTTCTTTAGTGTGCAATGATGCCTAAGGTTCACACAACATTTGAGCTTCAAGAAATAAATGAGATAGAGGTTTGAGCTTGATGTAGTAAAGAATCCTCTTGGAACACCTAGTGGATGTCAACCTCTATATAAATTTTGATACATTAGAGCCACAACATAAAACACATGCAGATTGGGAAGGAGGAAAAACCAAGACCTTATATGAAGAAAACTCTGTATATGACCCTATATTAATCAACCATCATTCTCATGTGCTTCATTTCGGATACAACTGGTCCCTTATATGACTATAGGTCATTAAAAATATGTATTTAACTCTATATTTGGATGAATGATGTAGTTGTTTGGATCTTGGAAAACCCATGCCTCTTAGAATATGTTGTGGTAGAAAAATTGGGAAAACCCGTGCCTCTTAGAAATGTTGTTGTTTGAAGGAAAATGGTAGGAAATGGTGATCAATTTTTCTTCTTGTAAAGACCAAATTGTGATGATGGAAATCAACAACAAAATTTTATGGAAATCATGCTGGAGACTGAGGTTTGGGGAATTTGTTATGTATTACATTGAATTTTATTAAAAACAAAACTAAATCTACAGGCATGCCCTATTCAATTAAAACAAGCAGCCCAATTTATTGCTCTGTTTCAAATCCTGGGCATTCTAAATGGTAAAATCGCTTTTCAAAATCTGGCAAAATTCTATTTGGCCATACCATTTTTCTTGCTAATGGAGGAAGGGCCTGCTTTCTGGAGTTTCTTGCGCGACAGGCGGTTCTTTGTAGCAAGGGCCTGCTTTCTGGAGTTTTAGCTTGCACGATGGGTGGTTCTTTGCAGCAAGGGCCTGCTTTCTGGAGTTTCTTGCGTGACAGGCGATTCTTTGTAGTAGGAGGCATATATCCAGTAGGGTTTGAGTCGATTAGAAAAGGCAAGGAGCTGTAGTACTGATCTACAAAGGCGTATATCCAGTAGGGTTTGAGTCGATTAGAAAAGCAAGGAGCTGTAGTACTGATTACATGCAGGGTAGCTATAGTGATTAATGTAAAATTTTTAAAGGCCCGCCATGATTAATCCGAAACATTTGTAATTCGTTTGAAATTCATATTAAAACCATAGTTTACGGCGGTAATGCTCCACCATATAAATAGGTATTAAAACCTTTCAATTTCCAACTTAGGTTTGATTTTAAAATGGCATATAATTTTAGTTTAGCTTGTACAATAGTAAGGCCATTATTTATTGGTTTGAAATAATAAAAAACATGCAAAAAACCCACATAATTAGTAAATTATTTAAAGAAAATAATTCCTACATATTAAAATATAAAGTTATAACATACCAGCTCATACTCGAACATAACATCTGTATCAATATTCTTCTTCTGTATCTTCTTGATCTTCATCCAATTGATCGACATCTATACCAACATCTGATTCAAAAACGGTGTTGAAATGATCGACCATGTCATCATCATCATCAATTATGTCATTTTCAATAATATCCTCATCGACATCATCATCAATAATTGTTGCCTCATCTCCTATGCCTGGTTCATCTTCTAATATATCTTCTTCGTCTGTCAATGCATCTTCCTGCTCATCTGCCACTACATCATCTTCTTCTTGATCAATATCATCTTCTTCCTCTATAGTATACTCTACTGGCCTTCCTCTTGGATCATATCTAATAGCAAATGACCATTCATTCTCACCTGGAACCTTTGAGTAAAAGACTTGTTCGCATTGGCTTGGAAAAACATAGCGATCTTTTCCTGCTTCAAACTGTGATGTTTTAACCATTGGATATCCATTTTCATGTTGAATAAGTGTTCTATCATCATCACGTACATTCATTCGTAGCCTATACCATTTGACGCCGAACAAAAATATTTTGAAGGAATTAAAGTCACACTCAACTATATCATCTAAAAACCCATAATATCTATTTTCAGATTCTCGAGGATGTTTGTCACTCCTGGAGGAAACATTAGTGACCTGAAATATTGCAGTTATCCCACTATTAGAAGTTTTCCTGTTATCATCCAACTGTTTAACACGAAATTTACGACCATTGCACCACATAGCCTTGTGGTGTTTCAACTGCAATATGCCAAACATGAAAAAGATGCATTCTCAATTAATAATTAATCATATAATTTACATAGCATGAAAATTATCTGAAAAATCAAACTTGTAGTCACATTATAAATATAGTATAAAATAAGTAATGAATAAAATAGGTGAATTAATTGCTTATCTTTCTATATTTCAAACCATATGCTAAATTGATTTCCCTGTCCATAACATTTCCATCTCCACTATGATACGCTTCTCTAATCAATTCAGATAGTAGTTTCCATGATAACCTACCGTCATTACGTGCTTTACATGTTTCAATCCATTCACTCATCCACTCAAGATTGTTTGCAAGGTATAAAAGTAGTGCCTCATAATCTTGAGCACCTGAATAAAAAAACAATAATTCATCAATATTAATAAATATTACTTATAACCATGGTAAATTATATTAATTAATAAAATATGAAATAATAAGACCTAAATGAATATAATTATCATATACATGTAAAAAAATGAAACATTATATGTATTATACATAATAAATATTTTACCTCTCACTTTCTTCATTCTACCTTTTCCCAATAGGTGCTCCACTTCAAATTTTTTGATGGAGTTCACATCCCAAATGAAATCCACCGCCTTCATAACTGGCGTAGCTAATATAGGAAGATAATGACTATTATACACCATGGATTGATGTTGTGTAGATTAATCCGTCTTGCGGACAAGACCGATCTCTCTAGTACTAAAAGTAACTAGCAACAAACATCCAATTATACTAATCTCTCTCTAAGCATACAAGATTCATAAAAATACTATATAGGTGTCAGGCCTACCTTATGTCCAGCACTTGCTTGATCTCGTTGAAGTCCTTCCCGTGCACTTGAAAGAATGTTCCTCGTGAATCTGCAGTCACAAACAAGCAAAAAGATTACACAGCACCTGTATAGACATTATTATAAACCATACTCATCATAATGATCAAGGAATTTATGAAATAAACCATAAATAGACAGTTTAATGAGAGAAATGAGTATATTTGTATTAAATTCAAATAAATAAAACCTTTACAACCTGTGCCTTGATGTCGTGCAGGTCCTCCCGGGGTCCGAAGCAGGAATCTCTTCTAATTTGACAAGCATTGCACTCTTTGAACCAAGACAGATAGAGATGAGTGATTTAACCTCACAGAAAGTCTTAGTTAACTGAGTCTGAATCTCAACAGCATTTAACTTCAAATATCTTAAGCTTGAACTCCCTTCGAGGCTACCCAAGGCCTCTTTTTATAGTGGAAAAGAGGAGGTTTCTTGTTCCAAATATGAAGGGATAGAATCCTCCTTCAAAGGGATTAGCTCCTTACATCAAGGGGTTAGCTCCATCAAGTGAGGGATGCATGCACCTTCTCAAAGCGTATCCATTCCCGAAAATTCCCATCTAGAATCTTCTAGAATTCATCTGAAATCAACTTTTTATCTTTACTTTCTCGCCTTTTTGAGTTTTACAGAGGTCCGCACCCATAACACAAAGAACGTGCAGTATGGTTCCGTAGGAAAGCTGAAATTTAGGTGCGGGACCACAGGTAATGAATAGAGAAAGTGCGATACCAATGTTTAGGGGATTTTTAGGAACTTTTCTCTGATTTTGAAAGCTTGACATGAGGAACTGATATGTTAGACTTGCAAAAGGAGGAAGTATGAGTAATAATGAGCTCATACTCATAACAAAATGTCAGGATGACAGTTTTTAGTGTAACAAATTGCCCCCTAAAGTACAAAGTCTAGAATAGATGAAGCTGAAGTCTGTCATAAATGAAGAGTGCAGTAATTTATCATTTCAAAGATCATCCTGTGGACACCCCAGTCGGAACCTGTAAAAACATTCAATGCAAAATATATACATATATATGTCATCACTAAGGTAGGCATTCCCATACTCAGATTAAAACTAACTAGAAACTAACTCAAATCGTTCTGATACAGGAATGATTTTGAATACATCATAGTACAGATATATGTAGACACAGTATGGACGCAGCCATCTGTTTATAAATAGTCTATTATATAGATGACAACAAAATTCCTCGCAGCCTGGATGGTGGAAACTAGATCCAGGGTCTTGATTTCCGCATCTTGAACTAGTACGATTCTATCCATGTGAATAAATGTGTTGAAGTCAAACATGGTAGAAACCACTTGATTACCAGTCAATGATGTGAAATGTTAACAAGTGTGAGAGAAACCACTAGTAATGTCAATGGCTCTCAAAGTACTTAGTACAATCCATGAAATGTGAATAAATGAGCTGAAGTCAAATATGTCACGGAATCATTCGATCGAAGATCAATGATGCAACCTGTCGTTGAAGGCGAGAAACCTGCCATTGAGGCATGCAGATTTCAAGGTACTGATGATTTCTAGATCAACTTCCTAGATAATGTGCTGATGTCGATAGAAAGTGATCTGTCGTAGGCAAGCCCACAACACGAAATCATAGATCAAGTTTTGAAAATATATTGGCAAGGACTGACTTAGGGATGGTAAAAAATGGATGACAGATATTTTGCAGATGAATGGTTTATTTGAACTGTCCTCTTGAACACATAACGACACTGCAGATGGTTTGGTGACAATTGACCCAAAGCTAATACCCAGAAACCGGCTGAAGACTTTCAATGTGGTTTGATTAACTGTTAGGCAAAGGATTTCCCAACCCAGGTGAATGAAAGTGTCGTGTTCAAGAGTTGGTTGACTGAATTTTCGAAAAATTTAAAATATAACAAACACGCCCATTTTTCTCTCTTTTTCCCCCACCATTTTTGGCAAGTACCTCTTTATTTTTGACAAGCTTGAGGAGGATAACATTTTCTTGATTATAAGCTCATCCTTTGGATGAGTCCAACTTAGTTTGATATTCGAACCCTAAGAAGGAGTGGTTCGTTCCTGTTGAAAATTAAACAGGTCCTTTACTGTTAAGTTTTAACGAGTCCAGTATAGGAGAAACTCGGTGTTTTTCAGTTTTAGGGAGTCAGAAGAAAAACTTAAGAAAACTCCGTGGGTGTACTTTTTTGTAAATTTAGTCTCTCGAGCCCGAAAAAGGATAAAATAATGCGGGAGAGAACTCTATTGACCGTAATTAGTCAACGTATACCTTTTTTCGTAAATAGTCCATTTCAGTCCGTAAAAGGGGTAAACTTATACTGAAGGGACGATCATTCATTTACTTTAACGAGTTCGAATAATCAAGTACTCGGAAATCTTTTCATATTTAGAGAGTCTGAAAAGGGCTTAAAAGAGGACTCCAGGGTTTCGCTTTTTCGTAAATTTTTTGAAAGAGTCCGAAAAAGTGATAAAAGTATACTCTTTGTTGAAAAACGATCAGTTCTCCTGAAAAATCCAATTTCTGCACAAAAACTTGAAACATTACACATACCTGTTTAAGATAAGTAAAAATGCTTTCAAAAATACCCCTTTTAAAGTGAAAAATAAATAAATTAAAAATTCATCCATTCGAAAAAACTTATAAAAAGGACTTTTTCAACTTCATTTTTACCGTTCAGTTTCAGAGTGAAAAGTAAAAAGCTTTTGGGTAAGAAAGTTCCTGTGAAGATTCTGGAAAATCCGTCCGTTGGAATCGAGAACCGTCAGTCCCAGGTAATCCACAACCTCTCAATCTTGTTTTTCATCCGTTTCAAATTTGTTTTTAGGCTTTAGTTTGCATTTTTGGGGCAAAAAATGGTTTAAAAGTTCGCCCGCGGGGTCCGCAGGTGGGACACAAGTTACCTGCGGACCCCGACTTTTTCCTATAAGGAAAAATTAGTGGGTTCCACACCCGGCACACATTACGCGTGCGGATCTACACACTGTGTATAAAGCGTGGGTGCGGTACCCGCGCGGTTGATTTTAAAACATCCATTTCTCATTTGTTTGCCAAAAAATTTCAAATAATACTATTCTAACTTGCCTTTTTATGTATTGTAGGATTGACAAGATGCTGATCTGGCGAGAACGTGAGCACGAGGAAGTGGATGAAGCCGTAATACTTCATTTGCCCACACAAAAGGCATTAAAAGCATGTGGCTTGTACAAATTTTGGGCTATCTCAAGCATGAGGGCACAAGTAGAACTCTTGACATGGTTGGTGAACAGATGGAATGTGCAGGACCAGTGCTTCTTCATTGGTGGCCACCGGCTCGAAATTGAGCTAGAGGATATATATTTCTTGACTGGTTTGTCCAAGAGGGGTGAACAAGTTTCTTTGTTTGGGACTAGGCCAGGTGGCCAGTCTGTTGCTAGTCTCCAACTAGAATTCTGCAATGACCAGGCAAATCCTCGGGACAAACGGATTGACATAAAACACATCATCCGTCCTGAATTGAAAGTTATTGCTTTTACTATTACCAAACTGTGTGGGAGTGCTGCGCTTCATGTAGGTACTGGTTCCCAAATGCGTATTGCCGTGGACTGTTTTCGCAGCACCATCTTTAACTGGTGTGAAGCTGTGTTGGCTAATGTAAAAGGCCAACTAACCAGAGCAAAAAATGGGAAACTGAATAACTTTGGATTTGGATCCATTGTTGTTTCTTTTGCTCTGGAGAGGATCCCCATGTTAGCTCCACAGAGTATTGCTGTTGATGCCGGTCGACCTCGAGAACCGAGAATGGTTCGTTGGTCTGCGTTGATGGCTCATCATGCCATTGAGGGTACTGAGATTGTGCGATTTCCTTCTTCATATTTTCGTTGGCTGGATCGCCAACTTTTTGTGATAGAGGATTTTCCATATGTCGGGATAGATTTCCGCGGCAACAGAGAGATGGCTCTCCCAGCAGGGGAACAGTGGGATGAGTCAGGTACAATCATTTTTCAATGTTTGCTAAATTCTAATTTTTTAAATTTTTTATCGTCTTTGAAAACTAATAACCAATTTTTTTTTGAAAACAGATGTGGGTCCACAAAGACCAGCCCATCTCCAACCTTACGAGAGAAGACAACCAGTTGCGGCCGCACCAGCCCCATCAGGCCAATCAGCAGAGATTTTGACTGATTTAGAGCATCATCTAGAGCGTTTGACTCTAGATATTCCACAGACGAGCATAGATGACATTCCACTCAGGTTGCAGAGATATGTGATTGGAGTTACAGGACCTTTTAGGAGGTTCCTATGCAGGGTAGCTCGGGCAGTGGTTTCTTATCGTGATCACCATCAGTGATGGGATGATCGTGTAGACTCATATTTTTGACTTTTGTATTATCATTTTTTCCGATCATAAGGTGTTTCCAACCTATGATCGAAGACGATGTATATTTTTTGAAAACACTCTATACTATGATATATCACTATTTGACGGCTATCTGTGTACATATGTGAATGTTGTTTGTTTTACTGCTTTTGATTATTGCAAATGTCTATTTATCATACTAGAAGCAATTGAATCTGCTAATGTATTTAAATGTCTTGGAATATGCTGATATTCAATGTAATCAAACTCACGTTCCAAGAGACGAACTCTAAAAAATAACCGTAATAACACCGGATTTCTAATGGTATAAACCCTGTTAAGCTGTAATACAACAAGTTCAGAATCCAACCTTACAATCAAACTCCGAATTCCAAATGATATGGACTCAGATAATAACTCAATCACCGCACTATACTCGGCAATGTTATTTGTTGTTTGACCAAGGCTTACCCCATGCATGGATACTAACTCGTCAGAGGGTGAATAGATAACCCAAGCTGCGGAATAAATGTTCCGTGTACTACGACAAGCACCATCAACAAAACCAATGTAGGTTTGAAGAGACGTCGACATCTGCAATATCAAGAGTAAAACTCAGATAAGCAGGAATAGTGACAAAAACACACTCTCTAAACTAGGCACACTTTTCTAATCTAAAACACACCAGCAGTAAAGAAATCTAAACTAAAAAAAATCTCCACACCTCATTTAAGCATAATATCACTTTAGATAAAGCCCATTTCTGGGTTTATCCAAAGGGACACCGTCAAAATATATCAACTCATAGGCCCCTTTTTCTAACTTTCGTTTAACAATATAAGGACCATGCCACATAGGCACAAATTTCCCAGCTCCTAGCTTGTCGTTAGCTTGATCATAAAGTAAAACTAGGTCTCCTTCTAAAAAAATTCGAGGGGTCACACTTCTATCATACTAAGCTTTTATCCTTTTAACATGAGCCTCGTTTGCTATTGCAACATTTCGTCGATTCTCATCTAATTGAGCTAAGTACAAGAAACGTTTCTCCTCTTCAGACGTAGCTGGAAGTAATTCTACGGCTAATTTTAGTGACGGTATTTCGCATTCAATTGGCAACACAGCTTCCAAACCGTAAACCAGTTGAAAAGGAGTGAAACCCGTTGATGTTTTGACAGAGGTTTGATATGCCCAAAGCGCTGAAAATAACATGGAATGCCAATTCGTCTTGTGAATACCAATGATTCGTTTAATCATGGTGACTAAAAATTTGTTAATGGCTTCAACCAGACCATTGGCTTGCGGATAATACGGAGTGGAACTATCGTGGCGCAAGCCAAGCTGGTCTGTCAGTTCAGTCATCATGACATTCCGAAAATGAATTCCATGATCCGTAATAATAGCTTGAGGAACACCGAACCTAGCAATTATGTGATTAAATACGAATGTTGTAGCAGTCTTGCCGTCAGCTGAAAATGTAGGCATCGCCTCGGCCCATTTTGTAAAATAATCTACTGCTAAGATAATATACGCATGCCCCCCGGCCGAGTGAGGGTTACATGTAATAAAATTGATACCCCATTTTGCGAAAGGACCAACAGCAATTATAGGGTGAAGAGGAGCGGGTGGCGCGCGCATTTTCCGATAAAAAATTTGACAGTTGTGGCATTTCCGAACTGCATAAATGCAATCTTTGAACAACGTTGGCCAGAAATAACCTGCACGCAATATATTTTGGGCTGTGGCATACCCAAACATATGACCGCCACATGCTCCAGAATGGCAGTCATTTAATACCTTTTCAGCTTCTTCATGAGTTAGACAACGTCGGAAAACAGAATCCGCTCCACGCCGATAAAGTGTATCACCAATGATATTATACTGTTGGGATTGGAAGCGTATTTTCCGTCGCTAAGTTCGTGAGATGTTAGGCTGAAAATATTGGGTTTGGAGATAAACAATAATATCTCCATACCAAGGATCAAGTGTACTGATAAGAAACAAAGATTCGTCCGCAATGGAATCTTCTGCCACTGTTTCAGTATCAGTAGAGGGGAAATCGCACATCAGTTGCGCAAATACCAAAGATTTCTTTGCCTTGGATTTTTCAAATTCCAAGTCAAATTACTGCAGGATAACTATCCATTTGGAATATTTGCCCCCTAGCAATTGTTTGGTCAAAATATACATCATAGGGTTGCAATTAGAAATTACAGTGGTTTTACGTAACAAGATGTAATGTCTAAAACGTTGGATAGCTTGAACAGCTGCCAAGGCCAATTTCTCCACATGTGTGTATTTGATTTCAGTCGGATGCAGATTCCGACTAAGATAATAAATCACATGTTCATTGTGAGATTCATCTTCCTGAACTAGTACCATCCCAATGGTGGAATGTGAAGCAGCGAGGTACAAAATGTAATCTTGGTTGTAGTTGGGAGGATGCACTAACGGTGCATGGGTCAACGCGTGTTTAAGTGCATCAAAAGATCGATCATCGATCTCGTCCCAAAAGAACGGAATGTCCTATTTCAACAACCGGGTAAAACCCTTTGTAAGCTCGGAATAGTTAGGAATAAATCTACGTAAAAAGTTTTCTTTCCCCTGCAAACTTTGGAGTTGGCGTAAATTCGAAGGAGGAGGCAATTTAACAATGGCTTCGACCTTCGATGGATCGACGCGAATTCTTGCTTTCGAGACAACAAATCCCAGTAATCGACCCGATTCTACGCAGAAAACACATTTATGCGGATTCAACCTTATTCGATAATGCCTACATCTCATAAAAATTGCTCGTAAATGAGTGGGATGGTCGGCCCTACGTAATGAATGAGCAGTTAAATCATCGAGATATGGCTGGACAATGTGCTTAATGTCATGAAATGCATAAGACATAGCCCGTTGAAAATTTTCTCCAACATTCTTTAATCCAAAAGGTAGTTTACAGTAAGCAAACGTTCCCCATGGACAAATAAAAGCTGTTTTCGGTTGATCTGCAGGGAGTCGGAAAATCCATCCATGAAGGAAAACAATTCATTGCCAGCACAATCATCAATTATTTGATCGATATAGGGAGTTGGATAATTATCTTTTGGACACGCTCGATTAATATCCCTATAATCGATGCATACTCTTATCGTTCCTTGTTTTTTAGTCACAGGAACAATATTCGATACCCAATCCGTTAAGGGAATTGGATAAATGAATCCTGCTCGAAGTAATTTTTCAACTTCTGTTTTTATAGTAGCAGCTTTTCTAGGATGAATTTGACGTAGTCGTTGACGAACAGGTTTAGCATCCGGGTAAGTCTTAATTTCATGAACAACGATCGATGGATCAATTCCTGGCATTTCTTCATAAGACCAGGCAAACACGTCACGGAATTCTTGAAATAGGGCTTTATAAGTCTGAATTTCTTCATTTGTACAACAAGCACCTATATGAATGTTTTCAATTATTCCTGGTTTTACTGAAATGTCAATTGGAACCGTTCTAGATATATTTTCCAAATTTAACTCAGAATCAAGATTTTGCAATGGATTCTGAGGTTCCTTGGCATATTCAGCAGTAAAAATTGAAGCGAAATCATTTTCAAAATGATCTAATTCAGGTAAAAATGAAGATCGGTGATGTAGATCTTCCCATGGTAAATCATCAACAGACAAAAACTCATGAATTTGCTCATCTGTATGAACAAGTTCAGGAACTGTCATTGTAACTGAACTAGATATAGAAAGTGATTCCTCTTGGATCCCATTCATTGGATCAGTTTCGGTTGAAAAGGGGTCGGAAAATGACTGTACTTCCTGGTATGCAATTTCAAATGGACTCAAAGGCATCACGCCATCAAAGGAATCTATCTCGGATTCTGAAGGTATAATCCAAGGATCATCAAACATAACAGTGTCTGACGAAATCATGTGAATACTTGCAGTAGAAGGCGATATGTTAGGAGGAGGAAAGGAAAAAGTTCCTAGTAAACCAGAATCTTTAATCAAACCTACTCCAACATCCTTATAAGGGATAGCCGTTTTACCAACATGCTGGATTGTTTCTGTAGAGGCTGGGTCAGATGAGAAATAAGTTAACTGATCTATTGTCACGATCTTTCCTTGATATGGAAATTTTATAAGTCGAAAGACCGAAGAGACAACAGCAGTCATAGCATAGGACCAACTATGACCCAGAAGAAGGTTGTAATCTAGAGGGGCATCAACCACTTCCACATCTAGATTTACAATTTTACCTTCGACCCCTATGGGTAAATCCTGCAAAATACCAAAAGGTTGAAAACCTCGACCATCAAAAGCTTTTAGAATTTTCGGAGATTGGTTAAGTGTAGGAGAACCAAGTGATTTCCAACACTGAATCGACATAATACACGTTGAAGCTCCCTCATCAATCACAGTCTGAAAAATAGGTCTGTTTTTGACTAACACTGGAATCTGGAAAGCCATTTGGTGAGGAAGACGTGGTGTACTATTTTCTAAATCGAATATTATAAGGTTAGAATCCTAAACATCGATAGCTCCTATAACAGACAATAATTATTTACATTGTGCTGGACACGATTGCAGCACTTCTAAAGCCGACATTGCTGAAGGAGAAACGGCTAAGTCTTCAACAATGTTGTAATTCTGAGCAGCTCTCGCATGTGGATTGAAATCTGATTTACGAAGAACACCTTTAGCAGGCGGTTTGATTATTAAGTCTGGATTTTGTTTCTCGATCTGTAGCAGACCGGAAATAAGAGGAGGTGTATTTGATGTATTTGCATTAGAAGATTCTGCTTCTTTGCCATCAACAGGATGCTTAGAACCGTAATCTTGCGATCGCGTCGCAATCCTTACATGAGACATCATCATAATAGGCTCTTCTAAAGTAGTCGAGGAAGAACCAATCATCTTACTATCTTGAATTGGAAAAGGATCCTTCAAGACAACAGGTTGTTGCGATTCTTTAACGAATTTCGTAACTTCGTCTCGATATGGACATTCTTTCGTGAAATGATCTTGTTCACAAATGAAACAAGGATAGCGAGGTTTACGTTTTTCGTCATTGGATTCATCTTTATCAGTTTTCTCTTTCGAATTCTTTTTGTTTTTGTTCCTCCCCTTATTTTTACCACCGGATTTTGATTTTGTCGTAGATGTTTCAACGACATGAATGTCGGCAGAAACTTCGGGAGAAGATTCTCCTTTCGGGGAATCAGGTAAAGTTATAATTGGAGAAGAATTCTTTGAATATTTATTCTTGCTTTTAGAATTAACTGTACCAATCATACTGTCAGCGGCATGAGACCTTGAAGGAGCTGCTGCTATTTGACCTTGTTTTGGAAGGTCTGGGATTTTTTCATGTAGAGTACCTGACTGCGTATAAACGAGGTCAAGGTACTGAGCTTGAGAAATTACTTGCTCTTCAGTAACAACACCAGCCTTAGCTACATCTTCAATGATCTTGGGTAACAATGATTTAACAAACCATTCTGCCAAAATTTGATCCGGAATATAAACTTTCACCAAACGTCTTCTACGTCGCCATTCATGAATATGATCAGAAATATACGTGGACGTAGATTGTTTTAGCGAAGTTAATAATTCTGTGCCGTTGTCGTATCTGACAGGCAACTAAAAATGAGTCAAGAAAGCAGTTGCTAACTGACTGAAATTATGAAACGAGCCGCGTGGTAACTCAATGTACCATTTGGCAGCAAGACCTATAAGGGTTCTTTGGAAAAGACGTAAATGAATCGAATCATCAATGATTGAATTAGATGCACACCAAAGGTGATAAGTCATAACATGATTCGATGGATCCTCTCGTGACTTACCTTCGAATTTTGGTATATCACTGGGCAACTTATGAGGCATTGGCGGCCAGTTCTGATAATAAAAAATGGGATCATTTGTAAGGCGCATCAAATCAGGTAAGTCCAAAGTTGTGATAAACGGTAATTGACGGTTAGGGTCGCGAAAACCTTGAGAAGCCAAAGCAGATCCAGGAGGCGGATACCCAGGATAACTAGGAATCGGATTTGCATTAGGTATTGTGTAACCTCCCGGAAAACCAGGATGAACTGGACCATACTGAGGTTGTTGATAAGTATAACCGGGGTACGGTTGATACTGATAGCTTGGATTCTATACATAGGGACCGAATTGCGGTTGTCCCTGGTACGGTTGATATGTAAATTGAGGTTGAATTGTAACAACTGTACTTGTACAGGTTTGTCCTGTAGGTATCTGAACCAAAGTCTGAACTGAAGGTCCTGACTGAGGTACAGAGACTTGAGGGATTTTCACGGATACAAGGGTAGCCGAACTCGGGGCTACAGACACTCCAGAAACAGGTGTGACAGGTTGAACAGACGTTGCAGCAGTTGCAGCAGTTTGGGGCGGAGTCTGAGGTCTACTAGGCCCATTCTGCTGAATTGAACTAGGTGCAGGAGTTTGAATAGCTGGCTGAACAGGTTGCTGGGTTGAACCAGAAACCAATGGCTGGCCAGGCTGATAAGGAAACTACACATTAGGGTGTAAAGGCTGTTGATATTGGGATGGATCCCACACCATCATTCCGGGGTATTGTCCCGTAGAAGGTTGAACATAAGGACCATAACCTGGTTGAACGTAGGGTTGATAATTAAAAGGTAAATTTCTGGCTCCTTGAACATATGGTTGACCAGAAGGCTGTTGGTAACCTTGAATTGGGTATTGCCCTTGAGGTTGATAACCTTGAGGCGCGTACTGAAGCTGGGGTTGTTGAGGACCCTGAGAAGCATATTGCGTTTGGGGTTGTCCCTGAGCTATGTACTGTCCTGAAGGTTGATACCCTTGAGGTATGTACTGTCCTTGGGGTTTCCCACCAAAATAATATGATTCCACAGTTTGTCCTGGGAAAAAGCTACCTTGAGGTTGTCCTCCAGGTGGTAACTGACTACCTGAAGGTTGCCCCCCAGGAGGTAACGGATTTCCTTGAGGTTGCCCCCCAGGCGGTAACTGACTGCCTTGTGGTTGAGGATTGGGAATGTTACCAGACATCATAAAAATTTGCTCTGCATTCGACGTTTCAATTTTAAGACCATTAAGACCAGATGATAACACGTTTTCAATGGGTTGAGGAGCTGCTCCCGAGAAAGTACCAGATAGAGCTTGGTATCCTGAAGGAACAGGAGGACCACCGTGTAAAAATGATTCCAGAGTCTGGGAAAACATTGACGACTCTCCTGCCATAATGGATGGCGGATAGTAACCTCTGGGTGTAGGATGAAATGGAACTCGAGGTGGATGAAAAGCAAGTCCTGGATTTTCTAAAAAATTTGTTAAGGATAGATACCAAGCATCAGTTCGAATAGGGATGTAGAAAATAGATTCATGCTCCCTAAGATTTATAGATTGAGGGGAGTCGGGAAGAGATATGTCTTAGTCTGGATTAGTAAGTTCTTCAATAGAAATAAGTCCAGAGGGAAGATTGTTTGTAATGATATTTATTACCCTAGGTGAACCTGGATCGCTAGAAGTTGGTGTAATAAATCCTGAGGATGTTTCTAACATAGAAGATTCAGTTTCAGGTTCAGAGATTTCAGGTTCGTCAGCTAATTCACCAGAAGGAGAAATATTTCCAGAAACTTCGGAAACTGAAATTGGTTCTTGAATATATTCTGTTGTAGATGTTTGATAATTAGGATGAATTACAATAGATGATGTTCCAATTTCTGTTGATCTAATTCTACGGCTGCTATATGGTACCAGAGCACGAAGCCCTTCAAGGTGACTTGGTGAATATTCAGGGGGTTTCCCTTGTATTCTCCGGGATTGTCTCGGCAAGTCCGCCACGATTAAAAATGATCTAATCACACGCAAACAAAGAAAAATTTCAATGAAAACACCTAAACTCTCTAAGAAAAAAACAATTGAATCATTCGCTTAAAAATCTAAGAGTTCAAACCACACACAAACAGTAACTTTCCGTACTAAAAACACTAGTTGGTGATGAAATCCAACTTAGTATAATTTTAACACAAAAAGGGCAGTTGGAACAATTACCCCGACAACCTGCTTAATGAAATAGACCGGTGCAAGTTTCTCCACTATACCATCTCGAGTGAAGATAACCCTCCGGAGAGTCCAAGTGAGTCTAGCCGACGTCTGTTCCAGGTACAGTGGGATCTTCCCTCCACCATCACCTTAGGAAAGAATCCTAAAGATTATGGCCACTAAGGTTACCAACTGAAACAAATATACCTGGGGGAACAGTCTACGATCCGACACACACGCAAGGGCAGAGTAACAAAGCTCAATCCCCTTGAAGGCTCCTTGAAATAATCCAAGGTTTACCGATAAGTGACCCCAGGCTCCTTGACAATGGTCTATCCGAGGTTTACCGTTTTTAATACGTGTATATCTTCTATCGTTCCCAATGAGGAAGGATTGATTACCCCACTGGTTCAGATATGATCTCGTGCTTAACTCCTTTAAGAGGAGATTCCCAGAGCATAGATGCAACAATTGGAATTCTTCCTACCGCAAGATTTGTCTACTTGTTTGTTTTAGCTATCTTGGAGAGTTAATTACTCCCTACTCCAAGATACTAGCCTAAGCTATGTTGGTGATAAGAGCCCTAGAAATAAAAAGATTACTAGATGAATTTTAATTAAGCATTACTTTTAGGAGCTGTTTCTTAAGTCAATGGGTGTGGAAATGAAACTTTGGATGATGTGAAGACTCGAGTTCCAAAAAACACTAAAATGCACCTAGAATGATAATCAATTCTTTTTCTTTCAATGAACTTTCTATCTAAAGAAAGAGTTGGAGAATGCAATCCTTTTAATTCCTTCTTTAAACATGAAAAATAATTGAAAGAAACTACTTTGTCTTTTCAATAATGAGATAAATGATCAAAGCTCATAAGAAAAATCCTTTTCCTTTCCAAACTAGAAGCTACAAAACAATTTTCCTTCGAAAGAAAGCTACAAAAATTAAAACTACTCAAAACTACAAAATCTAATCTTGAGAACTATGATTTTAAACAATCTAAATTGAGTAAAAGCTTTAAGATTTTTTGAAGAATGTTTTCCTTAGTTGTTCAGCAAACTAAGAGTCTATTTGTTTAGAATAACAAACAGATCAAAAACACTCAAAATATGTTTTTTATAAAAATGAAATTCAAAACTTTCAACCAAGTTTTTTCGAAGATTTGCAAAGAAACAAAAGGCTCAATTTCTCAATAAAGGATGTTTTTACAATCAGGTCAGATTCAAAAGACAAAAAGAGATCAATGTAATCTGAGATACTGCAAATTGTCAAAAGTTCGAATCGCTACAAAGACCAAGCGGAAAAATAATGCAAACTGCAAAATCTTCTAGAAAATCATCAAAACATCAACACTGTTGGAGTTCATTCACAAAAAATTCTTGACAGAAACAATAATCAGTCTGGGCAGAAACCAAAAGGCTAAATCAAAATAAAAATAGACTAGAGAAAGAAATCTAGAGATTTTCTAAAATTTTAACAGGGTCCGCAGGCAACCAGTATTGACAGGTGCGGTCCCGCACTGTATTCTTTACAGAAAGTGCGAACCTGCCCGCACTGTCAAAGTAAGCCAGAGTGCGGTCCTAGGAAAAATTATAGAAAAACTTAAAATATTTCTAAATTTTCAAAAACAGGGAAAATCTAAATTACCCAGACATATATGTATCAATCAAAAACCAGGAAAAAATGTTTCCTCAAATAAAAAATAAAAGAGAACCAAAAACAACAAGTTCTTTCCCCAGTGGAGTCGCCATTTTGTTGTGTAGATTAATCCGTCTTGCGGACAAGACCGATCTCTCTAGTACTAAAAGTAACTAGCAACAAACATCCAATTATACTAATCTCTCTCTAAGCATACAAGATTCATAAAAATGCTATATAGGTGTAAGACCTACCTTATGTCCAGCGCTTGCTTGATCTCGTTGAAGTCCTTCCCGTGCACTTGAAAGAACGTTCCTCGTGAATCTGCAGTCACAAACAAGAAAAAATATTACACAGCACCTGTATAGACATTATTATAAACCATACTCATCATAATGATCAAGGAATTTATGAAATAAACCATAAATAAATAGTTTAATGAGAGAAATGAGTATATTTGTATTAACTTCAAATAAAGAAAACCTTTACAACCTGTGCCTTGATGTTGTGCAGGTCTTCCCGGGGTCCGAAGCAGGAATCTCTTCTAATTTGACAAGCATTGCACTCTTTGAACCAAGATAGATAGAGATGAGTGATTTAACCTCACAGAAAGTCTTAGTTAACTGAGTCTGAATCTCAACAACATTTAACCTCAAATATCTTAAAGCTTGAACTCCCTTTGAGGCTACCCAAGGCCTCTTTTTATAGTGGAAAAGAGGAGGTTTTCTGTTCCAAATATGAAGGGATAGAATCCTCCTTCAAAGGGATTAGCTCCTTACATCAAGGGGTTAGCTCCATCAAGTGAGGGATGCATGAACCTTCTCAAAGCATATCCATTCCCGAAAATTACCATCTAGAATCTTCTAGAATTCATCTGAAATCAAATTTTTATCTTTACTTTCTCGCCTTTTTGAGTTTTACAGAGGTCCACACCCATAACACAAAGAAAGTGCGGTATGGTTCCGCAGGCAAGCTGAACTTTAGGTGCGGGACCGCAGGCAATGAATAGAGAAAGTGCGATACCAATGTTTAGGGGATTTTTAGGAACTTTTCTCTGATTTTGAAAGCTTGACATGAGGAACTGATATGTTAGACTTGCAAAAGGAGGAAGTATGAGTAATAATGAGCTCATACTCATAACAAAATGTCAGGATGACATTTTTTAGTGTAACAATTGATATACCACATATCCCTCCACCATAGAACCCTCAGGTCGTGCTCTTTGTCTAACCAAAGCCTTCAAGGATTTCAAGTGCCTCTCGACCATCCACATTGACCTTGTGTGTACTGGTCCACACATTTCAATCTCCTCAACTTAGTGTATCAAGTAGTGTTCTTGTGCATTGAAAAATGTTGGAGGTAGATACTTTTTCATTTCACACATTAGCTGAGGAATTTCTCTCTTCCAATACTTTATTTCATCTTGATGGATTTCTTTCAATAACAACCATCTGCAAATCATTACACAAGGTCATTTCAATGAAACATAATATATATTTCATTACAAGTAAATTAATACATCATTTCATTAAGTACGAAAAGAAATTGTAGCAATTAGATTTTGCGTATAAATCAAAACTACTTACCTCATGTATTTACTAAGACCATATATAACTTGTTTGACATTTTTGTTGAAGTCGTTTGGGAGAGATACAGGTAGAAAATACTATGAAAATAAAAAATGAATCGTTATTGGTTTCCAAATTAAACAGAAAAAAAGGAAAATTTAAAATATGTATTCAAGCAATAACATAAAAAAACGTATACCAAAAAAATTACCTTAACAAAGGTATGCCAATCATGTGTTTTCACCCCACTGAAGTCACCTTTCTTGGTTAAGATATTATTTATGTTTGAAGCAAAACCTGTTGGAAATTTAATTCTTCTAACGACCTCTTTTACATCATTGCTTTTTTGTTCTGTTAATAACCGTGGAATATTATTATAATTTCGACCTCCATTGTTATTTGATCTGTCGATCACACTTTTCATTGTATGATTCGATTTCTCAATGTCAGCACAAATTTTATCAATTTTATCTCTATCATGTGCACCATCTATGGTTCGCCATAACGTTTCTGTCACATTCTTCTCGACATGCATTGTATCAAACAAATGAGCTATTTTTAGGTCCTCAAAGTGGGGAAACCTCGCGAATTGAGAAGGATAACATTTCATTCCAGGTGGAAGTACAATATTAGTACCTTCACCGTGACGATGACCTTGATATCAAAGAATAAAATAAATCAGAACAATATTAATTATAAAATACAATAAAATAAATTCATTAGTTAAAACAAAAATTCTAAACATTACATAAACAAATAATATATACACACACACACACACACACAAATTACGTACTAGCTGCTTGACGATTATTAATTCTGTTATATTCCAACATCCACAACTGAGGTGTCATTCTTCGTGGTTTTAATCCAGTTTCTTCTTTATCATTGAAAAGATGTTTTTCAGTAGTACGATACTTATGGTTCCTAGAGAGGAAGTGCCTAAACTCATCAAAAACCATCTTTCTTAAGTCTGGCGAATGACGATACTTCATCTTAGGGCCACAAACTGGACATGCAAATCTACCCTTTGTTTGAAGACCTGCAATAGATGGATCAATAACAATTATACTATGAGATCATTTTTAAAACATGCAATATGTTATATCTAATTTAGATAATTATGTATTATATTAAAGTGCAACGAAATATTACATACCACAAACATGTGTTAGTCCTGGGGCATCATGAATTGTCCATACAAGCATTCCATGACATTGAAATCTCTTCTGCTTGATTGGTTTAGTGATGTCATACATAGTGATGCCATGCCATAACTGTATTAGCTCATCGATAAGAAGCTCAATATATACATTCATATCTTTGACCTGGTACTTACCTAATTGTTCAAAATTACGGTACATAATAATTACTTCCATGATATATGTATATATAAGTAAGTAAATAAATAAAATATATATTTATGCAAACAACGAGAGAAATGAAAATGTTACATTCAAAAAAATAATGTATCAAATACCTGGAATAATCATAGTCAACATTATGTGCTCCCTCTTTATTGACATGCAAGGAGGAATGTTATTGTTGATAATGAAAATAGGCCACACTGAATAAGTGGATATAATCTCTCTGAATGGATTAACACCATTAGCTGCCAATGAAAGCTTGACATTACGAGGTTCATTTTTAAAATCTACATATTTTTCCTCGATTTCTCTAAATGCAGAACCATCTATAGGCATTCGAAGAACACCATCTCCACTTATATTATTTGAATGGTAATCCATAAACTGTGCTATGCTCTTACACTTGAACATTTGCTGCAAAAGTGGAATTATGGGAATATGATGAAGAACCTTTTGAGGCACCTTTTTGGTTAGTTGATCTGTTCGATATCTACTGGTACCACATTTTGGACATTCTGTTTTCGACGCATGTTCTCCGTAATATATAATATGATCTTTAGGACATGCATCTATAGTGTTATATTCCATTCCAAAGTGTTTCATAATAGCACGTAGATCTCGATATGTTCGAGGTAAAGTATTTGGCGATGGTAACAAATATTCACCCAACAATCTACAACATAAACAAAAACTAGTTAATGTAAAGATTATTAATCTCACACACACACACACACACACACACACACACACACACACACATATATAAGTATTGAATTATTATTTTACACATTTATTACAACTAAAAAAAGGGAAAATAATCAACATTTACATATATGTGATCATATATACATATTTCATACCTTAGGAGTTGTGCCATACATCTGTTCGACAAATTATTCATAACCTTTAAGTTCACCAGCAACAATGTAGCAGAGAGGAGTTGCATTTGAGTGTTCAAAAAGTCATTCACTTGACCTTTAAATCGGAGGTACATCTTAAATACCGTCACTATCTCCACCACCATCATCTGACTCACCATACAAGTATTGGAGCATTTGATTTGTCCCATCATTAATGTGAACAGTCTCATTATTGTCATCATGATCTACCTCCATGGGATCATTAAAATTACCTTCATCATTCGCTTCATGTTCTTCACCTTGTACAACATCATTTCCAATACTAATATTTGCTGCAATATCCTCTTGTACTGGTGCAACATCATCTAATCTACTACTATTTAGCTGTGGAAGCTGGTTGATCATCTGAAAAATGTTGGGGGGCAACTGTGCCTTTATGAAAATTACAAACATTAATCATTAAACATTAGTGTGCATATAAAAAATATTAAAATAATATAAAATTTTACGATATAATCAAAATGAAGATAGATAATGAAGATAGATAATTAATTACCATGGGACGATAGTCATTCGATCCACCATCAATGTGCCCATATTTCCTACAATGCATTGTTGCTGTTGCTATTAAAGCTCTAACATTATTTCTCATACAACTTTTTTTGCAAGGGCAATAAAATCTACCATCACCCCTTTCACCCTTTTGAATTTTTTTTCCACCTCTAATGTTTTCTTCCATTGATGCAAATTATCCTATAAAGAAAATAATAATTATATTTAGCAATTATCTCTCTCAATGGTGTAGAAAACCCAAGATGTGTTGAACTCAATGGGAGTTCAATAAGCAAAAAGAAAATAAAAGTGGGTTTTTTACAAATTGTGGGCTTTTTACAAAATTGTGGGCTTTTTACAAATTGTGGGCTTTTTACAAAATTGTGGGATTTTTACAAATTGTGGGCTTTTTACAAAATTTTGGGCTTTTTACAATTTGTTTATATTTCTAATAAAATTGTGGGATTTTTACTCCCAATAAAAAAGTGTATATCAATTTTATATTTAATATAAAATTGTTTAAATTTTTAATAAAATTGTGGGCTTTTTAAAAATTGTTTATATTTTTAATAAAATTGTGGGCTTTTCACAAATTGTTTATATTTTTAATAAAATTGTGGGATTTTTACTCCTTCGAGCGCCTGGCTCAGCACCTACACTAATCACCACAGGACCGAGGCGCAGAACCACAAGCTAAACCACAACCAAATACAAGTCATGAGGGGAGGGGATGAGCGCATGCGCTGAGTCCCAATTGATTGTATGAGTGTGCATAGCCTTGGGCTCGTAATCAAAACATGTAAAACCTCAAATCGTATATAAACACCAATATCTCTTATACGCCCTGTGAATGTGGGATTATTCCACCAGACACCCTTGCCACCAACCATTGCAAGAGAGACACTCTGCCACCAACCGTCGCAAAAGCAACACATTTCCACCAACCGTCACAAGAGCGACACTTTGCCACCAACCGTTGCAAGAGCGACACATCGCCTAACCGTCGCAAGAGCGACCCTTTTCCACCAACCTTCGCAAGAGCAACACTTTGCCACCAACCGTCGCAATAGCGACACATTCTTCTAAACGTCGCAGTAGTGACACCTTCCTCTAAACGTCGCAATAGCGACACCTTGTCTATGTAACGTTGCAATAACGACATACTTCAGAAACCCGTCGCAATTACGACGCTATTTTGAAAACTTCGCAAGACTGACACTTGCCTCTAAGTGTCGGTATTGTGACACTTGTCTCTAAATTTCGGTATAGCGACAGTTTCGGGGGAGATTTGAAAAAGTTGAAAAAATTTGGGGAAATTTCCAACATTTGGTCAAAAGTGTCAGAATTTCCGCCAAATGTACTAGGGTATGTTGAATGTTACTGTGTTTGATTCAAATATATTATATTATATAAATTGGGTGTTCGGGAATTGAGAGTGATGTGAGGTGGAGGGGGGGTGGGGGGGAGCATATGAGCTTCCATCTTCATTTCCAATTTTAACTTTGGTTAGTCTAATAATTTCCAAGGTTTTCCATTTACTAATTATTAGTGGAAATTATTCTTTGACCACACGTAAAGTGACATGTGAATGGGGACTATTGTTGCAAAAAATAGCATTCCTAGGGAGTAGGCCAAGGATTGTATGCATAACAAAAATTTGGGAATAACATGTGACATGCATGAAGGTGGGGCACCTGGGTGCCCAAAGGCAACTTGCACGACACGAAGACATGCAGACGAGTTGGGCATGTCGATTGGACCGAGCGAGTTGGGAGATGAGTGAACTGGGTGATACAACAATCAGGTAGATGTGAAAAATAAACACAGACAAGACATGTGAGTGGTTGGGTGAAGGATGACATATGACCGAAGCAAATGACGGGGAAAGTCATAGGATGACGTGCACGACAGAGTGAACATCCGCACCCTAGGCGTACCTACACGAAGGCAGGGAGCCGATGGGGGTGTCACGTGCTAGGAATGATAAGTTGATTGCTCAGCAGGGGAACCTGTGCAAAGAGTTGGTAGGTCTGTTGAAAATGCAACACGAAATTCCTAATTTATTTTTTCCTTTGATTAAATTAGGAGAAAATCAAAATTCCACATCAATAAACAACTTGAATGTGTTAACTGTGTTGAAATAATTTTTATCACTCAATTAGCCTAGTTAATTCGAGTTGGGGGTATGAAATTGAGTTGTGTATAGTGATTCCTAAATTTTAGGAGCCTAGGTTGAGTTAATTTCAGTTGTAGAAATTTAATTTAGTTAAATTGGGTTGTGGTTAGTTAAACTAGTTCCAATTGTTGGAGGAACTACTGGAAGGTAAATTTGTGGAAGTGGAACTTCAACCACATTCAACGATCATCCTGATAACTAATCAATCAACCTAAATTATCTCGTGCATGCATAGAATTCAAGTTACCCAATTGAGATGGATATTTCAAGGAAGTGTACTATTCGTTGTAGCATATTCCAATGTGTACAAGTGGTGCCTACAGTCAGAGGAAGGAAAAAAAGAAAATGCACAATCCAGATGAGGGAATTTAATAATTAATAGGGGCTAATTCCTCAAGGAACAACACAAATAAATAGGATATTGGAGGGCTTGAAAATTGGTTAAGTGTTGGCCAAAGTGAGTTAGTCAGGCAAAGGATAGAAGATACAAGTGCAAGTTTTGCTCAAGCTTGAGAAAGAATATTTTATTCATCTAGATTCTTTGATTAATGCAATACATATAGGAAGGGGTTTTGAGAAGTGGTTTTCCCCTAGATATATCCTTGTGTTATGTGTGTTAAATCATGATGCATGTTTCTGATATGTGTTCTTGATCGTGATTTTTCTTCCGCAGATGGGTAGAGTAGATTTGAGTCTTATGTTTTAGTAAATCACATGAGCAGTTTTGAATCTACAATTAATTTATACATGGTATCAGAGCATGATTCACATTATAAATATTCATTGAAGTCCTCATGTATAGTGATCATTGAAAAATAATGAGCTATTAGGAGGCAGAGTTAATGGAGCTCTAGTTCAGGGTAGATCCATAAGACCCTATGTGTAGAATTCTTAATGGAGCTAGAAGACTGCTAGTAGGAAGATAAATGAGACAATGTTTAGTGACAAAAAAGGAGTTGTGATCATTAATATTGGTATATTTAGGAGAAGCGAGATTTCCCACAGGGAGATCGAGACTCGGAGGGAGTCTAGTTTTATAGCGATCATCCCTTTGGAAGCTAGTACTTCAGGATCTGGGGAGATCAAAAAAATTATTGTAGTAGTTCCAAAAACAATGTGAAAGAAGCAACACCAATATGAGTAGATAATAGATGAGTACCTTGTGGCTGGTGCAAAATTCTCATCATAGTTAATCCCCTCTACTTTAGAGAACCCTCCAGCGAAAAATATGGCCTTATGCTTCTCCACACTCCCATTTTTTTCCTACTTCACCTTGTAGACCCAAATGGATCCTACAAATGACTTCCCCACTGGTCTTGAGATGACTTCCCATGCATTGTTTCTAATAATGGAGTCATACTCCTCAACCATGGCATCAAACCATACTGGTTGTTGCACTGCTTCCTCGAAAGAGGGTGGTTCTATTTCAGTACCTTCGCTCATAAGATCCATGTATGCAGTGTACCTCTTTGGGGACCTCCTCTTCCTACATTGTGATGTGGGTGCTCCCACATTCTATCTCACATCTAGAAAAAATCTGTTATCCTCTCTGGTGCTCTTCCTTCGATCTCTAGTGGATGGTTGTGCATGAGCGGTTTCTACCACTCTTTTTTCCTCTGCTTGTGGCTACTCCACATCTTGAGGTTCATCCTTTGGAGCAAAGAGCTCCTTAACTACATGCAACTCAAGCTCCCTCTCAAGGGAATTTCACATGGATTTCTCTTCGTCGAATTTCACATCTCTTCTTACCACTGTCATCCTGTGTGCTGGAAAGTACATTGGATAGTTGTGAGGTATATAAGTGTAACCAAAAAATATCCCCAACTTTGTTGTTGGCTCTAGCTTCTTCTTGGCACCTTTGGTAACATGGAAATAAAAAATTAACCAATATTTTTAAAATATGACACATGCAGTCTCTTACCTGAAAAATCCTCCTCGGGTGTACTCATCCCAAGTATATGATGAGGATTTTTGTTCTACACAAATACTATTTTATTGCATGCTTCTACCCATAGATGAAATGGTAAGCCCTGATGATCTAGATTTATGTAGGAACGTAACAGAATAAAAATATAACCATAAATACAGAGATGTAGCGGAAATAACACTTCATTTCATTAATATCAAAGAACTGAAATTTTCTTACAGACAAAATGGAAATAAAACTAGCTAGGGCGCTGGTAGCTATCTCTGAGAAGAGATGTGGCGGCTACAGGCCTCTGAACTAAGTTACAATGAGGCTTGAGGGCCTATTTATTATTTAGAAACAATGGGAAATCCTAAACAACCAAAACCCTAACCCTAGGAGATGAAGCGCCAAAACTATGGGCCCCGTTTGGGTAAATTGGTGTTTCAACTTCCCAGGGGCGTAACTTTGGCATATGATCTCCGTTTGACGCGTACCATACCTCGTTAGAAAGATCTATCCGAGGACTACAAATTTGGAATGAGAAACATTGATCCATGGACCCATGTTGCCCTCCGTTTTCCCAAAAAACGTCGTTTAGGGCCTCAAAACGGCTCCGGAAGTTTAGGACCCGAAAAACTACTAAAAATAGTAAACTGTGCCGAAACTGAAAAACTGAAATAGACAATGGTGGAGCCCCAAGTGGAATAGGCGGGTGACCACCAATATCCACCCGGATCATTCCTCCCCCCTTAGGAAGCAATGGTCCCCATTGCGTTAAGTTCCTCCATGAGATGAGGAAATTTCTGCTGAACTTGGTCCCTGGTGAACCACTTTCCTTGGTGCAGGAGTTGGCCAGCTTTGACAACCCAATATAGTTGGATCTTCTGCTGGCGAGTGTTCTTGATTTGCATGTCCATGATGCAATCTGTGGTGGCCTGTTCCATGCAGCCTGGATTTAACTCAGTTGGTGTGAGTTGTTCTGCAATGTCCGAGGTGTCCAATAGAGGTGGGAAGTAAGGACGAAGGCGATCCACATTGAAGACTGGGTGCAGACCAAGGAATGGGGGAATACTGAGCTCGAAGGCATTGTTCCTTACAACCTTGGTGATGGTGTACGGCTCGTATCAGAGCGGGCGAAGCCGCAGTGGGGGTCCAGTGAGGCGCTCCTTCTGCAAATGTAGCCATACTTTGTCGCCCACCTAGAAGTTGTGTGGCACTTGATGTTGATCATGGCATTGCTTGTACTTGGCATTGGCTCTGTCCAATATATCATGAACCTGTTGGCGGATGTGTTGAATGTGCTCGATGAAGCTACTTGCTTTGTCAACTTCAGACTGGAAATGAGCTGAATCGGCCTGAGAAGCTACAAATGGCATGGCTACGTCAATGGGACATAGTGGCTGGAATCCCAAGCCCACCTGAAAGGGGCTATGGCCGATTGAACTGTGGAGAGCCTGATTATAACTATGTTTTACATAGGGGAGGCTCTCGTCCCATGTGTGTGGATGCTTCTAATTGTACATGCGCAGAATGTGTACAATCATTTTGTTGACGACCTCTGTCTGGCCATCTGTTTGGGGATGGAAAGCTGTGGACTTGGTGAGCTTGGTATCCAACATTGACCAGAGGCTGGACCAAAATTTGCTGAGGAACCTGCTATCCCGATCTGATATGATAGACTGTGGGATCCCAAAGTGCACCCACACTCGTTCAAATAAGAGTTTAGCAGTGGCTTCTGCTGTGATATTATTCTTGCAGGCCGCGATAATGGCCATCTTTGAGAATCTGTCGACGACCATGAAAACACAGTCATTTCCCTGCTTAGTAGAAGGAAGGCCCGACATGTAATCCATGGAGATGGATTCCCAAGGTTGACTAGGGGTAGGTAGAGGAGTATATAGGCCTTGCTTCTTGATGGTCAGTTTGGCAATGGCACAAGCAGTGCAGGATCTGATGTGCTTCTCGACATCCTTTCAAAGGTTCGGCCAATAGAAATAATTCTGCAGGATTGCTACTATTTTCTCGACCCTGAAATGCCCAGCGACTCGACTGTAGTATGCTTCCCATATCATCTTGGCACGCTCGCTTGAAGGAACACAAAGGTGTCCCATGTGACATAAAAGTGCATCTTGGAGGTGAAAATTTGGAACTTGCGTACCCCCTATGAGTGCCTTGTAAGTGTGGCCGAATTTTGGATCACTCTCATAGAGAAGCGGCCAATCAGAAGTCTCATGCCCACAAGAGTTGAGCACAGTGGTGAGCGCCACGTTCGGTGGTCGGCTGAGGCAGTCTGCAACATGATTGGTGCTACCCTTCTTGTACTTGATGTTCAAATGAAACTGTTGCAGATATGTGGACCACTTCTGATGGCGACCATTTTGCAACTTCCCTTGCATCTGTATGAACTACAGGGGCCGGTGGTCTGTGTGAATGATTGTTTCCTTCCCCAAAATGTAATTCTTCCATTGTCGACAAGCTTGCACAATGGAATACATTTCTTTGTCATAAGTGGGATACTTGCGAACTGTGTCAGACAATGTCTCACTATGAAATTCCACTGGATGTCCATGTTGAGTAAGAACTGCCCCAATAGCATAGTCAGAGGCATTTGTCTCAATCTCAAATGGCTGTTGCAAGTCTGGTAAGGTGAGCACTGGGGCAGAACAGAGGCGATTTTTCAATTTTGTGAACGCCTTCTGTTGAGGTTCCGACCAAAAGAATTTTGCTCTCGCTCCTCCCTTGGTGACTTGACTCAAGGGCCAAGTGATATGAGAGAATCCCAGCACGAACCTCCGGTAGAAATTAGCAAGACCCAGAAAGCTGCGAAGCTCTGTTATAGTGGTTGGGGCTAGCCAATCCTGAATGATTTGGATCTTGGCTGGATCCACATGCACCCCCCTTTCATCAATAATGTATTTTAGATATTGAACCTGGGTCATGCCAAAAGTGCACTTCTCCAAATTGGCACACAACTTGTGTTGCCGCAGCATTTGGAGGACTTGTCAGATGTGGTGAAGGTGCTCTTCCCAAGTCTGGCTGAAGATCAAAATGTCATCCAAGTACACCACTACAAACGAGTTGGTGAATGGCCGCAAGATGTCGTCCATCATCCTCATGAAGGTTGCAGGAGCATTCGTCAACCCGAAAGGCATGACCAGCCATTCGAAAAGGCCTTCCTTGGCTTTGAAGGCAGTCTTCCACACATCGGAGGGTTCAATTGGTATGATGATACCCAGACTTCAGGTCGATATTGCTGAAATATTTTGCACCTTTGAGTTGGTCCAGAAGGTCATCAATCCGTGGGATTGGGTACCTATTCCGGACAATGATCTTGTTCAGCACCCAATAGTCAGTACAGAGTCTCCACGTCCCATCCTTCTTCTGTACCAACACGATCGGGCTCCCACAGGGAGATGAACTTGGTCTGATGTGACCTTTCTACAAAAGCTCCTGAATCTGCCTCTTGATTTCATCATTCTCCAGAACAGAGCGCCGATAGATCGGTCCATTAGGTAGCGGCGCACCTGGGGTCAAATCAATCGGGTGCTTGACCTGACAGTGCAGAGGAACCCCTGTGGGTGAGGTGAAGATGTCCCCGTACTCCTCCACAACCTTATCCATTTGTTGTTGTCGTGCAGAGGGGCCCTGTCTGGAGGTCGTGGCCACAGCCTTCTTCTTGCCCTGGGGGCGGATCATCAGGAAAACGAATTTCCTGGTTTGGGAAATGAGCTTACTGCATTGTTTTGCAGTAACCAAAGAGATAGCAGCAGGAGGTGGTACCTCTGGTATCCTGTACAACTTATTTCCCAAAGTAACAATAACATCACGAGGTCGAGACTCATACACAGCATGACGCTTCCACAAGTATGGTTGTCCTAATAATACATCAGAAACATCAATAGGAGCAACGTCACATAGTACCTCATCCGTGAAGGGCTTGATGCTATAGGGAAGGCGACACTGCCGGCTGACGCGGAGATCTCGTCCTTTGTGAAGCCACCCGATGGTGTATGGATGTGGGTGAGCTGTGGTCGGCAAGCCCAACCGCTTCACGGCGTCTGCTGAAATGAGGTTCTTTTGGCTCCCATTGTCGACAATGAACCGTACCGGGGAGCCCTTTACCCACATCTGGGAGTGGAAGAGACGTTCCTCCTCCTCTGGATCTTCCGGTTCCTCCTTTTGGATCTTTGCAGTGGCAACAGTGGCGTTGGGCTCCGCATCAATAATCCGTTTCCCTTTTTCATTCACCTTTTCAGGTTCTGATTCGGAGTCAGAGCATGCATCTGACTCAGAAGCCCTCATCTCGGCCACTAGCGACTGCTTGGCCCGACACTCACTTGTGTTGTGAGTGGAGCTCTTATGGAACTCACACCACTTTCCCGTGTCCTTCTTTGGCTTTGCGGTGTTGTTCTTTTCTTGTGGCTTCGATGAGTTGTATTTAGCCGCCATGCCTTGGCTCTGTCCTTTGTTCTGCGGTTTGGAAGCACCTTTCCCTTGCTTTTGATTCGCAGATCCAAAGTCTCGCTTCTTCTGCTTGAATTTCTGCTCAATCTTGGCAGCATACCGGTATGCCGTACCAAGTGAAGAGATGTCGAGGAACTCCATTTCCTCCTGAATGTATCTGTGCAGACAACTGCGATACTTTAGCACCAGATGTTTCTCTGAATCTTTGATACCCAACTTTGTGCGCAGGGTATGGAACAGATTCGTCAGCTCATGCACATCTTGATCCCTTTGTTGTCGCAGCGTGGTCCATTGTATGTACTTGTCCTCATAGCTCCCCACGAGATAGTACTGTTCCTTGACGGCGTCTCGAAAAGAATTCCAAGTTGGTACGGCCGAGAACAGAGAGGGTTCTGTCTGGTCCTTGTTCTCACAGTAGGTTTCCCACCAGTCCTTAACATGGGGGGTAGCTTTGAGGAGTGCAAAAATAATCTTCTCCCGGTCTGAAAAGTCATGAACCGAGAAATATCCTTCTAACAGATTCAACCATCTATCTACGACATCTGCGTCTATTTGACCCTCAACTATGGGAATGTCAAAATTTACTTGTACCTTAAAAGGAGTCGCGCCTCCAGAGTGGCTGCTGGATGCAGATGCGCCGCCGGTGGGTAGCCGTTGAAGGATCTGAGCAAAGTTATCCATCATCACGTTCCTTTGTCTTTCGAGGGCCTCCTCGAGCAATATTTTGATAGGATCTCCTGCCCCCTCATCTTTCTTTTCGTCCCCCATGGGCGTCCGTCGAGGTTTGCGAGGCTGATCTTGCAAAGGTTCCACCAGATCGAGCCCTAGCTCCTTATACCCCGACCTCGTCGGGGACATGCAAAGAAGGATCGAGAAAAAGCAGACCCCTCTGATACCACTGATCCAGATTTATGTAGGAACGCAACAGAATAAACATATAAACATAAATACAGAGATGCAGCAGAAATAACACTTCATTTCATTAATATCAAAGAACTGAAATTTGCTTACAGACAGAATGGAAATAAAACTAGCTAGGGCGCTGGTAGCTATCTCCGAGAAGAGATGTGGCAGCTACAGGCCTCTGAACTGAGTTACAATGAGGCTCGAGGGCCTATTTATCATTTAGAAACAATGGGAAATCCTAAACATCCAAAACCCTAACCCTAGGAGATGAAGCGCCAAAACTATGGGCCCCGTTTGGGTAAATTGGTGTTTCAACTACCTAGGGGCGTAACTTTGGCATACGATCTCCGTTTGACGCGTACCATACCTCGTTAGAAATATCTATCCGAGGAATACAAATTTGGAACAAGCAACATCGATTCAAGGACCCATGTTGCTCTCCGTTTTCCCAAAAAACGTCGTTTAGGGCCTCAAAACGGCTCCGAAAGTTCAGGACCCGAAAACTGCTAAAAATAGTAAACTGTGCCGAAACTGAAAACTGAAAGAGACAATGGTGGATCCCCAAGTGGAATAGGCGGGTGACCACCAATATCCACCTGGATCACCTGATCATGAAACATAGCTCATGTTTATCCCAATATAGTTATGTTCTTTTTTTCTGCAACCCCATTCTGTTGTGGTTTATGAGGTGCTATCGATTATCTTTGAATTCCTTTTGAGGTAAAAAAGTTCTTGAATTTTTTAGAGATGTATTCTCCGCCATTTTCGCTCCTGAGAGCCTTCAAACTATTCCTTGTATCTTTCTCAATAAGTTCCTTGAAGTCACAAAACTTGGAGAATGTGTGATATTTCTTTTTCATGAAGAAAATCCAACACTTTCTTGAAAAATCATAAACAAAAATCACATAATACATGTTATTTGCTGTGGAAACTATCAATAATGGTCCACACACATCTAAGTAAACTCTCTCAAGGATTTCCTTGACTTGGCTTTACTTATTGTGAAAGGTGGCTTTGGTATACTTACATAATGTACACCCTTTGCATGTATCTCTTTGCACAAGTGCACCCTTTGGAAATCATGTATAAATTTGTTGCATGATCTTCAAAGCGCTATGGTGTAGATGGCCCAACCTATTATTGCATAACTAATTGATGTCTCAACTCTCCACCTTCTATGCTTTTGTTCTCAAGGTAGCACAATCTTCTACATCCAATTTGTAGAGGTTCTTTACTCAAACCCCAATATTTTTCACCTGTCTCATGGATTTGTGATGAAGAAACACCTTTCCTTCACTAAATATTACATCATAGCAATGATCTTCCAACATAGAAAAAAAAAAAAAAATCTTCTTTAAACGAGGAAAATACACGAAATCTTTTAATGTGAGTGGAATAATTGACTCACTCTGAAAGGTAAGGGTACATGCACTAGTAGTGCTATACCTCCCATCGTCACCCACCTCAATGTGCATATATATATCCTTCTCCTCCAAGATACTGAAGAATTATTTATTGTTGGTCATATGGGATGAAGCTTCGCTATCCAAGTACCACACAAAACCCATCGCTGATGATACCATGAATGCGATGAGATTGAATTCAAAATAAAATTGTGAAGCAAGTGCTTCATTTGTTGCTGCTCTTTGGGCGTTATTGTTAGCCTTATTTTGTGGAAAATTTGTGGCATAATGTCCATGGTCATGACAATTGAAACATTTTACCTTTGACAAGCATCTTATTTCCTGCTTTGTCGGACTCTGATTTGGAATGGGATGCCTTCCCCTCCCCTTTCCATTTATTTTCCTTTCCAGCCAAGGCACAATTATCCTCATCATCAGTATTTGATGAGGATCCATCTTTGGTGCTCCGCCGAATCTCTTCTTGTACCAAGTCACACCATAGTCGCTCCCAGCCTAGTAGCTTCTCCCTCCCGTTCACAAAGTCTTGGTAGCTATTCAAGCTCTTGGGAAGGCCTAGAAGAGCTAATCTCACTAAATCATTTGAGGCAAAAGGTATCCCAACACTTCCAAGTTCATATCGACACGGAGTGAACTTCGTCAAGTATTTTGGATTGTGTCGCCCTTCTCCATCTTAATCTTTCTGAGCTTATCTTTCAACACCAACTTCTTGTGGTCACTTCTATTCTGAAATAGATCTTTCAAGGCCTTCCAAATAGCATATGGAGTCTCCTTACCATGGATACTTGATACAATATGATCTCTAACTCCCTCTAACAAGATCATTCTTGCCTTTGCTACATTCTTCTTCCATTCATCAAGTTTTTGAGCATCTGCTGTCGCGAGATGAGGAATATCATTGTTTATGAAGGCCTTCAGTCCGTTGTCCTCGAGCACTGCCTCCATCATTTCCTTCCATTCTATGTAATTCAAATTTCCCTCTAGGGAATATTTGAGTCTCAAGCCATTGAAAGACATATTGATCTACTACTAGGTCCTGAAGAGTAAATATGAAAATTAAATGTACCTGTTAAAAAAAAACTTTGTTCTTCTCTTATATTGTTATTCCTGGATCTATAATACCATGTAGAAAATATATCAATGAGATTCAATGGGATCTTGTAACGTACTAAAAAAAAATATTGAATCCCTATACAATTTGCAAAAACAAAACATGATCGCACAATCACATCACAAGTAAGAGAAATAAATCAATAGATCGCAGAACACAAGATGTATCTTGGGAAAGCATACATCTCAAAACATCACTAACTATATATTGTATAAAATCAATATCATGAAACAATACAATGCTTTTATCTCACTGAGAAACTCCTGCACTCTGCCAACTACCTCACTATGATCTCGGAAAAATCAGTCAAATACTTAGCGAATGCGTAGCCTTTGCTTGACCAACCTTGCTCACATATTCCTGGAGGAATTGTCGCCCTATTAAATAGGAAATTCCTTGGAATTGATTGTGCAATGCATCATAGGCATCCTCATGACTCTATAATTGAGCTGTACAATTTTATAATTATATAACTGATAGGTATCATCCCTGTAACCTCAGTCTCAACTGGGCCTTCCTTAGAACTTACATGCAACAACTATTTATAGAAATTTTTTAGCTAACTTATTGATCACTACTTATGAATTAAATCATATTTACTTCACTTGACCTCTCACTAGCTCATCTCTCAATTAGAACTAGTTAAAATGATTTTAACTCAATTAATTGAGTTAAATAATTACAACTCACAAATTATTGTAACTGGACCCCCAAAAAATCATGGGAAAAAATTACATGCCTCCTCTTAGTTTCTCAACTCGAATTTCATAAGCTAACTCATTCTTTCTGACTTAGTTAACTAATACAAGTTTTCATGATATGAAATCACAATTTCTCTTCTAATTTAGTTAAGGGAACATTAAATCAGAAGCGCCCTCTGGGTGCCATTTCTTGGTTCCATTCAACATACATCAAGTAGTACCACATCTAATTTCACTTCATGAATAAACTCAAAAATTGTAGCAAATTTAATATTGCATTGTTTTTTTACCTCAATATTTGTATCCTTGGTTACCCATCCCAATGGATAAAGGCTAGGATGATCGTGAACCTTTAATCCAAGATGGTTGACCACATCCATTATTATGAGATTAGCCTATTAAATGGAGTTTAACAAAGCATTTAGCTTGGTCTTGTTGGCTTGAATATTCATGTGGAAGAGTTTGGTCATCTCCTATTCTTGGTGATGAAGGATACTTAAGTTCACCGCCTTCTACATTTATGTGCAAACAATTTTCTCATCCACTTTGTAGTTGCTTTCAACCTGCTTACTAAAATATATGGCTAGAAGATTATTTTTTTTCATCCTTTCAGTTCTACAAATTTACCTTTGGATGTAGTTTCCAAAATTTTTCTTCATTGTGACCGTCAATGTTGCAATGGTTGTGATGATTATTGGGATCCTAGCTTTAATGTGCATTGGATGTCATATTTTTATCCTCCCCCCCTTTCCACTTATTTTACACCTTAAAAGCTTCTTGGTTCTCTTTCTTCTTGGAAATTCCTGGTTTCACTTTCTTGTAGCCCATGTTTTATAGATTCTATTCATGTACACATGCCTCATTCATTGAAAAACATCACTTGATTTTTTATATGGCTATGTAGATCCCCAAAAAAATTCAAGAGTACATATGAGCTCTTGGGAAAAATACCCAATGTGATGGTCATCTTTATAAACTCATTGGTATACTCTACCTAAAGTAGTGCTGCTAGATCCATTGGTCATCTACGTACCTGATAGGGTAAAATTGAGACCTAATGAGGGTTCTGAATTCCTCCGTCTTAGTTATTGGAAGATCACCCTCTATCCTAAGTGTTTTTGTATGGTTTTCTCCCTAAGTTAAAGCATGGCCCTCTAACTTCAATTTGGAAAATGATATTTTTGTGTTCCTCATTTATATGGTGAGCGTTGAAATAAATGTATAATTGTTGCAACTAATGATTTAGTTTTAATGCATTGATATCACCTTGATATGACTTTATTTTCACTTTTGCTTCCATCTTGAATAGGGACCGTGGAGGGTTAATGCCACTAGAACTCAAATAATCCTTGGGTTCTATCCTCAACTCCTTTTATGGGTCCTCATTATATCTTGATTTCCCCTCCGATCCAGTGTATAGGTTAGAACCTTTGGTATCTCTAAATTTTCCAAACTTGTTTGCTAGAGCCACCATGAGTAAGTTCATATTTTGATTGATGTTGGAAACTTATGCTTCGACCCTTGCAAATTTATCTTCCACCAGATCTTGAGGGTTGTTGTGAATAGATTCATCGACAATGGCTATGGTTTTGAACCTTATTTTTTATTTGGTTCCTTAATCCCTACAAGTTATTTCAAAATACCCCAAAGAAAAATATTATGATAGCAATATGATTTGTAAATTGTTGCTGATATTCTACTGGAATAGTTCATCACAATGGATTTGATAAAATAACTAAAATAAATACTATGAAGTTTAATTTTCCTTTATATCTCATATTGTTTAATAACTAAATTTTCAACTTAAATGAATGAAATTGTTGAAATGTGAGAAATAGATAACAAAAATAAATATAAAAAAACCATCCATAATAGACACAATTTTTACCTTGGGAAACCCTTATGATTGAAATCCCAACAAGAAGGTGATCCCACTATGCTCTCTATTCTTTGGTTTGGAAATATGTAAGTACAAAGGAAGATATATTCTCTATGGAGTCACCTAAGACCTATAGCCTATAATGTTGTTACATAACCTTAAACCCCTATGTTATACTCTCTAAATTCCACTCCCAATTTTTTTTCTCAAATACAAAACAAAATATAATAACATAGAATGGAACCCCTACCCCTCCTAGTGGTGCAATGTTTAACATATCTCATTAGCCTACTAGGTTTAAGTTTTGAATCCCTCATTACTCAATTAGGGTTACATTTTTGGACCGTATGGAATCTTCTTGAAATTCCACATATGGATAGCCCCACTTTAATGAGTAATGGTGGTTAATGTCACATCCACTCATACCATGGTGTTCAACATGGTAGGTCAACTTGCGGGAGGCGTAAATTTTACATATAAACTCCAATTGATGTGATTATTGCAATATTGGAAAGGTCTGTATGTGTTGATAAAAATTTGAGGTCTAATACATAAACAAGAAACCTTTGAAAAAAAAAATTGTTTTTGATACTCAAAATGGCTACGAAATATTTCACACCCCAATTGACCAAATTGAGAGTCATTGTTAAAATGACCCTACAAGCTAATCCCTCCAATTTTTTCACTTAAAAGCGTGGATATAGATGAGTTTGTAACTCCAATAATATTGTTGAGTTTGTAACTCCCCTAATATTTATTTCTACCACATTGTGAAATATATCAATTTCCTTTATAATAGGGGAGGGATTGCTCATATCCATTTAAGTAATTTATTGAAGGATCTTCCCTTGGTTCTATACCTATCTTCCCCATTTTCTACCTATTTGATGTATCTATTATAACATAAATTTTAACCATTAAGTGTTTCATATTTTAATTAACTCGTTTTCTTTTCCCTATTTTATACTTGTTTGATGTTTGTACCATCTAATTAAACACATGCAGTGATTATTGATAGGATATATGTATACTTGTTGGGAAATTAGCTCTTTATATTTCCCTTGGTGGATTTTTTCCTTCATTATTATAAAACAAATGAATTTATAGTTTATTTTTTAAAAGTATGTTATTTTTTTCAAATATAAACAGTTAACTATACATTTAGTTATATTGGTCTTGTTGCAACAAAATCAATCACCTATTGCAAAGCCTCATTGGCTGACCTAGACAATGTGCAACACATAGGACTATTACCACTATCACCTCAATAAATACTCCCCTATATTTAGTGAACTTGGACACAATACAACATAAGAGAGGCTTCCTTGGTAGGACTTAGGGATCAAATAACCCAAGGATATTAAGCTAAGTGCCCCCTAAGGTTCCTACAATAGAAATGTCCATTAAATTAGGGTATTATCAAATTATAATTTTTAGTGGACGAAATAGTAAATTGAAAATTTTGGTTCAAAGGACCTACGGGTCAATCTAATGAGAAGTTTTACCATAAGGAATCTCAAATATGCTTCCCAAACACACCAAATCAAGAAAAACCCAATGGATACTATAAACTAGGATTTTATTATAGTAAAGTGCATCAAAAATAAATCTTATAATAATAGAAAATTTGGCCATTAGAAATGTACAAAAATTATATGGAGTGAAAATACATTTAAGATCAAACTAAGGAAAATTTTACAACAAATTTTGATAGTTAAAATATTATATAATAACCAATAAAGTATGACATCATTCCTAGAAAATGCATAAAAAAAATTGAAATATTTTGTCTAATGCACTTTTAAACAAACTCCAACCCTAAGGCATACATAAAAAAGTCTTTAAATTCTAATAAAACAATATTTTGCTAAATTTTCACCTTAATTTACCATGAAATATAAATAAATATGAATTTAGGGTTTTAAATATAATGCCAGAAATGATACAGACTTGTGCCTTATTAATCTAGGGAAAATGGAATCTAGGATAAAGACTAACTTATCCTAGGGTTTGCAACTTAGGTTCTCAATTTTATGGATAACTAAAGGAAATAAAATACTACCTCTATTCCTCAAATACTTGGAGAAAGGTCTTATCTCAATGGATAATGAAAAAAATACAAAAGAAACTAAATTAGAAGAGGAATATACATCCAATGGAACATAAAACCAAGAAAACACAATAAAATAACTTACTTCACCATGCAACCTACAAGATGCACCATAAGCATTGATGAAAAGAGATCACATCACATCGAATATCCACCCTAGAAAAGGTTGTTCTACTAGTACTCCACTGTGTGCTAGAGAGAAGAGATCACTAATGAACAAGTGTAATAATCCAAGTGTGACAATGATTCAATGGGAACTAAGTCACCGCTATTTATATGAGTGTAGACATAGTCATTTTTCCCAAAAAGAGACTAAAAATACCTAAAATATCATTAAAACCATGATACAAGGTGGATGGGTCGTAATTTGACCCCAAATATAGCCAAATAAATGGAATAATATAAACTTAAGCCTCAATTAGTTGACACATGTGAGTTTAATGTCCTTTAAAGGTGATGTCATCATCAAAATGACATGTATCTCTATGACAAGGTGTAAGGAACAATTTAAGGGACATGTCTTATCCCCTGATTCATGGATCTCCATCCAAATGAAGTGACATATCACCAAAATGTCCCTCCAAATGCTACATCATCATCAAACAAGGCTTGAATCATCACTAAATGAAGAACTAAGATGGTATCCTCAAGGAATATCATGATGCCATCAATGTAGAGGGTGCATCTACCCCTATAAAGGGGTTCCAAGTTATCATGTTATGCAACCATCGCACAAATTAGAAGAAAAGATAGATCAAAAACTTAAAAATTATCCACCTCAAGGGGGAAACCTCCTTTAAGTTACATAAATGAACAATTCTTGGATGATACAAATGAAAAAACCTACTTTATATATATAGGATTCTAAGGGGTCCGTTATGAAACCAAATCCAAAAATAGAAGAAAAGAGAGATAAACACCTTAGAAATCAACCACTTCGATGGGGAAACTTCCTTTACATTACATAAATGAACAATTCTTGGATGATTCAAATGACATAACCTCCTTTATATATATAGGAGTCCATGGGGTCACAATATAATCCTATCCGACCTAACAATAATAATGTAAGGGAACAAAAATAAGAATAGTAGGGTTTTAAGGGGCATAATAATAACAACATGGGGACTATAGGGGTATAACAATAATAATAAGGGGGCTACACTAACAACAATAAGGGACTACACTAGTAATATAGGGACCTACAATTCCCCTCTCCTTCAAAAAAGTGTTGTCCTCAATGCTTGAGTAGCTTTGAATTCTTTTATATAAAATTATCATCCTCCCATATGGAGTCTTCAGTGGGTAAGTTCTTCCACTTGATGAGATACTCTAAAATTTATCGATTTAGTAGCTGTCGAGTTATTATTTCCATGACTGCTTCAGGTTCCAATATGATTTTTCCTTCCTTGTCAAGTTTCGATAATATTGTTTGAACTGGAATTTTGTCACCTATAACCTTCTTGAAGCATGAAACATGGAAAACTGGGTGCACTCGAGAAGAATTATGAAGCTCCAATTTGTATGCCACAGTACCAATCTCTTGCAACACCTTGTAAGGACCATAGTACATTAGCGATAATTTATTATCCTTCTTAGCTTTCTTGAGGAACATTTGTTTGCATGGTTGTAGCCGTAAAAATACCCAGTCACCTACATCAAAACTTCTCTCGGTGCAATGTTTATCTGCTTATTGTTTCATTTGATTTTGTGCCAAATTTAGGTTATCCTTTAAGAGTTGGAGAAATTGTTGTTGATGCTTGATGTGATCTTCCAATGCTTGAACCTTAGAATTTTCTCTTAAAGATGATGTGATGGACGGTGGATGATATCCATAAAGTGCCATAAATGGGGTCATTTTTACTGCAGTATAGAAGGAAGTGTTATACCACCATTCAACCAGAGGTAACCACTTGAAACATTGTGTTTGTTTATCAGATACAAAACAACAAAGATATCCTTCCAAACATTTTTTCACTATCTCAATTTTCCCATTGGATTGAGGATGACAAGATGAGCTATGGGTTAGTTGAGTACCCAAACAAGAAAATAATTCCATCCAAAAATTTCCAGTGAAAATGGGATCTCTGTCGCTTACAATAATCTTTGGGTTTCCATGTAGATTTTGAATTGTTTCCATAAATGAAGTAGAAACTGTACTTTCTTTAAATGGATGAGATAATGCACAAAAGTGTGCATACTTGGTAAGTCTATCAACTACCACCATGATAAAAATATTTACTTTGGACTTAGGTAAACCTATGATAAAATCTATTGAAACCTCCTCCCAACGTTGACTTGGAATGGGTAAAGGTTGTAGCAGACCTGGGGTCTTAATTGTCTCAACTTTATTTTTCTCACAAACCAAACATTCTACCACAAAATTTTGAATATCAGATTTAAGGCCATCCCAAAAAAAGTCTTTCTTAACCCTGTGGTATGTTTTTAAAAATCATGAGTGTCCTCCTATGGGAGAGGTGTGCAATTCCAAAATAATATTTTGTTTTAGTTGGGAACTATTACAAATATATAAGCGATATTTGTACCATAAGGAATCATTTTTCCAACTAAATGGATTAGATGTACTGGGATCTTGCTACAACTTTTGAATGACTGTGTAATATCCCAAAATGGGGATGCAACAATACATGAACACAAAACTGGAAATAGTAGTGAATAACATCATACCAAAATGTATGGAAACCATGGAGCCATTTTATTATACAAATAAGCAGCAAATGAGTACAATAGAAGTGTGCATAACTCAAATAATCAAGGCAAATGAGCCTCCCATGAATACATATTCCAAAAGAGAGATGTTGCTATATTGCATAATGTTCATGAACATGTACAACGCAGTAATAGATGGTACACTGTTGCATGGAAATGTGAAATAACATAAATTTTCAAATAGATGGCTCATAAAACATTGGGAGTGAAGATATAAGCTCCCAAACACAATTTCGAGACAATCCTGGAAGGATTGGCTAAAATATGCAAAAGTGAAAAAATGTCGAAGTTGCAGTCCTAGGACTGAGTAGCAGCTGCAACTCAAGAATTGTATGGATATGGATGAAGATGATGCACAAGCTGAACATACCTCCTCCAATGGATCTTCCAGGTGAAAGGCTTATCCTAACACAGAAGATCTCACCCTCCAAACAATCTTTGCAACCCTCGCTGCAAATACCCACTGAAAATAACACAGTCAAGGAGAGGGACTGCGTTGTAGGAGATAGAAACTATGTTGGCCAAGTGACAAGATATGAAATATGCTCCAAGATCTTCCTCACTGATCTTCCAAAGAAAAGAAAGCTTCCTCCTCTAAAAAATAAGCTTCGGAAGTGGTGTTGTGCAACCTCCACTGCAACACCCTACAACACAACGTTATACTTCAGCAGAAATAACACTGTAGCTGAAGGAAGTGGCTTGGCCTTGAGCCTGGATGTGGAGAAATGAAGTGCATGATCCCTCAAGAGGCCTCTCTTTAAAGGAGAAGGAATTCCTAAACAGTAATTTCTTGTGCTAAACAACACAACAACTCTGCGAAACAACAAGAGAATGCAAAATAGTCATGTAGACCATAAAATCAATATTCAATAACATGTCTTGCTATGGCTGCCTTGCCCTCTTTTTATAAAAATGGAAGCCCTCTCACCTTGGGTCCCACTCATTAGGGTTTCCTCCACCAAGGAATATTCGTCCCACTATCTCTGCGCTGTCTCCATCGATGATCTCCACCTCTTATCCCAGCGTTGTTGACTTGGTCAAAATTGACCTTGTCCACATGCAAATGCCCTTTTTCACATATGAGGGTGTGAAATCCAGCTCCTATGTTGATTCCTTTTCATTTTATGAGGGATTTTGTTCATTTTTTTAATATGCATGGGCCTCCTTACCCATTTATTAAACTGCTAGGTGATAAAAACAAAATTCAATATTCCAATTAGCTGCATGCTAATTTTGGAATATTACAGTCCTCCCCTTCCAAATGTTTCTTGTCCTCAAGAAAATACAAGGATAGAACTTAAGAGCCTCCTCTTCTCCCCCTGTAGCATCCTCATATGATAAAATCCTCAAAGGATCAAGATGCTATCTCATCAATGCATGTCCAAGTTTCCCCTCCCAAGTATGCAAGCTAGATTTTGGGGAGCATCCCAAATAGCTATCATCATGTAAAAGTAAAACATACATGGAGGTAAAAATTGGCTATCTAAAGGCCTTCTTTAGGCATGAGGTCTAATATACATTTGGGTCAATCATCCCCATATGAATCTCCCATCCCCAAGCTATCATCCATACAACATGAATTACCTCTCCACATGGAAACTCCTGAAAATTCTCCTCCACCTTTGGCTCCTGAAAAGTAGGTGGGCTGGAAATATGAACATGGTAGACAAAGTAGCCTACCTCACACTGTCCTCCCCTCCACTTATGATAAGTGTAGAGTATCTGCTGATCTTGGGCTGCAATAATATTTCCCTCAAGTGGCAAGATGAAGACTAGACCTCCAAAGATCTCCTCTCCAATGTTGTGAATCAAGGTGGCCTGGACCATTCCATATATGATGAATAGGACTTGATCATCATATGCCATCCAATCAATCCTATGGCCCACCTCATAAAGGAATTTTTTTTTTACTGTAGTGGCCATATCATCTCCCATGCTCCCATTAGAACATGTAATGCAAAAAGTGTGGGAACCCTCTTCCCCAAAGGACACATCCAACCAATGTGTCTCTCCCCCAATCATGCTCCCAATAAAAATAAGAACAACAGAAACATAGGGAACCATAATGATAATAATAATTGCTGCCATATGTAGCAAGGGAGAAGGAAAATGGTCCCTCAAATGTAAACAACACAGTTTCACTCTCCACTGCATCAGAAGATGGCATGATGTGTGGCTTACCAACCACTTGCTTGCCACCCCAATCTCCTCACAAGTTTGGAGAAAGTGTATGGTGTATGGTGCAAAGTTAGTATGCCCTGCATAACATATCATCTCCCCAAGACCTCCTAGGGAGTGGCCATCACCCAAACTGCTTATGGCCTCAAATAGACCATAAATTCTAGAAGAAAGAATGCTCCTCCTTGGAGCAATGTCATGCACATATATGGTTAAGGAATGCACATATTCATTATACAAATTATTATACAACCAAATAGTACCCTTACCATATACTTTGCTCATGAAAATGGAGTGACTCATAGATGAATCCCCTCTCATCCTCAAAGAGAAAGGAGGTGGCTGTGATAACTCCCCCAAAGAGTTATGTATCTCTTCCATCTCTACATGATCTATGCATCTCCTCAAATGTTGATATATCTCCTCTTCAAAGCCTTCCCAAATGTACCCCTCCATGATGGTGTGGTATGCTCTCATAAAATAAGTGTGGCTGAAGAGAAAATCCTCATGAGATTCTTGTAGTAACTTCTCCTTGAGCTTGGAAGCTCTAGATAAGAAGATCCTACCATGATAGTAGATGACCCCATCTCTGACTGAATATCCCTTCTCATGTAGTTGGTCATCCAACATCATACAAGTAAAAATATCCTTGGAATAATACACCAATAGCTGGGATTTCCAATATGGATCTATCCTCCATAGTGAAAATGCTGATGATCTATCACAAAGGGCATCTGTCATATGGCTATCCTCCTCTTTGACATCTCTCATGCGAAAGATGCAAGCTGGAAGGCTACTATCCTTCCCCTACTGCTCCTGCCACAACACAGAATCTGAAGTGAGAGTGGGTAATGATGATGTTGGGATAATATCTCCCTCCTCCTTGAGTCTACCCAGGACTCTCAACGCTTTACAATGACCTCCCAAGGTCTCCACTCCTCTGAAATCAATGAGTGGTGTCTAAAATTGTGAAGCATCTCTCATCATATGCTGATCTACTGGTCTCCTTGGTGAAATGTCTCCATGCTATGAGAAATCAATAGCAAGAGTAGACTACATATATGAATGGACATACTTGTCCCTTCCTTCACTGCACAATCCAGTCTCCCTCTTCTATGCATCAAACCTCTGAAATAGATAGGGGTGTATGCTCCTCATCAAATGATGTTGATCATCCTCCTTACCTCCTCCTTGTGTCTACATGTTTCCACCATCAATCATCAATGGTACATGCTGATCATGAGTTGTGCATTGATCTCGACATATGAGATCTTGGGGAATTCCTTGCAATGATACAAGAATTCCTCCTCTTGGAGCAAGAGCTCCTTATTCCTTCGCATAAGGTGCTAGATAAGCTCTAGACATGAGAGCACTGTTGCCCTCAACCTTTTATTCCTCATCAATATGAACGGGAAACCTCCCAAGAATTGGATCTTCTTTTGAAAAAGAGATCTCCATGCCCTCTTGTTCAAGAATATGAGATAGAGGTCTTGCCTCTAGAAAGGTATGATGCAATATGTAAGCATCCTCATTAGTTTTCTGAAGTGGAATTGAGCTCATAGGTTCCTCCAACACATGCAAGGTATTTGTTTTTTTAGGTTTGTTTAGCTCCACCACATGTGTTTTAGAATGTTTCTTGTCAAATATTTCCACTAATGCCTTAGTTAACTTTGCATAAGAAGAGATATTTACACTTTTCAATGAAGAAGACTAAAATAACCACCAGGCATAAGCCTTACCTTGAAGATGCAGTGCTGCTACTCTCATGGATTCTTCTTCTGAAAATTGATGCAGCTAGAAATATGTGTATAGCTTCCTTACCCAAGACTTGGCTGAGCTCTCAGGTTATCCATCAAAAGTAGGTAGAGTGAATCCACCCAAAGTGTGTTGCATGCACCCTCTTCTTCTACTGTAGTTGTTGGATCTTCTTTCTTATTTGAGTTGATATAACTCCAGGAAACTTAGATTCTCCTTGAATCTATTTAACTGATACTCATATTCTTGGAGATAATCACCAAGAGTTTCATCCTTTGGTGTTCCTCCTTCTGCTTCTTCCTTTGTCAAGAAAGTAGGCATGCTACAATGTTGTAGATCAGATTGTGTGGCTGAATGATCACACACACAATATGAAATACTGGGGCTTCCTTTATGTGAAAATTTTCTTGAGGGATTTGCATCTCTTTCCCTCCTTAGTCCTCGGATTTCTCCTTTCAGCTCATGCAAATCTTGAGAAAGAGTTTTAGAGAACTCTTCTCCTTTCATCCTTCCAAATAAAGGGGTTTCACCCTTGTTTTCTTTGTCTTCTGTGTAATAAAATTTCTTCTGTATTCTTCTTAGATACCTCTTCTCTCTATCAGTAAGAGGCTCTTCTTCTTCTGAAGACATATTGGCTTCTTACAGGCTGTGCCAAGATGATTTCTCTGATACTACTGTAATATCCCAAAATGGGGATACAACAATACATGAACACAAAACTGGAAATAACAGTGAATAAAATCATACCAAAATGTATGGAAACCATGGAGCCATTTTATTATACAAATCAGTATCAAATGAGAATAATAGAAGTGTGCATAACTCAAATAATCAAGGAAAATGAGCCTCCCATGAATACATATGCCAAAAGAGAGATGCTGCTATATTGTAGAATGTTCATGAACATGTACAATGTAGTCATAGATGGTACACTGCTACATGGAAATGTGAAATAACATAAGTATGCAAATATATGGCTCATATAACATTGGGAGTGAATATCTAAGCTCCCAAACACAATTTCAAGACAATCCTGGAAGGATTGGCTAAAATATGAAAAAGTGAAAAAATGTCAGAGTTGCAGTCCTAGGACTGAGTAGCAGTTGCAACTCAAGAACTAGATGGAGATGGCTGAACAGACCTCCTCCAATGGATCTTCCAGGTGAAAGGCTTATCCTAACACAAAATATCTCACCCTCCAAACAATCTCTGCAACCCTCGTTGCAAACTGAAATTAACACAGTCAAGGAGAGGGACTGTGCTGTAGGAGATAGAAACTATGTTGGCCAAGTGACAAGATATGAAATATGCTCCAAGAGCTTCCTTAATGATCTCCCAAAGGAAAGAAAGCTTCCTCCTCTAAAAAATAAGCTTCGGAAGTGGTGTTGTGCAAACTCCACTGCAAAACCCTGCAACACAACGTTATACTTCAGCAGAAATAACACTGTAGCTAAAGGAAGTGGCTTGGTCTTGAGCCTGGATGTGGAGAAATGAAGTGCAAGATCCCTCAAGAGGCCTTTCTTGAAAGGAGAAGGAATTCCTAAACAGGAATGCCTTGTGCTAAACATCACAACAACTCTGCTAAACAACAAGAGAATGCAAAATAGTTATGCAGACCATAAAATCAATATTCAATAACATGTCTTGCTATGGCTACCTTGCCCTCCTTTTATACAAATGGAAGCCCTCTCACCTTGGATCCCACTCATTAGGGTTTCCTCCACCAAGGAATATTCCTCCCACTATCTCTGCGCTGTCTCCATAGATGATCTCCACCTCTTATCCCAACGCTGTTGACTTGGTCAAACTTGACCTTGTCCACATGCAAATGCCTCTTTTCACACATGAGGGTGTGAAATCCATCTCCTATGTTGATCCCTTTTCAAATTATGAGGGATTTTATTCATGTTTCTAATATTCATGGTCCTCCTTACCCATTTATTCAACTACTAGGTGATAAAAACAAAAATCAATATTCCAATTCGTTGCATGCTAATTTTGGAATATTACAGAATGTCCACATTTTTTCTTCATTCTTCCATTCCTCCCTTGATTCAGTTATCCAATCTGGTTGGATAATAGAAATGGAAAAAAGCAATGCTTCCACCTCCTCATCCTTTCTTGAGAGTGAATTTGCAACAACATTTAGCTTCCCTTTTTTGTGGATGATTTCAAAGTCATAACCCAACATCTTTGTGACCCATTTTTGCTACTCTTTGAAGATAGTCTTTGTTCCAAAAAGTATTTAAGACTATCATGATTAGTTTTTACCTTGAAGTGTCTTCCCATTAGGTAAGGTCGCCATTTCTTTAGTGCATGTAGTATTGCCAACATTTCCTTCTCATAAATAGCTTTCTGTAAATACTTTCCTTTGATGAGACAACTTTTAAAAGAAATGGGTCTTTATTCTTGCATGAAAACAACACCAATTCCATTTCCTTAGGCATAACATTCCACAATAAAGGTTTTTGTGAAGTTTGGTGTAGCTAAAACTGGTGCTAGGCACATTTCCACTTTAACATGTTCAAAGGCCTTAGTTGCTCCAGTAGTCCATGAAAATGCATCTTTCTTCAATAATGTTGTTAGAGGTGTTGCTATTCTCCCATAATTCTTAACAAACTTGTGATAATACCTTGTTAACCCGAGAAATCCTCGCAACTGCTTTATGGTTGGGGGGAATTTCCATTCCTTAATGGATTTAATTTTGTTAGGGTCTACCTTAAAACCCTCATGAGATATAATATGACCCAGATATTCCACCTCTTGTACTCCAAAGAAACATTTGGAGGTTTTTTCATGTAATTATTTCTCCTCCAATAGTTTGAGCACCCTGTCAACATGTTGAACATGATCATTCCAAGACCTGTTGTAGATTTGTATATCATGAAAAAATACTAACACAAATTTTCTAAGGAAGGGTTTAAAAATCAAATTCATCAACCCTTGAAGTGTAGAAGTTGCATTGGTAAGCCCAAAAGGCATGGAAAAAAATTCATAATGACCCTCATGAGTTTGAAATGTTGTTTTCAGAATATATTTAGTCTTCATTCTATTTTTATGATATCCTGAATGAAGATCCAACTTGTTAAAATAAATTTCTCCATGTAATTCATCCAATAATTCATCAATCACAAGAATGGGAAATTTATATTTAATAGTGAGCTTATTGAGCTCCCTATAATTCAGACACATGCAACATGATCCATCCTTCTTGTGCACCAATACTACTGGATCAAAGAAAGAGTTTTGACTAGGTTTAAATATACCAATTTCTAACCTTTCTGCAATCATATGTTTAATTTCACTCTTTTGGACATAAGGATATCTGTAAGGCCTGATGTTTGGAGGAAAACTTCCTGGAATAAAATGAATAGCATGATCATGATCATGAATATGTAGGAGTTCTTTGGGAGTTTAAAAAACCTTGGAATGATTGTCCAAGACCTTTTGGAGATCTTGAGAAATAGATGATTTTGATGTTGGAACTTCTAGTGAGCATAATTGTGAAATTATGCCTCATTGTTCTTTGTTTAGAAGATTTTTCATGATATTAGAGATTATTAACTTTCTCGACTTCCCTATGATACCCCGTAATTCAACTTCCTTTCCTTCCAAAAAAAATTCAAGAAAAGTTCTTGAAAATTAAAAGCTACCGTCCCCAAATATTGTAACCATTGTACTCCTAGTACAACATCAAAACCTCCCATTGGAATGGAAAGCATTGGACTATTAAATACATATTACCCCATGGTTAGCTTGATATTATTCCATTTTCCAAAGCAATTTATAGTCCCTCCATTTGCAACCATCACTTCACACTCTAGCGCGGGTATAGGAAGCAATTCAATTCCTTGGCTACCTTACAATGAATAAAATTATGGGTACTACCTGAATCAATCAACACTATTACATTTTTCTTCTTGATATGTCCTTCCTTGAGAGTTTGAGGAGTGGTAGTTCCTGCCAATGCATTACAAGATATGGTCAGACTCATTTCTTCTTTCTCTAGGGTTGGTTCCCAGTGTATATCCTCTTCTTTTGAAGTTTCTTGTTCATTTTATTCCTTCTCTTCACAATATATGTAAACGAATTTATTCTCAACACAATTATGACCTTTATTGTATTTTCTATCACAACTATAGCAAAGCCCTTTTGCTCCTTTTTCCTCCAATTGTTGTGGTGTCAACCTTGTAGGTTGTGGAAGTCTAGGAGTAGCAACACTTCCATCTTTATAGATGTGAGTGGTAGGCTTCCTTGTCGCCATAATTTTACATTCAATTTATCTTGCCAACCTGAATGCCTTCTCCAATGAATCAGGTTCCCAAACGCGAACTTCATGTTGGATGTTATCCTTTAAAGTCCCTATGAAGACATCAATCATATGTTCCTCTGGAATATCAGTTACCCTTATATTCAATTTTTGGAAGTCCTCAATGTGCTCCACCATTGAACCCTTTTGTTTGAGATTTATCAATTGGCTAAAGAAGGTGTTAGCTGTGGAATAAATGCTTGGATTGTAACAAGCGCCTAACCAAACACATCTTAAGCTCAAGGGATTTTCTTATGACTTGATTGAGTTTTTTGGAAAGTGGTTGGGTATCACACACACTGCAAGATATTTTGAAAAGCTAGGAATCTCTTACACATATAAGGGATCTGATGTATAATGTGGTAGCAGGATTAGGTTTGTAGTTTAATGATTAGATGTTGGAAATATTGTCATTGATGGCAAAGGAATTGGCAAAGACAGGATCAACACCTAAACTATCCATAAGGCAAAAGAGACATAAAGGTAGTAGAGGCAGCAGATGAGACAGAGAAGTAGAGTTGAATTAGGGGTTTAATGCAGTTTGCAAAGGAGATGACCAAAGGGAGAGCTGCTAGGAAGAGACAAGGTAATATATTGAAGGACAGATTGAATATCTGGCTAAGATTTGTATATGTTAATGAAGAACTGTGGAATTGTGTTAAGTATGAGTAAATCTGGAATATATATGACCTGTGTGATCAATTTAATAATGGGCAGAGGATACCTACGGTGCCCAGAGAAGAATGAAATCATTGTTAAGGATATGTGTATTATATGTGTATTTACTGATGTAATTCTTGTGTGGACTCCCCTGAATCTCTCTGCGAATGGAGTTAAAAGTGAAACCCTGTTGAGGAATCATGGTGGTATGATTCAAATTCCAGGATGAGACCTTCTTGTAATGAAGATCTAGCTTAGTTTGATATTTGCAGTCATGGAATTACTTGGTTGAATATATAGGGGGATCTCGAGGCATTCAGTGTATCCATTGAAGAACTTAATGGTGGCAGAGATATGATGTTTTTGAATGTACAGGTAGAAGCGGAACTATGACAGGATAGAACTCCGAAATGGAAGGTTGACATGTTATATATATCATAGCAGAATTGAGGAATGACATTGAATTTTCACAAGTCAATGTTTGTAAGGAAATCCCGTCGGAAGAGAACTACATTTGTTCGTTGGTTATTGGGAATCCTGCCAAAGATAGACCAGAGTTATAGCGCAAACCCAGACTAACCCTTTGGAATCATGAACGGAACCTTGAGCGAAGGGCAGAACCACGAAGGAGGAACAGTGAAGGCGGTGTATGGTTTTCATCGCACCGCTTTCAATGGTAAAGCGGTATTCAAGAAGTAGGGAGCGATTCCATAGAACGGGCGACACACGTCCCTGTACGATTCTACAAAACCACTTTTTACTGTGCGCCATTGCACGTTATAGTTCCACCCAGGACGCCCAGCGATATCGTTGAGTGTCGTTGATCTTGGAAGGGGTCATCGGACGGTCGTCATTTGTTGAAGGTGCGTGAAGATTAACACAGGTACGGAGGACCATCGCATGTTAACGTTCGGCATTGGAGGTCGAGCGATATGCATATACGCCGTTGATCTGGAAGCTTGCTAATCCAACGGTGATCGGACGCTGGACTTGCGCGAAGTTTACCTATGGTACCATGCGCGTATTTGATTGGCTATTGACTATATTTGTGGGCCCGAGGTCAAAGGTTTACCATATTATTTGGAAGGGTTAAAATGCGAAGGGTTAACTTTAATCCTAAAGTTCTGTTCAAAATTGTAAATATATTTATTTATCAATTTCTTCAAATTGATAAATAAAAATTAAAAGGAGATCAAAAAGGCCCATGGGATAAACTAAAAGGAATACTGTCAGAGGAATACCATTAGCGGTTCGTGGTTTTGACTCATGGTTTTAATAAAGGGAAAAATATATAAGGAGAAGAAAAATAAAGAACGAGGTGTGCATTGTAAGGGTGGTGAATAAAAATTTCTAGAAAGAATATCTGTATGGGCAAGCTCTGTTCTTAACTGATAAATCTGAAACTACGATGCACCCATGAATATAATGATGAATCTTTGGTTTGAATGACGGACGAAATCATGAGGAACCGGTGTGAGTATACAGAAAATAAATAAATATGGTGACCGACAAGGTATGTCGTATATGAAAGTTGATGAAACGTTGTCCGCAGTGGTGCTGAGGGTCGAAGCCTTCAGAGAGGGGGTTGTAGCTCCCTTCCAGTGGTAGCTGGTAAACGAGATCAGGGGGTAGTAGCTCCCTTCCAGGAGAGGCTGGTAAACGAGAGAAGGTTGAAGCCTTCTGCAGGTGGGTGCCTGCGTGCTGGTATAAGTCTGCACCAATATATATTGTAAGAAGTTTTCTCTACAATAAATATTGAAGACTAAGATTACAACAACGGTGGTTTTCTCCCGAATTGGGTTTCCACCTTAAATCCTGGTGTTCATATGTGTTGTTTTGTGTGATGGTTTGTTCTGTTATTTTTTTTCATGCTTAATTCTTATCTGATGCAATACTCTAAGTAAAGACATAATAAGATATTTTGACATACATATTGGATGCAGTACTGTAACATATGGTTTTAAGAGAAAGAAAAGAAAAATTGTTCAGTCCTAAATACTGATTCACCCCCCCCCTCTCAGTATTTTTCCCAACAATTGGAATCAGAGCAAGTCCTTATAAAAAAGCTTAGGCGCTAGAAGGAAGATCAAGCAAGATGAGCAATCAAGATGGAACAACATCTATCAGGCCTCTGCTCTTTAACGGAAAAAATTCAATCTTCTGGAAAACAAGGATGAGATCCTATCTTCAGTCTCTGGGAGCAGAGGTATGGGAAATTGTTGAACAAGGATATCAATACCCAGCTATAGTACCAACAGATCCGACGGAAAGAAAGAATTATGAAACTAATACAAAGGCAGTAAATGATCTATTGGGAAGTCTAACTGAATCAAAATTTGTCAAAGTCATGCAGCTGAATACAGCCAAGAAAATATGGGACAAAATCATTCTAAGTTATGAAGGTGATGCAAACGTAAAAAGTGCTAAACTCCAAACTCTCAGAATTCAATATGAGAATCTAAAAATGGATAATGAGGAGAGAATTGTCAATTTCTTTTTACGTCTTGATGATATTGTAAATCTTATGAGAAATCTGGGAGAAACAATAACCGAATCTACCTTGGTTGAGAAAGTCTTAAGATCACTAATGACAAAATTTGAGTCAAAAGTTTCTGCCCTTGAAGAAAAGCAGGATCTTCAAAACCTTACTGTGGTGAAACTTCATGGCATACTACTGCATATGAAATGAGAAGAGGAGGACCTTCTGAAGTCAAAGAAGCAGTCTTTAGAACTTCTACAAAAGGGAAGGAAGTACAAAAAATAGAAGGATCAGGATATATCTTAGAAGAAGATGAGATAAACTTTGTAAAGAAACTTCAACTTGGCACAGGACGGTTCAGAGGTAAGCTTCCTTTCAAATGTTTTGACTGTGGAAGATTTGGTCATTATGCTGCTAAGTGTCCTTATAAAGAAACACATAAAAAGGGGAAGGAAGTAGAAAAAAGGAATAAGAATCATTTTAGCACTAGAAAGAGTTACTATACTCATGAAGACAGTGATGGGTTATCTGATAGTGAGGAAGAATGTGAACGAGATCTTAGACTTCTCATGGAATTTGAAAAAGAATCTAGAGAAGAAAAAGATACTTTTGTGGATGCTCTAGAAGACAGTGATTTTCTTGATGAAAACAATAAACTCAAAATTTTCTTAGAAGAAATTAAAATAATCATAAAAACTCTGAAAAATCAGCTTGAAGAAAAGGAGAAACACAATGAGAAATTAGAGTGTGAAGTAGTAAGTCTAAGAAAATAACTTGAGAAAGTAAAAAATCTGAATCTTAGATTTGCTAAAGGATCTGAAACATTAGATGAGATTATAAAGGTACAACGTTCTCCTCTTATAAAGACAGGTCTTGGATATATTGGAGAATCTTCTCAGGCTTCAGCACCAAATTATCTAAAAGTAGTTACAGCTGGTTTACAACATGTTGCCACTCAACAAGGGAATAAAGAATCTTTACAGATAAAGCATGATCATCTCAATTCAAAGAACACTAACAGGAATGTCTTTCAAAGAAACACCAATCAACAAGTAAATTCATATAGAAGAATTTATGATCGCAGAAATTTCTTCTTCAATGGACAATGTTTCTCATGTCACAATTTTGGTCATAAAGTTGTTCAATGTGTTGCATATAAAACCATCATGACAAGAGAAGCAAGAAAGAAAAGGATTGATATTGAAACAAAGAATAATACTTATAACAACTTTTCTCCTCTTCAAAATGAAGTTGAATGTGCTTATTGCAATAACTTTGGCCATGAATAATCTGAATGTAGGAGAAAAGTTCAGCCAAAAGAACATGTTCTTTCAAGCTCCAAAGTATGGAAAAAGAAGGAATTACAGGTTGAAAATTGTGGCATAGCGTTATTTTCAGAAGATGAAGAAAACCAATGGTACATTGATAGTGGATGCTCAAGACACATGATAGGTGATAAAGACAAACTTCTTGCATATAGTGCTATAGAAAAAGAAAAAAATGTTACATTTGGAAATGATACTCCTGCGGTTATTAAGGGAAAAGGGTCTGTTTTTCTAAAAGAAAAGGTGAAAGCTAATGAATTCATGTATGTGGATGGATTAAAACATAACTTGTTAAGTGTAAGTCAAATGTGTGATCAAGGAACTGAAGTTGTCTTTAGTTCAAAAGAATGTGTGGTACGTGATCTTGATACAGGTAAAGCAATTATAAAAGGAAAAAGAACTCCAAACAACCTGTATATATTGAAGAACCCCAAAGAACAATGTTACTTGAGTAAATCTTCAGAAAATTGACTATGGCATAGAAGGTTGGGGCATCTGAGCTTCTCTCAAATCAACAAATCAAGCAGACTTAAAGTTGTTCGTGATCTTCCCAATATTACTCTACCTGAAAATATCATATGCAAATCTTGCCAATTCGGCAAGCAAACCAGGGTACAATTTAATGCCAAGGAAGGATCATCAAGTAAGCCTCTTAAACTCATTCATACTGACATATGTGGACCTATGAGAAAAAATTCACCACGTGGTGAAGAATACTATATCTTATTCATTGATGATTTCTCTAGAATGTGTTGGATTGGGCTGCTTAAACACAAAGATGAAGCATTTGAGAAATTTCAGATCTTCAAAGCACTAGTTGAGAATGAATTAGATCTAGAAATCAAGTGTCTCAGATCTGATCGAGGAGGAGAATATACATCCAATGAATTCCTTGAATTCTGTGAACAACATGGCATAAAAAGATAGTTCTCTGTAGCTGGCACTCCACAACAGAATGGCGTTGCAGAAAGAATGAACAGAACAGTTCAACAAATGGCTAGAGCTATGCTTGATGATTCCGGAACACCTGACAAATTTTGGGGAGAAGCAGCACATACAGCAGTAAACATTCTCAACAAGGCACATGTTCGTGTAAATAGTGATAAAACTCCATATGAACTCTGGTATGGTAATCCTCCCACTATAAAGCATTTTAGAATTTTTGGAAGAAAATGCTTTATCAAGAATAATGATGAAAAAATTGGCAAGTTTGAACCCAGAGAAGATGAAGGAATATTTCTTGGTTACTCCTCTAGGAGTAGGGCATATAAATGTTACAATAAAAGACTTCGGAAGATTGTTGAATGTATTGATGTTGTTATTGATGAGTCTCCTGCTACTCCAAAAGAAGAAAAGCAAACAACAGATGAAGATGATGATGACACATATCCTTCTACATCAAATAGTAATGATACAAATAGTGAACCCAGTGAAGAACCCGAAGAGGATTTGTCTGAAAAGGCTCCATCTAGATATGTTCAAAAGAATCATCCAGAATCTCAAATTTTGGGAGAAAAGGGATCAAGTGTACAAACAAGAAGGACTCTTGTGGGATCTTCTAGCAATCTGGCATTTCTGTCCACTATTGAACCTCACAGTGTCAGTCAAGCTAGAAAATATGAATATTGGATTCAAGCCATGAATGAAGAGCTTGATCAAATTGAAAAAAATCACACTTGGGAATTAGTACCAAGGCCTCATGAAAAAAATGTCATTGGAACTAAATGAATATTCAAAAACAAGTTAAATGAGAATGGGGATGTTATAAGAAATAAAGCTAGACTTGTGTGCAAAGGGTATGCTCAACAAGAAGGCATAGACTTTGAAGAAACCTTTGCTCCTGTAGCCAGACTTGAAGCCATAAGAATGTTTCTTGCTTTTTCAAGCTTCCAACAAATCAAAGTTTATCAAATGGATGTTAAATATGCTTTTCTCAATGGTGATCTAGAAGAAGAAGTTTATATAGAACAACCAGAAGGATTCATTTTGGGAAATGATGAAAAACTTGTTTGTAGACTTAAAAAGGCTTTATATGGTCTCAAACAAGCTCCAAGGGCATGGTACTACCGTCTTGACAAATATCTTCATCAAAAAGGATTTTCAAAAGGGTTTGCTGATAGCAACTTATACACAAAAACTGAAAATGACAAACTATTGATTGTGGTTGTATATGTTGATGATATCATTTTTGGAAGTAATAAAGAGTCTATGAGTCAGAAATTTTCTTCTGATATGCAGCAAGAATTTGAAATGTCTTTGCTTGGGGAACTAACATTCTTTCTTGGCTTGCATGTGCAACAAGCAATAGATGGAATATTCTTATCAAAAGAAAAATACCTCAAGCAAATCCTGAAGAAGTATGGCATGGAAGACTGCAAACCTGTAAGTACAACAATGATAACCGGATGTAATCTCAGTTCTAATGATGATTCCCCCACGGTGAATCAACCTGAATACAGATCTATGATAGGAAGTCTACTTTATCTCATTGGGACAAGACCAGACATCATGAATGCACTTGGGATTGTTGGACGATTCCAAGCTAATCCAAAAGAGTCTCATCTTCAGGCTGTGAAAAGAATATTCAAATATCTACAAGGAACTCAAGACTTTGGACTATGGTATCCAAAGAATGCTGATCTTACTCTGCATGCATACACTGATGAAGATTGGGCTGGAAGTGTTGATGATCGGAAAAGCACTAGTGGTGGTGCATTCTATATGGGGCCCCGGTTAGTATCTTGGTTAAGCAAGAAGCAAAGCTCCATTTCCTTATCTACAGCAAAAGCAGAATATGTGGCTACTGCATCATGTTGCACTCAACTTCTCTGGATGATGAAAACCCTACAAGACTTTCAAATCAAATGTTCACCTCCTATCTCCATTATGTGTGATAATACAAGTGCTATAAGTATCTCAAAGAATTCTGTTATGCATTCCAAGACCAAGCACATTCCTATCAAATATCACTTCTTACGTGAACAAGTGCTTGAACAAAAGGTGAAATTGGAGTATGTTTCCTCCAAAGAACAAGTTTCTGATATATTTACCAAACCTCTACCCAGGGAAGCATTCGAATATCTCAGACAGAAACTGGGAGTAGTCTCTGCCATGCAGAGGATTAGGTCTACTTAAATACAGAAGATTAAATTGGTTGTGAGGTGCTGTTATGCATCTCTGAATGCACAGGCTCAGGGGGAGCATTGGTCATATGAAAAGAATGAATTGTTGGTCATATTATGTTTGAAGATGCAACATGATCTCAGGGGGAGCATGGCATTATCGGTTCAAAGGATCTTGATCAAAATCTTTGCCATTGATGTCAAAGGGGGAGGAAAAGCAACAAAGGGATTCTGTAAGGCCATCAGAGGAAGTGTATTGCCATCAATGCCAAAGGGGGATATTGTTGGAAATATTGTCATTGATGGCAAAGGAATTGGAAAAGACAGGAGCAACACCTAAACTATCCATAAGGCAAAAGAGACACAAAGGTAGCAGAGGCAGCAGATGAGATAGAGCAGTAGAGTTGAATTAGGGGTTTAATACAGTTTGCAAAGGAGATGACCAAAGGGAGAGCTACTAGGAAGAGACAAGGTAATAGATTGAAGGACAGATTGAATATCTGGCTAAGATTTGTATATGTTAATGAAGAACTGTGGAATTGTGTTAAGTATGAGTAAATTTGGAATATATATGACCTGTGTGATAAATTTCATAATGGGCAGAGGATACCTACGGTGCCCAGAGAAGAATGAAATCATTGTTAAGGATATGTGTATTATATGTGTATTGACTGATGTAATTCTTGTGTGGAATCCCCTGAATCTCTCTGCGAATGGAGTTAAAAGTGAAACCCTGTTGAGGAATCATGGTGGTAGGATTCTAATTCCAGGATGAGACCTTCTTGTAATGAAGATCTGGCTTAGTTTGATATTTTCAGTCGTGGAATTACTTGGTTGAATATATAGGAGGCTCTCGAGGCATTCAGTGTATCCATTGAAGAACTTAATGGTGGCAGAGATATGATGTTTTTGAATGTACAGGTAGAAGTGGAATTGTGACAGGATAGAACTCTGAAATGGAAGGTTGACATGTTATATATATCATAGCAGAATTGAGGAATGACATTGAATTGTCACAAGTCAATGTTTGTAAGGAAATCCCGTCGAAAGAGAACTACATTTGTTCGTTGGTTATTGGAAATCTTGCCAAAGATAGACCAGAGTTATAGCGCAAACCCAGACTAACCCTTTGGAATCATGAACAGAACCTTGAGTGAAGGGCAGAACCATGAAGGAGGAACATTGAAGGCGGTTTATGGTTTTCATCTCACTACTTTCAACGGGCAAGCGGTATTCAAGAAGTGGGGAGTGATTCCATAGAACGGGCGACACGCATCCCTGTACGATTCTACAAAACCACTTTTTATTGTACGGCATCGCACGTTATAGTTCGACCTAGGACACCCAGTGATATCGTTGAGCGCCGTTGATCTTGGAAGGGGTCATCGGACGATCGTCATTTGTTGAAGGTGCGCGAAGATTAACACAGGTACGGCGGACCATCATATGTTAACGTTCGGCATCGGAGGTCGAGCGATATGCATATACGCCGTTGATCTGGAAGCTTGCTAATCCAATGGTGATCGGATGCTGGACTTGCGTGAAGTTTACCTATGGTACCATGTGCGTATTTGATTGGCTATTGACTATATTTGTGGGCCCGGGGTCAAAGGTTTACCATATTATTTGGAAGGGTTAAAATGAGAAGGGTTAACTTTAATCCTAAAGTTCTGTTCAAAATTGTAAATATTTTTATTTATCAATTTCTTCAAATTGATAAATAAAAATTAAAAGGAGATCAAAAATCCCTGTGGGATAAACTAAAAGGAATACTGTCAGAGGAATACCATTAGCGGTTCGTGGTTTTGACTCATGGTTTTAACAAAGGGAAAACTATATAAGGAGAAGAAAAATAAAGAACGAGGTGTGCATTGTAAGGGTGGTGAATAAAAATTTCTAGAAATAATATCTGTATGGGAAAGCTCTGTTCTTAACTGATAAATCTGAAACTACGATGCACCCATGAATATAATGATGAATCTATGGTGTGAATGATAGACAAAATCATGAGGAACCGGTGTGAGTATACAGAAAATAAATAAATCTGGTGACCGGCAAGGTATGTCGTATATGAAAGTTGATGAAACATGGTCCACAGTGGTGCTGAGGGTCGAAGCCTTCAGAGAGGGGGTTGTAGCTCCCTTCCAGTGGTAGCTAGTATACGAGAGCAGGGGGTAGTAGCTCCCTTCCAGGAGAGGCTGGTAAACGAGAGAAGGTTGAAGCCTTCTGCAGGTGGGTACCTGCGTGCTGGTATAAGTCTGCACCAACATATATTGTAAGAAGTTTTCTCTACAATAAATATTGAAGACTGAGATTACAACAGCGGTGGTTTTCTCCCGAATTGGGTTTCCACCTTAAATCCTGGTGTTCATATGTGTTGTTTTGTGTGATGGTTTGTTCTGTTATTTCTGTTCATGCTTAATGCTTATCTGATGCAATACTCTAAGTAAAGACATAATAAGATATCTGGACATACATATTGGATGCAGTACTATAACATATGGTTTTAAGAGAAAGAAAAGAAAAATTGTTCAGTCCTAAATACTGATTCACCCCCCCCCCCCCTCTCAGTATTTTTCCCAACAATTGGTTTCAGAGCCTTGAAAAGCAACAAAGGGCTTCTGTAAGGCCATCAGAGGAAGTGTATTGCCATCAATTCCAAAGGGGGAGATTGATGGCAAAGGAATTGGCAAAGATAGGAGCAGCACCTAAACTATCCATAAGGCAAAAGAGACACAAAGGTAGCAGAGGCAGCAGATGAGACAGAGCAGTAGAGTTGAATTAGGGGTTTAATACAGTTTGCAAAGGAGATGACCAAAGGGAGAGCTGCTAGGAAGAGACAAGGTAATAGATTGAAGGACAGATTGAATATCTGGCTAAGATTTGTATATGTTAATGAAGAAATGTGGAATTGTGTTAAGTATGAGTAAATCTGGAATATATATGACTTGTGTGATCAATTTCATAATGGGCAGAGGATACCTACGGTGCCCGGAGAAGAATGAAATCATTGTTAAGGATATGTGTATTATATGTGTATTGACTGATGTAATTCTTGTGTGGAATCCCCTGAATCTCTCTGCGAATGGAGTTAAAAGTGAAACCCTGTTGAGGAATCATGGTGGTAGGATTCGAATTCCAGGATGAGACCTTCTTGTAATGAAGATATGGCTTAGTTTGATATTTTCTATCGTGGAATTACTTGGTTGAATATATAGGGGGCTCTCGAGGCATTTAGTGTATCCATTGAAGAACGTAATGGTGGCAGAGATATGATGTTTTTGAATGTACAGGTAGAAGCAGAACTATGACAGGATAGAACTCCAAAATGGAAGGTTGACATGTTATATATATCATAGCAGAATTCAAGGAATTCATTGGATGTATATTCTCCTCCTCGATCAGATCTGAGACACTTGATTTTTAGATCTAATTCATTCTCAACTAGTGCTTTGAAGATCTGAAATTTCTCAAATGCTTCATCTTTGTGTTTAAGCAGCCCAATCCAACACATTCTAGAGAAATCATCAATGAATAAGATATAGTATTCTTCACCACGTGGTGAATTTTTCCTCATAGGTCCACATATGTCAGTATGAATGAGTTCAAGAGGCTTACTTGATGATCCTTCCTTTTCATTAAATTTTACCTTGGTTTGCTTGCCGAATTGGCAAGATTTACATATGATATTTTCAGGTAGAGTAATATTGGGAAGATCACAAACAGCTTTAAGTCTGCTTGATTTGTTGATTTGAGAGAAGCTCAGATGCCCCAACCTTTTATGCCATAGCCAATTTTCTGGATATTTTCTCAAATAACATTGTTCTTTGGGGTTCTTCAATATAAATAGGTTGTTTGGAGTTCTTTTTCCTTTTATAATTGCTTTACCTGTATCAAGATCACGTACCACACATTATTTTGAACTAAAGACAACTTCAGTTCCTTGATCACACATTTGACTTACACTTAACAAGTTATGTTTTAATCCATCCACATACATGACTTCATTATCTTTCACCTTTTATTTTAGAAAAATAGACCCTTTTCCCTTAATGACCGCAGGAGTATCATTTCCAAATGTAACATTTTTTTCTTTTTCTAGAGCACTATATGCAAGAAGTTTGTCTTTATAACCTGTCATGTGTCTTGAGCATCCACTATCAATGTACCATTGGTTTTCTTCATCTTCTGCAAATAATGCTATGCCACAATTTTCAACCTGTAATTCCTTCTTTTTCCATACTTTGGAGCTTGAAAGAACATGTTCTTTTGGCTGAACTTTGCTCCTACATTCAGATTCTTCATGGCCAAAGTTATTGCAATAAGCACATTCAACTTCATTTTGATGAGGAGAAAAGTTGTTATAAGTATTCTTCTTTGTAGGCTGTGGAAGTCTAGGAGTAGCAACAATTCCATCTTTATAGATGTGAGTGGTATGCTTCCTTGTTGCCATAAATTTACTTTCATTTTTTCTTGCCAACCTAAATGCCTTCTCCAATGATTCAGTTTCCCAAAGGCGAACCTCATGTTGGATGTTATCCTTTAAAGTCCCTATGAAGACATCAATCATATGTTCCTCTGGAATATCAGTTACCCTTATATTCAATTTTTGGAAGTCCTCAATGTGCTCCACCATTGAACCCTTTTGTTTGAGATTTATCAATTGGCTAAAGAAGGTGTTAGCCGTGGAATCAACGCTTGGATTGTAACAAGCGCCTAACCAAACACATCTTAAGCTCAAGGGATTTTCTTATGAATTGATTGAGTTTTTTGGAAAGTGGTTGGGTATCACACACACTGAAATATATTTTGAAAATCTAGGAATCTCTCACACATATAAGGGATCTGATGTATAATGTGGTAGCAGGATTAGGTTTGTAGTTTAATGATTAGAAAATGGAAGATAACAGTAGCTATGCAAAATAGAGGTTTACAGTTAAGAGGAAATGCTGACACAAATTATAGACCTGAAATGTACAATGAAATAAATATGTAAACAGACTTATAAAAGTCTCACTCTAGATTTGAAGGATCCAATTACATATAAAGCTTCCAACTAACATGAAAAAACCAATCAAGAATGCTTGAAACATCAAGATTGACAAAAACAGATTGCTCATGTATGTTCATTTAAAAGACTTACAAGAATATGAAACAAGATTAAATTCAACCTCAAAGAATGACCATGAACTATATTTATCCTTTTCCCCTTGCCCTTCCTCAATTTTAAACTTGTTTAAGGCCATAAGATTGGACTACACTCCAATATCAACCTCTTGCATACCCACCAATGTTTGTGGCTTCTCATCTCTCAACCATAGTGAAAAATTGGAGTCTAGGGCATTGGCAAAGGTTATCATGGCTGTGGTTTCAAGGGTTTTGAACTCTACAGGTATATTTTGATAGACTTTATTAAATCTCTTTGTAAATTTTGCCAATGACTCATCAATATTCTTCTTCAAAGCCCCAAACTCTGTGAGATAATATAGGTAATCCTTCCGATCACCCCATTATTTTACAAAAAATTAATCCAAAGCATCAATTCCTGTTATTGAATTTGGTAAAATATTTCTAAACCATTTTCGAGCTTCTCCATCTAAGCTTTGAACAAAAATTCTTGACCAAAACTATTCCTGTTTAATGTTTTGGTTATCAGCATAAATATAGAAGGCAACTAGATTTTCTTCATCAGATACTCCTTCTCCCTCCCCCGTGTATTTGGTCAAATATTTTAGATAATCCCCTTGAGGAAGAGGGTGAAAAGGTTGAGGAAGGGCGAGTAGTGCATATCTTGCAACAACAATATGCTGCATCCTTGTAGAAGGAGGTTGGTCCATGCTTTGATGAGGTACAAATAGTGGAAAACTAGCTGATGCAGATGTTTAGATGCTGGAAATTTCAGTTTGTGGAGTTGAAAACAATGGATTTTCAAAAAAATGGAAAACTAAGGTTTTATTTCAACCTATCCAAGAGAATCAGTTTCAGATTTTGTTTCTTGAAGGATTGGGGCAGCTTCAAGTTTGTTTTACCGTAAAAGTCAAATTTCCGGGAAAGTTACCTTCCCCTTAATGAGAAGAAGATGAGCCAACAACTGGGTTTTCAGACAAAGGAAAATAATATTGTTGTGAGCTAATAGAAGAGTGATATTTGCGATGAGTCTGAATAAAATTCATAATTGTTTTATTGTCTTCCTCAATTAAAATAGCTCTATCTAGGAAGGGTGCAATTTCCAACACTTGTTCTAATTTCTATTCTGTCAGCACAAAGGCTTCTGATTTTTGGTTTTATTCACTGACACCTAAAACCTCTGATTATCTTCTTTCACTGGAATAATACTTGTTTTTTATTTACTAAGTGATGACTAAGAGATATTTTCAGCTGAATCTTGGCTAACGTCATCTAATTTTCCTTTTATGGAAGCAGTTTCAAATTGAAATATTTCAGAAGATTTCTTTAAAAATGAAATTTATTTATGTTGTGAGAAAAATGATGGTTAATTTTATTTTAGAATGTACTTTGAATGAAATTTTTTTTACTGAATGTGATGCAACTTCAACTGATTTCTGTTTCCCTCTTGCATCCTTTATAATATTTTATGGGTCAGAAACTGGAATTACAGGAGGTGATCTTTGTTTTCTTCTTCTGGTAGGTGGTCTTGAAACCCCTCGTCATCTTTGTGGAGTCACCAAGTGACCCAATTAAAATAAGAAATAGTGACTAGCCTTTATTCACCTTTAAAAACTATTACTAGGCATTCATGTAATAACTTCGGGAGAATACTGAGTTCTGAATCTTCGTCTCCCTGCAGATGCACCAAAGGATGTTACTGCTGGAATTAGCACTTGGATTGTAACAAGCACCCGACTAGACACATATTAAGCTCAAGGGATTTTCTTATGACTTGATTGAGATTTTTGGAAAGTGGTTGGGTATCACACACACTGAAAGATATTTTGAACAACTAGGAATCTCTCACACATATAAGGGCACTGATGTATAATGTGGTAGTAGGATTAGGTTTGTAGCTTAATGGTTAGAAAATGGAAGATAACATTAGATATGTAAAACATAGGTCTACAGTTAATAGGAAATGATGACACAAATTCTAGACCTGTAATGTACAATGAAAGAAAGTTGTAAAAAGACTTATAAAAGTCTCACTCTACATTTGAAGGATCCCATTACATAGAAAGCTTCCAACTAACATGACAAAACCAATCAGGAATGCTTGAAACATCAAGACTAACAAAAACAGATTGATCATGTATTTTAATTTAAAATACTTACAAGTATATGAAACATTATTCAAGTCAACCTCAAAGAATGACCATGAACTATCTTCCGTTAATACTAAGTCTAGAATTCTTGATAACAAGAATTACAAAAACAACCTAAGATTGCATGAAGGCTTATAATACTGATAATAACATGAGGAAGAATTGTGTAAATCATAATCTGGAATGAAATAATGAATAATGGAAACACATAATAAGATGAAAAATACACACACTGCACAAGTTGTGAATCCTCAAGAGTGCTTCTGGATATATTATGTTTTCAAAAATATAACACAACATGTAATGAAAGGTACAACCAATCAACCAAACCCCTTTTTTCTCCTTGCATTATGTTAGCACTGCAATTTTTCAAAGATTTTCAAAGTCTGGTCATTATTCTCCAAGGAATCAATCTGCCTTTTCAGTTTAGTTGTAAGATGAAAGTGTCGATGTCAAAGTGTAGTGGTGAGAAAATTTATTTTCTACCTTCATTCATTTCATTTTCCCTCTTTTACCTTTAATTTTTATAAAAACCCAAAGTCCAGCGTTTCATTTCTTTCAAACCCCTTTTTAACTATTAAAATCCATTTTTCATAGTTAAAAAGTATCTCTACTCGCACCACAACAAACCTTTGTAATATCATATATTATATGATATAACTTACGACACTTAATCATGGTGGACCCCTTACTCTTTCATCGCAATCTGCTTATCGCAGTTTTAACTTTCATTCATGCTACAATTTCCGTCTCCTACAAAACCTCTGATTGCGATATTAAGTGTTTATCGCACATCGCAAATCTTAACCTTTAACTCCCGTTCCTCACAATAAAACTCCTGATTTGCAATTTGTGCTATTAAATGAGCCCCACCGTTTGTCATGCTATGTCACCTCCTTTTTCATCGCACATCACACTTTGAAAGTTTTAACACTTACCTCCCTTGTCTAATAACAAAACTTCCGATTTGTGATTTGAGGAATGAAATGGGCTCCATATCCATCCTGCCACGTCACGCTCTGTTCATCACACATAGCACTTTGTAAATTTTAACACTTAACTCCCAAGTCTTATAATAAAACTTCTGATTTGCGATCTGTGATTGGCCCCACCTATTTACCACGTCATCACCCCCATCGAAAATCACGTTCCCTCCCACTTGTGTCTTATTTTTAAACGTTTTGACCCCAATCTGCGATTGTGATATATGTATAAACAGTTTTTATCCTCCCTCTCATATAGTAATTTATCCTGCTAATAAAATGAAACTCCACTATCTCTTTTAATATGCCTTCATCCCTATCACGACAAACAAGAAACCAAAGGAAAAGAACATCGACATAGTTTCTCTGAAACAAATTTATACCATTACTCTCAGCACCAACATGTTTCTGCGAGGCACCAGGCAGCATTCAAAAAACAACCACACGCCAGTTTCAATGCTGTTTACACTTTTTGTGGAGTTGGTTGCACTAGAGCAGAAGAGGAGTCTTCCTATACACTGCCACATCATACAACCACTTTGAATTGTTAGCCTTGATTCTGTTTATTTTTATTATGTCATAAAACTTTGTATTAAAGTTTTTTGGATAAGCCTCATCTCTTGCATGAGATGGTAATAACTTTTAGGAACATATTTAATCCTTTTGTGGGGATGACAGTTTTATATTTTTGTATATATGTGACAAACTTCTATGAAGTAAGGTTTTGTGGTTTTAGAATCTTGACTCATATGATCAATACTCATTTTAGTGAATGAAATGGACAGAAAATTCTGAGGACTTATTACCAATCTGGTGTGTGTATTGTCAATTTCCACTCGTGTTTCCATATCTTATTATCTTCAGTTTCAGTTTACAATTCCTCATGTTGTTATGAGTTTTTATCAGTCTCTTGACATGTTCATGTGTTTTATCAATTTTTGTTAGTCTCACACAGTGAAGCTTCTTGGTAAAATATATATAATAAAAGTGGGAAGAGCATCACTCATGAAAATTATATTTTATAATATTTCAGTGAGAATATTGTAAGACTAGAATAGCTTTCTCTTGATGAAATATTTTTGAACTGCTACTTGTGTTAATTTCTACCAAATTCAGTAGATTTCTACTTTGAAGACCTATTGTTTCTTCTCTCATTTTACATTTTCTTCTCCTCATAGGCTACAAAATCACCCTTTTCTACCACATCAGGCTCCAATACCCTCATTAGTAGAACTGTGGATTGGAATGAAATCTCTTTTCAGTGGATCAAAGTTTAAACCACCTAACAATATTATAAGAAAAATCATTAAATTGTCTTAGAGTTTAGGATGTGTCTAGTCAGGCGCTTGATGCAATCCAAGTGTTGATTCCAACACCAACGTCTTTTGGTATGTCTTCCAAGAGAATAAGGCCTTGAAACAAAGTATTCTCATGATGTATCTTGTTTTGAATTGATGAATGCAAATTATTAATGGTGAAGAAGAATTGATGACTTGAAGAAGATTGAAAATTAGTTCACTCGGCGACTCCACAGAGAGGAAAATGGGTTTCAAAACCTCCAACTATAAGGGGAAATCAGAGATCACCTATTGTGACCCCAGTTGTAGACCCAGAGAAGATCAGTAAAGATGCAAAAGAAAAATAGAGATTAGTTAAGGACACATCTCAGTCAATGAAGAAGGTACACAAAAAATACTTTCCAAAGAAAAAGGTACTTTCATCTACTTTAGAATCAAAGAAGTTTCAGTTTCAAAAGATCCCGCTGAAAAATCTAAAATTGAAAGTGCTTCCCTTGTAGATAGAGTAGATTTTTTTAACCTAAACTCTGCTGAAGGTTTTCCTCATTACTCAATTGATAAATATAAAATTAGTAAATCTGGAGTAAGCACTGTTTCAATCAGAGAGGAAAAAAACCAAGTTATTAAGTGTTAATAAGGAAACAAAAGAGTTTGTGCTAACTGAAGGGGAGTTAGAGAAAGTGTTGGCAATTGCGCCTTTACTTGATAAGGATCTTTTGACTGAAGAATATTTTAAGACCATTTTAAATTCCTCCAAACTCATCCTAAATAACAGTCTTTCATTACTCAGCAATAATATTTTCCTTTATCTAAAAATATAGCTATTGTGTCATCCCCTTCTCATCCACTAGAAGAGAGTGTTCCTGAAGGCCTCACATTCAACTTATCTGACTTCTTAGCTCAGCAAAATAAAGTTGAATTAACCTCATCCCCTCAAGAGACAAATTTTGAATCTGATTCTTCTGTAGAAGGTGAAGTCAACACATCCTCTGTTCATCTCTTTGAGAATCCACTATATTCAGTCCCCAAGCCTAAAGAATCAGCTAAGGTTTCCAATTTTCTATTGTCCTAAATCAGATAGAGAATCCACAAATTTTAATTCCTATTTCCCAAACATCTACATCAACCGTTCACCAATCAACAGTACATCAGCAAAGTATGGCTCACTCTGCCCTTACAAGGATGCAGCAGATAGTGGCTGCAAGATATGCTCCACTTTCTCTTCCTCAACCTTTGCATCCACTCCCTCAAGGGGATTACTTGAAATATCTTCCAAAATACACTAGGGAGGGAGAAGGAGTTTCTTTTGATGAAAATTTAGTGGCTTTCTGTAGTTATGTTGACAACCAGAATGTTGAACATGAAGATGTCTGGTCAAGAATCTTTGTTTGGAGCTTGGATGGTGAAGCTCGTAAATGTTTTAGAAGTTTTCCTCCAAACTCAATAACAAGAATTGATGAATTGGAGGAAATATTTGTAAAGAAATGGGGTGATAGGAAATACTATGTGTACTACCTTACAGAATTTGGAACTCTGAAGAAGAAACCAGATGAGTCATTGGATGATTTTACCAGGAGGTTTAATAAGATTTATCTGAAAATTCCCAAATAAATTAAGCCTCCTGAGACTACAACGATGATAAATTTTGAAAATGCTCTAGATTCCGAGTTTTCTTTATGGCTAAGGGCCGAGAAATCAAAAAAATTGATGAATATGAAAGAGGCTTCAATTGGAGTGCAATCTAATCTCATGGCTTCTAATAAATTTAAAATGGAGGAAGAAAAGGCAGCAAAAGACAAAAAGAATATGAAAGAAGAAAAACCTTCTTCTTCTAAGTCTCTTACAACAGAAGAAAATATCGATCAAATGTCCAATTTGATCAAGGAACTTGCCTCTAAGATGACAAAATTAGAGTTAGAAAACAAACCAACTGCTTGATCCAATCAAAATGAAGCCAATAGAAATCAGGCTCTCTTCAGGAGGTAAACCCCAACAAATCCTACAACGCCCAAGGAGGAATGCTGATGATCAGAATGTTCAGCCTCATTTGAATAATTTTTTCGATGAAGAGCAGTAAGAACATGAGGAAGAAAATTAAGAAATAAACCTTGTAGGAGAAACCTCACAGTTAACTTGTCAGACTTTGCAAGAATATGAAGATCAGTTAAGGATTTATTTGTTTTCAGATGATGAGAATGTCCAAATTTATGTATAAAATGATAAAAAACAACAAGAAGCTCAAAACATAAATTATCCTTTGAGGTCTAAAGGCCTTGTTCAACAACCTCAACAGAAATTAGATTCAGAGAAACAAGCTGCCAAACAAAAGACCAAATTCAATGATGTCTCTCCACTCCAAAATTCTACCTCAATTGTCAAAATCACTGTAGAAAATAAAGAATTAGTTCCAATTTATTTCAGTTTCAAATTTGAATTGAATAAAATCAAAATTCTAGTCCCACTTATGGAATTGTTGAAAAATATAGCATATAAAGAGTCTTTTAAAAGTCTGCTTCAGCCACCTCTCGCCCCCGACTCAGTCAATCTTGAGGATGAACATCCCACTATTTATCTAGGTTGTCATGTCCAAGATTAAAATGATGACAAATCACCACCTTTCTATATTTCACTCAATATACATGACAAATTGCTGCATAATTGTCTGTTAGATTCTGGGGCTTCTCATAATCTCATTCCAAATAAAGTGATGGATTAATTTGGAGATCACCAAGAAATACCATTACCTCTATACCTTTGATTCCAAATAATTCAAGTGCCTTGGAGTAATTAAGGACTTGGTTGTTTCTCTTACCCAACTACCTATGAAAATATTAGTGATGGAAATTGTAGTTGTGGACATTCCTTCTATATTTGGGATGCTACTTTCCAGATCTTGGTCTAAAAAATGGGAGGTATCCTTCATATGGAAATGTCATATGCTACCATCCCAGTGTTTGGAGGGGAATTCAGAAGGTTGTATAGGGAAACTAAAATGGCCTACATCATTAGTGATAAGCATAATCCTTCAAATCATCCCATATATGTTGAAGAAAAGGAATTGGGGTCATCAATACTACACCTTTCTGCTGATGATAACAATTTCCTACATGAAATAAGTGAAAAACAACACTTTCAAGGTATAAATGAGTAGCATTTAGAGGGAGAACAGATTTGGAAACTGTACTTCGATGGAGCCTCATAAAAAGAAGGATTAGGAGTCAGTGTACTCCTCTTTTCTCCTACTCAGCAAAGGGTAACTATATCATATAAAATGAAATTTTCTACCACTAAAAACACTGCTGAATATGAGGCACTTGTGCTGGAAATGAAGGAAATGCAAGATTTGGGAGTGGATCAACTAATTGCTTTTGGTGATTCAGAGTTGGTGACAAAGCGTGTGAGAAATAACTACCAAGTGAAAAATTCCAAGTTGAAAAATTATAGGAATGCAGTCGGGGACTTGATTGAGCATTATTTTTTAGCATTTAATACAAATTTTGTCACTAGAGAGGAAAATCAAATGGCTGATTCACTAGCTATTGCTGCTAGTAATTTCAAAGTTCCTCTAGATGTCAAGGTATCCTATGATGTTCAAATAAAAAATAGGCCTTCAATTCCTGACAACATCAAATACTGACAAGTATTTGAGGATGAAAAGGAAATTCAGATATTTTTAGAGCGTGTTGAAGAGTTTGCAGACTTACAAATTGATGATGAGCAGGACATTGTTGAAAATAAAAATAGTAGGCCTTTTAAGAAAACCATGGTTAGGAAGAACATTATAGATCTGAAAACTAACTATATTCCTAAAGGCTTAGTTCCTTTAGAAAGATTGTTCGATAATAATGATGTTTTTCTCAAGCCTGAAAGTAAAGTTGATGGATAAAGTACAATAGAATGTAACATTGGCACAGAGGATCAATCAAAATTAATCAAAGTGTCCAAATTCATTTCTCTTGAAATTAGAACAAAATATATCAAGATGCTAAAAGGATTTGCTGATATTTTTTCATGGTCTTATAGTGAGATGAAAACTTATGATAGACGCATAATGGAGCATAAGATTCCCTTGAAAATAGATGCAAAGCCTATAGCATAAAAAATCAGACATATCAATCCCGTGCTTCTCCCAATATTTGAGAAAGAAATCAGAAAATTATGGGAAGCAAAAATAATTCTGCCTTTGAGATTTTCTAACTGGGTAGCTAATATAGTCTCGGTTCAGAAAAATAATGGAGAGATAAGAATTTGTGTCGATTTTCGCAACCTGAAACGATGTTCATTGAAATATAACTATCCACTACCCAAGATGGATTATATTTTGCAAAAGGTTGTAGGATCCAAAAGATTGTCAATGATTGATGGTTTTTCAGGCTATAATCAGATTTCAGTTGACAGACAAGATAGAGAAAATAAATCATTTAACACACCCTGAGGTACATTCATGTACAAAAAAATGCCATTTGGTCTGATGAATGTAGGCACAACTTTTCAGCGGGCAATGGATATTGCCTTTGCGGGAGAAAAATACAGATTTGTAGTCATCTATTTGGATGACATCACAGTCTATTAAAAATTTGAAGAAGACCATTTGACACATTCGAAACAAGTTTTTGACAAATGCAGAAATTTTGGGTTGTCCTTGAACCCAAAAAATTCATCCTTTGCTGTCCAAGAAGGGAAATTATTGGGACATATTGTAACATAAAGTGGCATCTGTATTGATCTGGGAAGAGTATAAGCTATTCATAAGATTGGTTTGCCAAGGAATAAAAATGAATTGCAGTCCTTTTTAGGGAAAATAATTTTTCTGAGGCGTTTTGTTCCTAAATTTGCAGAGCTGATCAAACACATAAATGTCTCGATGAAAAAAGATGCAAAATTTAAATGGTGAGATGAAGCAAAGAATTCATTTTCAGCAATCAAGTCTGCCTTGATTGAAGCTCCAGTTTTGATTAGTCCTGATTTTGAAAAATATTTTCTGATTTTTTCATATGCATTAGAAGAAACAATTGCAACTATCTTGTTACAAAAGAACAAAGAAGGTTTAGAGAAGCCTATTTCATTTTTCAGTCGCACTTTGAGAGATGCCGAATTAGATTACAACTTGAATGAAAAACAAGCATATGCACTAGTTAAGGGTTTGAAGTCTTTTTGAGTTTATGTGCTGCATTCAAAAATAGTTTCTTTTGTGCCCAATATCACTGTTAAAGATGTTTTACTGCAGCTAGATACAGATGGCAGAAGGGGACGATGGCTGACCAAAGTTCTGGAATTTGATATTGAGATCGGATCAACTAAATTGATAAAAGGTCAAGGCTTGGCTTGCTTGATGGCTGAATATAACTGCAAGGCTTCAAATATAAATGTAGAGGCAGCTGAAGGAGAGGATGGAGAAGGTATTTTTAATTATCCTGAAATATTTCATTTAGATTGGTATAAGGATATAATATAATTTTTGTTAAATTTCAACTGTCCCCTTGAAATGGAGAAGTAAAAAGGGATAGCTGTTAAGTATTGCATTTTGGAAGACCATATTTATTGGAAGGACCTTGTTGGAGTCTTATTAAGTTGTGTAGATGAAGCTGAATCCCAAGATATTATGACAGAGATACATGCAGGAGTGTGTGGAGGGAATTTGTATTGGAAAGCCACTGCAAACAAAATATTAAGAGGTGACTATTATTGGCCAAATATTTTCTCTAATGTTTTTTCCAAAGTCAGGAGCTGTGTTAAATGTTAGAAATTTTCTGGTAAACATAAATTACCACCATTATCTCTTATTCCTATTTCAGTAGATGTTCCTTTCCAATAGTGGGGGTTAGACTTCATCGGTGAAATTCATCCACCTTCATCAGGACAACATAGATTGATTCTCATAGCTACAAAATATTTTACTAAATGGATTGAAGTTGTACCAACCATGAATGATACTGATACGGTAATTATCAAATTTTTGTTGGAAAACATTATGTCAAGATTTGGTTGTGCACAGAAGTTAGTAACTGATAATGAAATGGCCTTTAAGTCTACTAAGATGTAAAATTTTTGTTAGAAATATGGAATTGAATTGAATCATTCCATGACTTATTACCCTCAAGGTAATGGATTAGCTAAATCATCCAATAAAATTTTGGTGAGGATCATTAAGAAAATGCTGCCTGAAAATAAAATAAATTAGGACACTCAGCTGGTACATGCTCTTTGGGAAAATAGGGTAAGTGGTAAAAAATCAATTGGCAAGTCTCCATTTTAGCTTGTATATGGTATTGATGCCGTAATTCCTTTGCAATTAGCTCTTCCTGTGATTAATTTCTTGCAAGATGAAGTTGATGATGAGAATCCAATCTAAATTAGAATGCTCCAGTTGATAGAGGCACACCAAATCATAGAATCACTAATAAATAAAACACAGAAGTATCAGACTAAATTCAAATATGTTTTTGACAAAAGAGAAAATCAGCACTTGTTCCAGGAGAATGATTTGGTGTTGCGTTGGGATGCGAGAAGAGAAGACCATGGAAATCATGGTAAATTTGACAATTTGTGGTTTGGACCATTTGGAATTGTTGAAGATTTGAAAAATAATAATTTTCTGCTCAAACATCTGGATGATGATCAACTGACTAGAGGCCTAGTCAATGCTCATTTTCTCAAGAAGTTCTTTGTTTAGTAATTCAGTTGAGTCATTCCATTGTAAATATCTGGTGCGATGTGTTAATAAAACTCCATGCCCATGGTACTTGTGTCTATATATATGGTCAGTATTGAGTAAAATCAGTCAATGGTCAGTCCTATTCATAATTTCAAAGAAGTCTTCTAAGTTTAAAGAGTTTTTAAGGCACCGATTCTACAGTCCTTGAAGCCTCATAGGGATGACATCATCCCCAATAGGAGCCAGTATTAGCACTGAAAATTTTCAAATATTTTCAAAGTATGATTGTAATTCTCCAAGGAATCAATCTACCCTTTCAGTTCGGTTGTAAGATGAAAGTGTCGATGTCAAAGTGTAGTGGTGAGAAAATTTCATTTCTACCTTCATTCATTTCATTTTCCCTCTTTTACCTTTCATTTTTCTAAAAACCCAAAGTCCAGCGTTTCATTTCTTTCGAAAGCCCTTTTTAACTATTAAAATCCATTTTTCATAGTTAAAAAGCAGCTCTACTCACACCACCACAAACCTCTGTAATATCATATATTATATAATATAATTTACTAAAATTAATCATGGTGGACCCCTTACCCTTTCATCGCAATCGACTTATTTCAGTTTTAACTTTCTTTCATGTTACAATTTCTGTCTCCTACAAAACCCTTGATTGCGATATGAAGTGTTCATCGCACATCACACTTCATGAATCTTGACCTTTAACTCCCGTTCCTCACAATAAAACTCCCGATTTGCGATTTGTGGTATTAAATGGGCCCCACCACCTGTCATGCTATGTCACCTCCTTTTTCATCGCACATCACACTTCGCAAGTTTTAACACTTACCTCTCATGCCTAATAACGAAAATTCCGATTTGTAATTTGCGGTATTAAATGGGCCCCATCTCTGTCCTGCCACGTCACCCTCCATTCATCGCACATCGCACTTCGCAAGTTTTAACACTTAACTCCCATGTCTCATAATAAAACTTCCGATTTGCGATCGGCCCCACCTCTTTACCACGACATCACCCCCATTGAAAATTGCGTTCCCTCTCATTTGTGTCTTATGTTTAAACATTTCGACCCCAATCTATAATTGCGATATATGTATAAAGGGTTTTTCTCCTCCCGCTAATAAAATGAAACTCCACTATCTCTTTTAATCCGCTTTCATCCCTATCACGAGAAACAAGAAACCAAAGGAAAATATCATTGATAGAGTTTCTCTAAAAAAAATTTCTACCATTACACTTAGCACCAACACGTTTCCATGAGGCACTAGGCAACATTCAAGGAACAACCACACGCCACTTTCATTGCTGTTTACACTTTTTGTGGATTTGGTTGCACTAGAACATAAGAGGAGTCTTCCTATAGGCTGCCACATCATACAACCTCTTCGAATTGTTAGCCTTTATGTTGTTTATTTTGATTATGTCATAGGACTTTGTATTAAATTTTTTTGGATAAGCCTCATCTGGGGATAACAGTTTTATATTTTTGTATATATGTGAAAAACTGCTATGAGGTAAGGGTTCGTGGTTTTAGAATATTAACTCATATGATCAGTACTCTTTTTCGTGAATGAAATGGAAAGAAACTTTTGAGGAATTATTACCAATATGGTGTGTGTATTGTCATTTTCCACTTGTGTTTCCATATCTTATTATCTTCAGTTGCAGTTTGAAATTCCTCATGCTGGTATGAGTTTTTATCAGTCCCTTGACATGTTCATGTGCTTTATAAATTTTTGTTAGTCTCACACAGTGAGCCTTCTTGGTAAAATATATATAATAACAATGGGAAGAGAATCACTCATGATAGTTATCTTTTATAATATTTCAGTGAGAATATTGTAAGACTAGAAATAGCTTTCGCTTGATGAAATATTGTTGAACTGCTACTTGTGTTAATTTCTACCAAATTCAGTAGATTTCCGCTTTGCAGACCTATTGTTTCTTCTCTCATTTTACATTTTCTTCTCCTCATGGGCTACAAAATCACCCTTTGCTACCACATCAGGATCCAATACCCTCATTATTAGAACTGTGGATTTGACTAAAATCTATTTTCAGTGGATGAGAGTTTAAACCACCTACCAATCTCATAAAGCAAATCATTAAATTGCCTTAGAGTTTAGGATGTGTCTGGTCAGGTGCTTGATGCAGTCCAAGTGCTGATTCCAGCGCCAACATCTTTTGGTACATCTGCTAGGGGAAAAAGGCCTTGAAACAGAGTATTTTCCTGATGTCTCTTGTTTTGAATTGCTGAATGTCAATTCTTAATGGTGAATAATAATTGATGACTTGAAGAAGACTGCAAATTGGTTCACCTGGCGAATCCATAGAGAGGAAAAGGGGTTTCAAAAGCCCCAAATACAAGGAAAAATAAGAGATCACCTAATGTGACCCCAGTTGCAGACCCATAGAAGATCATTAAAGATGAAAAAGGAAAAAAAAGATCAATTGAGGCCACATTTGAGTCAGTGAAGAAGGCACACAAAAAATAAATTCCAAAGAAAAAGGTACTTTCATCTCCTTTAGATCAAAATAAGTTTCCGTTTCAAAATATCTTGCTGAAAAATCTAAAATTGAAAGTGTTTCCCTAGAAGATAAAGTAGATGTTGTTAACCTAAGCTCAAGTGAAGGTTTTCCTCATTCTTCAATTGATAAATCTGAAATTAATAAATCTGAAGTAAGTACTATTTTAGCCAAAAAGTAAAAAACCGAGTTATTAAGTTTCAATAAGGAAAAAAAAGAGTTTGTGCTAACTGAAGGGGAGTTAGAGAAAGTATTAGTAGTTGCACCTTTTCTTGATAGGGATGTTTTGACTGAAGAATATTTTAATACCATTTTAAATTTCCTCCAAACTCATCCTGCATAGCATTCTTTCATTACTCAAAAAGAATATTTTCCTTTATCTAGAAATCCAGCTGTTGGGTCATCCCCTTCTCATCCACTAGAAGAGAGTGTTCCAGAAGGCCTAACATTCAACTTATTTGACTTCCTAGCTCAACAAAATAAACTTGAATTAACCTCATCCCATCAAGAGACAACTTTTGAATCTGATTATTTTATAGAAGGTGAAGTCAACACATCCTCTATTCATCTATTTGAGAATCCACAATTTTCATTCCCCAAGCTTGAAGAATCAGCTCAAGATTTCTAATTTTCTAGTGTCCTAAATCAGATTGAGAATCCACAAATTGTAATTCGTATTTCCCAAACAGTTACATCAACCGGTCATCCATCAACTCTACATCAGCAAAATATGGCTCAGCCTTCCCTTACAAGGATGCAACAGATAGTGGCTACAAGATATACTCCACTTGCTCTTCCTCAACCTTTGCATCCACTCCCTCAAGGGGATTACTTGAAATATCTTCCAAAATACACCGGGGAGGGAGAAGGAGTTTCTGCTGAGGAAAATTTACTAGATTTCTATAGTTATGCTGACAACCATAATGTCAAACATGAAGATGTCTGGTTAAGACTCTTTGTTCAGAGCTTGGATGCTGAAGCTCATAAATGGTTTAGAATTCTACCTCCAAAATCAATAACAAGAATTGATGAATTGGAAGAAATATTTGTAAAGTAATGGGGTGATAGGAAAGACTATGTGCACTACCTTACATAATTTGGAACTCTAAAGAAGAAACCAGATGAGTCATTGGCTGATTTTACCAAGAGGTTTAATAAGATTTATCAGAAAATTTCTGATTAAATTAAGCCTCCTGAGACTACAACTATGATAAATTTTTCAAATGCTCTATATTCTGAGTTTTCTTTATGGCTAAGGTGCTGTTATATTTGTTGATAGATATCAAAAACTTTTGAAACAAGTACTGCCAAAATTTCCTGAAAAACCTATAATTTCCTTTGAAATCCTGCCAATGCTTTCGAAAGCGTGTTGATACTAGCCATGTATTGGGATGAGAATGGAGGGGAGTGAGGTGAAGTGCGGGAATGGAAAAATAAAAGGGAGTAGCTAGTAAGTGGAATAATAATAAGTGGGAGGAGTAAGTGCATTAAAATATATCACAATCACAATCAAACTGGAGAGAAGTGAATACATTACTGGGGAAGAATTGCAATGCGATATATCAAAATCACAAGACGAATGGCTTATTTCATATCGAAGATCAAAGGATTATCGCATTTCGAAATCAGAGGAGAAAAAATGGATGATCAGCAATAGGATTTGTGATATGTGATAAACGAAGTGATGTGGCAGTATGGTTATCATATGCAGAGATACGATGCAATGTAGATTTGCGATGCGATATATTGCATCAGGGATTTAGGAGTGGACAACATAAGGTGGTAACAAAGTACTTTGTGATCCGCGATTGCGAAATAGCGATAGCAATAAGTGATTACGTGATAATGGTAAGGTGGGTCCTAGGAGCAAGTGTGATTGTGAGATAGCGATAAGTGGTAAGGAGGAAAAGGTTAACGGGGTAGAACAAGTGAATACATTATTGCAATCACAAATTGGGAGCGGTCAAGTGAATGCGGTAAGGCGAGTGGAACTGTGATTATGCAATATGCGATAGGTGATGTGGTAGAGTTACGGGTCCTACCAAATATTATATGATAATATCGCATTCGCGGGAAGAGTTTTCTATTGCGATAATGTAATTCTATTGCGCTATTATATATGACATGGCTGTTGGGGGGCCTTTCTCCTTTTTTAATCATTTTTCAGAATTTTTAAAACCAAAGGAAAAAGGTCAGAATTTGAAGTTTTTTGGAGGTTTTTTGAGCTCAAAACAACGGAATATGCATAACAACAAAAATGAATTTTATTGGTGATAACACTGCCTTTAGCCTTAGATAGGAAAATCATGGTGAATGAATAAGAATTTTCAAGTTAAACTCATGACCTTAACCACTAAAAGTAGTTAAAAGACCTTTTTAAAAGAGAATTTACCCTGATGATTCTATAAACTAAACAAAATATTGGACTCATAATTACTTTTGGACTTTGTTAAAAAGTTATAAAGACTCATATGTTTTGACTCTCCAGGGCTCTCCACCATAGGTTAGGAGATAAGAGAGGATCAAAGACACGACTTAGAATGACATCCAGGCTTTGATTTTTTTTGAAAAATTGCAGTGCTAACAGAGGGTGTTGCTCTTTGTATCCTCATAATGTGTTATCATGTCCTCCATAAAAATTGACCAGGTGAAATTTTTTTTACGAGAGCAAAGCCATTGATACCATGCAAATGTATTTTGTTCTAAATGTAAAGTTGTAATGTGTACCTTTTGTGTGTTTTTCACATTATGGAGATCAAAATATTGCTCCATCTATAGTATCCATGTTACAATATCCTTGCCATCGAACTTCCTCATATCGATATTTTGAATATGGTGGGTCTTCAATCCAACATTAGAGTTTATGAAATCACAATTAACATATATTTAGTTATCATCATGAGTTTCTTGTACTACCTTTATGCCATTAGAAATAATTTATTGTATCAAGTTTTTCAAACCTTCCTTCAAACCTTCCATGTATTATTTTATATCATTCTTCATGTCTTCCATGTCGTCTTTCATTTTTTCATCTATCTTAGCTTCCATGTCATCCATCTTAGCTTCCATGCCATGCATCTTAGCTTCCATGCCATTATTCAAACTATCCATCTTAGCTTCCACGCCTTTCTTCAAACCATCCATATTATCTTCCACGTCTTTATTCAAAGCATACATATTAGCTTCCATGCCTTTCTTCAAATCATCAATCTTATCTTCCACTCCTTTCTTCAAAACTTCCATTTCATTTTTTGTTTCTCTTTGCGAGAGAAAAATTTGGTGCACTTGGTCTTGTAATTTGGACATATCATGTTCACTTATTCCTCTTCATGAGTCATAGTAGAGCCTTATGAGGGCTTAATTGTTATGAAACCAGCTCCAAAAATAGAAGAAAAGAGAGATCAACACCTTAGAAATTAGCCACTTAGAGGGGGAAACCTCCAAATAAATTACATAAATGAACAATTATTGGATGATACAAATGACCAAAACCTCCTTCTATATATAGGAGTCCATGGGTCCACAATATAATCCTAGCTAACCAAACAATAATAATGTAAGGGCACAATAATAACAATATTGGGGTTACAGGGGTACAACAATAACAATAAGGGGGCTACACTAATAACAATAAGGGACTAAACTAGTAATATAGGGACCTAACATGCCCCTATCCTTCAAAAAAGTGGTATCCTCAACGCTTGAGTAGCTCTGGGTGCTTTTGTATAAAATTCTCATCCTCCCATGTAGAATCTTCAGTGGGTAAGTTCTTCCACTTGATGAGATACTCTGAAATTGATCGATTTCGTAGCTGTCGAGTTCTTGTTTCCATGACCGCTTCAGGTTCCAATATGATTTTTCATTCCTCATGAAGTTCTCACCATATTATTTGGACTGGAATTTTGTCACCTACAACCTTCTTTAAGCATGAAACATGGAAACTTGGATGCACTTGCGAAGAAGCAGGATGCTCCAATTTGTATGCCATAATACCAATATTTTGCAACACCTTGTAAGGACAATAGTACTTTGGAAATAATTTATTATGTTTCTTAGCTTTATTGAGGGAAATTTTTTGTATGGTTGTAGTCTTAAAAATACCCAGACTCCTACATAAAAACTTTTGTCGTTGTGATGTTGATCTGCCTGTTGTTTAATTTGAGTTAGTGCCAAATTTAGGTTACCCTTTAAGAGTTGGAGAACTTCTTGTTGCTACTCGATGTGATCTTCCACTGCTTGAACCTTAGAATTTTCTCTTAAATATGATGTGATGGATGGTGGATGATATCTATAAAGTGCCATAAATGGGGTCATTTTTGCTGCAGTATGGAAGGAAGTGTTATACCACCATTTAGCGAGAGGTAACCACTTGACCCATTGTGTTTGTTTATCAGATACAAAACAACGAAGATATCCTTCCAAAAATTTATTCACTGTCTCAGTTTGATTATCGGATTAAGGATGAAAAGATGAGCTATGAGCTAATTGAGTACCCAAACAAGAAAAAAAATCCGTCCAAAAATTTCCAGTCAAAATGGGGTCTCTGTCGCTCACAATAATTGGGTTTCCCTGTAGCTTTTGAATTGTGTCTATAAATTTAGTAGAAAATGTACTTGCTTTAAATGGATGAGATAATGCACAAAAGTGTGCATAATTGGTAAGTCTATCAACTACCACCATGATGACACTCTTTCCTTCGGACTTAGGTAAACTAGTGATAAAATCCATTAAAATATCCTCCCAATGTTGACATGGAATGGATAAAGGTTGTAGAAGACCTAGGGTACATTCCATCCCAAAAAAATTCTTTCTTCACTCTGTGGTATGTTTTTAAAAATCCTAAGTGTCATCCTAAAGGAGAAGTATGCAATTCCAAAAGAATATTTTGTTTTAGTTGGGAATTCTTACAAATATATAATCGATCTTTGTACCATAAGGAATCATTTTTCCAACTAAATTTATCATATGTACTAGGATCTTGCTGCAAATTTTGAATGAGTGTCCACACTTCTTCGTCCTTCTTCCATTCATCCCTTGCTTTGGCTATCCAATTTAGTTGGATAATAGAAATGGCAGAAATCAATTCTTCCACCTCTTCATTCTTTCTTGAGAGTGCATCTGCAACAACATTTAGCTTCCCTTTTTTGTAGATTATTTCAAAGTCATAACCCAACATCTTTGTGACCCATTTTCACTTCTCTTCTGAAGATAGTATTTGTTCCAAAATTTTTTTAGGACTATCATGATAAATTTTTACCTTGAAGTGTCTTCCCATTAGGTAAGGTCACCATTTCTTTAGTGCAAGTAGTATTGCTAACATTTCCTTCTCATAAATAGCTTTATGTAAATACTTTCCTTTGATTGGACCAATTTCAAAAGAAATAGGTCTTCCTTCTTGAATTAAAACAACACAAATTCAATTTCCCGAGGCATCACATTCCACAATAAAGGTTTTTGTGAAGTCTAGCATAGCTAAGATTGGTGCTAGGCCCATTTCCCCTTTAAGACGTTCAAAGGCCTTAGTTGCTTTAGGAGTCCATGAAAATGCATCTCTATTCAATAATGTTGTTAAAGGTGCTTCTATTCTCCCATAATTATTAACAAACTTGCGATAATACCCTGTTAACCTGAAAAATCCTCGCAACTTCTTTATGGTTATGGGGATTTTCCATTCCTTAATGGCTTTAATTTTGTTAGGTTCTACCTTAACACCCTCGTGAGATACAATATGACCCAGATATTCCACCTCTTGTACTCCAAAGAAACATTTGGATGTTTTTTCGTATAATTTTTTCTCCTGCAATAGTTTGAGCACCCTGTCAACATGCTGAACATGATCCTTCTAAGACCTGCGGTAGATTAGTATATCATCAAAAAATACTAGAACAAATTTTCTAAGGAAGGGTTTGAAAATGGAATTCATCAACCCTTGAAATGTAGAAGGTGCATTGGTAAGGCCAAAAGGCATGACCAAAAATTCATAATAAACCTCATGAGTTCGAAATGTTGTTTTCGTAATATCTTCAGTCTTCATTCTAATTTGATGATATCCTGAACGAAGATCCAACTTGGTAAAATAAATTGCTCCATGTAATTCATCCAATAATTCATCAATCACAGGAATGGGAAATTTATCTTTAATGGTGAGCTTATTGAGCTCCCTATAATCTGAACACATGCGCCATGATCCATCCTTCTTGTGCACCAATACTATTGGAACATAGAAAGAACTTTGACTAGGTTGAATTATACCAACGTCTAACATTTCTACAATCATACGTTCAATTTCGCTCTTTTGGACATAAGGATATCTATTATGCCTGATGTTTGGAGGAAAAAGTCCCAGAATCAAATGAATAGCATGATCATGATCACGAATAGGTGGGAGTCCTTTGGGAGTTTCAAACTTCTTGGAATGATTGTCCAAGACTTTTTTTATATCTGCAGAAATAAATGATTTTGATGTTGGAACTTCTAGTGAGCATAATTGTGCAATTACGCCTCATTTTTCTTTCTTTAGAAGCTTTGTCATGACATTAGAGATTATTATCTTTCTGGGCTTCCCTGCGATACCCCATAATTCAACTTCCTTTCCTTCTAAAAAACAAATTCAAGAAAATTTCTTGAAAATTAAAAGCTACCATCCCCAAAGATTGTAACCATTGTACTCCTAGTACAACATCAACACCTCCCATTGGAATGGAAAGAATTGGAATATTCAATACATATTCTCCCATGGTTAGCTTGATATTATGCCATTTTCCAGAGCAATTTATAGTTCCTCCATTTGCAACCATCACTTGACATTCTGGTGCTAGGTATAGGAAACAATTCAATTCCTTGGCTACATTGCAATGAATAAAATTATGGGTACTACCCGAATCAATCAACACTATTACCTTTTTCTTCTTGATATGTCCTTCTATCTTGGAGTTTGAGGAGTGGTAATTCCTACCAATGCATTAAATGATATGGTCATACTCATTTCTTCCTCTTCTAGGGTTGGTTCCTGGTGTATATCCTCTTCTTTTGAAGATTCTTGTTCATTTTCTTCTTCCTCTTCACAATCTATGTAAAATAATTTATTCTCAGCACACTTATGACCTTTAGTGTATCAAAACTGTAGCAAAGCCCTTTTTTTCCTTTTTCTTCCAATTGTTGTGGTGTCAACATTGTAGGTTGTGGAAGCCTAGGAGTAGCAACACTTCCATCTTTATATATGTGAGTGGCAGGCTTCCTTGTCGCCATAATTTTACATTAAATTTTTCTTGCCAACCTGAATCCCTTTTCCAATGAATCAGGCTCCCAAGCACGAACTTCATGTTGGATGTTATCCTTTAAACTCCATATGAAGACATCAATCCTGTGTTCCTCTAGAATATTAGGTACCCTTATATTTAATTTTTGGAAGTCCTCAATGTGTTCCACCACTGAACCCTTTTGTTTGAGATTTATCAATTGGCTAAAGAAGGTGTTTCTTTTTGTATCCTGATAAGGTGCTATCATTTCCTCTATAAAAATTGAACAAGTGAATTTTTTTTTACCGGAGCAAAGCCATCGATACCATACACATGTATTTTTTTCTAAATGTAAAGTTGCAATGCGTACCTTTTGTGTGTTTTGCATATTATTGAGATAAAAATATTGTTCCATCTATAGTATCCATGTTACGGGATCCTTTCCATCAAACTTAATCATATCCATCTTTGGAATATGGTAGTTCTTCCATCCAACATTAGAGTTTATGAAATCAAGATTAACATTTATTTTGTTCTCATCATGAGTTTCCTCTACTATATTTTCACCATTACGAAACATTTCTTGTATCAACTTTTCCAAACCTTTGATGTATACTTTTAGATCATTCTTCATGTTTTCCATGTTGTCTTCCATGTTTTCATCGATCTTAGCTTTCATGTCATCCATCTTAGCTTCCATTCCAACTTCCATGCCATCCATCTTAGCTTCCAAACTGATGTAGGATCATGAGGCCTCGAGGAAAAGGACTTCAATTTTATTCCAAAAATACAAAAAAAGTTTACAAGAAAAGGAGTGGGTTCCTTTAGCTATCAAATTACAGTTTTAGTAGATAGGGTTTGAACTATTATTTAGAGATTTGAACTGCTTTGTAATCAATTCAATGTATTTAGTTTTTAGTTGATTTTTTTAGGGAGAATACCATGAAAAGGGATTTTATCCAAAATTGGACAAATTCGATCCTTTGAATTGGATTTGAATGACTCTATGAACATTATTTATGTAAGTTTTGAATGTGTGAATGAGGATTTTGGCTGTAGAATAATTGAATTGAAGAAATTTTGATTTCCTCTATATCTCTATGGAATATAGGTGTGACTGTCAAATCCCGGAGGTTTTATTCTCCTTCGAAATGTGTCTGAGTTTGTTTGCTTCCCATTTGAGCTCTGTTTAATTGAATTCTCTGTGTGTTAAATTGTATATGAACATGGATCGCATTCAAAAAAAGAAGATCGACGAACATCACATAGAAATATGCACACTTTATAACTTGAATAAGGGACGTGATAGTTGATAAATTTGAAAGAGATAAGTTTTAAGACTGAATGACTGAAACTCCAAAGAAGTTCTAAGAATAATTTTCAATTGAGACATAACACGTGATCTTGAAATTTGAGAAATTGTCTCTAACACCTGCAACCAACCCACCATTTGTGGTATCAGAGCAAACTTTAGACACTGAGCAAGATCTAAAATATCAGGAAAAGAAATCCAACATGGTTGTCATAGTTGGAAGAGGAGGTGATGCTGGTCGAAGAAGAGGAGACCAGTTGCAAATTCTGAAGTGTTGGAAGCAGTGGAAATGGGAAATCAAAGAGATGCAGATGCTGGAGATGTCAGTGAGCCTGAAGTTGAAGTTGTAGAAGAGGGGGAGCCTGCAAAAGTTACTCTTGAAGTGAGATTTTTTAAATCAGCGTTGGGATCCACATCTAAACCCATACTTGAAGTTTCAATTTTTACAGGAGGCTTAAGCCCAAAGGAGTTGATAGATTGGGTTAATGACATGGATAAGTTCTTTGATTATGAATAAATAGAAGAAGGAAAAAGGGTGAAATTTGCTGTCACAAAATTGAAAGGACATGCAGCACTTTGGTGGGATGGAGTGCAGGTAGAAAGAAGGAGACTTGGTAAGCAACCAATAAAAAATTGGAACATGATGGTGGAAAAGTTGAGAGGTAATTTTTTTATAAGTGATTATCAAATTTCATTATTTAGATAGATGCATAATCTTAGACAGAGGTCAATGACAGTAACCAAATATACAGAGGAATTTTACAAAGTGAGCATAAGAGTAAGGCAAATTCAAGATACAACAGAGAAGATTACAAGATATATGAATGGTCTCAGAATGGAGATACAAGATGAGATAAGTCTGCTGTCTCCTAAAACAGTGGAAGAGGCTTATCAGATGGACTTGAAGGCTGAAGAAAAACTTATGAGGAAGCAATATGGAAGAGGTAGAGGTACTTTCTGAGGAAGAGGAAGTCAAGGTGGTGGAGGAAGATCTACAACACCTAGAGAAGGAGATATTAGCAACTCAAGTCATCATACGCCCACAGAAGGTGATGCAAGTGGAAGGATTTTTTCCATAGGAAGAGGAGGCAGAGGCAGAGGAAGAGAAATCAGATGTTATAGATGTAATAAGCTGGGACATAGAGGTCATGAATGTCCAAAGAATGTGGGGACAGATCAAAGAAATGTAATTGTTGCTCAGATTGAAGAGGAAGCAACAAAAGTGCCAGAAGTATAGAATATACTAGAGAAAGGATAATATTTCGTAGTTAACAAAGTTCTATTAAAACCAAAAAAGGAAGTTGTTGAACCAACGCAGAGAAAGAATTTGTTTAGAAGTGTGTGCAAATTTCAAGGAAAATGCTGTCAAATGGTAATTGATGGTGGCAACACTGATAATTTGGTCTCTACAAGAGTGGTGGATAAATTGAAATTGAAGACAAAGAAACATCCAACACCCTACAAGGTGTCATCGCTTCAGAAAGGACATCAGCTGTTAGTGAATGAACAGTGTGAAGTGGAGTTCCAGTTGGGCAGCTACAAAGACAAAATTATGTGTGATGTGATGCCTATAGACGCATGTCACATATTGCTTGGTAGACCTTGGCAGTATGATAGAGGAGCTATGCATGATGGAAAAAAGAACACATACAAGTTTTTTAAAGATGGTGTAAATCATACATTGTTGCCTATTAAAGAAGAAGATGCATCAAGAAGACCTGATCCTAAATCTTTATTACTGAGTGGAAAAGAATACCTGCAACATATTGAAGATGATGAGGTAAAATTTGCATTAATTTGCAAAACCAAAGTAGTGATTACTTCCACTAAAATTTCTGATTTACCAATTGAAATTCAAGAGATGCTGGAAAATTACTGTGATATCATTGTAGATGATTTGCTTGATGAATTACCACCTATTATAAAGATCAAACATCATATAGATTTGATTCTAGAAAATTTTCCAAATAAAGCAGCATACAGGATGACTCCCACAGAAAACGAAGAAATCAGGAAGCAGGTGCAGGACATGTTAGATAAAGCACTAATCAGAGAGAGTTTGAGTCCTTGTGCAATGCCAACAGTGTTGAGTCCAAGAAAATATGGAGGCTGGAGAATGTGCACTGACGCAAGAGAAATCAACAAAATAACAATCAGGTATAGATTTCCTTTACCTAGAATTGAAGATTTGATGGATTGTTTAAGTGGGGCAATATATTTTACAAAATTGGATTTAAAGAGTGGCTATCATCAAATTAGGATAAGGGAAGGAGACGAATGGAAGACAAATTTAAAACAAATGAAGGGTTGTATGAATGGATGGTAATTCCATTTGGATTATCAAACGCTCCTAGTACATTTATGAGGCTTATGAATGAAGTACTGAGAGAATTTATTGGTAACTTTGTAATAGTATATTTGGATGATATATTAATCTATAGAAAATATAAAGAAGAACACATGAGACATCTGAATTATGTCTTAAGGAAGTTGCATTAGGAAAAGTTGCTGGTAAATTTAAAAAAGTGTTCATTCATGAAGAAAGAGTTGATATATTTAGGCTTTGTTATTTCTGCTGATGGATTGAAAATGGATCCATAAAAGATAAAGGAAAACATAGAATGGCCTTCACCTAAGAGTGTTTTTTAGGTAAGAATTTTCCATGGTATTGCTAGTTTTTATAGAAAATTCATAAGGAATTTTAGGAAGATCAATGATACTATTGTTGACACTATAAAGAAGGACAAACAACCATTTATATGGACTGATGAATCAGAGAAAAAAATTTAGTTGTTGAAAAAAAAATAACAGAAAATCCCATCCTAGTTTTGCCCGATTTTAAAAAACCTTTTCAAGTGAAATGTGATTCCAGTGGGGAAGATATTGGGGATGTGTTAAGTCAAGAAGATAGACTTGTAGCTTATTTCAGTGAAAAATTGAATGAGACAAGAAGGAAATATTATTCTTATGATAAGGAATTTTATGCAGTTATGCAGACATTAAAAAATTGGAGACATTACTCGATGTTTAAAGAGTTTGTGCTTTATTCAAACAATCATACATTGCATTACATTATGGAACAACCAAAATTGAATCAAAAACATGCAAAATGGGTAGAAATATTCAAAGTTTCAATTTTGTATTAAAAAACATAAATGGCCAAGAAAATAAAGTAGCATATGCCTTAAGTAGAAAAATCATTTTAGTTCAAGAAAGTCAAATTCAAGTGTTGGGTTTTGATTTTATTAAAGAATTGTATAAGACAGATTTGGATTTTAAAGAGGCATTTGAAGCATGCAATAATCCTGTTTTGTTGGACAGAAGTAAGTGGCTGGAATTTTTCTTGCAAGAAGGTTTGCTATTGAAAAGAAATCAGCTGTGCATACCAAATTGTTCTATGAGAGAAAATATAATTAAGGAGAAACATAGTGGTGGAATTGGTGGACACTTTGGTGCAGACAAGACCTATCAACAACTGAGTCATTTTTATTTTTGGCCAAAGATGAGATCTGAAGTGGAGAAATATGTGCGAAATTGTAAAGTTTATCAGTATGCAAAAGGAAGGAGTCAAAACACAAGTTTGTATGTTCCATTACCTATTCCAGATAGACCTTGGGATATGGTAAGTATGGATTTTGTTTTGGGTTTACCTAAAACACAGAGAGGGAATGATGAAATTTATGTTGTAATTGACAGATTTTCTAAAATGGCACATTTTATTCCATGTTATAGAACCAGTGATGCTACTCATGTTGCTAATTTGTTTTTCAAAGAGATTGTAAGGTTGCATGGGTTACCTAAAAGAATTGTCTTTGATAGGGACACCAGATTTGTTGGTCATTTTTGGAGGACATTGTTGAAAAATATTGGTACTAAACTGAGTTTCAACTCAGCTTATCACCCTCAGACTGATGGACAGACTGAGGTGGTGAACAGAAGCTTGGGTAATCTTTTGAGAAGCCTTGTAGGTGAACATCCTAAACAGTGGGATCAGATTTTGGCATAGGTTGATTATGCTTATAATGAATCTCCTAACAGGAGTACAGGGCAGAGTCCATTATATATAGTTTATGGAATGCACCCAAGAGGAGTGTATGAAATAAGAAATTTGGGAAAGCAGAGATGAGAAGTGCTAAAGGAGAAGATTTTGCTTCGAAAATTCAAGCAATACATGAACAGGTAAAACAAAAATTACGGGACAACGACATCAAGTACAAGAGTAGAGAATAGTTGAAGAAGAGAGAAGTTATCTTTGAGGTTGGAGATTTGGTTCTAGCACACCTGAGAAAGGAAAAATTTCCAAAAAGGCCCTATAACAAGTTGAAATTTAAGAAAATTGGACCATGCAAAGTATTGAGAAAATTTTCTACAAATGCATATGAAATTAAATTACCCCCTGACATTGGAATATCTCCAATTTTCAATGTTGATGATTTGTACATGTATGAAGACAAAGACACAGATGATACAATTGAAGGCAAAAAAGAGATTGATTGGTTGAAACAGTCACCCACAACAAAGACATTTCAGCCAGAGAATATTTTAGACAAAATATTGTCTAAGAAGACAAGAGGACAGGAATATTTTCAGTATTTGGTCAAGTGGAAAGATCAACCAATTGCAAAAGCTAATTGGATGACAGATACCATGCTAGAGAAATTGGGAAGTTCTGTAGGGGAGCTCATGGACAGGAGCCCATGAAGAATTTTGTCCTCAGGAGTCTGATGCAGGAGCATGAGGCCTCGAGGAAAAGGACTTCAATTTTATTCCAAAAATACAAAAAAAGTTTACAAGCAAAGGAGTGGGTTCCTTTAGCTGTCAAATTACAGTTTTAGTAGATAGGGTTTGAACTATTATTTAGAGATTTGAATTGCTTTGTAATCAATTCAATGTATTTAGTTTTTAGTTGATATTTTTAGGGAGAATATCGTGCAAAGGGATTTTATCCAAAATTGGACAAATTTGATCCTTTGAATCGGATTTGAATGATTGTATGAACAATATTTATGTAATTTTTGAATGCATGAATGAGGATTTTCACTGTAGAATAATTGAATTGAAGAAATTTTGATTTCCTTTGTATCTTTGTGGAATATAGGCATGGGTGTCAAATCTCGGAGGTTTTATTCATCTTCAAAATATGTCTGAGTTTGTTTGATTCCAGTTTGAGCTCTGTTTAAATTAATTTTATGTTTGTTAAATTGTATATGAACATGGATACCATTCGATCAAAGAAGACCGACGGATATCACATAGAAATATGCACACTTTATAACTCGGCTAACAGATGCAATAGTTGATAAATTTGAAAGAGATAAGTTTGAAGACTGAATGACCAAAACTCCAAAGAAGTTCCGAGAAGAAATTTCAATTGAGACAGAACAAGTGATCTTAAAATTGAGAAATTATCTCTAATAACTGCAACAAACCCACCACAAACCATTCATCTTAGCTTCCACGCCTTTCTTCAAACCATCCATCTTAGTTTCCATGTCTTTCTTCAAAACTTCCATTTCATTTTTTGTTTGTCTGTGATAGCAAAATTTGGTGCACTTTCTCTTGTAATTTTGATAGCTCATGTTGTATTTCTTCATCTTCATGAGTCATAGTTGAGCCTTTTGAAGGCTTAATGGGTGTTGAATTCTTTTTAGGGGGAATATCAGAAGACAATACTGATATCTATTCTTCAATATGCCCTGGGAATAAATTCAAACTAATTTTTTCAAACGAGACTTATGTAATTCGAAAAAAATACACACCTTTTTCTTGCTTTTGAGGAGCTCGATATTGAAACTGAATTATCTTTGTGATTTCAAATCTTCAATATCTGTAGTAGCCCTCTGGATCTTCTGTTAAATTCCAAAGTTCTAACTTGATTTGGATTCTTCAAGGAAAATTTATGCCAAATCTCCCACAATGACCTAAATATGGACTGGTTTAGTAGAGCGACATTTTACACCATGCCACGTGTCACTGTTTCATACTTCGGCTCTAAAATTGATATACATGAAACTAAATTTCGTGTAATTGCAGCCACTTTTTATAGAATTCCAATCCAGTGCTCAAAGAGAGAGTTATGATGATTTTCCCACGATCACCTCTTTGAGATGAAATTTGGGAGGCTGAAAAATCTCTAACTTCCACAGACCCTATCTCTAAAAATATTGCGAATCAAGCTCTGAAATTTTTCCACGATGTTCCTCAGGATTGCGGCTTCGCTCTATAAAATTTTTAGCTTCTAAAACCTCATAGAAAAATAGTTATAACGAAAATTCCACGATGATTTGTTTAGGTTAAATTTAGGAGCGTACAAAAATCCCTAACTTGCACAGATCATATCTCTGAAAATGTTGCATACCAGGATCTGAAAATTTTCTACGAGGTTCCTCAGGATTTTGGTTTTGTTCTGTAAAAATTTCAGCTTCTGAACCTTCGTAGAAAAAAAATTATAGTGAAAATTCCACGATGACCTGTTTGGAGCAACGAAACCCTAGAATCCAAAGCTCTGATACCAAATGTTATGAACCAGCTCCAAAAATAGAATAAAATAGAGATCAACACCTTAGAGATCAACCACTTCGAGGGGGAAACCTCCAAATACATTACATAAATGAACAATTCTTGGATGATACAAATGACCAAAACCTCCTTTTATATATAGGAGTCCTTGAGGCCACAATATAATCCTAGCCAACCTAACAATAATAATGTAAGGGCACAAAAATAACAATATTGGGATTATAGAGGTACAACAATAATGGGTGTTGAATTATTTTTAGGGGCCATTTTAGAACCCAATACTGATATCTATGCTTCAATATTCCCTTGGAATCACTTCAAACTGATTTTTCAAACAAGACTTATGCAATTTGAAAAAACAAATACACACCATTTTATTGCTTTTGAGGAGCTCGATATTGAAATTTTGGATCCCTGAGATTTTATCTTCAGTCCTTTAGTAGCCCTCTAAATCTTCTTTCCAATGCCACATATATGACTTGATTTGGATTCTTCAAGTCAAAGTTATGCCTAATCTCCCGCAATGACCTAATTATGGACTAGTTCAGTATAGTGAACTTGTACTACGTGCCACGTATCATTGTTTCCTCCTTTGGAATTGAAACAAATATATATTAAACTACATTATGTTTAATTTTGGTCACTTTTTACATAATTCAAATTTGATGCTCAGAGAGAGAGTTATGGCGCTTTTCCCAGAGTCACCTCTTTGAGATGAATTTCGGGAGCCTGCAAAAACCCTAACTTTAACAGATCATATCTCCGAAAATTTTGCAAACCAAGATCTGAAATGTTTTCAAGACGTTCATAAGGATTCCTTCGCAAATGGTTTTTTTTTTAGCTTATGAACCTTCGTAGAATTTTTTTTATAGCGAAAAGTCCACGATGACTTGTTTGAAGCAGCGAAACCCTAGAATCCAAAGCTCTGATACCAAATGTTATGAAGCCAACTCCAAAAATAGAAAAAAAGAGAGATCAATGCCTTAGAAATCAACCACTTCGAGGAGGAAACCTCCTTTACGTTATATAAATGAAAAATTCTTGGATTATTCAAATGACAAAACCTCCTTTCTATATATAGGAGTCCATGGGGTCAAAATATAATCCTAGCCGACCTAACAATAATATCTAAGAGCACAACAATAGAAATAATGGGTTTTTATGGGGCATAATAATAACAATATGGGGACTTTAGGGGTACAAAAATAATAATAAGGGGGCTACACTAACAAAAATAAGGGACTACACTAGTAATATAGGGACCTAATAGGGTCACAATATAATAAGATCCTATATAACAATAATAATGTAAGGGCACACTTTTCTACGGGGGTCCACACTATTAAGTAGTAGGAGGATTAGTGTAATCAGATATAAAGGAGTGCATAGAAATGTTGACAAAAGAGCAGGAGTCTCAGTAGCAGAATCAACAACAACACAATTTTCCCACTAGACAGTTGCATATTTATTTAATGATTATTTTTATTTATTTTTATGTATTCTTCTTAGTTTCAGATGTTGTAGTAACAACAACAATAGAGAGAAGTGTTGCATGCAGTACATTCCAAAGGTGCTAGATCGGGTTAGATTTGAATCCCTTCCTTGTTGAGAGGGAGTGTTGAAAGTGTAACAAGAAATTCCTAATTTAATTTTTCCTTTGATTAAATTGGGAGAAAATCGAAATTTCACATCAACAAACAACCTGAATGAGTACAACAAGAATGATTTAATTGAATTGAAACAATTTTTATCACTCAGTTAGCTTAGTTAATTCGATTTTGGGGCATGGAATTGAGTTATCTACAATTATTCCTAAATTTTAGGAGCCTAGGTTGAGTTAATTTATGTTGTAGCAATTTAATTCAGTGAAATGGAGTTATAGTCAGTTGAACTAGTTCCAACTGTTGGAGGAACTAGTGAAAGGTCAAGTTTTGGAAGTGGAACTTCAAAAACACTCAATGATCATCTAGATAACTAATCAATCAACCTAAATTATCTCATGCATGAAAATAATTCAATTTAACCATTTGATATGGTGATTTCAAGGCAATGAAATATCAGTTGTATCATATTCCAATGTGTATAGGTGGTGCATGCAATCAGAGGAGCGACCAAAAAGAAATGCACAATATAGATGAGGGAATTTCCTAATTAATAGGGGCTAATTCCTCCAGGAAAAATTCAAGGAAATAAGAGCTTGGAGGGCTTGAAAATTGGCTAATTGTTGGCCAAAGTCAGTCACTCAGGGAAAGGATAGAAGATACATGTGCAGCTTGTCCTCAAGCTTGAGAAAGAATATTGTATTCATCCAGATTATTTGATTAATGCAATAAAAATAGGAAGGGGATTTTAGAAGTGGCTTCCTCCTATATATATCCTCGTGTTATTTGTGTTAAATCATGATGCATGCTTTTGATAATTGTTCTTGATCGCGAATTTTCTTCCGCAGATGAGTAGAGTAAATTTGAGTCTTATGTTTTAGTAAATAACGTGAGAAATTTTGAATCTACAATTAATTTCTACAGGTTCGGTCTGACTTGGAAAAGGAGCCCAAAAAAAATAAGTAAGGTAGGCCCATGAATTCCAATGAATAGAGTTCCCACAATGGGGTATCATAATGATTTCTAGAGAATTGACTTAATTAATGTTTAGGTGTTAAAAACTTGTTTATAATTGATTGATTGTGCAACATGGTAATAGGAAATGATAATATTTTGTTCTCATTGATGAGATAATGATTTGTGTTGTCTAATTTTCATGGTAGGGTGAAGGCCCGCACCCTGGGTGCGCCCGCATGAAGGCAGGGCACCTAGCCCCCCATGAGGGTGTTGTGTGATAGAAAAAATTGGGTGCCCATGCAACAAGTTGGTGGGTTGACATGACTTGAAAAGGGGTGCCCACAAAAAATAAGTAAGGCCAGCCCATGACTGGCCATGAAAAATTTTTCCACAAGGGGGTCTCTTAATGATTTTTAGAAAATTTTCTAAATTAATGTTTAAGTGTTAAAATCTGGTTTATAATTGATTGATTATGCAACATGGTACTAAAAAATGATAATATTTTGTTTTCATTAATGAGATAATGATTTGTGTTGACTGATTTGCATGGCATGGCGAATGCCCACACCCTGGGTGCACTCGCACAAAGGTGGGGCGGGCGAGCGCCCGTGGGGGCATTGCATGCTGGGCACGCTAGGGCACCTGCCCAATAGGGGCGCCCATGCATTGAGTTGGTGGGTTGGCCTGAATTGGAAAGGGGTGTTCACACAAAAGAAGTAAGGTGAGCTCATGACTTCCCATGCCCACTCAAAGTAGTGAAAAATAAAAAAATGAACTGAAGTGCGACCATTGTAGTGTCACGTGCAGAACATGGAAGCGAGCACCCTTGGTGTGCCCACACGAAAGCGGGGCACCAACTGGAAAATGAGGCATGCATGATGGGCGATAAGATGGGTGACATAATGGGCAAACCAAATGAGTGAAGTGAACTGAGGGCATCATGTGACTAACAAGGGAACATGCCCTGGGCATGACCGGTTTCCCAAAGTCGACTTGCACAAAATGACAACGGGAAGACTAGTTTGGGGTGTTGGGTGGATACAGTGAGTTTGGAGACGAGTGAATTGGGTGACATAGAGGTCGAGAAAATGTGCGAAATAAGCAAGGAAAAGACATGTGAGTGGTCTGGTGAATGATGCCATGTGAGCAAAGAAATCGATGGGGAAACACATAGCATGATGTGCATGACAGGGCGAACGTACATGCCCTGGGTATGCCCACATGAAGGCAGGGTGCCAAAGTGCCCATGGGGGCACCTCGTGCTAGGCACTCGAGGGCGTCTGCTTGGTAGGAGAATCCATATGATGAGTTAGTGGGTTGACCCGAATTGGAAATGGGTGCCTGCACAAAAGAAGTGAGGTTGACCCATGACTGCCCATTTCCACTGATGGTGGTGAAAAAATGAAGTATGAACCGAATTGTGATTGTGGGGGTGTCACGTTCACAAAACATTAAAGAGTGATCACAATCCTTTTGAGAGAGGGAGGATATACTTGCTAGGAAACCAAGGAAGGGACCCCCTTGTCTTGAGTATTTGAGTTCCATAGCTCAAAGGAATCACTGCAAGAGTGTTAGCATTATATTCTTCTTACTACCAACATCCAATAAAGGGAGTTTTCTCCATTATTTTTATTGGTTAGTTTCTCCATTTGATCATTATAATCTTGTGTTTTTTTGTTTAAGTTCATGTTATTGTATGAATTACTTACCTTATGAGTTTTGATTTACATTGTTTTTAGTCTATCCATTAAAAACACCATAGTATTCTCTGTGACCTTTTCAGGTAGTAACCTATTGCTAAAGATTTGTCTTTTGGTACACTTGTGTGACAGAAACACCACCACAAGATTGGCGACCATACTAGCTTCTTTTTCTTGGTTTAATGGTTTTTTTCCAGGACCTCCTACTTGCATAACCAGTTGCAAGGTGTTCATATACTCTCTGTGAATTATTCAGGACATTCATTGTCTATTCTGAGAGGCAGAGAGCTCAATTTTTTTCTTTCTTTCTCGACAATGTGTCTTTTTCTTGGACAGACGTGCACACAGTGCTTGTGGATAAAAAACCCGCATTGTATTTACAAAAAGAAAAAAAATCATTGTATTTTTTCAATTTTGCAGGTGATTGGAAACCCATAATGACTTTCCATGACCACTGTTCTACATTTTTATGTTTTTAGGATAATTAATTGCTACACTAACTACTACTAGTATATAAATTAAGTGTTTTTATTTTTATTTTTACATTTGCAAAAAACACAGCTTAACTAAAAAAAATAGTAAGTGGCCAAATTCCACACATGTTTTATTTATTCAAGCTATTTTTTCTAATTTTTAGGAAAAACACATATTTTAATTAGAGTAAGCAACCCATTATCCACAATTATTTTTTCTAGATAAGCTATTTCTTCATTTTTTGCATTAGGCTTGGGACTAGGGTCAAAGTGTTAAATAAAGAAAGCAAATAATCTCTGCCTCCCTTGCACCTCTCGGTGAACTTGGGTTGGCATATGAAATATTTCTCAAAATCATTGTGAACTACCATCTCCCTTTATTTATACATAGTCTAATTAGGAAAAGTGAAAGTGACCCATTATCTATAAATCATTTCAATTTTTGCAAGGAACAATCAAAACACACTGTAATTAGAGGGGAAGTAAAGGATCATCACATATCCACATCCTAACACACTCTTGATTATTCACTCAAAATCCACACAAAGCATCGATAGGATTTGAGCCAAAAGGCACACATTTTTTGGGGCTTTTATTCTTATCTTACGTTTTCTTACAATATCACACCCTAAGTAAAATTAAGACTCTTAAAAAAAATCATAATTTGAACTCACTAAATTCTCCCCATAGGGGCCACAAAAGAAATTATAGTTCAGGTTAGGACCATTGGGGGTAGGCATGCAATAATCCGCCACGGTCATATTACATTTTGAAACATAGATGTTGAATGTTTAGGGAGCTTAAAAATACTTCTATCTACCCAAATAAACAATTTCCTGAGCATTATAGAGACCCGATTCAGAAAGGGTTCGACCTAGGTCTAGTGCGTGTGGTATTATTTGGGGCTACCCGACCCATCTAGTGCTTGGTACTGGTAATTGATTACCAAGAAGCTAAAGAATTGAATGCTCACATGGGACTGAGGTACTTTAGTGGCTAAAAACTAAGGTATCCTTTCCCTATAGGTGATAGTGCAGACAACACTAGATCCTCATAACATTACCTTGGTTGATTCTTCAGTTGTTGGAAGGCATCGCTAGTTCTTTTGGGATGTTGGCCCTAGTACCCATTAGAATTCATCTCCGCAAGGCCCAGTTATGATGAGAGTGTGAGGACGATCAAGTCTATATAGGATTTTGGTATCATACACAAAACAAAGAAATCCCTCATTTTTTTCTCGATTGATCACATAGTTTAAATTTAAAGATAAAGTTTACCTTTCCATTTTTCACTTTGTTTTATGTATGTGATTATTTTATTGCATTGATATAGATCATCCTTCTTTGAAAATACAAAACAATAGTAATATTACACTAATCGACACCATAGGGGACCCAACGAGACCCCTTTGATATAGGCATTTCTTAAACCTCCCCCCATTATAGGGAGGAGTGCCAAGCCTCCTACCATTTAGGCATAAAGGACATCATGCTACCACCATTATAAGATCTACCTTTATCGGGGAATATTTGGTTGGAGCCTCCCAAGCATCACTAACCACCACACTAGTGGAGACCCCTCCAGGGTCACCACACTCAACTCCTCCTATGACCCCTAAAGGTCAAAGGATTACTACCCCTTTGGGGAGTCAACAAACCACACCCTGGGGAACACCACAGGGGGTCACGTGGCATCACGTGTTGAGCATGTTAGGGCGCCCACCCAATAGGGGCGCATGTGAAACAAGTTGGTGGATCAACTCGACTTGGTAAGGGAAGCCCACAAAAATTAAGGAAGGTCATATTTGTCATCATGTTGAGCCTCTATAAATCTTGGGCTCTTATATATCATAACAAGTAACAACATAGTTCCCACAAGGGGGCCCCATAATTATTTTTATGGGTCCCCTAATGATTTTTTCGGGTCGACCCACTAACTCATGAATTGAGCGTGCATGCAATCAGAGGAAGGACCAAAAGAAAATGCACAATATAGATGAGGGAATTTCCTAAATAATAGGGGCTAATTCCTCGAGGAAGAATTCAAGGAAATAAGAGCTTGGAGGGCTTGAAAATTGGCTAAGTGTTGGCCAAAGTCAGTCACTCAGGGGAATGATAGAAGATACAGGTGCAGGTTGTGCTCAAGCTTGAGAAAGAATATTGTATTCATCCATATTATTTGATTAATGCAATACAAACAGGAAGGGGTTTTGAGAAGTGGCTTCCCCGTATATATATCCTTGTGTTATTTGTGTTAAATCACGATGCATTTTTTTTTATAATTGTTCTCGATCGTGAATTTTCTTCTGCAGATGAGTAGAGTAAATTTGAGTCTTATGTTTTAGTAAATCACAGGATCAATTTTGAATCTACAATTAATTTCTACAGGGTTGGTCTTACTTGGAAAAGGGAGCCCAAAAAAAAGTAATGTAGGCCCATGAATTCCCATGAATAGAGTTCCCACAAGGGTGTATCATAATGATTTCTATAGAATTGACTAAATTAATGTTTAGGTGTTAAAAAATTGTTTATAATTGATTGATTGTGCAACATTGTACTAAGAAATGATAATATTTTGTTGTCATTTATGAGCTAATGATTTGTGTTGTCTAATTTTCACGGCAGGGCGAAGGCCTGCACCCTAGGTGCACCTGCATGAAGGCAGGGCACCTAGGCCCCCATGAGGGTGTCGCATGCTAGGCACACTTGGGTGCCCATGAAACGAGTTGGTGGATCGACATGACTTGACAAGGGGTGCCCACAAAACATAAGTAGGGTAAACCCATGAATGGACATGAAATTTTTCCCACAAGAGGGTCCCTTAATGATTTTTAGAAATTTTACTAAATTAATGTTTAGGTGATAAAATCTAGTTTGTAATTGATTGATTATGCAACATGGTACTAAAAAATAATAATATTTTGTTTTAATTGATGAGATAATGAGTTTTGTTGACTGATTTTCATGGTATGGTGAATGCCCACACCCTAGGCGCACTCGCACGAAGGCCGGGCGGACGGGCACCCATGGGGGCATTGTGTGCTGGGAACGCCAGGACACCCACCCGATAGGGGCACCCGTGCGACGAGTTGGTGGGTTGGACCGACTTGGAAAGGGTAATTTGCACAAAATAAGTAAGGTCAGATCATGACTTCCCATGCCCACTCAAAGTAGTGAAAAATCGAAAAATGAACTAAAGTGCGACCATTATGGTGTCGCGTGCACAACACGCAGGCGAGCACCCTTGGTGTTCCCACACGAAGGTAGGGCGCCCACTGGAAAATGAGGCATGCATGACGGGTAACAAGATGGGTTACATAATGGGCAAACCAAATGAGTGAAGTGAACTGAGGGCATCATGTGCATGACAAGGGCACACTCCCTGGGCACGACTGATTTCCAAAATTCGACTTGCACAACACGACGACAGGCAGAAAAGTTTGGGATGTCGGGTGGATATAGCGAGTTGGGAGACAAGTGAACTGGGTGACACAAAGGTCTGAAAAACGTATGAAATAAGCAAGGAAAAGACATGTGAGTGGTCTGGTGAATGATGACATATGAATGAAGAAATCGATGGGGAAATGCATAGCATGATGTGCATGACAGGGCGGATGCACACGCCCTAGGTACACCCACATGAAGGCATGGTGCTAGAGCGCCCATGGGGGTGCCTCATTCTAGGCACCCCAGGGCGTCCGCTTGGCAGGAGCGTCCATGTGATGATTTAGTGGGTTGACCCGAATTGGAAATGGTTGCCCGCACAAAAGAAGCGAGGTCGACCCATGATTGCCCATGTGCACTAACAGTGGTGAAAGATTGAAGTATGAACCGAAGTGTGATCATGGGGGTGTAACATGCACAAAATAGAGGCGAGTGCCCTAGGGACACCCACATGAAGGAAAGGTGATCAAGCACCCGCGGGAAAACTAGGCATGCATGACGAGCGAGATGATAGGTAACATGATGGGAGATAAAATGGGAAAAATGAACAAGTGAAGTGAATCGTGGGCATCTTGTGCATGCCCTGGGCACGACCACACAAATATGGGCGTGCCCAAAGGAAACTTGCATCTTAAAATGATGGGAAAATGATTTGTTCACGTCAGGTGGACCAGGCGAGTTGGGCGACGGGTGAACTGTGTGACACGATAGTTAGGAAAACATGCCAAATAAGAAAGGACAAGACGTACGAGAAGTCCGGTGAAAAATGAGATATGAGTGAAGAAAATGATGGGAAAATTCATAACCTGACTACACGACATGGTGAATGTTGGTGCCCTTAAGGGCCCTTAGGAAGGCAAGGTGCCCAAGCGCTCAAGGGGGCATCATGTGTTGATCACGTCAGGGTGTGCACCCGGTAGGGGCGCATGTGCAACAAGTTGGTGAATCAACTCGACTTGGCAAGGGGAGCCCACAAAAATTAAGGAAGGTCGTATTTGTCATCATGTTGAGCCTATATAAATTGTGGGCTCTTATATATCATAATAAGTAATAACATAGTTCCCACAAGGGGTTCCCATAATGATTTTTATAAAAATTGAATAAATTAATGTTTATGTGTTAAAAAATGGTTTATAATTGATTGATTATGTAGCATGGTACTAACAAATGATAATATTTTGTTGTCATTGTTGAGCCAATGATTTGTGTTGACTGATATATATTTTTTCTCTACTACCAGGAGGTGTCACCATTATTCTCATCACCATCATCATCATTTGAAAGTGTTATCGATTGATTGTATAATTTATTTCTTTTCACTATCTATTATTTGCAAGTTTTAGTGAATAAATTTCCAAAGGGTTGAGGAAGTCTCTTGAGATAGTCATGATGTGACTTGAGAACATGGCCGACATTGAATTTTTTACAGTTTGTGCTCATATGTACTGAATTTTAAATGGTTATGGTAGATGGATGCATTGACGATATGGGAGGGTTTTGAGACAAAAATAAGAGTCACAGAAATAATTCAATAATCAAATGACAATCAAATTCTTGAATTGTATATAATTACTCAAAAAATTAATTATAAACCCATTTCAAAATGTATAAAAGGAATTTTGGGAAAGTGTATAAGTTAGTAATATGTTTTATATTATTATTATTTTATAAAATGAATTTTCACCAAGTGGATAAAATGAGTAGTATGTTTTGAGTTATTATTGTTTTCTTGCTATATTTTAAAAAATTAGTCCAAACATGATTCATTCCATTCATCACGTTGTTAGGTATTTTTGAATCTTCTCTATAACCCCATATATCTTATTATTTGTTTCAACTTCTTTTGGTTTCATTCCCACTTGGACATTTTTTTGAATCAATAGGTTCCTTGACATCTATCCTCCACCCTTATAGCTTATATCCTCTCTTGGTTATCTTAGCCATTGGGTAAACCTAGCAAACATATATTCATCATAAATTTTTATAGGTTCAATTTTATACGCTTAATGCCCACCCAAACACACATGTGCTTTATGATTTGGAACTCTTACTCCCAACTCTCCTATGTCACATCACCTTCTAGACCTCCTATACAATTCTAGCTATATTTTTTTCTCTAATACTAGGAGTTGTCATCATTATTCCCATCACCATCATCATCATATGAAAGTGTTATCAATTGATTGTATAATTTATTATTTTGCACTATCTATTATTTTCAAGTTTTAGTGAATCGATTTCTAGAGGGTTGCATAAGTATCTTGAGCTTGTCATGACGTGGCTTGAAAATGGGAAATTTCCCACATATTGTACCAAATTTAAATCCAAATTCAAAATAAAACTTGTAAACTATGCTTATGATATGTTAAATTTACTTTCACATGCTTAGGATATTTGGCCATGGTAAAAAATTTACTTATAATGGTCACATTTTTACTTTATCCCCAAAATCCTAATATATGTTGAAATAGTGGCAAACTTGGTAGTAAATTGTTGATATCCAAGCATTGAAGATGAAAAGTTGGATTAATCTATGAGTTAGAATTCTTAATTTCTTAGTGAATTTCTTTTTTCTCCTTGACCCACTCATCATGCATCACCCTTCATAGTGGACAAGTTGGAATGAACATCCCATGTTCCATTCATGTGGTCTGAGAAATCCTCCCATTTGAAGGATGGGCACTACGATGCCTTGGAAATAATAATTTCATTATTTGTTTTAGTTTATGTTACTTGGAAATTAGAACATGGTATTTCACAGAAAAATCTTTTGTATACATTAAGAAATTAACTTTGACAATGCTTAACCTTATACAACCCTTTTTTAAACTAGGCTTGTTTGACCTATAAATTATTTCTCCTCAACCCACTCATCAATATCCTTCATTATGGACAAGTCAGACTCAACATTATATCTATATCTATGAAATATTATAACTTTAAAAATGTAACAATCATACTGAAAATTACATGTAATAAAATTTTAAAAATGAAAAATAATAACCAAGGTCATGGGACACGTATTCCTAGCTGAATTTTTGGAAAAAGCATCCTTGTGTGGGAGTTCATATAGTTTATTATGGATGTAAAAATTGGAAAAGGCAATGGATAAGGCTTTGGAAAGGCAAAGTGGCATTTATTGGCATTTATTTATGAAAATAATGGAAAATAGGAGAAAAGGAAGGTGAAAGGTCATGGGTTGCATGTGAGGAGGAAAATGAAGGAAAATAATTGAAAATGAAGAAAATAAAGGCCTCATTAATAAAAAGGCTTATGAGGATCAGTTCATGGATTTTTATCATTGTAATTTTAGAGCTCTCATTATTATCTTTCTCTCTCTCTCATACTCTTGGACACTTAGATTTTTCTTGGAGCACTCTGGGAGAGTGTGGCATACTTGGTGTTTTGGAGCAAGAAGAAAAATGAGAGAAGGAAAGTGCAAGAGGACATCAATATCAAAAACTACAACAGATTTGGTTTGAAGGTATCAAGCTACGTGTATGTTTTCCTCACTATTTTTGGCATGCATGGCATATGCATGTGGTTTCTTGGTTGTGATCTATCATTGGCATGGAGGATTGCCTAGATTGACAGTGGATTTGACTAGCCTTACCATTTCCTAGATAACCATGATGTTGGTTCAATCCATTGTTTGATTTTAAGGTTGGTTCTCATGTGATTTTGGATGTGGATTGAGTTACTATTTCCTCTAAGCCTTGGTTGGAAAAACGCTCTGGAAACCCTATAACAACTTGGGTTGAGTTACTAGTCCTAGAAACCTTGGTTGGAAAAATGCTCTGGAAGCCCTTGGTGGGTTGAGTTACTTGTCCTGGAAGCCTTGGTTGGACAAATCCTCTTTAAGCCTGACGACAGTTGTGGGTGAGTTACTAGTCGTGGAAGCCCTAGTTGGAACAAGCACTTTGGAGCCCTGGAAAACTTGAGTGGAGATGAATCTGGTGATGGTTATGATGTCCGACCATGATGAGGAATCACTAGAAGAGGGTTGAGTTAGTTTGGCCTTTGGAATATTTTGTTTGGTTAGATTGATGAGTTTTATGAGATCCCACATTCATGCTTAGAATATGGCACATGGATGGCTGGCTGAAGAGAGATTTGGCTCAACCATGTCTATGATCAGGTGGAACGTGGAAGTCCCAAACTTGGTTGCATTTTTCTTATGGAAATAAGAGCTATTTTACTATTATATTGATGGGTAAATATGTTTGTTATTATGTGGCTTATATGGATATTATGTGCTTGTCATTTCTGTTGTTTACATGCTATTTATGAATGTGTTTTATAATGAAGATGATGTATGACTCTTATCTTGTTTTGAGTTGTAAATGAATGAACAATGTATCTATGACGAAATAGATGATAATGCAGTTAATGAGATGACACAACAATGCTTCTTGGCGATTCTCAGATAAGTATGATACCCCTATGCTCTAATTTTTTTTTTAAACTTGTATATTACATATTTGTGACATGTTTAATGAAATTCCTGTCATGGCTAGTAGGGGTCCATTCAAGTCCTTGTTCAAGTATTTTCATTTACATCATTATTCCACTGTTATATTTCATTTATGAAAGTATCATGCTGTCCTGGGAAGTGACCTAGGCTCTAGGAATAAAAAAAGTGGCACATAAATTAGGGTCACATGCTTAGAACTACTAAAAAATTTCCCAAGTCGCATGGATTACATGTTCTGCACGCGACTAGAGGGTCCCAATCGCACTCTTTCCCATGTCAAGGGAATGACTAGGGTATTGATGTATGAAAATGTCAGTTTGTTGCGGGGGCTGGTCTCCTGGAAGGTTGGGATGGCTCCTATGTGTCATGTAGCATGTCCAAAATGTCTATGTTGTTGAATGGTGTCAGTTACACTTCCTTAAGGTGACCTGGGAGTTTGAAATAGATCATAGTAACTCTTCGTCACATGTTTACCCCGGTTGGACAATTACTTGGATAGATGTGGTAGGAGGGTATTAAGAGTGGTGTCAGAGCATTGTTCACCCCTCAGACTGGATGGGCAGTGTGTTGGTCATCCATTCATGTCATTTGTGTACATGTTCCTTATACTTGTGGTTTGTGTGCTTGTTGCATCCACATGGTGTTGGTCACGGTTGTAGTAATGTCGCGATGGGAGAACTAATGGTTTTGTTGTGAAATGTGTTTTCGTGAGTGTATGAATGTTTATGTGTTTCTTATACATGTCAAGTGCTCATGTATTGTCAATATTAATTGGTATGGTTGTTGTTGTCATGAATTAGGTCATGGTATGTGGTTGATATGGTCATGCATTGATGATTGGACTTTAGCTAGAATTATGTTTATATGTTGTTTTGTCTATATGCTGTTATGATTATATCTATATTATGTATTGCACTGATTATGAGATCTTGCAGGAGATATCCTCACTGAATTATGCTAAGGCACATTGGTTTATTTTGATTTGGTTTAACTGACATGAGATGCCTTGCAGGAATAAATCAAATATGACTATAAATATGGTAGACTACAAATATTCTCCTTATGAATGAGATGAGAAACATGGTGTTGGGCATTCTTCTGAATTATTAGACACACTTTGAAGTTTGAAGGAAGAAATAAGGAATTGTAAAGAAGATAATGATAGAATCATATAGGCAGAGGAAACACAAGCAGAAGTTGATCTAGTAATCCTTCAGAGTTTGTCAAAGTTGTAGCGACAAGGGTCACTTTGGATCAGCTATGGAAAAGAGGATGGGACTGATGGGGCATATGGAAGTAGGTCTCTTGGTGGTCAGAGGTAGGCTAGAGATGGCACGATAAAAGATGGTAAGTTATTGGACACTCTATATATGAGAGGTGACAGACACAAGTACTATTCTAGTTCTGGTTCTGACAGGCACTATGATTATCATCATTATCATCCTTATAGGATGAGTGATAGGGGATATAATTTGGATGAGTTTAAGAAAGAAAATCCACTCACATTTGACAGAGAGATGAATAAATCATAGGATGCTGAGGCATGGTTGCTTGGTATGAGGAATTTCTTTAGGTTACATGATTTCTCAGGAAACATAAAAGCCAAAATAACTACATTAAGCCTCAAAGGTAAAGTAGATATTTGATGGGAATATGTGAAGAATATAAAGGATATTAATGAGGATTAATTGACTTGGAGTGAATTTGAGAGACTATTCTAAAAGAAGTATCTATTAGAGAGATACTATGATGACATGGAAAAATAGTTTTATGAACTAAAGATGGGATCTATGATTGATGAGGAGTATTTTTATTTATGGCTGCATCGAATGTGATATAAGTCTTGATTTTTTTAGGGAGGCTTAGGAACATGTATTCCAAAGAACCCAGAAAGCGTTTTGGGAAATTCCACCCGGAATGTGTTTTATGGAAATAATTAATTATTTTTAATGGAACCATATAAAGTCTAAACTTAGGAAATTAAAATAATTAAAGGATATTAATTAAAACAGGGTGTGAATCTTCTAGAAAAGACGAATATCAAGTCAAGCTAATCTTCTCAATTTATTAACAATTTAATCTCGGTCATTGAAGTCTCAAGGAGAATATTATAAGAAGGACTTGATGGGGCATTTGGAAAATACACTGACAAAGTATAGGGATTGAAATTATTTAGTGAGCAATTCTCAGGGGAAGATCAATTGAGTTGATTCTTGCAGAGAGGGGCAAAGATAATTTATGGTTGGATGTATTTACTGAGCTGAGAATAAAAAACATAGAAGACCGAGGGAAGTACGCAGAAGTGGTAGCATAACATCTATGCAGAGGTAGTGCAGTGCCACGTAGAGGAAACATTGCATCCTTGAGGAGATCCGAGATTCCACTGAGGATCAGTCAGATCTATTGCTAGAGTGCTAGGGTTTGAGACTAGAGGGGCCAAAGATCAGCATCCATATAGCATAAGATCCAACAAGAAGAGGTGAAGCAGTCCCCATGTAGAGTGATGCAGATCTTCACAGAGGCTACACAGGGCTCATCAAATCAGTGTTTTTTCAGCCAAGATTTCCAATGTTAGTGTGAGGTAATCCTGAATAACTCTTTTTCAGCCAGATTCTCTACGTTGGTCGCCAGTAAGGCATCCTAGATTATATTCAAATTTACTGCATAATAATACAAACCCTTAGCTGCTGCACTGGTTTTCTTTCATTGGGTTTTTCTGGGGACTTACTCCAAAAATAATTGTGTCATGTGTCTATTGTTTATTCTTTCTCAGATATTGTTTCAACACTTATTTATTTTCCATATTTTAATTTTGTGAAGGCTGTAGTGTATGGGTTTCAATATTTAGCGTAGAACACAGTAAATAATTTTTTTCAGAAATTAACAAATAGAAGAATTATCATTGGTTGTTGTAGTAGGATTCCAGGATTGGGAATTTTCACATGATATAAGAGCTTGTGTAGTAGTGCAGGAGGAGAAAGAGAGCATACCAAAAGGATCTAGCATTGAAGAAGAATCAGGAGATCAAATATTTGCGAAAGTAGTAGATCGATTTCCCCAATGATTGCAGTCCAAGACAGGATACTTCAAGGAAAAGACCCTCAAGCAGAGGTTATAAAGGAGGTTTTTAGTGTTATAAAATTGGCCAAAATTGTAAAAAAAAAAATTTATACAACATCCGTTTATGGTTATGGAGGTTTTGGCAGAGCTTTTAACGGAAATTAAACACAACTAAAAAAACTGGTCAGCCGGAGGTTATTACGGATGTTTTTTTCATCGGTGCACTACTAAGGTTTCAACAGACTGATGTGTGTCATCTAGACGGTGGCCCTAGGGCAGTCGAAGGTTCCTGCACCGGGCCGTCAAGGTATAAAACAACACCGGGAGCAATGTTGGTGATACAACGCATGGGGCCCTACCAATTGGTCTTGGGATTTGTGCGGTGCCCATAGGTCGTCTCAACGCATTGGTACGTAGACTTATAGAAATGCACTTGTGCACCGTATCAGGAAAATGCACCAATATTTATAATTGGTATTGGTATTTGTGCAGTGCCCATACATCATACAAATTCACCAGTGCGTAGTCTCACATAAAATCACCGATGCGTGGTATCGCAAAAATGCACTGAGATTTTTAATTGGTTTTGGTATTTGTGCGGTGCCCATAGGTCGTAGAAATGCACCGGTGTGCTTCAACATACAAAAGCACTAGTGTATAGTACCTGACATACATCGGTGTTTATTTTGTATTTTTTAGAAACATCGACCTGTGATGGTGCAATTATTGTGATTTTTCTAAATTTATTATCCATCAAAAGTCGACACATATTATAAAAATATTCATATTAATCAATTTTTTATTAATGCATTTGAATGTGATGTTTGGATTAATTTTTTATATCATATCATAATTATTATGGTTTTTTGAAATTCATTATTCATCAAAAGTCGACACATATATATCTTATAACAATATTCATATGAATCAAATTTTTATTAGTGCATTTGAGAACGACAATGGAGAACACAATAGAGACAATGGAGAATGCAATAGAATAAATTAACACACACACACACACACACATATATGAATAATACTGTCTTTGTCATACAAACTGGGACAATTATTGGTATCCCTTTGTCTTTCAATTGGGACACTATGTCCATTACATTAAACAAAATGTATGATTTCACAGACATATTTCAAAAATACAACGCCTTGCTTTGATATCCAAACATAGTGATCATCATTCTTCTCTTGAATTGATGTCACTACTAGAGCTACTTCCATGACTTGGGTTATTTTCATGAATGTTTTGTTCATGATGTTGATTGTTTTCTTCTTTTTCACCTTCCATCTACAAACATAAAAATAAACTAAAATTATTGTATATACATTGGTGAGAATAATGAAAATTGAAATATTAAATAATATACATCAATGTAAATCAAAAAGAAAAATGACGTACCATAGCAACAATTGACTCATAAACTACACACATTCTTTCAAAACCATGTACCATGCCATCTTTCAAAATTTCATTTGTTGGCGCAGTTCCATACTTTGCTTCCTGCAAGTTTTATCCCCCATAACAAATCATATATTTAATATAAAAGATTTATTTGTTCTATTAATTATAGATGGAGCTAAGTAAAACAAGATCGATAGATGCTTACAAATTCCACAATTAATTTCTGATATGCCAACATATACTCACAACCCATATTTAGCCCATTTTCAATCAATTCATCTAATGGTTCTTCTTTGTATGTTAGCACCTATTTGAAGACATTCAATGACGATTTTTGTAAAACAACTTAAAAAATACAAAAATGAAATCTAGTTAAGTTGTTATAAGGAAGTAACAATTACTCAGAAACTTAGATATCAACCCTTTTCTTCCTTGTCGTCCTGTTTTATGTGTTGAATGGGTTCCATTTTCTTTTCTTTTCTGTAAGAAAATTCTTGGAAATTAATATTTAATGCTAAATTGTTTATTTATTGTACCTAATGATCGAAAAATTCAATGATTACATATTACATTTGAAGGACGTTGTTATTGAGATGGCTCCGCCTGCAATGCAATTTTGTCCATTTCTTTGACCATCTCCTTGTACATATTTTTGGACATTCCTACTGGCATGTTTCTGATAACAACTCGTTCATCTTTTGAGATTTCATAATCTTCCTGAAATTGTAACATGACAATAAAATATTTAATTTTTATATTGATATATGAAAAGTAAATATAAAAAAAGTGATATTTATAAATAATTATAGACAAACATTTAAAGGAATATTACTTTTCCATTCTTTCTTTTTTGTTGTTGTACGTTTTTGCTATTAAAAGTATAACATGTCTCATTGACCAATTCTCTGGAAACTCTTCCTGTAGTTTAGATAAAATTTGGTTCTTGGAATCGTTGGATTGGTTTTTGTATTGTAAGTGGAAAGAACATCTATACATTCGTTCCACTAGATCCCTCAAAATTTTGTAAAAGTTCCCCCCCCTTTCATTAACCTCCCCACCACTCTAGATGAGCTAAGGAGCGATTCATTTTCATTTGCATGTTCTATTTTTTTTTCTTTTCTTAGAACAACATTCCTTTTCTGAGTTGTTGGTCCCTGTAGAAAATTAAGTAGATGTGAATTAATAGTATGTTTGACACATGTTATCTAATAATTTTAAGTATATTATTAATGAAAATTAAAAAAAGAAACTCATATTGGATCGATAGTATTTTTTCATTCACCTGATTCATCCTTTTGCAATTTTTCCATCAAGCTTTTACGCTCTTCTGGTCCCAGATCAGAAATAATCTTATCAAGCTTCGTCATTTTGCGGCTCTGCGTGATACACAATAAACAATACATATTAGTTAAACTTACATATAGTTCAAAAATAATATTTTTTATAAAGAATTTACAGAAAAACTTGCCTTTTTTTCTTTTCTTGATGTGTTATCAGTATTTTTGTTACTTGATCTCTTGTCAGTCAATTCTTTATCAATCTGAAACCTGTACCATATCATTCATTAATATATTTATAAATAAATTGTCAACTTTTCAGGTAAAAAATAAATCTCAAGAAAATGGTGCACATTTCATGATGTACGCACCGACGTTAGTGCATGGGGTATTAGAAACGCACCGCAAAAAATAATATAATAGACCGTAAGGTGTGTGGGGGTATTATAAACACACCGCACAAAGAGTGTAATAGACTGTACGGTGATATCCTCATAAAATAGAGCACTGGTGCCCTATTTTAGATATGGCGCACTAATTTAAAAAAAAAAATTCAAATTTTTTATTACACAGTACTTGTGTGGTGCGCTGTATAATATAACACACCGGTGCGGGCGCACTGATAAAAAAAATCCATTTTTTCCAAAAATTCACGCAAGGGTTGAATAGATTGGGATCCGACTATGCAAGTAATTCCATGGGTTGGATGTTAATCTAAAATGAAAATCCCTAATTCTGAAATCACAGAAACAAAGAGAAGAAAGGACATAAACAAATAAAATTAAGGGTTTATAGTAAAAATGGATAAAACTATAGAAAAAGTAAAAAAAATCAAATTTAATCATGAGATGGTTTGAAATTCTATGATAAAGTGTTTGAATCACTAGAGGTTTGGTTTCTGATTGTCTGAATACTTCTGTTTGAATGTATTTCGCTGCTCCACAGCTCTCTCGTGCTCTCTTGCTCCAGGTATATCTCCTGCAAATCTCTGGCTGAAAATTTTAGCAAAAATAGTGAAATAATGAAAAGTTTTTAGTATTTAAAGAATTATGTTATGAAATTATATGTTTGAAAATATTTTTCTGCCCATTTTTCAATTTGCTGTTTTTTTTTTTCACTTACAGAAAATAGAGTTGCGTTTTATTTATTTATTTGTGTTTATTTGTCACCGGTGCATCACTTAATAGCACCGCACCGGTGCGTCGATTTGTAACACTGACACTGGTGTGTAATAACTAAAACACATTGGTGCAGTTATATGTATAGTGGCACTGATTTGCGGTTAAGGCACCGAAATTACTTTTAGGTGTGTACACCAAAGTTTATTGAACTCCAACCATAGAAATTGAGAATTAGAATTTTGTTTATTCTTGAGTATTAGAATAAGAATTGAGAATTGAGAATTGGAATCGGATAAATTCTTAATGGAAATAACTATTCTTCCAATGCATTTTGTTTATTACAGGAGGTCCCCACTGATTATGTGGAGAGAATGCAATGTGGGGCATATGAAGATGCAATACTACAGGGCCCAAGTGGGCAATTGTGGCATGTGAACCTCTGCCATGATAAGACATGGGGAGTTTTCACAAATGGTTGGGAAAGTTTTGTTTTTGAGCATTTTATTGAAGTTGGAGATATTTTAGTTTTTAGACATGTTGGAAATGTACATTTTGCTTTGAAAATATTTGGGCCATTTCTTTTCAAAACTACACCTCTTCTTCTTTCAGAAAATGAAACTTGAACCTTTCCATAACTTGCAACAAGAAAAGGTGCCGACCCATGATCTACTTGCTCATTTGTAAGTTCCTCCTCCATCTTGGCATCCAATTTCCTCTTTTCTCCTTTGTGCTTTCTATCTTGATCTTAACAAAATTTATACAATCTCTGTTTTACGAGAAACTGACGTTGAATGTTCTGGGAGCAATGACAACAAGTCCTTCATTCTTCATTTGTTAGGAGAAGAAGACCTATTTTCGACTAGACGATGCAGTTATTACATGTGGAGGCAATGGTTTCCCATAGAAAATGAGTATAGGGTTGAGCAAAGGAAAGACATTGAAAAATGGGTTATTACATTAGCTTTTCCAATGGGAAACCGATTTGTAGGTGGAAATATGGTAGCTGCAGGTATCTATGCTTTTCTTCCCACAAAAATGGTCACTGGATTTCCATTTATAATACAAGAAAATTTTTTACTGGTTTCATCCACAGGACCACAACTTAGACAAGTTAGAGATTCCATTCAGGTTCAATTGAAAGCTGAAGATGTGATTTTATGCGACATTAGCTTTGCTGGTAAAATTTTAGGTAAGCCAACCGAAGCTCAGACAATACTCCCAGCTACTTTTCAACGCATTCTGGAGAATCTTTCCCTTCATGTGACCTACCAGCCCTATCAATAACGTCAAATGATATTTCTCTACTGTCCTTAAGGGAATGAAATCCTTCCCTTCATGGTGCCTCTTGGTTTTATCCACTGCCTCGATTGATCTTTCTCTTCCATCAACTCTGCTCTCCATTTCTCCATCATGGGACCTCTTAACCCTATCGTCGGCCTTAACCGAATGCTCTTTGCTAGTCTCAACCTGTACTCCTTTTCTCCTTTTGTACTCTGTCAATCTCTATAGCCGTCTGCATCCCTGTAAGCGTCTTTATTTGCATTTCTGTTTGAATCACTCATTTTCTCTGTTATAAACTTCTCATCCAAATTTCAAACTCTTGTCTTTTCAAACCCTCATCTCCTTAGAAAAATTCTTGCCCGTGATTCGAACCCTTCACTGCTCCAATACTGCACTTTATAGAATAACCCTTTTCCGGTGTGCGGGGTTTTATAGGCGCACCGGTGTGGTTTTGCAAGATCGAGGTTTATGTTTTGGCGCAGTGTTTTATGACGCACCGGTGCGGAAGATTTGTGAAGCATTGACACATCTTAGTACTAAGACGCACCGGTGCGTGGTATGATGATAATAGCACTAGATTGTATAAAGTTACTTTTTTTTTTCGTATGCAAGATCGTAATAAAATAATGATAATTCTAAAGTACATGAATTTATTTGCATTATTTTCTAAACTTTATTATGTTACAAAAATTCATATTATTCTAGATTTATAATTCTACAATTATATACAAATTTACAAATTTAAATATTTTAATAAAATCATTTCACATTAATACAATTAAAATTTTACAAATATTTAACATACAATTAGAATTAGAATTAGAATTATATTTACAATTACAATTAGAATTAAAATTTTACAATTTTACATACAATTACAATTAGAACTACAATTACAATTTTAATTTTACATACAATTACATTTACAATTAAAATTTTACAATTACAATCATTTCACAGTAATACAATTAAAATTTTACAAATATTTTACATACAATTAGAATTAGAATTACATTTACAATTTTACAAGTATTTTACATACAATTACAATTAAAATTACAATTGCAAATACAATTACGATTTTAGAATTTTACATACAATTGGAATTACAATCACAATTTTACAAGTTTTCATATATATAATTACAATTAAAATAATTTCACAATAAATTAAATATTACAATGACAATTAAAATTTTACAGTAACTATTTTACATACAATTACAGTTAAAATTACAATTACAAATACAAATACAATTTTACAATTTTACATACAATTAAAATTTAAATTTAAATTACAACCACAACATAATATTTAATAAATATCATGGGCATTTAATATTAAATTAATTAATAAACATCACGATCATGATAACCATCGTACAAACATCATATTCGACTAAAAAACACATTCAAAATCGCTAACATCATCGTGATCATGATCATCTAACAAAACACAATTAACATTATATATTAACATCATCACAACACAAACATCAAATATACATCTCATGTCAAATAAATCATGCTATCACGTGCATATCTATCTCCAAGATGCACATTAAATGAACATATCTAACATGACCTAGCAATATACACATCATGATGATCACCAACATGTAAATTAAGTACAACTGCAACATGAACATAAAATACATGGACCATATATATATATATATATATATATATATATATATATATATATATATATTTATATATATATATATAACTGAATAATGTTAAAAATATACAACTGTAATATAAATGTCATGGATCAACTGGTGGTAGTACAACATCAGTAGCAGTACTAGTGGAGGCCTGCTCAGTCAATGGTGCAGCCTTGACAGTCGATGGTCCAACCTGCTCATGATCATGACTAGTACTAATGGATGCTGCAGGCTGCTGACTGGACGTGGTTGATGGTCCAGCCTCACCTCCATGATGATTGTTGCTAGATGCTTGATCCGATCATGGGTCGAGTATTACCCAACCATCTCATGTACGGTACTAAGATATTTTTAAAGGACTATGGATTTTATAGGTTTAAATGAGCATGTTAGTCCGCATACACATAATAAAATGAATTGTACATAATCAAGAAGCACAAAACACATAAGAGAAAGACAACAAAATTGGTAACGGAGTTAACCCCTCCATCTCACTGGGGCTACATCTCCAGATCTGCTTCAATTGGAATGCAGATCCTTTATATTTCATCTTAAAATTAAGCTTCCATACATTCAAGCTCTATGGCTGAGCATTAGCCAAGCACTATGGCTCTAAATGGATAAGTGTTCTATCCTTTATTCTCCACCCTTCAAAGGCTCACATCATGAGTTTATGTAGTTTTTCCCCATAACTCCTCAATCCACAATAGTAGGATCTCAAGACATTTTAAGGAAAAACAAGCTCCATGATTCTAGGATATTAAAAATTACTCAAGGCAAAAATGGGAAAATCCAACTTCAAGGATCTCAACCATGCCAAGAAAGCTCAACCTCTCAATGAGAAATAGTAAATTAGTTGTGAGGTCAATTCTCACATAAAACTAATTTCTCAATTGGAAAATAAGTAAATATTTTGGTGAGTCATTTTCCACTCTCTTAGAACATTATCCACTTCATAATTTTTAAATGAAATAATGCATTAATCTTATTCCTTACTTTGTCACCTATCATAAAATGTCTTCATGGTGCACAAAGTAAACTTCTTCATTAGTGGAGATCCTCCTGGATCAAACCTCCCTAAAAAGAAAAAATTTGGTCTCCAAAATTATCAGCTTCAATCAACTCAACTGTATGCAAATGTCTCTGAAAGGCACATTCCATCATGACTCCTTCACCTACCATTCTTCGGATTATAACATAATGCCAACACCTGCAACTTTTGCAACAAAAATGCCTAAAAAGGCACATTCCTACAAGATTCCTTCACCGTGGTCCTTCAGAATCAGAATGCAAAAGCCCGCATCTGCTGAAAGCCACAACCTATAGCTGATCATACCTGTTTAAAAAACTTTCCAAGAGTTCATTGGTCAATTTTACATGCCAAAATGGCTTAGGAAAATTGCCTCATTCAACCTGATTACAAAGAAGCCAACAAAGCTTAATGCGTAAAAATACGCCTCTCACTCTCCCTCACATAAGAGTGGCTAAAACAAGCCTTTTACAATGCTTCATAATCAACTTCCCATCATGAATTTCATAATGGTAACTATGGCCTATTACATGATGGAAACTATGACCTATTACATGGCATTCAACAACTTACATGCCAAAATATGATGGCAACTGCAAGTAATTTAATGTGGCCAATATGTGCTCAAAGGAAAAATTATAAAGATTTAGATCCCCTCTCCATAATGGGTGCATAACAAGAAGCACTAATGGCGAAAAAAATAAAAATTCCACCCTTTTACAAAATATATGCCAAATATCATATTTACTTGGAATGTGATAATGATTTAGATCCCCCATTAAACAAAAAGTGCATCAATGGACTATGGGTAAGGAAATAAAATAGAACCCATATCAAACCTTCAGAATTTAATAAAAGGGAATAGAATTAATAAACAGGACGGAATTAAGGGCTAATCCTTCCAATGCTTGTCTAATTTTACGTTCCTTGCAAATGAAACCATCTGGCCTTGGAGGATTTGCAAGTATAATAATCCTGCAACCTGCAAGCTATTGAAGGTAGCAATGTTGTTCCACCTGGCACATAAAGACCCACCTGGTGCACAACATATTTTCCTCTCAGTTTCCCTGCACGTAGCACGGCTAGCAGACCCGATCGTAGTCCAAGATGGGATTTCTGCAGACATTGGGCTCACCTAAACCCAGGGTAAAAGGTGCTTGCTACATGTGGCACTCGATGGCGAGCCCTATTCTACCCACTAGATTCTCAGCCCTTTTCCATGTGGCTAACCTCAGGAGCAGGCTCTCCTCGCTGGACTTGATCACCACGGCCAACACCCTCGGTCGTTGCCACACCTCTTGTGAGACGCCCATCTGAGAATATTGTTGTTAATAGCCATCTGTATCGTGGGCGCACAATGATAATCTTGAAAAATCATGGAATAATCTCCAATGACCTGTTCGAGGCACTTGGCCCATTCCTCTTTGTTCACATACGGCTAAGCAGAGATTTGGGCAAACGAATCAGCCCAAAGATCACACAGTCCCTCTTCAAGGACTCGACCTCACAACACACAGGCCATGGAACACCAATTCACCGTAGCGACGGAGCACCAAAATATCGGATAGACTTGCCCCACGATCCGAATGATCCAATTATGCTATGGATTTTCTTAACCGTGAATTGGTGGTTTCCACTCCGCCTTTCATGGGCTTTTCCATATCCGTTGAAAATTTACGTGGATTGCATTTATATGCAGCAATATACCCTGCCATATGCCTGCGCCTTTGAAAATGGACTTGCCATAAATCCGTTGAACACAATGTTAGGTCCCTATATTACTAGTATAGCCCCTTATTGTTGTTAGTGTAACCCCCCTTATTGTTATTATTGTACCCTTGTAACCCCCATTTTGTTATTATTGTGCCCTTAAATTATTATTGTAAGGTCGGCTAGGATTACATTGTGGCCCACTAGGATTACATTATGGCCCCATGGATTCCTATATATAGATAGGAGGTTTTGTAAATTGTATCATCCAAGAATTGTTCATTTATGTAATGTATTGGAGGTTTCCCCCTCGAAGTGGCTTATTTCTAAGGCGTTGATCTCTCTTTTCTTCTATTTTTGGAGCTCGTTACACAACATTTGGTATCAGAGCTTTGGATTCTAGGGTTTCGCTGCTCCAAACAGGTCATCGTGGAATTTTCACTATAACTTTTTTTCTACGAAGTTTCAGAAGCTGAAATTTTTAGGGTGCGAAGCCGAAATCCTGAGGAAGATTTTCTAAAAATTTCAGAGCTTGGTTCGCAATATTTTCGGAGATATTTTCTGTGGAAGTTAGGTCTTTTTTCAGGCTCCTAAACAGGTCATCGTGGAATTTGTGCTATAATTGTTTTTCTACGAAGGTTCAAAATATTAAATTCATATGATGCGAAGCTGAAATCCTGAGGAAATTTGTCAAAAAATTTCAGAGCTTGGTTCACAATATTTTTGGAGATATGATCTGTGGAAGGTAGTTCTTTTTCAGGCTCCTGAATTTCATCTCAAAGAGGTGATCGTGGGAAAATTTCAATAACTCTCTCTCTAGGCATGGGATTTGAGTGCCGTAAAAATTGGTCACAATTACACAGACTTTCGTTTCTTGGCTATCAATTTCAGAGACAAAGGAAGAAACAGTGACACGTGGCAAGTCGTACAAGTTCGCTCTACTGAACCAGTCCAGAATTAGGTCATTGTGGGAGATTGGACACAAATTTGTCTTGGAGAATCCAAATCAGGTCAGACCGGTGGCATTCGAAAGATAATTCAGAGGGCTATGTTGATACTGAAATTAAAATATTGAAGTGCTTCAATCATAGATATTATCCAATTTCAATATCAAGCTCCTCAAAAGCAAGAAAAAGGTGCGTATATTTTTCTTTCCAAATTGCATAAGTCTTCTTTGAAGAATCAATTTGAATTGATTCCAAGGGCATATTGTAGAATATATAGCAGTATTGGGTTCTAAAATATGCCCTGTAAAAATAATTCAACACCCATTAAGCCTTCAGAAGGCTCTACTATGACTCATGAAGATGAAGAATTGCAACATGATCTATCAAAATTACAAAGCAAGTGCAACAAATTTCACTCTCGCAAAGAGCAACAAAAAATGAAATGGAAGTTTTGAAGAAAGGCGTGGAAGTGAAGATGGACGGTTTGAAGAAAGGCATGGAAGCTAAGATGGATGGCATGGAAGTGGGCATGGAAGCTAAGATGGATGACATGAAAGACAACATGGAAAACATGAATAATGATCTAAAAGCATACATGGAAGGCTTGATGACAAGCTTAAAACAAGAAATTATTCCTAATGGCGGAAATATAGTAGAAGAACCTCATGATGAGAACAAAATAAATGTTAATCGTGATTTCATAAACTCTAATGTTGGCAGGAAGAACCACCATATTCGAAAAATGGATATGAGGAAGTTTGATGGAAAGGATCCTGTAACATGGATACTACAGATGGAGCAATATTTTGATCTCCATAACGTGCAAAACACACAAAAGGTACGCATTGCAACTTTACATTTAGAACAAAATACATTTGTATGGTATCGATGGCTTTGCTCCCGTAAAATTTTTTTCACTTGGTAAATTTTTATGGAGGAAATGATAGCACATTATGAGGATACAAAAAGAAACACCTTCTTTAGCCAATTGATAAATCTCAAACAAAAGGGTTTAGTGGGGCAACACATTGAGGACTTCCAAAAATTGAATATAAGGGTAACTGATATTCCAGAGGAAAACATGATTGATCTCTTCATAGGCACTTTAAAGGATAACATCCAACATGAAGTTCGCGTTTTGGAACCTGATTCATTGGAGAAGGCATTCAGGTTGGCAAGAAAAGTTGAATGTAAAATTATGGCGACAAGGAGGCTTACCACTCAATTCTATAAAGAAGGAAGTGTTGCTACGCCTAGATTTCCACAACCTACAAGGTTGACACCACAACAATTGGAAGAAAAAAGAGCAAGGGCTTTGCTACAGTTGTGATAGAAAATACACTAAAGGTCATAAGTGTGCCGAGAAGAAATTATTTTACATAGATTGTGAAGAGGAAGAAGAAAATGAACAAGAAGAGGATATACACCAGGAACCAACCCTAGAAGAGGAAGAAATGAGTCCGACCATATCGTGTAATGCATTGGCAGGAATTACCACTCCTCAAACTCTCAAGATAGAAGGACATATCAAGAAGAAAAAGGTAATAGTGTTGATTGATTCGGGTAGCACCCATAATTTTATTCATTGTAAGGTAGCCAAGGAATTGAATTGTTTCCTATACCCAGCACCAGAATGTCAAGTGATGGTTGCAAATGGAGGAACTATAAATTGCTGTGGAAAATGCCATAATATCAAGCTAACCATGGGGGAATATGTATTGAATAGTCCAATTCTTTCCATTCCTATGGGAGGTGTTGATGTTGTACTAGGAGTACAATGGTTACAATCTTTGGGGACGGTAGCTTTTAATTTTCAAGAAATTTTCTTGAAATTTTTTTCAGAAGGAAAGGAAGTCAAATTACGGGGTATTGAAGGGAAGCCGGGAAGGATAGTAAGCTCTAATGTCATGACAAAGCTTCTAAAGAAAGAACAACGAGGCGTAATTGCACAATTATGCTCACTAGAAGTTCCGACATCAAAATCATCTATTTCTGCAGATCTCCAACAAGTCTTGGACAATCATTCCAAGGTGTTTGAAACTTCCAAAGGACTCCCACCTATTCGTGATCATGATCATGCTATTCATTTGATTCCAGGAAGTGTTCCTCCAAACATCAGGCCTTATAGATATCCTTACGTCCAAAGGAGCGAAATTGAACGTATGATTGCAGAAATGTTAGAGGCGGGTATAATTCAACCTAGTCAAAGTTCTTTCTCTGCTCCTGTAGTATTGGTACAAAAGAAGGATGGATCATGGCGAATGTGTCCGGATTATAGGGAGCTCAATAAGCTCACCATTAAAGATAAATTTCCCATTCCTGTGATTGACGAATTATTGGATGAATTACATGGAGCAATTTATTTTACCAAGTTGGATCTTCATTCAGGATATCATCAAATTAGAATGAAGACCAAAGATATTCCAAAAACAGCATTTCGAACTCATGAAGGTCATTATGAATTTTTGTTCATGCCTTTTGGCCTTACCAATGCACCTTCTACATTTCAAGGGTTGATGAATTCCATTTTCAAACCCTTCCTTAGAAAATTTGTGCTAGTATTTTTTGATGATATACTAATCTACAGCAGGTCTTGGAAGGATCATGTTGAACATGTTGATGTTGAACATGTTGACAGGGTGCTAAAACTATTGCAGGAGAAACAATTATATGCAAAAAAATCCAAATGTTTCTTTGGAGTACAAGAGGTGGAATATCTGGGTCATATTGTATCTCACGAGGGTGTTAAAGTAGACCCTAACAAAATTAAAGCCATTAAGGAATGGAAAGTCCCCACAACCATAAAGCGGTTGCGAGGATTTCTCGGGTTAACAGGGTATTATCGCAAGTTTGTTAAGAATTATGGGAGAATAGCAGCACCTCTAACAACATTATTGAAGAAAGATGCATTTTCATGGACTCCTGAAGCAACTAAGGCCTTTGAATATCTTAAAGAGGCAATGTGCCTAGCACCGGTCTTAGCTACGCCAGACTTCACAAAAACCTTTATTGTGGAATGTGATGCCTCAGGAAATGGAATTGGTGATGTTTTAATGCAGGAAGGAAGACCCATTTCTTTTGAAAGTCGTCCAATCAAAGCAAATTATTTAAAGAAACCTATTTATGAGAAGGAAATGTTAGCAATACTGCATGCACTAAAGAAATGGCGAACTTACCTAATGGGAAGACACTTCAAGGTAAAAGCTGATCATGATAGTCTTAAACACTTTTTGGAACAAAGACTATCTTCAGAAGAGCAGCAAAAATGGGTCACAAAGATGTTGGGTTATGACTTTGAAATAATCTACTAAAAAGGAAAGCTTAATGTTGTTGCAGATGCACTCTCAAGAAAGAATGAAGAGGTGGAAGCATTGCTTTGTGCCATTTCTATTATCCAGCCAGATTGGATAACCAAAGCAAGAGATGAATGGAAGAAGGACAAAGATGTATGGACACTCATTCAAAAGTTGCAGCAAGATCCTAGTACATCTGATACATTTAGTTGGAAAAATGATTCCTTATGGTACAAAGATCGCTTATATCTTTGTAAAAATTCCCAACTAAAACAAAAGATTCTTCTGGAATTGCACACTTCTCCTTTAGGAGGACACTCAGGATTTTTAAAAACTTACCACAGGGTGAAGAAAGAATTTTTTTGGGATGGCTTTAAATCTGATATTCAAAAGTTTGTGGCGGAATGTTTGGTTTGCCAGCAGAATAAAGTTGAGACAATTAAGACCCCGGGACTTCTACAACCTTTATCCATTCCAAGTCAACGTTGGAGGAGATTTCAATGGATTTTATCACAGGTTTACCTAAGTCCGAAGGAAAGAGTGTCATCATGGTGGTAGTTGATAGACTTACCAAGTATGCACACTTTTGTGCATTATCTCATCCATTTAAAGCAAGTACAGTTGCTAGTACATTTATGGACAGAATTCAAAAGCTACATGGAAGCCCAAGGGTTATTGTGAGCGACAGAGATCCCATTTTTACTGGAAATTTTTAGACGGAGTTATTTTCTTGTTTGGGTACTCAATTAGCTCATAGCTCATCTTATCATCCTCAATCTGATGGTCAAACTGAGATAGTAAATAAATGTTTGGAAGGATATCTTCGTTGTTTTGTATCTGATAAACAAACACAATGGGTCAAGTGGTTACCACTCGCTGAATGGTGGTATAACACTTCCTTCCATACTACAGCAAAAATGACCCCATTTATGGCACTTTATGGATATCATCCACCATCCATCACATCATATTTAAGAGAAAATTCGAAGGTTCAAGCAGTGGAAGATCACATCGAGCATCAACAAGAAGTTCTCCAGCTCTTAAAGGATAACCTGAATTTGGCACAAAATCGAATGAAACAACAGGCAGATCAACATCGCAGCGAGAGAAGTTTTGATGTAGGAGACTGGGTATTTTACGGCTACAACCATACAAACAAATTTCCCTCAAGCAAGCTAAGAAGGATAATAAATTATCGCCAAAGTACTATGGTCCTTACAAGGTGTTGCAAAAGATTGGTACTATGGCATACAAATTGGAGCTTCCTGCTTCTTCGCGAGTACATCCAGTTTTCCATGTTTCATGCTTAAAGAAGGTTATAGGTGAAAATCTTTCAGTTCAAACAATATTGCCAGAACTTGATGAGGAAGGAAAAATCATATTGGAACCTGAAGCGGTCATGGAAACAAGAACTCGACAGCTACGGAATCGATCAATTTCAGAGTATCTCATCAAGTGGAAGAACTTAGCCACTGAAGATTCTACATGGGAGGATGAGAATTTTATACAGAAGCACCCAGAGCTACTCAAGTGTTGAGGAAAACACTTTTGTGAAGGAGAGGGGCATGTTAGGTCCCTATATTATTAGTATAGCCCCTTATTGTTGTTATTGTAACACCACTTATTGTTATTATTGTACCCTTGTAACCCCCATTTTGTTATTATTGTGCCCTTAAATTATTATTGTTAGGTTAGCTAGGATTACATTGTGGCCCACTAGGATTACATTATGGCCCCATGGATTCCTATATATAGATAGGAGGTTTTGTAAATTGTATCATCCAAGAATTGTTCATTTATGTAATGTATTGGAGGTTGCCCCCTCGAAGTGGCTTATTTCTAAGGCATTGATCTCTCTTTTCTTCTATTTTTGGAGCTGGTTACACAACACACAAACTTTGAACAAAATTACACCAGATCAAACTGAAAAATTAAAATAATTGAAAGTCTATGAATCGATTGGACAAATACATTCCATGATTTCATCCCTAGCACACAGATTTTGTGTACGGGAATCTGCCGCACAATATCTGCTATTTGGAAATATTTAATCTTATCCAATCGATATTCTAAAGGATAACATAAGAGCCAATATTTCAAAGTTTTTGTATCACATGCTTTTCATGGCAGCAAAGTGGATCCCATGCCAGTGATGTTGTGCCAGTGATGCAATGTACTGTATAAGCTGCACATTTTTCATTGAAGCACTTACAACATTGTAGCTCTTTATACAACTCATCTCTTGGAGCATATTCAAGAATGAAATAGACACGTTTATGAATGTAAAAGTATCCCAAACGATCCTTCAAGCGCTATAACCAGAGATCAATGTGAAAATACGTTGCCCACCTTGTCTGCAGTTACCATGTATTTCCTCCATTACCCGCAACCGCAGCAAATCTCAATTGGAAATCCATAAGCTGGAATGGAACAATACTTATTTCTAGTCAATTCCGAAAAACTCAAAATATCTATCTTCACATCTCATCTATCCACCTTTTCAACCTGCCAATGGCTAGAAAAAGATGCTCTCCAGTTTTCATATTCTTGATCTCTAATGTCTCCATCACCTCAGCATCAACACACATCAGTTTTTGTGGGTGAAATGTTGCATGTTTCAGGGGGTGTTCTCATTGGAGGAAGGATGGTAGAGAGGTTACCTGTAATCTCAGTATTCGATACAGATGCTAGATTTTGGGTTCATAGAAATGGAGTTGTTTCATTTTTTTAGACAAATAAATCTCACACAAAATTTGATTCATCCTTGGATCTTCTAAAACGTTGTCGTTAACCCAGATGTTTTTTGCGACTTGGTTGGTTGATATTGCTTGCAACCTTCCTGATCTTGTTATCATCAATGGCTGGATCTGCATTGATCTCGAGGGGTCGACCAACAACCCCTTTTTTTTTCCTTGTTTTAACAAAGCTTCAGGTCACAGTAACGTTTCCATCCAGAGGCCGTTTGACGCAATTCAAGCATCGTCGGATTCCTCTTGTCGAGCTCTTCATGATGATGCCATTATTTTTTGATTTTGAGTCAGAATAATTTTGAGAATTTTCTATCAAAAGACGGATACTTGCTCCCATAAAACTCAAAATTTTGCAAAAGAGAAGAAATATAATTTGCAGAAACATGATGAACTTCTTACGAAATCGACACCAAGCACTTTCTTCTTCTAAGTGTGAGTTTCGAATGGTGGATGGAGCCTTCTTGACGAGCTCTTTCACCATATGTTTGCTTGACTTGTGGCAAATTTCAGGGTGCAACTTCCAACACTTCTTCTCCCAATGGCCATTGATTTTGCAGAAACTACAGAAATTACGTCATTTCCCATTCAATTGTGTCTTCATGATAGGAGGATTTAGAAGGTTCTAATTCTTCTTGGTCTCCCTTCTTGTGGGCACATATATCTTCTTAACCCACTCTTTTCTTTGTATGATGCTTAACTACATCGCGGTTAGCAGATCTATGAAAGAAATCACTTCTCTTATATGCAAAAGTAGAATTTGAATGATTGTCATACCTTCTTGTCCTATCCTTGAACTGATGGGGACTAAGTGGCTTGATTCCTTTCTTGGAATTAGGTGATGAAGAGATGGATTTTGCTTCAGCTACCTCTGAGCATTCTCCTTCTTCTTGTCCAGAACCCAAACCTACAAATGGTTGTCTTGTTACAACCTCTAATGGTTGGGTGATTCCTTGTCCATTTATGCCAAGTCCACCTCCGCTATACCCCATCTTTGTGAGGATTTTAATGCCAAAATTAGTTTCATATTGAGAGAGAACAGAACTTGAAGTGACATCATATACCTCGGTTTGAGATGCAACCTCCATCGTCTCAACCTTCTAGAATTTAGACAATATCTCCTCTTTAGCTCGTAGCATCTCCTGAAGCTCTTGCTTATTGAGAAATAATCTTCGAAATTCTGCATTTTCGGCTTGAAGGTTTTCGTTTATCTCTTGCAACTCTTGAAGTCTTTCAGTGTGCTTCACTCCTTTTCCCATCCTGCAAATCAGTCACCTACTCTGATACCACTTGATCCGATCACGGGTCGAGTATTAACCAACCATCTCATGTACGGTATTAAGATCTTTTTAAACGACTATGGCTTATACAGGTTTAAATAAGCATGTTAGTCCGCATACACATAATAAAATGAATTGTACATAATCAAGAAGCACAAAACACATAAGAGAAAGACAACCAAATTGGTAACGGATTTCACTCCTCCATCTCACTGGGGCTACATCTCCGGATCTGCTTCAATTGGAATGCAGATCCTTTATATTTCATCTTCAAATTAAGCTTCCATACATTCAAGCTCTATGGTTGAGCATTAGCTAAGCACTATCGCTCTTGTTGGAATGGGTTCTCCTAACAAGCTGCGAAACTGGTCCATTTTGAATATTTTTGATTAAATTTAGTCTAGCGCAGGGGTTTTGGGGTGGGTCACAACCCCAAACGCATTGTAATGGGTAAAAGGGTAAACCAGGGGTCCGAAAACCATGGTTTGTGGACCATAGGAAAGTCTAGGCTAGATTGCTATAAATAGAGAAGAATTTTGTATTGTAAAGGACAAGAAATGATGAGCTATTGATGTGATTTGTGGTTTAAGCTATCTGTTTGGGTTTTGGGGAAAGGACTCCTACTGGTTGTGTGCACAGAGATCCAAGTCCAGCTGTGTGCGGACCTTGATACTATGTGCGTAGGTTGGGAAGGGAATTGTAAGGAAGAATTGATGAATGAATGAATAAGAACAACTGATAGAGAATTGAATATGTGAGAAATCTTGTGCGAATTGTTGGTAATTTCTATATTGTGCATTTTATGTCTTTAAGATGCGAAGATCTGTGTAAATGTGTTTCTGGATCTGGATCTATTTTTTTCTATTTATGTAATGCTGTGTGATTTTCCTAAAAGCATATAATTATAGATATAGAACATGTAGATGCGAACAAAGACCTAATTAACCCTGCGCAGAACAAGGTAATCTGGGGATTACAGGGCTGAGTGCAGCTCTTCTTGCCTTACCCATCCTTTCTCAGGGTGCGGAAACCTGGTTCCAGCACTCACCCATACTACTTTGGGTGAGACTTTGACCTACACAAGTAGGTCATTGTCGAAAGGGCCAGTAGTATAAGGGTTTGTTGGAAAACCTTGCACAACGAACCTGGGTCAGGACCCCTCAATCCAAAAAATGGTTCCGTTGCCAGGACCAGAAGAAGTCTGAGAGAGGGATCGGGTAATGAAAAGAGAATACTGGAAGCCTGAAATAAAGGAGATCGAAGATTGGTTCGAAATGTAGATCCAGGAGTTCGCAGTAAAAGAAAATCGCAGTGAGAAGTTAACAGCAGAAAGGTGGAAAAATAGGTATATCCTTACAGAAAGCTACAAAATATTCTTTGTGACATTTGCGATTGAGCTCCAGGAGTGGCTGGCCAGAATTGTAGAATTCTAGAAGTGCTGGAAGGATGAACGAGTCACTCAGTGGACCCCAGAGCCGATCCAGCAGCTGGAAAACATTGATAATACTATCACACACACGGTATATCACTAGGTGGATAGTGTGCTAGGAGGATTTGTGACATAATTTTCCATTGATCAGTTTGTCTCATACTACGAGGCCGAACGAAGATTATTTAAGGGGTTCTGAGGAAAATTTCTGAGGACGTTACCATTGCTGATTAAGATATTACTATGCGAAAAGAGAATTCTGTGTAGTCATACTAACTAAATGACCTCAGATCTAGACGGGTTCGCGACGCACAGTGGTAAATACTATCGGACCAACCTTGATGGAGGGAGATCCATCTATAATCTGTTGCAAGAACCAGTTGTGCAAGATCCCCTAGCTACACCACCACCTAGGCCGCACAAAGGTAAGAATTCACCCATACCACCACCCCCCTAGACAGTGATATGGCTGCACACCTAAAACTACCTACCTTCAAGGGGGTAGGAGATGAGGATATGGACCGATTTTGGTTTGTGGCAGATTCCTTCAGGACTGCGCAAAATGTGGCGAGTGACATGGTAAATATGGTTTAGTTGTCATTAGCATTTGAGGACAAGGCCCTGGACTGGTATATGTGATACATTGCCCAGAATGGGAGTGCATCCATTCAAGATATCAAAGACGCTCTGAAGCAACAGTTTCGAAAGCCGAAATATTATTCCCAGCTAGTAGCAGAAGTAAATTAATTCAAACAAGGTGCGTCTGAGTTAGTATGGGAGGCTGATCAACGATTGAAGAAGGCAATCAGGGAAGGAGGATTCAAGTATGATGATAGACAACATACGGAATGGTTCATCGCTATGTTGTTACCTCACCTGCACACGACAATTAGTCATCAAACCTTTGAGTCGCAGGAGAAAGCTATGGAAATCGCTATGAAACTAGAAGCTGCCCCCTGAGAGGATACGTCGGCAGGGGTACAACAAATTTAGGAATAGCTTGGAGCTATGCATGTGGAAATGCAGAACCTGCGAAAGGAGCGAGGTAAGGATGGTTGCACAGATCTTTGGTGCATGCGATGTCGGGTGTCTAGCCATAAAAAGGATCATTGCCCTCTACTAATGGATTACATGCAAGTGGGAGGACCTAGGCCGGTACACCCAAGAGCAAGTAGGGAACCTATTCTGTCACGACCAGGGTCAAGCGGACCTGCACTGTGGTGTGACGACTGTCGGGTAGCAGGACTGCATGATGTGAACCATTTCCCTCGGCTAGGTGCATATGTCCTAGAACTAAAGCAAAAATGGTGTATATTTTGCCGATCAGTGGGACATGATGAGCAGAACTATCATACTTATGACTTAATGATGGATCGTGGGAACTTATATAGGGTACAATTAGACCCTGCGTCACCGAGAAGTTCTGCGCACTTTGGAGGATCATCGGCCAGAGGCAGAGGAGGTTGGGGAGGAAGCGCATGGCGAGGACGTGGGAAACTAATCTGTTATAATTGTGGGGAAATAATACACTTTTCCAGAGAATTCCCAAATCCCACCAGGCCGTCGTGCAAGTATTGTAGGCAGTTGGACCATGTGGTGGAGGATTGCCCAATTTTAATAGCCAAGATGCAGGAAAAACAACCCACCCCTATGCAGAACGTAAAAAGAGTTAAACCCAAGCTAAGGAATATAAATCCAAGTGTAAAAGTCATGACGCGCAACGGGATGGTCACCTAGGGAGAAAAGTAGGAGCTTGCCCCTTGGGAAGGAGGGAATTTCAAGGAACGAGCACCACTAGCAGGCCCCGCAAAGCAGCCGACGCACCTCCAGATAGAAGAAGGAGTGGAGCCCTTTTTGGAGGCATGTCTGAAGTTGCTACGAAACCCGCAGGCCGTAGGAAATCTCCAAGCACTACTGAATACCTGCGCATCTTGGTTCAGTCTGATCCCCGGGACCAAGGATGTACACAAACTATACAGCTATAAGAAATGCACCAAAAGAGAAATGCGGTTGACTGCATAGATCAGTGACTACGAGATGGATCAGGTCATCTTAGATCTTGGATCGGATGCGAATGTATTACCAAAGCAGACATGGCAACGAATGGGAGAGCCTAAATTAGAGTGGTCCACCATCTAACTGCGAATGGAAAATAAACAAAAAATATCCCTCTAGGTAGGCTACCAAAAGTCATGGTTGACATCGTAGGGGTAAGGGTCCTAACTGAATTTGAAGTAATATAAATTATGGAAGATGCAGATCCCTACCCTGTGCTCCTCAGACTGGACTGGACAATAGACATGGGGGGTGTCATCAATCTCAAGAAGCGGAACATGGTGTTTGAAAACAAAGGTGCGTGAGTCATAGTGCCACTAGATCCAGTAGAAGGCGCGCGGTATACAGAGCTAGCCTATGAGGAGGAGGAAATAGATCACATTTATAAATTGACTGCACGGGATGAAGATCGAGTTAACCCCATGGATGAAGGAGTGCTCTGTTGGGAAAAGGACAGTGAATTTTTTTCCGACTCTGATGAGGAGCTGGAAAATTTGCAAGGTTGGTTGCACGAGGTTTCGACGCTACGATGTCTTCAGACCACTAGGAATTTCCGTTGCATCTCTACTAAGGAAAGAGACCTACCTCGCCATGAGGACACAGGTGATATTAAGAAGACTGTTGAACCCAAAATTCCCATGGAACGCAGGCCAGGAGCACTGCTACTAACACTGCGTGGAGCACCTATGCAAGGGCCGACATTATTCACTCAGGAGAAGTATTGGAATAGGGTGATCCTGCGCTTAGGGACCCCAGTTTCCATATGGGCTCTAAGATCAATCGACCTACGTAGATAATTGCTGACATAAAACACTCAAGGGTGCGATCGAACCCTACCCGAATAGGCTCGCCTAGGTACCGTTGACCTAGGCGTGCGTTCGATTACAAACCTGCCTGAACCCACGTACAATTGGGAGAATTTGTGAACGCCTCAAGTAACAGATGGCATGGGGACGCATGACGCAACCCTATCATACAAGGACGTCTTGACCAAGGGAGAAGTGCATGGCTCAAGAATATTGGTGGCCAACTTGCAGATCTGGTACCTAAACCATATCATGAAACACCGAGCATCGACCTTGATTCAGGGTACGCGAATGGCATGCAGGCGTCATCCGCGGTCTAACGTTCCATGGAAGAGACCTTAGGCATGAATGGAGACCATTAGCACATCCCAATTTGATAATAAAGGAACCTTACAAGTATGCAAAATAGGCGGCAGATCATTAATGCAACCATTTATGGTAAGATTGATCTGAATGATTGATGGTAAGTTTCACGAATGGGCTACTCCACCATTATATAGCTTCGGACGGTGTGTGGTTGGATGGATGACTTCGCACCAGGCTATTTATTTTCTCTACAACATGCTCCTGCTATCTGTTTACTGGTTTTCTGAGATCATTAACATTCTCTGGGACACCCGTTTTCTTGTTGCTAAGATGGACCCTAACCCACTGAATGATCTGTTCCCGAGCTGCTCAGTACCCGCAAACATCGTCTTGAGAGGGCCTGGGAATGCTGAGTGTAGTCAAAGGATTGACCACTGGCTTCCCGCAGAAATAATTGTCTGCAAGCCATGCAAAGAGAGGCACCAGTAATGTGCAATAGGAATAACCAACCTTTGCACTCCAGGGACAACCGCGGGACCTAGCTAGATGACCTTGGAAGATATAGCAGAGGGAGGTATGCTAGTACTGCAGCCCCCACTCGTAGCATCACAGTCAGGGCACAACTAGTTCTGCGCCAAGAAGGAATGCTGATAGGGACATGGTGCGACTTCTCCGCAACTCCACAGTACCGCCCATCAGAAGCAATGTGTGTTCACTTCCTCGCACTGCCCTGGTTAACAATTATGATCCAACCGCTGGGGACATCCACATCGATTTGGTGCAGCTATCTCGCACAATGCTACAAGGACTATACACTAGCATGTTGCAAGAGGTTTGCCACTGTGATAGGACTACGCAACAGTAGTATGACATACCTCCGAAAGTACGGGCCCAACGGATTGCAGTGGTCACAGACGCAACACATATTATTCAGGAGCAGCTGACGCAGGGTGCACAATTGGTTGAAATAGCTACACAACTATGGACGACAGTCCAACACCATTCTATGCTTCAGCATATCCAGAAGGAATTACGGGAGGCGGAAGCTGCTCTAGATCAAGTCAGAGCTTTCTCACCCTCCAACTTCTAGCCATCATGGACAAGATTGAGAACCTTCACCACACCAAGCATGTCATCCAAAAACGGTTGAAACCCTAGGTCGACACCGCACTCCAGCTCGCCCAAGTTGCTTAGTCCGCCATTGCACGCCTTCACCGGCTATTAGAATGGGTTACTGCAGCTCCAGATGGCCCTGCCTCCCTGACACTTGTCAACATTGCACAGCAAGCTGCGGCCCAGAGTCAGGAAGTGCTCCCTCCGCTCGTCTGCGCTCTTGATACGTTGCATGCACAAATCGAGGCCGCACCGCCACAGTGACTCGGGATGGGTCACAAGATTGTGTTGGGGGACTGTTGGAATGGGGTCTCCTAACAAGATGCAAAACTGGTCCATTTTGAATATTTTTGATTAGATTTAGTCTAGCGCAGGGGTTTTGGGGTGGGTAACAGCCCTGAACGCATTGTAATGGGTAAAAGGATGAACCACGGGTCCGAAACCATGGTTTGTGGACCATAGGAAAGTCTAGGCTAGATTTTTATAAATAGAGAAGCATTTTGTATTGTAAAGGACAAGAAATTATGAGCTATTGATGCAATTTGTGGTTTAAGCTATCTGTTTTGGTTTTGGGGAAAGGACTCCTGCTGGTTGTGTGCGCAGAGATCCAAGTCCAGTTGTGTGTGGACCCTGCTGCTGTGTGAACAGGTTGGGAAGGGAATTGTAAGGAAGAATTGATGAATGAATGAATAAGAACAACTGATAGAGAACTGAATTTGTGAGTAATATTGTGCGAATTGTTGGTAATTGTTGTATTGTGCATTTTCTGTCTTTAAGCTACGAAGATCTGTGTAAATGTGTTTTTGGAACTGGATCTATTCTGTTCTGTTTATGTAATGCTGTGTGATTGTCCTAAAAACATATAATTATAGATCTAGTGCACCTAGATGCGAATAGAGACCTAATTAACCCTGTGCAAAACAAGGTAATTTGGGGATTACAGGGCCAAGTGCAGCTCTGCTTTCCTTACCCATCCTTTCTCGGGTTGTAGAAACCTGGTTCCAGAACCCACCCATACTACTTCGGGTGGGACGTTGACCTGAACAAGCAGATCACTGTTGAAAGGGCCAGTAGTATAGGGGTTTGTTGGAAAACTGTGCACACCGAACCTGGGTCAGGACCCCTCAAGCCAACAACTCTAAATGACTAAGTTTTTTATCCTTTCTTCTCCAACCTTTAAAGGCTTACATCATGAGTTTATGTATTTTTTCCCCATAACTCCTCAATCCACAATAGTAGGATCCAAAGAAATTTTAAGGAAAGACAAGCTCCATGATTCTAGGATCTTAAAACTTACTCAAGGCAAAAATGGGAAAATCCAACTTCAAGGATCTCAACCATGCCAAGAAAGCTCAACCTTTGAATGAGAAATAGTAAATTAGTTGTGAGGTCAATTCTCACATAAAACTAATTTCTCAAATGGAAAATAAGTAAATAATTTTGTGAGTCATTTTCCACTCACTTAGAACATTATCCACTTCATAATTTTTAAATGAAATAATGCATTAATCTTATTCCTTACTTTTTCACCTATCATTAAATTTCTTCATGGTGCACAAAGTAAACTTCTTCATTTGTGGAAATCCTATTATATTAATTCTGGTGAAGACTCATGCTCATTTGTTGTGGCGCGAGGTGAACGATCATGAGATGATGAGTCGCTGCTCACAGACTACCCATCACGTTCTGCGGCTCGACCATGCCTATAACATGCAACAATCCTCCTCAGTCGCGTAGCAGCTGTCATAGCTCCGACAACATGCCGCATCAGGCTATACATGTCACGCGACATGCCTCTCCACATTTGTAATAGCCTATCATTGGCTTGTATGTCTCTGTAATTAGTGGGCCTGATGCCTGCCTCAACAATCAATGCACTGAGTTGGTTGCCCAACTCCATCCTGTATCTAGTATCTAGTCGACCACGCCTAGAAAAAGGCAGTACCGGCACACCAGCAGGAGCATGTCTCTCTGCACCATCCTCCTGATGATCCTCGGCATATAGCATGCCTTGATTGTCATCAGGATCCACACCTGGATCATGTGGTGGTGCCGAAATCTCCTCGCCATCAAAAGAGCCAATGTATGCAAAATATATACAAGTACATAAAAATAATTAAACAATTTCATTACACAATTTAATAAAAACAAGTTAAAGAACATGTTAGAATAAATTTAAATAAAACAGTAATATTACCTCTATCATCTGGCGGCTCATCATCTATGAAGAGGATGTTGGCACACCCTCTCCAATCCAATCCAACATAAGGACAGGGGACCATAATGAAGGGATGCAGCTCATCAACACTGGCTAGTAAGTCCAGTGCATCATGTGATATCCTGGCTGGAAACATAGTCTCGCCCTTCTTGGGCATGATCATATACCCCCACATGTGCATCCGTGCCTCCAACATCGGCCTACGAGGCTGCCGAACAAAAGTAGGCCTCATCTCTGGAAACCTCTCAAAAAATAAAAAAAAAATCTCTAAAGAAAAAGGGAAGTTGACCCTCCCGTGTGCATGAGCATGACATCAATCTAAGGCTGTACAGAACTACCGCAAAAAAATGGCAGACCACCTGACAATCTGTAGGAGACAGTATTGATGCTCCAATGTATCTCTGGAGTAAACTAATTGACTCCCTGATACACAACTAGCTGGAACCTCAGGAAACGAGGGAAAATCCACCCCTCTCCTCGATAGCCCTGTAATGAAATATATATCCTCCTCTGTGGGTGTGTACCACTGGTTAGGACCAACCTAGAAAGTCTGTCGGTGGGAATTCCACCTGCAGATAAGATGTCTAAAAAACACACTATGGTCTTTTAGGAAGTAGCCTCCTCATAGAAATTGAGGAGGACTACCTACCTTAGGAGCCCCTGGGTAGCTGCCCTGTGCGGGGTTTTATAGGCGCACCAATGTTGTTTCTTACGAAGACACTCGTCGGTTTCTATTTTGGTGCGATGTTTTATGATGCACTGGTGCGGTTTCTTAACATCGCACCTGGCGGTTTCTGTTTTGGTGCGGCGTTTTATGATGCACCAACATGGAAGAGTTGTGAGGCACCGGTGCTTTACAATAATACGACGCACCGGGAAGGTGTGTACGAAGCGCACGATGTTCGGTGTGCCAATTTTTTGGGTGTTGTGCTTTCTCTTGTACAACGCACCGGTGATTGAGAGCTCCGGAGCACTGAGAAAAGTGAAAAATGTAGTTTTTTTCTCGCAATTTTTTTTTTTTATTTAACCCTGTTCCGATGCGTGGGATTTATAGGCGCACTGGTGATATTTCTTAAAAATTCACCTGTCTATTTCTGTTTTGGCGTAGTGTTTTATGATGCACCAGTGCATTTTCTTAATACCACACTAGGCAGTTTATGTTTTGGCACGGTGTTTTATGATGCACCGACACAGAAGAGTTGTGAATCATCGGTGCTCTACAGTAATACGAAAAACCGGGCGGGTGTGTACGGAGCGCACAGTGTCTGGTGTGCCAAATTTTTGTGCGCACTGGTGCTTTCTCTTGTAGAGCACACTGGTGCGATTTGGCATTATAAGTTCACCGAGAAGAAAATATCCACAAAACCCTCCACCCACCAACCTCCTCTAGTAACCTTTGCTAAAAATGGATGTATGGGGTATTTTTATAAGGGGTTCCTCAAAAAAATCCTATAAAGGGTCTTTTCCTTATATTGGGAGGGCTAGATCTACAAGGAAATATCTCTCTGAGTGAGGAAACAGAGAAGTAGGATTTTCTAGTTTGAAGTTTGTCAGAGGCATAGGGAGAAACACAAAAGATTTAGGTAGATCAGTAGTTAGTGCTATGAAGTTATCTTGTAGCAGCAATTTCTAGTGTAAAAATATTTAGAAGAGAGAAGAAGAAGACACATTTGGTGGATTTCTGACCTCAAAGAGTTTCTTGTCCAAGAAATTATGATTTCCTGTGCAGAAGCAGTGTGCTAGATCCCTATAATACTAGTGTATCCCCTTATTGTTATTGTTACTGTAGCCCCCTTATTGTTATTGTTGTGCCTATGTAGTCCCCATATTGTTATTATTGTGCCTATGTAATCCCCATATTGTTATTATTTTTCCCCATAGAAGCCCACTATTGTTATTGTTGTGCCCTTACATTCTTATTGTTATGTCAGCTAGGATTATATTGTGCTCCTTGGACTCCTATATATAGAAATGAGGTTTTTTCATTTGAATCATCCAATAATTTTTCATTTATGTAATTTAAAGGAGGTTTCCCCCTCGAAGAGGCTGATTTCTAAGTCATTTATCTATATTTTCTTCTATTTTGTGAGCTGGTTTCATAACATTTGGTATCAGAGCTTTGGATTTTAGGGTTTCTCTGCTGCAAATAGGACATCTTGGAAATTTATCTATAATTTTTTGTCTACGAAGGTTCAGAAGTTGAAAAAAAACCATTTGAGCCAAAACTTGGAGAAATGCTGTGTCAAAATTCTAGATCTGGGTTCGCTACATTTTCGAGATATGATCTAAGGAAGTTAAGGTTTTTGCAGGCTCCATAATTTCATCTCAAGCAAGTGATTGAGGGAAAATTGTCATAACTTTCACTTCAGACATCAAATTAGAATTCAATAATTTTTTTTTGAAAGTGCACAGACTGTAGTCTCTTGTGTATCGATTTCAGAGCAGAAAGTCAAAATAGTGACATGTGGCATGCCATACAATTTTGGTCTGCTGAACCAGTCCATAATTAGGAGATTGTGGGAGATAGAGCATAACTTTATCTTGAAGAATCCAAATTATGTTAGACCTATGGAATTGGAAAGAAGGCTTAGATGGATACTATAGGACCGAAGATCAAATATTGGGCATCCTAAATTAAATAGATACACCAGTTTCAATATCGAGCTCCTCAAAAGCAAGATTTTTTTTAAAAAATTGCATAAGTCTTGTTTGAAAAAACAGTTTGAAGTGATTCCAAGGGAATATTGAAGCATAAATATTAGCATTGGATTCTAAAATTCCCCACAAAAATATTTCCACACAAATTAAGCCCTCAAAAGGCTCTACTATGACTCATGAAGAGGAATAAGTGCAATATGATATATCAAAATTAGGAGACCAAGTGCAACAAATTTCGCTATTGCAAAAAGTAACAAAAAATGAAATGGAAGCTAAGATGGATGGTTTGAAGAAAGACATGGATGAATTGAAGAAAGGTGTGGAATATAAGGTGGATGGTTTGAAGAATGGCATGGAAGCTAAGATTGATGGCATAGAAGAAAAAATGAAAGGCAACATGGAAGACATGAAGAATGGTCTAAAAGAAGACATGGAAAGTTTGAAGGAAGGCTTGAAAAAGTTTCCACAAGAAATGATTCCTAATGGCTAAATGGTAGTAGATGAAACTCATGATGAGAACAAAATAAATTTTAATCATGATTTCATAGTCTCTAATGTTGTATTTAAGGTCTACCATATTCCAAAGATTGATATGAGGAAGTTTCATGGCAAGGATCTGGTAACATGGATACTACAGATGGAGAAATATTTTAATCTCCATAATGTGAAAAACACACAAAAGGAATGCATTGCAACTTTATATTTAGAAAAAAATACATTTGTATGGTATCGATGGCTTTTCTCTCGTAAAAAAAATGTCACTTGGTCAATTTTTATGGAGGAAATGATAACACATTATGAGGATGCAAAGAGAAACACCTTTTTTAGCCAATTGATAAATTTCAAACAAAAGGGTTCAATGGTGGAGCACATTAAGGACTTCCAAGAATTGAATATAAGGGTAATTGATATTCCAGAGGAACACAATATTGATTTCTTCATAGGAGCTTTAAAGGATAACATCCAACATGAGGTTTGCGTTTGGGAACCTAATTCATTAGAGAAGGCATTCAGGTTGGAAAGAAAAATTGAAAACAAAATTATGGTGACAAGGAAGACTACCACTCACAACTATAAAGATGGAAGTGTTGCTACTCCTAGACTTCCACAACCTACAATGTTGACACCACAAAAATTGGAAGAAAAAAGAGAAAAAGGGCTTTGCTACAGTTGTGATAAAAAATACACTAAAGGTCATAAGTGTGCTGAGAAGAAATTATTTTACATAGATTGTGAAGAGGAGGAAGAAAATGAACAAGAAACTTTAAAAGAAGAGGATATACACCAGGAACCAAACCTTGAGGAAGAATAAATAAATGCGACCATATCCTGGAATGCATTGGCAGGAATTACCACTCCTCAAAATCTCAAGATAGAAGAACATATCAAGAAGAAAAATTTAATAGTGTTGATTGATTCAGGTAGTACCCATAATTTTATTCATTGAAAGTTAGAAAAGGAATTGATTTTATTCCTATACCGAGCACCATAGTGTCAAGAGATGGTTGCAAATGGAGGAACTATAAATTTCTCTACAAAGTGCCATAATATCAAACTAATCATGGGGAAATATGTATTGAATAGTCAAATGCTCTACATCCCAATGAGTGGTGTTGATGTTTTACTAGGAGTACAATGGTTACAATATTTGGGTACATAAGTTTTTTTAAGTTCTTCCATTTGATGAGATACTCTGAAACTGATCAATTTCGTAGCTGTCGAGTTCTTATTTCTGTGACTGCTTCAGGCTCCAATATGATTTTTCCTTCCTCATCAAGTTCTAGAAATATTTTTTGAACTGAAAGTTTGTCCCCTATAACCTTCTTTAAGCATGAAACATGGAAAACTGGATGCACTCGCGAAGAAGTAGGAAGGTCCAAATTGTATGCCATAGTACCAATCTTTTGCAACACCTTGTAAGGACCATAGTAATTTAGTGATAATTTATTATCCTTCTTAGCTTGCTTGTATGGTTGTAGCCTTAAAAATACCCAGTCTCCTACATCAAAACTTCTCTCACTGCGATGTTGATCTGCCCGTTGTTTCATTCGATTTTGTGCCAAATTTAGGTTATCATTTAAGAGTTGGAGAAATTCTTCTTGATTCTCGATGTGATATTCCACTTCTTAAACCTTAGAATTTTCTCTTAAAGAAGATGTGATGGATGGTGGATGATATCCATAAGTGCCATAAATGGGGTCATTTTTTCTGCAGTATGGAAGGAAGTGTTATACCACCATTGAGTGAGAGGTAAACACTTGACCCATTGTGTTTGCTTATCGGATACAAAACAACGAAGATATCCTTCCAAACATTTATTCACTATCTCAATTTTACCATCAGATTGAGGATGATAAGATGAGCTATGAGCTAGTTGAGTACCCAAACAAGAAAATAATTCCATCCAAAAATTTCTAGTAAAAATGGGATCTCTGTCACTTACAATAATCTTTGCGTTTCCATGTAGCCTTTGAATTGTTTCCATAAATGTAGTAGCAACTGTACTTACTTTAAATGGATGAGATAATGGACAAAAGTGTGCATACTTGGTAAGTCTATTACTTACCACCATGATGACACTCTTTCCTTCAGACTTAGGTAAACCAGTGATAAAATCCATTGAAATCTCCTCCCAACATTGACTTGGAATGGATAAATGTTGTAGAAGACCTGGGGTATTAATTGTCTCAACTTTATTTTGTTGGCAAACCAAACATTCCACCACAAACTTTTAAATATCAGATTTAAGGCCATCCCAAAAAAAAATATTTCTTCACCCTGTGGTAAGTTTTTAAAAATCCCGAGTGACCTCCTAAACAAGAAGTGTGCAATTCCAAAAGAATATTTTGTTTTAGTTGGGAATTACTACAAATATATAAGCGATCTTTGTACCATAGGGAATTATTTTTCCAACTAAATTTATCAGATGTACTAGAATCTTGTTGCAATTTTTGAATGAGTGTCCACACTTATTCATCCTTCTTCCATTCATCCCTTTCCTCGGTTATCCACTCTAGTTGGATAATAGAAATGGCACAAAGCAATGATTCAACCTCTTCATCCTTTCTTGAGAGTGCATCTGCAACAACATCTAGCTTCCATTTTTTGTAGATGATTTCAAAGTCATAACCCAAAATATTTGTGATCCATTTTCACTGCTCTTATGAAAAGTATTCTTTGTTCCAAAAAGTGTTTAAGAATATCATGGTCATTTTTTACCTTGAAGTGACTTCCCATTAGGTAAGGTCACCATTTCTTTAGTGCATGTAATATTTCCAACATTTCCTTCTCATAAAAATCTTTCTCTAAATACTTTCCTTTGATTGGACAAATTTCAAAAGCAATGGGTCTTCCTTATTGCATTAAAACAACACCAATTCCATTTCCCGAGGTATCACATTCCACAATAAAGGTTTTTGTGAAGTCTGGCGTAGCTAAGATTGGAGCTAGGAACATTGCCTCTTTAAGATGTTTAAAGGCCTTAGTTGCTTCAAGATTCCATGAAAACGCCTCTTTCTTCAATAATGTTGTTAGAGGTGCTGCTATTCTCCCATAATTATTAACAAACTTGTGATAATACCTTGTTAACCCGAGAAATCCTCGCAACTACTTTATGGTTGTGGGTACTTTCCATTCCGTAATGGCTTTAATTTTGTTAGGGTCTACCTTAACACCATCGTGAGATATAATATGACCTAGATATTCCACCTCTTGTACTCCAAAGAAACATTTGGATGTTTTTGCATATAATTGTTTCTCCTCCAATAGTTTGAGCACCCTGTCAACATGTTGAACATGATCCTTCCAAGACCTGTTGTAGATTAGTATGTCATCAAAAAATACAATCACAAATTTTCTAAGGAAGGGTTTGAAAATGGAATTCATCAACCCTTGAAATGTAGAAGGTGCAATGGTAAGGTCAAAATGCATGACCAAAAATTCATAATGACCCTCATGAGTTCGAAATGTTGTTTTTGGAATATCTTCATTCTTCATTCTAATTTTATGATATACTGAACCAATATACAACTTGATAAAATAAATTGCCCCATGTAATTCATCCAATAACTCATCAATCACAGGAATGGGTAATTTATCTTTAATAGTGAGCTTATTGAGCTCCCTATAATCTGGACACATGCGCCATGATCCATCCTTCTTGTGCACCAATACTACTGGAGTAGAGAAAGAAATTTGAATAGGTTGAATTATACCAACCTCTAACATTTCTGCAATCATACGTTCAATTTCGCTCTTTTGGACATAAGGATATTCTAAGGCCTGATGTTTGGAGGAACACTTCCTGGAATCAAATGAATAGCATGATCATGATCACGAATATGTGGGAGTCCTTTGGGAGTTTCAAACACCTTGGAATGATTTTCCAAGACTTTTTGGAGATCTCGAGAAATAGAAGATTTTGATGTTGAAACTTCTAGTGAGCATAATTGTGCAATTATGCCTCATTGTTATTTCTTCAGAAGCTTTGTCATGACATTAGAGATTATTATCTTTCTTGGATTCCCTACGATATCTTGTAATTCTATTTCCTTTCCTTTCGAAAAAAATTTCAAGAAAAGTTCTTGAAAATTAAAAGCTACTGTCCCCAAAGATTGTAACCATTGTACTCCTAGTACAACATCAACACCTCCCACTGGAATGGAAAGCGTTGGAATTTTCAATATATATTCCCCCATGGTTAGCTTGATATTATGTCATTTTTCAGGGAAATTTATAGTTCCTCCATTTGCAACCATCACTTGACATTCTCGTGATGGGTATAGGAAACAATTCAATTCCTTGGCTACCTTACAATGAATAAAATTATGGGTACTACCCGAATGAATCAATACTATTACCTTTTTCTTCTTGATATGTCCTTCTATCTTGAGAGTTTGAGGAGTGATAATTCTTACCAATAGATTACACGATATGGTTAGACTCATTTATTCTTCTTCTAGGGTTGGTTCTAGGTGTATATCCTCTTCATTTGAAGTTTCTTGTTCATTTTCTTCCTTCTCTTCATAATCTATGTAAAATAATTTCTTCTCAGCACACTTATGGCCTTTAGCATATTTTTTATCACAAATGTAGCAAAGCCCTTTTTCTCTTTCAATTTTTCTTGCCAACTTGAATGCCTTCTCCAATGAATTAGGTTCCCAAACATGAACTTCATGTTGGATGTTATCCTTTAAAGTCCCTATGAAGACATCAATCCTGTGTTCCTTTGGAATATCACTTACCCTTATATTCAATTTTTGGAAGTCCTCAATGTGCTCCACCACTGAACCCTTTTGTTTGAGATTTATCAATTGGCTAAAGAAGGTGTTTCTCTTTGTATCCTCATAATGTGCTATCATTTCCTCTGTAAAAATTGACCAAGTGAAAATTTTTTTACGGGAGCAAAGCCATCGATACCATACAGATGTATTTTGTTCTAAATGTAAAGTTGCAATGCGTACCTTTTGTGTGTTTTGTACATTATTGAAATAAAAATATTGCTCCATCTATAGTATCCATGTTACAGGATCCTTTCCATCAAACTTCCTCATATCCATCTTTAGAATATGGTGGTTCTTCAATCCAACATTAGAGTTTATGAAATCCCGATTAACATTTATTTTTTTCTCATCATGAGTTTCCTCTACTATATTTCCACCATTAAGAATCATTTCTTGTACTAACCTTGTCATCAAACCTTCCATGTCTGCTTTTAGATCATTCTTCATGTCTTCCATGTTGTCTTTCATTTTTTCATCGATATTAGCTTCCATGTCATCCATCTTAGCTTCCATGCCATCAATATTAGCTTCCATGCCATTATTCAAACCATCCATGCCTTTCTTCAAACCATCCATCTTAGCTTCCACGCCTTTCTTCAAAACTTCCATTTCATTTTTTTTTCCTCTTTGCGAGAGCTAAATTTGGTGCACTTTCTCTTGTAATTTTGATATGTCATGTTGCTCTTCTTCCTCTTCATAAGTCATAGTAGAGCCTTCTGAAGGCTTAGTGGGCGTTAAATTATTTTTAGGTGGCATTTTAGAACCCAAAACTGATATCTATGCTTCAATATGCCCTTGGCATCACTTCAAACTAATTTTTCACACAAGACTTATGCAATTTGAAAAAATATACACACCATTTTCTTGCTTTTGAGGAGCTCAATATTGAAACTGAATTATCTCTATGATTTAAGATCTTCAATATCTGAAATTTGGCCCTGTAGTATCCCTCTGAATCTTCTTTCAAATTCCACAGTTCTGACCTGATTTTTATTCTTCAAGGAAAATTTATGCCCAATCTCCCATAATGACCTAATTATGGACTGGTTCAGTAAAGAAAACTTGTACGACGTGCCACATGTCATTGTTTCCTCCTTTAGCTATGAATTGATACATAGGAAACTAAATTTCGTGTGCTTGTGGCCACTTTTTATAGAATTCCAATCCAACACTCAGAGAGTTATGAATATTTTCCCACAGTCATCTCTTTGAGATGAAATTTTGGAGCCTGAAAAAAAAAAACCTAACTTGCACAGATCATATCTCCAAAAATGTTGCGAACCAAGATCTAAATTTTTTACACGATGTTCCTCAGGATTTCGGATTCGATCTGTAAAAAATTTAGCTTTTGAAACTTCGTAGAAAAAACAAACACTCTAGAGCCCTGGAAAACTTGGATGGAGACAAATCTGGTGATGGTTGTAATGTCCGACCGTGATGAGGAATCAGTAGATGAGGGTTGAGGTAGTTTGGCCTCTAGAATATCCGGTTTGGTTAGATTGATGAGTTTTATGAGATCCCACATTCATGCTTAGAATATGGCACATTGATGACTGCCTGAAGAGATATTTGGCTCAACCATGTCTATGATCGGGTGGAACGTGGAAGTCCCAGACTTGGTTGCATTTTTCTTGTGGAAATAAGAGCTATTTTACTCTTATATTGATGGGTAAATATGTTTTTTATTATGTGGCTTATATGGATGTTATGTTATTTTCATTTATGTTGTTTACATGATGTTTATGAATTTGTTTTATGATGAAGATTATGTATGACTCTCATCATGTTTTGAGTTGTAAATGAATGAACAATGTATCTATGACGAAATAAATGATAACGCAGTTAATGAGATGAGACAACAAGGCTTCTTAGAGAGCTCTGATATATTATTTAAACTTGTATATTACATATTTATGACATGTTTTACAAAATTCCTGTCACGGCTAGTAGGGGTCCAATCAAGTCCTTGTTTAAGTATTTTCATTTACAACATTATTCCGCTGTTATATTTCATTTATGAAAGTTTCATGGTGTCCTGGGAAGTGACCTAGGCTCTAGGAAAAAAAAAGTGGCACATAAATCAAGGTTGCATGCTTAGAACTACTAAAAAATTTCCCGAGTCACATGGATTCCATGTTTTGCAATGTGCATGCGACTAGAGGGTCCCGGTCACACTCTTTCCCATGTCAAGGGAATGACTAGGGTATTGATGTATGAAAGTGTCATTTTGTTATAGGGGCTGGTCTCCTGGAAGGTTGGGATGGATCCTGAGTGTCATGTAGCATGTCCAAAAGGTCTATGTTGTTGTTTGGTGTCAGTTACAATTCCTTAAGTTGACCTGGGAGTTTGAAATAAATCATAGTAACTCTTCATCACATGTTTACACTAGTTAGAAAATTACTTGGGTAGATGTGGTAGGAGGGTGTTAAGAGTGGTGTTAGAGTATTTTTCACCCATAATACTAGATGGGCATTGTGTTGGTCATGCATTCATGTCAGTTGCGTATGTGTTCCTTATACTTATGGTTTGTGTGATTTTTGCATCCGCATGGTGTTGGTCATGGTTGTAGTAATGTTGCGATGGGAGAACTGATGGTGTTGTTGTGAAATGTGTTTTCGTGAGTGTATGACTGTTTATGTGTTGTTTATACATGTCAAGTGCTCATGTATTGTCAGTGTTCATTGGTATGGTTTTTTCTTTCATGCATGAGGTCTTGGTATGTGGTTGATATGGTCATCTTGCAAGAGATATCCTCACTGAATTATGCTAAGGTACATTGGTTTATTGTGATTTGGTTTAGCTGACATGAGATTCCTTGCAGGAAGAAATCAAATATTATCCTTATCAATCAGATGAGAAACATGGTGTTGGGAACTCTTCTAACTTAGTAGACGCACTAATAATTTTGAAGGAATAAATAAGGAGCTGTAAAGAAGATAATGATAGAATCATATAGGAAGAGGAAAAGCAAGCAAAAGTTAATGCAGTAATGCTTCAGATTTTTTCAGAGTTGCAGCGACAAGGGTCGCTTTGGATTAGCTATGGAAAAGAGGATGGGACTAATGGGGAATATGGAAGTAGGTCTCTTGGTGGTCAGAGGTAGGCTAGAGATGTCACGATCAAATATGGTAAGTCATTGGACACTCTAGATAGGAGAGGTGACAAACACATGTATTATTCTAGTTATGGTTTTGACATGTACTATGATCATCATCATTATCATCCTTACAGGAGGAGTGATAGGGGATATATTCTAGATGAGTTTAAGAAAGAAAATCCACCCACATTTGACGGAGAGATAAATAAATCATAGGATGCCGAGGCATGGTTTCTTGGTATGAGGAAGTTATTTAGATTGCATGATTACTCAGAAAACATGAAAGCCAAAATAACTACATTAAGCCTCAAAGTTAAAGTAGATATTTGGTGGGAATATTTGAAGAATATCAAGGATATTTATGAGGATTAATTGACTTGGAGCAAAATTGAGAGACTATTCTAGAAGAAGTATCTATCAGAGAGATACTATGATGACATGGAAAAATAGTTTTATGAACTAAAGATGGGATCTATGACTGATGAGGAGTATTTTGATTTATGGACGTATTAGATGTGATCTAAGTCTCAAAATTTTCAGGGAGGCTTAGGAAAATGTATTCCAAATAACCCAGAAAGTGTTTTGGGAAATTCCACCCAGATAGGAAATAATTAATTATTTTTAATGGAACCATATGAAGTCTAAACTTAGGAAATTAAAATAATTAAAGGATATTAATTAAAATAGGGTGTGAATATTATAGAAAAGACAGATATCAAGTCAAGCTAATATTATTCATTTATTAACAATTTAATCTCGGTCATTGAAGTATCAATGAGAATATTATAAGAAGGACTTGATGGGGAATTTGGAAAATACATCGAAAAAGTCTAGAGATCAAAATTATTTAGTGAGCAGTGCTCAAGGGGAAGATTTATCGAGTTGATTCTTGTAGAGAGGAGAAAAGATAATTCTTGGTTGGATATATTTACTGAGCCGAGAATAAAAAATCATAGAAGATCGAGGGAAGTACGCAGAAGAGGTAGCGTAGCAACTATGCAGAGGTAGTGCAGTGCCATGTAGAGGAAACACTTCAGCCTTGAGGATATCTGATATTTCGCTAAGGATCAATCAGATCTATTTCTAGAGTGATAGGGTTTGAGTCCAGAGGGGCCAAAGATCAGCATCCAGCCAGTAGAAGAGCCAACAAGAAGAGGTGAAGAAGTCCCCATGCAGAGTGACACAGATCTTCGCAAAGGCTACACAGGGCTCATTAGATCAGTGTTTGGTCAGCTAGCATTTCCAATGTTAGTATGAGGTAATCCTGACTAGCTCTTTGTCAACCAAATTATCTATGTGGGTGGCCAGTAAGGCATCCTAGATTGTATTCAAAGTTACTGCATAATAATATAAACCCTCAGCTGCTGCATTGGTTTTCTTGCATTGGGCAATGGGTTTTTCCGAGGACTTAGTCCAAAAATAACGGTGTCGTGCGTCTATTGTTTATTCTTTCTCAGATATTGTTTCAGTACTTATTTATTTTCTCCAGTTTAATTTTGTGAAGGCTGTAGTGCATGGGTTTCAATATTTAGCGTAGAACACAATAAATAATTTTCTTAGAAATTAACAAATAAAAGAATTCTCATCGGTTGTTGCAGTAGGATTCCGAGATTGGGAATTTTCATATGGTATAAGAGCTTGTGTAGTAGTGTAGGAGGAGCAAGACAGCATACCAAAAGGATCTAGTGTTGAATAAGTATCAAGAGATCACATATTTTCGAAGTAGCAGATCGATTTCCCCAATGATTGCAGTCCAAGACAGGAGGGCTAGATCTGCAAGGAAATATCTCTATGAGTGAGAAAACAGAGAGGTAGGATTTTCCAGTTTGCAGTTTGTTAGAGGCATAGGGAGAAGTGCAATAGATTCAGGTTTCCCCCTTGAAGAGGCTGATTTCTAAGTTTTTTATCTATCTTTTCTTCTATTTTGTGAGCTGGTTTCATAACATTTGGTATCAGAGCTTTGGATTTTAGGGTTTCTCTGCTGCAAATAGGCCATCTTGGATTTTTCGCTATAAATGTTTGTCTACGAAGGTTCAGAAGCTGAAAAAAACCCATTTGAGCCAGAACCTGGATAAATTCCATGTAAAAATTCCAGATCTGGGTTCGCTACATTTTGGGAGATATTATTTGAGGAAGTTAGGGTTTTTACAGGCTCCATAATTTCATCTCAAACAAGTGACTGAGGGAAAATCGTCATAACTTTCGCTTTAGACATCTGATTAGAATTCAATAGAAGTGTCTGAAAGTGCACATACTGTAGTATCTTTTGTATCGATTTCAGAGCCGAAAGTCAAAATAGTGACACGTGGCATGCCATACAATTTTGGTCTGCTCAACTAGTCCACAATTAGGAGATTGTGGGAGATAGAGCATAACTTTATCTTGAAGAATCCAAATTAGGTATGGCCTGTGGAATTAGAAAGAAGGATTAGATGGATACTACTGTCCCAAAATATTGTAACCATTAAAATCTAGAATATTTGGGGATGGTACAATGGTTAAATTTTTAAGACCTAACTTCCATAGATAATATCTCCAAAAATATTGCGAACCAAGATCTAAAATTTTTACATGACGTTCCTTAGGATTTCAGATTCGCTCTGTAAAAGTTTCAGCTTCTGAAACTTCGTAGAAAAAAATTTATAGTGAAAATGACACGATGACCTGTTTGGAGTAGAGAAACCTTAGAATCCAAAGCTCTAATACCAAATGTTATGAAATCAGCTCCAAAAATAGAAGAAAAGGGAGATCAACCCCTTAGAAATAGCCACTTCGAGGGGGAAACCTCCAATAAATTACATAAATGAACAATTCTTGGATGACACAAATGAAAAAACCTCCTTCTATATATAGAAGTCCATGGGGTCACAATATAATCCTAGCCGACCTAACAATAATAATTTAAGGGCACAATAATAACAATATTTGGGTTACAGGGGTACAATAATAACAAAAAGGGGGTTACACTAACAAAAATAAGGGACTATACTAGTAATATAGGGACCTAACAATTTTCTTGATATTTTTTTTGGAAGGAAAGGAATTTGAGTTACGGGGTATCACAGGGAAGCCAAGAAAGATGATCAACTCTAATGTGATGGAAAAAATTCTGAAGAAATAACAACGAGGCATAATTTCACAATTATGCTCACTACATGTTTAGACATCAAAATCATCTATTTCTCCAGATCTCCAAAAAGTCTTGGACAATCATTCCAATGTATTTGAGACTCCCAAAGGACTCCTACCTATTCATGATCATGATCATGCTATTCATTTAATTCCAGGAAGTTTTCCTCCGAACATCAGGCCTCACAAATATCTTTATTCTCAAAATATTGATATTGAACATATGGTTGTAGAAATACTAGAGGATGGTATAATTCAACCTAGTCAAAGTTATTTCTCTGCTCCATTGGTATTGGTGCACAAGAAGTATGGATCATGGCATATGTGTCCAAATTATAGGGAGCTAAACAAGCTCAGTATTAAAGATAAATTTCCCATCCCCGTCATTGATGAATTATTGGATAAATTTACTTCACCAAGTTGGATCTTCATTCTGAATATCATCAAATTAGAATGAAGGCTGAAGACATTTTGAAAACAATATTCAAAACTCATGAGGGTCATTATGAATTTTTGGTCATGCATTTTGGCCTTACTAATGCACCTTTCAAATTTAAAGGTTTGATGGATTCCATTTTCAAACCCTTCCTTCGAAAATTTATGTTAGTATTTTTTATGATATACAATCTACAACAAGTCTTGGAAGGATCATGTTCAACATGTTGACATGGTGCTCAAACTATTGGAGGACAGAAAATTATATGCAAAAACCTCCAATGTTTCTTTGGAGTATAGGAGGTGGAATATTTGGGTCATGCTGTATCTCATGAGGGTGTTAAGGTAGACCTTAACAAAATTAAATCCATTAAGGAATGGAAAATCCCTACAACCATAAAGAATCTTCGAGGATTTCTGGGGTTAACATGGTATTATTGCAAGTTTGTTAAGAATTACGAGAGAATATCGACAACTTTAACATCATTATTGAAAAAATATGAATTTTCTTGGACTCCAGAAGAAGCTAAGGCCTTTGAACATCTTAAAGAGGCAATGTGCCAATCACTGGTCTTAGCTATGCCAAATTTCACAAAAACCTTTATTGTGGAATGTGATGCCATAGGAAATTGAATTGGTGAGGTTTTAATGCAATAAGGAAGACCCATTTATTTTGAAAGTCGTCTAATCATAGGAAAGTATTTACTCAAACCTATTTATGAGAAGGAAATGCTGGAAATACTACATGCACTAAAGAAATCGCGACCTCACCTAATGGGAAGACACTTCAAGGTAAAAACAGATCATGATAGTCTTAAATACCTTTTGGAACAAAGATTATCTTCCGAAGAGCAACAAAAATGGGTCACAAAGATGTTGGGCTATGACTTTGAAATCATATACAAAAAAGGGAAGAAAAATGTTTTTTCAGATGCACTCTCAAGAAAGGACGATGATGTGGAAGCATTTCTTTGTGCCATTTATATTATCCAACTTGAGTGGATAACTAAATCAAGGGATGAATGGAAGAGTGATGAATAGGTGTGGAAACTCATTCAAAAGTTGTAGCAAGATCCCAATATATATGAAACATTTACCTGGAAAAATTGTTAATTATGGTACAAAGATCACTTATATATTTGTACGAATTCCCAACTCAAACAAAATATTCTTTTTGAATTTCACACCTCTCCCTTAGGAGGGCACTAAGGATTTTTAAAAACTTACCACATGGTCAAGAAGGAATTTTTTTGGGATGGCCTTGAATTTGATATTCAAATTTTTGTGGTAGAATTCTTGTTTTGCCAACAAAATAAAGTTGACATAATTAAGATTGTAGGTTTGTTACAACCTTTATCCATTCCAAGTCAATGTTGGGAGGAGGTTTCACTGGATTTTATCATAGGTTTACACAAGTCCGAAGGAAAGAATATCATCATGGTGGTATTTGATAGACTTACCAAGTATGCACACTTTTGTGCATTATCTCATCCATTTAAAGCTAGTACATATTCTATTTCATTTTTGGAAATAATTCAAATGCTACATGGAAACCCAAAGATTATTGTAAGTGACAGAGATCCCATTTTTACAAGAATTTTTTGGACGGAATTATTTTCTTGTTTGTGTACTCAATTAGCTCACAACTTATCATATCATCCTCAATCTGATGGGTAAACTGAGATAGTGAAAAAATGTTTGGAAGAATATCTTCATTCCTTTGTAACTGATAAACACACACAATGGGTCAAGTGGTTACCTCTCGCTGAATGGTGGTATAGAAATTCCTTCCATACTGTAGAAAAAATGACCCCACTTATGGCACTTTATGGATATCATCCACCCTCCATCACATCATATTTAAGATAAAATTCTAAGGTTCAAGCAGTGGAAGATCACATCGATCATAAACAACAAGTTCTCCAACTGTTAAATGATAACCTCACCTTGGCGCATAATCGAATGAAATAACAAGCAGATCAACATTGCAGCAAAAGACGTTTTGAAGTAGGCGACTCAGTATTTTTACGGCTACAACCATAAAAAAAAATGTCCCTCAAGAAAGCTAAGAAGGATAATAAATTATCACCAAATTATATGGTCCTTACAAAGTGTTGCAAAAAATTGGTAGTATGGCATACAAATTGGAGCTTCGTGCATCTTCCATAGTGCACCCAATTTCGCATGTTTCATGCCTAAAGAAGTTTATAGGTGATAAGCTCCCAATTCAAACAATATTTCTAGAACTTGATGAAGAAGGAAAAATAATATTGGAACTTGAAGTAGTCACAGAAAAAGAACTCGATAGCTACGAAATCGATCAAATTCAGAGTATCTCATCAAGTGGAAGAAATTGCACGCTAAAGATTCGACATGGGAGGATGAGAATTTTATACAAAAGCATCCATAAATACTAAAGCATTGAGGACACCTCTTTTTTGAAGGAGAGGGGCATGTTAGATCCCTATAATACTAGTGTATCCCCTTATTGTTAATTTTAGCGTAGCCCCCTTATTATTATTGTTGTGCCCATGTAGTCCCCATATTGTTATTATTTTACCCCATAGAAGCCCACTATTGTTATTGTTGTGCCCTTACATTGTTATTGTTATGTCGGCTAGGATTATTTTATGACCCCCTGGACTCCTATATATTGGAAGGAGGGGTTTTCATTTGAATCATCCAAGATTTTTTCATTTATGTAATTTAAAGGAGGTTTCCCCCTCGAAGAGGTTGATTTCCAAGTCGTTGATCTATCTTTTCTTCTATTTTGTGAGCTAATTTCATAACACAGTGAGATCATGATTTATTTGGCTTTCTCCAGCAGGGAGTGTAGAGAGCTAGCTCCATAGAGGGTTAGAGGCAGCAGTTCGACATCTGATTGGGTGAGATGGAAGCCAATGGGTTGCATGATCAAGATCGGTTGGAGGGTCCCTCCAAATACGTAATCTAGAAGGCAAGGTTCTCCTTCCTTTTGGATGAGCACGAGTTCAAGGCCTTCATCGATAGTGCAGTAGCTGAACCAGTAGATGCATCATAATTAAGAGCCTTCAAGAAGAACATGTAAAAATTCAAATGGTTGATCCTTGACAGAGTGAAGGATCACATAGTCTCACATATTTCTAGAAAAGGGACTACAAAGGAAATGTGGGATGCGCTGGCCACGCTATATCAAGGGTATTCAAAGTAGTGGAATACGTTCTTAGAGGAAAAAATGCTATCTACAAGGATTCAGAAGGGAGAACGCGTTGATCCATTCCTTGAAAAACTTCAAGATGTTAGAGATCAACTGGAAGCTGTAGGAGCATCTCCTAAAGCCACATATATGGTCATATTGGCCATGAATTATATGTCTGAAGAATATAAAATATTTTTCTAGAGAATCCTGAACAGAGAGAAGTTCCTAGACTGGGAAGGAATGTGGGAAACTCTTCAGTAGTAAGAGACGAGGAGAGACTTACTCAAGTGAAAACTTTATGGGAGAAACAATAGTGGGACGAAGCCTAAGGAGGAGGAGGAGGAGAATGCAACCCTTGCATCAAAGGGGAAATAGGATTATCAAATACTTAAGAAGGACGTCTCAAATATTAAATTATTTTTGTGTGGCGAAATGGGACATTATGCTACATAGTTTCCTCTCAAGAAGAAGGACAAATATGAGAAGCGTGATTTGTAGGTTGCAATTGCAAGGATTGAGGAGGATGAATTCATGATGATTTCCCACATATCTCTAGGGGAGAATTGGGGTGATATAAAACTATAGTTCAATAAAGCTGTAGTTGGGCAGGATCATTGAGGAGTCCACCTCTCGAATCATCATCTTGCTATGGGAGCCCAACTAAGAAGTAGTAGGATGGACAAGTATCAGTTAGTGCAGCGAAGTGCAAAGGTGACAACGTAGTGGATAGTGAGCCCTTGAATATGAGCAGCGCAAAGAAGAGTTGGCAGCAGTGCAGGAAGGAACATTGCAAAGTCACCAGAATTGCAACAACTTCAAAGGGGCAACGCAGATTCTAGTAGCAGTTAGATCTTTAGTACGAGATGTATCATAATGAACACTTACTTTAGTACTTGGATGTTTTTCTGTTGCATTAAGCAACAAAGTTGCAGTGCAGTGGAAGTTGGAGGCAATAGGTAAGGTCAATAGCAACATAGATGCAACAACTCATTGTTGGTGGGCTGTAGTGTCAGACATCAACAACGCCAAGGGATATGTTGCAGAATTAGAGTAGTACTTCAGTTGGATGTATTGCTAGAGCACATTTCTCGCTAAGAGGGAGTGTTGATTTTGGGTAGCATCATATGTGGTCTAAGTCTCAAATTTTGCAGGGAGGCTTAGGAACATGTATTCCAAAGAACCCAAAAATCACTTTGGGAAATTCCACCCAGGTTGTGTTTTATGGAAATAATTAAATATTTTTTAATGGGACCCTAAGTCTAAACTTAGGAAATTGAAATAATTAAAGGATATTAATTAAAATAGGGTTTGAATCTTGTAGAAAAGATAAATATCAATTCAATTTAAACTTAGCCATTGATTAGCAGTTTAATATTGGTTGTTGAAGTCTCAACGATAATATTATAAGAAGGACTTGATGGGGCATTTGGAAAATACACCGAAAAAGTCTAGAGATTGAAATTATTTAGTGAGAAGTGCTCAGTTAGAAGATAGATCAAGTTGATTCTTGTAGATATGGGCATAGATAATTTATAGTTGGAGATATTTCCTTTGCAAGGAATAAACAATATTGAAGACAAAGGTTAGTACGTCGAAAAGGAACTGTAGCAGCTACGTAGAGGGAGTGAAGTGCCTCACAGAGGCAATGCTGCAACCTTAAGGAGATATGAGATTCAACTGAGGATTAGTTATATATAGTGCCAAAGTGTTGGGGTGTGAGATCAGAGGGGCTAGATATCAGCATCCATCCAAAAAAATATCCAAAAATTAGAGGTGACATAGTCCCCACGCAGAGTGGCGCAGATCTGTGCAGAGGCAGCATAGGGCTCATTAGCTAAGAGTTTGGCCAGTCGAAATTTCCAGTGTCAGTGTGAGGTAATAATTGATAGCTCTTTGTCAGTCAGATTCTTTGTGTGTATGGCCATTAAGGCATCCCAATTGTATTCAAAATTACTGCATAATAATATAAACGCTCAGCTACTACACTGGTTTTCCCGCATTGGGTTTTTCCAGGGACTTAGTCCAAAAATAACGGTGTTGTGTGTCCATTGTTTATTCTTGCTGAGATATTGTTTCCACACTTATTTATTTTTTGTAGTTTAATTTTTTGAAGGCTATAGTGTATGGGTTTCAATATTTACCATAGAAAACAATAAATAATTTGTTCAGAAATCAACAAATAGAAGAATTCTCATCAATTGTTGCAGTAGGATTCCAGGATTAGGAATTTTCACACACCAACATATTTCTAGATTTGTTTAGATATGCGCCTTACCTCAAGGAGGAGAAGGCCAAGATTAAAATATTCATTAGTGGGTTGACGATAGCATTTAAAGATAACATTGAGTTTGATGAGACTAGGTCATTCGTGGAGACCATCCAAAAAGTAAAGCATTTTTATGAGCAATCAAACTGCAGATCTGAGGCAAAGTCGGACTAGAAAGATAATGATAAAAATAATAGAAAATGGGACAAGAAGCGAGAAAGACCTCAAGATACATGTAATAAAGAGAATGTTGCACCACCTAATAATTTCAATACATATGGCAGAGCACATGATCTATGCAGCGTTGGATAACTGACATGTGAATCACCAAGATCTATTATCAAGATGGATGGTAAGCTTTATGAGGAAGTTGATTCTATTTTGATTGAACATGTATCTAATTATAGTTATGTTAATCCTAACCTGGTGGATATGTGTGGTACCTGTAGTCTTGATTAGTGCAGTTGGCTATAGGTACAAAGAAGAGAGTTCATCATTGGGTAAGTGCTTGTGCATTTGGTTTGAATGGTATGCCTATATCAACACATCTGAATGTATTTCCGTTGGGATCATATGGTATGATCTTGCTTATGGAATGACTATATATTCATAGGAACAAGGTGGATTTTTATGACAAGGATATTGAGTGCTTGGATTACAATGGGGAACAAAGAGTCTTGCGGGGTAAGAAGAAAGAAACATTAGTTAGGATGGTGACAACTATGCAATCCAAGTGTAGTCGCAGGAAAGGGTGTGTGTTATTTGCAGTGAAAATTTCTAGTGACAAAGGTAAGGAAGTTGAAAGTTGAGGATGCATATTTTTTGAACAGGTACCTATTTATACAGTAGTTTCAGGAAGTATTTCCCGCAGAGATTTCAGAGTTTCCACCTCACAGGGATTCAGTATGATTTTCTATTTATTTGGTACCAGGGGCAACGCTAACATCTAAGGCACCTTAAAAGATGAGCACACTGGAGCTGGTAGGGTTGAAGCTAAAGTTGAAGGAAATGATGAACAAGGGATACATCTAAGCCAAGTGTATCACCATGGGGCACACTGATTTTGTTTGTGAAGAAGAAAGATGGTACTCTTAGGTTATGCATTGACTATAGGAAGTTGAACAAAGTGAACATAAAGAACATGTATTCGTTTCTAAGGATTGATGACTTGTTTGATCAGTTGAAGGGAGAAATAATGTTCCCGAAGATTGATTTGAGATCCAAATATCATTAGGTTCGCATCAATCAAGAGGAAATTTACAAGAAAAATTTCCAGACCAGGTATGGGAATTATGAGTTTGTTGTAGTTCCTTTCGGTTTGAATAATGCTCCAACTACCTTTATGTGCTTAATGAATAGTGTGTTGCTTCCCTATCTAGAAATGTTCATTATTGTGTTCATTAATGATATATTGGTATATTCTAAAAATGAATAAGTTAATGTTGAACATTTAGTAGCAGAGTTGAGATTGCTAAGAGAGCATCAATTGTATTATAAGCTTATCAAGTGTAGTTTCTTTCAGACATAGGTACATTACTTGGGACATGCTTTTTCCAAGGAAGGCATAACAATGGATCCAGAAAAGATAAGGGCAATCATGGAGTGGTAAGCTCCTAGGAATGTGGATGAGGTAAGGTAATTTATGTGGTTAACATGTTATTACAGGAGGTTCATCAGGAAATTATCACATATTTCTTATCATATCACATCATTGCAAAGGAAAGGTTAGAATTTTGAATGGATAGAGGAATGTGCGGCCAGTTTTGAACAATTAAAGAAATTTTTGACACATTCTCCAATGTTAAATATCGCAGATCGAAATAAGGAGTTTGTGGTATGTACATATGCTTGCAAGAGAGGAATTGGTGGAGTCCTTATGCAGGAAGGACAGGTGGCATTTTATGAGTCACAAAAAATAAATGAGCACGAGAAAAACTATTTGACACATGATCTTGAGTTGGAAATGATCATTCATGCATTAAGGATGTGGAGGCACTATCTTCTTGGAAAAATATTTGTATTGATGAGTGATCACAGTGGATTGCAGTATCTGTTTGACCAACTAAATCTCAATGCCAAGAAAGCTAGATGGTTGGTCACGATCAAAGAGTTTGACTTTGAGATTAGGTATATTAAAGGTAAAGAGAATAAGGTTGCAGATGCTCTTAGCAGGTGGATATATTTTAATCATATAACAACTATGAGTTCCTATGGGACAAATCTACAAGATAGGATATTGCAGGAAAGTTAGAAGGATGTCAAGTATATGGAGCTTAGGCACAGATTGCATCAAAGTGAAAATATAGGTACATGTTTAGGTACAAGTGCAAGAGAACAGGATGTGAACTATTGTCTCAAAACATATGGCTTGGTCAGGTTTAGAGATAGGATATATGTTACGTACAATAGTGAGCTCAAGAAGGTGATCTTGAGGGAGTTTCATGTGAAACCGTGTTCAGGTCACCCAGACAATTAGATGACACTGACAATAGTAAAGAGGTTTTACTATTGACCGAGTCTGAAGAGAGACGTTGCAAAGTTTTTGGCTAGGTGCTTGGATTTTCAATAGGTCAAAGCAGAGTGTAAAAATCTAGGTGGAATACTAAAACCGATTCTGATTCCAGAATGGAAATGGGAGGTCATTTCCATGGAATTTATCATAGGTTTACCGAGGATATATAGACATCATGACTCCATCATGGTTGTGGTGGATATGTTGATGAAGGTAGCGCACTTCATTCCAGTGAAGTATACATACTCACGAATGATGTATCACATGTATTTATCATGGATGTGGCTAGATTTCATGGTGTTTCACAGAAGAATTGGCCTTCAGTACAACTTATCATCCATTGACATATGGACATACATAGAGGGTCTACAGGATATTGGAGGACATGTTGAGGATGTATGTGATGCATCAATAGCGAAAGTGGAAAGAGTATCTTCCATTGGTAGAGTTCGCTTAAAACAATGGGTATTGAGAATATTTTAGGATGAGTCCATTTGAGGTATCGTATGGGTAGAGTTGTAATACTCCCATCAGTTGGAGTGACCGGTTAACAAGGTGTTTATTGCACCGAACATGTTGGCAGAGATGGAACAAGAAATGCAGGTAACCAAGAAGAATATGAAAGCAACACAATATAGGTAGAAAAGCTATGTATATCAAAAAAATTTGTTTAAGGAGTTTCATGTTGGGGAATAGGTGTACTTGTGCATCAAGCCCAAGAAGAGTTCCTCACATATTGGATCATGTGCCAAGTTGGCACCTCAGTTTGTGGAACTTTCAAGATTCTTGAGAGGATTTGATGAGTAGCCTATCGAATTCACTTCCTACGAAATTGAATTTTACTTGTGTCATCGCTTAGGAATTATGTTAAATATGATTATCATTTGATTGAATGGTTTATATTGCAGGTGGATCTAGAAGGAGAATTACAGTTAAAACCTCAATGCATTTTGTAGAGAAAGATTCTCATGCTCCAGAACCTAGAAATCAAGCATGTTAAAGTGCAATGGAAGCAATTTGCGTCCGATGAAGCTACATGGGAGATGGAAGATTAGATTTGGATCATGTAACCTTCCTTATTCACTAGTTGAGCAATTGTTTAGGCGTGTTTTTTGGTATATGTTGGTATGATGTTTTGGTATATGTACATATGTATATGGATTTAAATACCTCCATGAGCTATGTTATAAAGCACCAATAAGAGGTATGGGTGTCATGTCATTATGATGTTATATTTTTCATGTTGTCATGCTGATTTGATTTTCATCAGGTTGATCATTGTAAATACTGCAACGAAATAAGTTATAAATTTCCATGGGAAACATGTTTTGCTTACATCAATATTATTGGTTGTAGGTGTCTTTGAACATCGAGGATGGTGTTCCCCCAAGGGGGAGGGTTCTGTAATATTCATGGTGAAAAATCAATGTAAAAAAATTTAATAAGGGAAAAATAATAACCAAGGTCATGGGACATGTATTCCAAGCTGAATCTTCAGAAAATAAAACATCCTAGTGTGGGTGTTCATATGATTTATTATGGCTATGTAAATTGGCAAAGGAAATGGCTAAGGAGTTGGAAAGGAAAAGTGGAATTTATTGAAATTTATTTATGAAAATAATGGAAAATAGGAGAAAAGGGAGGTGAAAGGTCATAGGTTTCATGTGAGGAGGAAAATGAAGGAAAATAATGGAAAATGAAGAAAATAGAGGCCTCATTAATAAAAAGGCTTATGAGGATCAATTCATGGATTTTAGTAAGTTCAATTTTGGAGCTCTCATTGTTCTATCTCTCTCTCTCTCTCTCATACTCTTGGACACTTAGAGTTTCCTTGGACCACTCTTGGAGAGTGTGGCATACTTAGAGTTTTGGAGAAAGAAGGAAAAGGAAGAGCAGGAAATCGCAAGAGGACATGAGGATCAACAACTATAGTAGATTAAATTTGTAGGTACCAAGTTGCATGTATGTTTTCATAACTAGTTTTTTCATGCATGGAATATGCATTTGGTTTCTTGGTCATGATTCGTCATTGGCATGGAGGATTTCCTGGATTAACAGTGGATTTTCCTAGCCTTTCCATTTCCTGGATAATCATGTTGTTATGGGATCATTTCAAAAAAAAAATTCTATTTGGTTCTCATGTGCTTTTGACTGTGGGTTGAGTTATTAGTTCCTGGAAGCCTTGGTTGGAAAAATGCTCTGGAAGCCCTGCAACAAATTGGGTTGAGTTACTAGTCCTCTAAGACCTGTAAAAACTTGGGTTGAGTTACTAGTCCTAGAAGCCTTGGTTGGAAAAACACTCTGGAAGTCCTTGGTGGGTTGAGTTACTAGTCCTGGAAGCCTTGGTTGGACAAACGCTCTAGAATTCTGGCGATGGTTATAGCTTGAGTTAGTAGTCCTAGAACTCCTAGTTCGAACAAACACTCTAGAGACCTGGAAATATTGGGTGGAGACCAATCTAGGGATGGTTGGGATGTATGCCTATTGAGTCATAAAGGTGTATGTTTAAAGGTAACCTTAATTCTTCTCATTAATTTTCAATCCAAGATAAGTCTTGTTATTTCAAGAGTGTAAGAAAAATATATGCAAGTGACATCGGAAGTTAACTACTCTAAATCGTCATAAGGAAGATTTTCTAATTCTCAAAGTTCGATCAAACCAACCTGAAAGTGAATTACGAAATTCTTCAGACTATTCAAAGGAACTAACTCTGTTCTAAGCTTATGTAGAAATAACTACTCAAGACTGGAAAAGAATAAATTGCAATTGAACAACGCGCTTTGATGAATTGAACATAAACCCTAACAAATTGAACAACAATTCTAATAAATTTAATAGTAATCAATTATTCTAGAATTTGCAATGGAATTATCTTTTAATCAACTAATAACATCCTTCTTAATTAAACATCAACCAAACGCTATGATTATGATGAAAATATCGAAACGTTAACTATATGCAGAATTGAACAACAACCGTGATGAAATTAATCTAAAAATTGTACAAGAATTGATTTCAGATAAGAGGACATGAATCGTAAACTAGTCTAGTGAAGAGGAAGCTATAACATCACACACTCGCAATTAACCAATGAAATTATATATTATGAAACACAATAGATAACTAGAAACACAAATTCTGTAAATAAACGTATATCACAGAAGTAGTAGGAGAACCCCCAGGGCTGGGCCCAAAGCCACTAGAAGCATACTGCTAAGGAATACTTAGAGGTTTTTAATTCCAAAAACGCCAAATTATTCATTAATCCATCCAACAATACATAGTACAAAAATTGACGATTCTATCCGAATACGTTTATTACAGGAAGATTATATTACAATCCCCTCGTATTGTTCATCTTCGGCCTTTTATAGTTTAAAGGAAAATTCAAAAGTAGTAACAGATCTTTCTCATTATTGGATCCTGCTGCTTCGTGGCTATCGACTAAGCACTCCAAGAGAGGACGTGCCCCTACATATTCTGCTGATACATAAGAGCCGATATGGTTCCATTCGCCTTCCTTGTCTACTGTCTTTTGGTTGTCTGGTCAACAGTTTGACTTTTTTTCTTTCCTATTATAAAGATAATGAAAAATAAATTTTTATGTTATTAAACACTCCTTTTGTCATTATTCCACTCTGCCTTGCTTTCGCAATATTTTCCTTTACTTTATTGCTAAGATGAAGGGAAAATATATAAAATTACATGACAAATCATGGTAAAGATGGGGGTGAAATGTACCTTATTCTTGGCCCAAAATACACCCCTGCTTACCATTTTGCAGGTCCTCGTGCAAACAAATGGTTGAGTTGTAGTTGGGTTAACGAATATGCAGGGTATACCTCTTCTTTGTAAATTCTGAAGCCATGTCTCTGTTTAATATTTGCAAATGTTGAGTTCGTGTGCCCCTCTGGTAACTCATAAACGTGATGATATACTTCAGGCAGGTACTAGATGATGGGGCATCTGTATCTGCACCCTATCCATGTAGGACCCATGTTCAGAATTAGGTTGTTGTATAGAAGGAACTTGGAAGCAACATCTTTGAAGTTCCTGTACCCAAATGGCTCTCTGTTCTTCACAATATTTGTAGAGGCTAGCCATCTCTGTTTGGTTGTTGCAAATGCTTCTTCCTGAATGTCTTGGAAGTATGTTTACCCATTCTGCACAATATCCCTGTGAATAGGTCCCAATTTGGATATCACTCCTTTTCGTTGCATGAATTTATTATGTTGGGTAAACAGGTACAGGGGTTTGGTAGGTTCCCTTCTGAACCATAGGTCTAGGCCATGCTCTCTTTTTTGAAAGGTGTTTTAGGCCTTAGCCCACCTAGTTTGGTTCTTGGAAAAAGATAGAAAAGCCTGGAACTGAATGTCCCCTATGAAGGGGTTGGGGTTACTGTCCCTATCCTCTTCTAGAAATAAATTGTGTAAATATAATTCACATAAAATATGCTGGACCTGCTCATCCTGCTCATTGCAACACTGGAAAAATTCCTTAATGGTTTTAAAAGTAGTGGGCTTCCCTGCCCTAATAGCCTTGATTTTCAATAATAAATATCGTTCCACTAAGAATAAATCATAGTTAGTGGTTGGTGCCCTGCAATTCAATACATCTTAGTAAAGAGAGCAAACCATACTAGTTTTCTCTTTAGCTTGTTCCACTTTCTCCCGTTCTTTTTTTACTTTTTTCCTTTCTTTCTTGAGTTGGGAAAAGGTTTCGTCCTTATTCGCAGAAAGGTATTCAAATCACTTTATTAGTGCCTGATGTTCCTGTAAGGGCACTACCTCCTTTTTTCATTGGGCCAATTCATGCTGGACTTGAATTAATTCGTTGCACAACTTCTGATTGGCATCCTTTTCTACTAGGTAAGTGTAGGCAGGTGCCACCTCTGTTTGAGTCCCCTTATCTTCTGTAAGTTCCATATTATTCTACATAGAAGCTTCAACAGTGTGCATCAACTCCATTCTTGCAGAGGCTTAAACCTTATTCATTAACTCAGTTTGTACAGAAATTTCAGTGGTATCTATTAAATCGGGCTGTACAAAGGCTTCAACATTGTATATTAATTCCATTTGTACAGATATTATTGCAGTATCTACCATTTGGGTAACAAAATCTGTTTGGGTACCCATGGTAGCCAATTACTTCTTAGGCTTCCAAGCCATGTTTGCTTCTTCCAACTATTTCCTTTGTTTTTTTATCATTTTTCTCAATTTCTTGCACTTCCTGCTCATTTTCCTTAACATAATCTCAGCTGGTTTTTCTTTTGGAAAAATTTTGGCAGGAGAAGGAGGAGCAGTGGCTTTGGTTTTAGAAATGGATGTGCTAGTTCCAATGGTGTTTTCTTCATACATCCAAGAGGTTATTTCAACATTAACGTCCTGACTGGGTGAAATAGTATTTACTTCAGGGGTTAGGGAACTGTCTTAATGCTTGTGTTTTTTTCTAATAGGATAATGTCTCCTAACTGGTTTCCAGATTCAGATATTCTCTCTATCCAGTCTTCCTTACTCACCCATTCATTTTCAGAGGGAGATAAAACCCTCAAAGACTAGAATTCATTATGGTGAGGTAGGATTTCAGTATGGCCAGAGCTACTAGCAGCGGAAGACTGGTTCAACATGTCTCTCTGTTCCTCAGATTGTTCAGATGGGCTTCTAATTTCAAGAGATGCTCTCATTTTCTCAAGTACTTGATCCATTTCATCTTCGTAGTCTTGTAAAGAAATATTTTGAGGGCTTGAAGACAGTGTATGGGATGGACCCACCTCATCTGGAAATTCAAAGGTGTCTTTTCGTAGTTGCAGCCTTTCAGACCATCTCCATTTTCCTGGTTGTGAGGTCCAAGCATGGGCCCTCTTCCCTCTTTCTCTCCTTGGTATGGTTATTCTAGGGAGTTCAATCTCTGCTCTGACAGGGTTTTCTTTAGGGGAAGGCAGTGCAAGATTAACAAAGATGTCCCAAGTTATCTGGTGTTTTCCTAGCTCATGAATGATGATAAATTTAATCAAGCCATGGTGGCTGACAACTGCTAGGGGGTTTTTGGATTTTCTAATTTGAACATCAGTATTGTGAAATACAAAATTTAGGAAAAAGGGCAAGTTAATTGAAATTTTTCGCTTGAGAACAACTAATAGTTTAAGTTGGCGAGACTTTACCACATCCTAATGCCAAGGGTGCTGCAAAGACACAAGATTAATAAGGCTTCCCTTTTCGTTCTAATGGTTTGCCTAGGTCCTGACATATTGAGATTTCGTCTTGTAAAAGGATATGTTTTTCAATCCATATTTCTTCGTCTATTGGTAGCCCGAGACCTCAGGGATGATTTCCTTGGTGATCGGTATGATTCTTCCTCTGACTGTGGCATGAAATTCCGCAAGTTTTGCAGGAATTCAACTGCTATCTATGTGTTAAACCATTGTATTCTATGTAGATATGAAAGCCAGCCAGCTTGCTGGAGAACAATGCAAGCTGATTCTGAGACTTGGAAAGTTGTGGGTTCATTGTGGAGAGAATTTCCACCCATGGCTACTCTGTTATCCGAACTGGGTTCTTCTTCTATATGTTTTTCTTTCGGCCCTATTGGTTAAAACGTTACAAAAATTGCATGCGCTTATTTTTAAAATGTATATTCAACTTCATGTCATAAATACAATGATATTTTAGTCCCATCAGTGCATCCAAAGGAATTATCATGGGTAATTCACATGCTTATTCATTATGGATATGTGTACCCCCTCCATTGGGAAAAGGGCGTCCATGGCCTTAAGTTCAAGAGAAAAAAAAATATTATAACAATCATGAATGCGCATGAAGCAAAGGTCAGAAGTTGATAATCATCGCGAATGTACGAGAGAAGGGCGTCCATGGCCTTGAAGCTCAAGAAAAGATGAAATATTTCAACAATTGTGAATGCATACGAGGCAAAAGTTAGAAGTTGATAATCATCACAACTGTACATCAGGTGGAAATGACCGAAGAAGGGGAGAAGAGTAGAGTAGCAATTATTATGACATGATGTCCTCTTTTGATGGTGTAGCATGACAGAAGCATGACAAGTGACAGATTATGATTGGTGTTGCCATCCCTTAATTCAAACATGAAAATATAATTCACTCATAGTTAATTATGCAGGCAGGTAGTGATAACACTTATTCAAGTAGTGCATTTATTTCAGAAATGGAGCAAAAGGAAATAGGGTATATAAAAGTAATTTTCTATTGTTGGAAAAATACTTCGATACCACAAGAAGAGTCACTGTTTCCAGTAGGCATTCATAGCCTCGACATGGTTGCTATTTTAACCCAGAAATGAGCCTGAATCCTCTATTTAAAAGTATAAATTTTTCTTATTTTATGGAGAGATCGTTGTGCTGGTGTGGTGGCCAGATAGTCATAGTGCCATTCACTAGGATTGTAATAGAGTGATCAGGCCGGCTCGTGATGAGACCTCATGTCCTTCAAGCAGTTTGAGATGTCGAGAAGGTCACTACCCTAATGTGTTGACCATTGTGGAAATGTCACTTGTTAAACCCTTATGATCATGATAGGCTGGATCGTGCTGAGACCCCCTATTCTCTCTTAAAAATTTTCACATGGACATAATATTTTTCCTTTTGAAAAGTAGGAATTTTGCTTTTTTTATGGAAAGATCACTGTGCTGGTGTGGTGGCCAGATAGTCATAGTGCCATTCACTGGGATTGTAACAGAGTGATTAGGCCGGCTCATCATAAGACCTCCTGTCCTTCAAGCAGTTTGAGCTGTCAAGAAGGTCACTACCCTAATGTGTTGGCCATTGTGGGCATGTCACCTCTTAAACCTTTATGATCATGGTAGGCTGGCTTGTGATGAGACCCCTTATTCTCTCTTTAAAAAAAATAGCACATAGACATAATATTTTCTTTTTATTTATACATGGATGGAGGCTCATTAACTCCTTAAGAGTTAGGGATGGTGTGAGAAGTAAAAATAATGGCAATACAATTAATAATCTTTATTCCTATATCCTCATGTCAAGGAGAATTACTACTTGAGAGTGTAGAAAGATATACCAGCATAAGAATATGGAAATGAATTGTTTTATAATATGTTTGAACAGGATATGTCCAACCCTTCATTACATAGATAAACCATGTCAGCTTCCAGAGTAGATATTCCATAAAAATTTCAAAGGATCATAATATTAGTAATATCACTGCTTTTCTCCTCTTCAGGTGCTAATTCCTTTCCAAAAATGTCTTTTATGGCAAGGATGTGTAAGGGGAAGTGGATACTCAAAAAGAGATCATCAAAGGTAGGAAGAGAAAATGCTTATAAAAGAAATCATTCGTTCCATTCGATTGAACAACAGCTGTTCAATTGGATTGAACATAAAAAAAAAAAAATCGCGCAAAAACATAGTCGTTCAATGGAATTGGACAAAAACTATTCAATTTGATTGAACATTAGCTGTTTAATTGGATTAAACAACTTCCATTCAAAGGTTTGAACAAAAAATAAAAATAAACACACAAAAACACGACCGTTCAATTGAATTGAACAATAACTGTTCAATTCGATTGAACAACAATTGTTCAATTAGATTGAACAACAGTCATTCAAAGGTTTGAACAATAATAAACACACAAAAAAATGAACAAAAATTGTGCAATTGGATTGAACAACAACCGTTCAAAGGTTTGAACAACAATAAACACACAAAAACACGACCATTCAATTGAATTGAACAACAACTGTTTAACTCGATTGAAAAACAGTTGTTCAATTGGATTGAACAACAGCCATTCAAAGGGTTGAACAACAAAAAACACACAAAAACACGGCTGTTCAATTGAATTGAACAAAATTTGTTCAACTCGATTGAACATCAACTTTTCAATTGGATTGAACAATAACCGTTCAAAGGGTTGAACAACAAAACATACAAAAGAAAGGATAAGAGAAAAAAAAAATCGCTGTGAGCATGAAAAAGAGATGGAATGTACAAAAATGAGAAAAAATATAAATTGCAGGAAACATATATACAATATTTACAAGTGGAAATAACAAATTTTCATGAACTTAAAGCTACGGGGCCATCACTCCCTGTAGCTAAAATTTGAATGGTGGGATTGTCGTGCACCTGTTAGCAGAAAGAATCTTTTGTAAGTGTTTTATGATAAAGGTGCACCTGGTGTTCATTGAATTGGAAGGTGGAGACAGATCCATCCATGGTAGTCAAGGTAATGGTACCATTGCCGTGTACTTCTTGAATTTTGTATGGACAGAGCCACCTTGTTTGTAACTTACCCGAGAAGTCTTGGAGTCTGGAGTCATAGAGGAATGCCCAATATCCCTTCTGGAATGTATTATTTTTAATGAGGTTGTCATGCCACTTAGTTATTGTTGTTGAATAATCGCAGTGCGCTGCAAAGCAAGTAGTCCTGCTTCATCTAATTCATTTATTTGCTGGAGTCTTCTAGTCCGGGCCTCCGTCAAATCCAACCCCACTTCATGGATTGTTCTTAGAGTTTTTATTTCAAATTAAATAGGAAAAATTGGTTCCCTTCCAAATACTAGATGGTATGGAGAATATCCAGTGGTGTTTCGCCATGTTTTTCGGTAATCCCACAAGGCTTCCGGTAGTCTAGTATCCCAATACTCATGATGTGTTGAGATCATTTTAGTGAGAATTTCCTCAAGGACTTTGTTGGTGCTTTCAACCTACTCGTTCTCCTGTGGGTGGTAGGGATAGGTGACTCTATGGGTGACATGGTGGTTTTTCAGAGTGGCCATAATTTTATTTCCCACAAACTGTGCCCCCCCATCAATTATCACTTCTCGAGGTAAGCCATACCGCACAAATAGCTCAAAATAAATTTGATCACAGATTCTTCTGTAGCTCTTGATAAAGCCATTGTTTCTACCCACTTTGTCACACAATTTGTGGCAATCAGTATGTAGATATTCTGATTTGATGGCAGGTTGAATGGTCCAACAAGGTCAAGTGCCCACCGTTCGAAAGGTTCCACTACTAATTGTGGTTGTAATGGCATTTCTTCAGCTTGGCCAGGGCGGACCATTCTTTGGAAACTATCATAGGCTTGGACGTATTTCTTGGCATCTTTAAAAATTGTAGGCCAATAATAATCCATTTGCAATACTTTGTGCCCCGTCCTCTGATCTAAAAAATGGCCACCACATGGTTCATCATGACATGCCCCCATGATGTCATAAATCTCATCTTCTTGGATGCATCTAAGTATATACATATCAGCTCCTATATGAAAAATATATCCACTGATCCAGGCGAATCTAGCACTACGCTGAACAATCAGCTTTCATTCCTTCGATGTCAAGTGTCTTGGCAGCTTTCCTCCTGCCAAATAATTTGCTACATCTACGTACAATGGTTTTTTTACTTCTACATCGAACAAATTCTCATCATGGAACTGATCATCCATCGTTAGTGGGGTCATCTGAATTTGGAACTATAGACAGAAAATCTGCAACTACGTTCTCCTTCCCTGGGCAGTCTTTGATAGTTATGTCAAACTCCTATAAAAGTAGCAACCAGCGAGTCACTCTTCCATTTGTAATAGGTTTATTGGCTAAGTACCTAGTGGTAGAGTGATCGGTATATAGGAATACTTGATAGCCAATTATATAATGTCTAAATTTATTACTAGCATAACTGACAACCAAGAACTCCTTTCAGGTCATTGTATAGTTTAATTTGGCAGGAGTGAGATTATTGTTGATATAGTAAATAGCATAGGGTTTTTTTTCTTCTTCTTGATTGAGAACTACCCCTATTTTTGTGTCAGATGCATCTGAGGAAATGTGAAAGGGAATCTCCGAATTTGGGCCACGTAAGACTGGTGCAGTCGAGACGAGCTTCTTCAAATCTGGAAAAGAAGTGTCACATTTATCAGACTAATGGAATTCAACATTTCCAGTTAATGCATACAGGGGTGCAAAAATTTGTGATAAATTATTTATAAACCTATGGTAGTACCCTGCATACCCAAGGAAACTACCTACCTCTGTCTGAGTACAAGGTGTGGCTAATAAAAGAATTACCTCTATCTTTTCCAGATCTACCTGTATTCCAGCTGTAGAGATGTAGTTCCCTAGGATTACTCCTTCGATCATCATCATGTGAAATTTTTCATTGCTCAAACATAATCTGGTAGAAATACATCATTCCAATACTTTTTCCAGGTTTGCAGTGCTTGATCAAAGTCATCTCCATATGGAGTAAAATCATCCATGTAAATTTCGAGTCCTTCATTTATTAAATCATAAAAAATGTTGAGTATGGCTCTTTGAAACATTGCTGGGGAATTACATAATCCAAAGAAAAATACCCTATAGGAAAATGTACCCCATGGGTAGGTAAAGGTAATTTTATCCTGGTCTTCAAGGGCTATCTGGATTTGATTGTAACCACTGAAACCATCAAGGAAAGAGAAGAACTGATTTCTTGTTAATGTATCAAGGACCTAATCAATAAAAGGAAGGGGAAAGTGGCCTTTTTGTGTTTCTTTATTCAGTTCTCTATAATCCACATAGATTCTCCACTTCCCATTCTTCTTAGGAATGACTACTAAAGGAGAGACCCATTTGTTGTCTGAAATAGGATAAATGAAGTTTACATATAGAAACTTTTTCAATTCATCTTTTACAATGTCTTTTAGATGCGGGTTTAACCTCCGCTGAGGCTACCAAATAGGCCCAGCATTATTGTCAGTATAAATGTGATGTGTGCATAGTTGAGGATCTATACCCTTCATGTCTGGGTTGTCCCAAGAAAATGCTCCCTTATATTTTTGTAAAATCTCTATGATATTTTGATGTTGGTTACTACTCAGACTACCATTGATATTTAAAATATTTCCTAGCTCAATTTCAATTGGTATGTTGTTGTAAACAACAGCCGTGGGTATGTGTTGATTATCAATGTCTGCCAAGGGGTCTTCCCGTGCTTCATTATCAAGAACTGTTTTTAACATTTGGCATTTTAAATTTTCAGAATAAGATGGTTGATTCATTAAGTTATTGATTACATCATCTTCAGTTTGATCTTTGAATTCGAGCGGTTCAGCTATTGTCAGTGGTGAACGGATGTTTTTTTCCTAGTATGTATGTGGCTTTTTGTGAATATTTACAGTGGGAAGACTTGGTTTGGTAGGTGGGTACATGACAATATTTTTTATGAAATCACCAATAGCAATGGTCATGCTGCCTGTCTGACATCCTATGTAAGTGTCGGTTGTTGCTAACCAAGGTTGTCCCAGTATCATGGGGTGTCCATCTAACCTACTTTTTCGGTTAATAACTAAAAATTCTACCGGATACTCCCATGAGTCCATAGAAACCAAGATGTCCTGTAATATAACTTATGGTTTAATAACAAATTTTTCAGCAAGTTCTAGCAAGGTAGATGTGGGTTCCAACATTGTTATACCTAACTTCTCGCAGGTTTCTGTAGTTAAGATGTTGATGATCAACCCCAAATCGACTAATGTGTTCGAAAAGGAGTGGCCAAATATTTGTACAGTAACTATGGGGTTCCCTAGATCTTCGTATTTTACTGGTGTTTCTTTACCCAAGAGTAATTTTCTTAAAATGACAGTGCTCCCACTACATGAATAGTTTTTACAGTTTTTTCTTTCCTCGCCTATTTTTTTCCGCACATCTCTTTAATTATCTTGGCATAGATAGGAATGCCTTGTATAGCATGCAGAAGATGAATTTTAATGCAAAGGTTTTTTAATTCCCCTATGAGATCAAAATCTGAAGAGAATATTGGTTTAGGCAATGTTCATCTCTCAAGGAATGGAGGGGAGGAAATAATAAGGTTTTCAGGGTATTTTTGGTCAGCTGTGCCCCTCCCCTGCTTTATCTCTGTTTCTGTCATAGTTTATTGTTTATGTGCTATCGGAATTTCAGACTCAAGTTGTGGCAAGGCCATATCTTCTTTAGGTGAAATAACATGTCCTCATCTCAGCCTAAGTTCATTGCATTACTTCTGTTCGGTTTCAGGATTTGGGTTTTCGAAAATCTGAATTAGCTAAACCAGTCTGTTATTGGGATTAGGATTGGGTTGATATGGCAGTTGAGGACACATGATAGGCTGAGGATTGTGTTGGACTGGGTATGGAGCTAGTAATTTAGGTTGATTCTGAGCCCCTTTCCTCATCGGTAGATTGGTCATTCCCAAGGTTCGATTCCAGTTTTGAGACCAATTTGTATTCTGTGAAGTGGAGGTAGGCCACTAGGAATGATATGGATTTTTTTGCCAATAAGGGGGAGAAAAAGGAAAAATTGACCAATTATTAGCTGAAGAGGGTTGTGTTGGCCAAGGAGGCATGGGAAATTATCGGGATGGAAAGCAGAAAAATTTGATTGGCTCTGCCATGTTGTTGCAGGGTTCTGTTGATTAAAAAGTGGAGAATAAAAGAACTGAGGTAGGTCTTGTGGCATACCTGGTTGTGCTTGCCACTGTTGACGCTGATTCATTATATAGACTAGTTCTATATCTTCTTCTACCTCTTTAAAAACTGCTTTCAATCCCAAAAGTAAAGGGAAATGGTTAGTAGCATGGTCCTTGGTACAAATAGCGCATGTCTGGACCATGTCTAATGGACATTCCCACTGGATGTGCTTCTTCCGACAGCGTGGAAAAAAGATAGCCAAGTTCTGTTCTGCTATAGCTTGCTTCTGCTTGGCTTGTAGGACATTTAGCTGTGTTGTCAGGGTGCCCAAGATATCAGTTTTAAAATCTTCTAAAATATTACTGAATTCTGCTCTGGTCACGTTGCCACCAGACTGTTTATAATTCCTTGTAGCTGAGTTTCGCTCGGTTGGCCTACCTCGCGTACTACCTCAAGAACACGTAATGCACAATGTAATAATGTCATCATATTATTCTTCATAGATGTCCCATTTTCCCATTATATTAAGTGTTTCGACCCATTCTTCTTTCATTCCCTTAATCATTGTTTCTTTTAAGATATCTTTAGATAGTGTAGTATATGGAGATGTTTGCAAATTATATTGAAGTCTTTCAATGTATTCTTCTAATGTCTCATTGTCTCGTGCAGACATATTGAATATTTCGTCTTTTAGTTCTTGAGTCTGGCAGTACTCTTGATATTTGTTAAGAAAAGAGTTTTTCATCTGATCCCAACTATTAATGGTTCCTCCAATGAGCCCCATAAACCAATGTAATGTTGTCCCCTCCAAAGTAGAGAGAAATAGATTCAGTTTCTGAGGGTTAGTGTTGTAGTCATATTCCCTACATAAGACATCAAATTCAAATAAGAATGCATCTGGATTTTCCGAGGTCAACCCATGGAAGGTGGGGATGTTTTGTAATGTAATGGCTTTCATAGGGGAATTTCCAGCTAGAACAAAAATGGGATACTCCAATGTCCATTTCTACCTCTGGTTTTGGTTGTTTTCCATTTTATCAAGGATATTCCAGTAATATTCAGGGATTTCTTGTTTTGGGGGAATAATTTGAGTGGAATTAGGGAGTGGATTTGGAGGAAGCCTTACAACACTTCCACAATCTGGGATACTGGGCATCTCTATCTCAACCACTCTCTCAGGGGATCCAGGCTCTAGATTTTTTATTTGTACTACACTGCTGGTTTCTCCCTCTCCTTCCTGCAAATTACAAGAATTTCCCTCTCTCGAAGGGTCAGGACTTACGTGTTCAACAGTTTGAAGGCTTTGTTCAGACCCTTCTGTTTCACTGTGAATATCGGTGTGGGATGTAGATGGTGAGGCTCTTGCCCGAGGGAGTGTCATAGGAATCTGAGTAGGAATGATTCTGGGTCCTATGGATGCCTAGGATTCAACCTTAATGATTTCGTTTATATATGTTGTTCTACAAAGGACCACCGATGCTTTGGGTTTTGTGGATTTAAGTGGGGGGTTTTGATCTATCTTTTTCCTCCTAGTCATTAAAAAATTATACCTACCCTACTAACCTCTACACAATTACTGAGAAGTGGGTTGGAGAGCAATAATTTTTCTTACTAGCACGCAGGTCCTTACCTCTCGTTTTCAATACCCAAGTCTTCCACAACAAAAGGAAAAGGAAATAAAGGACATCACTCTTAAACACTCTCCCCGACAACGGCAAAAAAATGTTGGGTCATATAGGTGATTGTTTAAAGGTAACCCTAATGCTTCTCATTAACTGTCAACCCAGGGTAAGTCTTGTTATTTCAAGAGTGTAAACAAAATATATGCAAGTGACATCGCAAGTTAACTACTCTAAATCGTCATAAGGAAGATTGTCTAATTCTCGAAGTTCAGTCAAACCAATCTGGAAGTGAATTATGAAATGCTTCAGACTATTCAAAGGGTCTAACTTTGTTCTAATCAAATGTAGAAATAACTACTCAATACTGGAAAAGAATAAATTTCAATTGAACAACACGGTTTGCTGAATTGAACAACATTAATGAATTGAACATCAATTCTAATAAATTGAACAATAATCAATTATTATAGATTTTTCAATGGAATTATAGTTTAATCAACTAATAACATCCTTCCGAATTAAACATCAACCAAATGCTATGATTATGATTAAAAGCTCCAAACATTAACTATATGCAGAATTGAACGGAAACTGTGCTGGAATTAATCTAACAATTGTACAAGCATTGATTTCAGATAAGAGGACATGAATGGTAAACTAGTCTAGTGAAGAGGAAGCTATAACATCACACACTCACAATTAACCAATCAAATGATATATTATGAAACAAAATAGATAACTAGAAATGAAAATTCTATAAATAAATGTATAACACAGAAGTAGCAGGAGAACCCTGAGGGCTGGGCCCAAAGCCACTAGAAGCCTACTGTTAAGGAATACTCATAGGTTGTTTATTCCAAAATGCCAAATTCTTCATTAATCCATCGAGAAATACATTAGTACAAAACTTGACGATTTGGTATGAATACATTTATTACAAGAATATTATATTACAGTCCCCTCGTCTTGTTCATCTTCAGCCTTTCATAGTTTAAAGGTGAATTCAAAAGTAGTAACGGATCTTACTCATTATGGGATCCTGCTGCTTCGTGGCTATCAACTGAGCACTCCAAGAGTGGGTGTGCCCCTACATCTTCTGCTGATCCATAGGGGTCGATATGGTTCTGTTCGCCTTCCTTGTCTACTGTCTTTTGATTGTCCAGTCAGCATTTTGGCTGTTTTTATTTCCTATTAATAAATACAGTGACAAATTAGTTTTTATGTTATTAAACACTCCTTTTGTCATTAGTCCACTCTGGCTTGCTTTTTCATTATTTTCCTTTACTTTATTTCTAAGATGAAGGGAAAATATATAAAAGTACATGAAAAATAGTGGTAAAGATGGGGGTGAAACGTACCTTCTTCTTGGCCCAACAACGCTCGTGAGGTTGAATCACTAGATGAGGGTTGAGGTAGTTTGGCCTATGGAAGCCTTTGTTTGGTTTGATTGATGAGTTTTGTGAGATCAGACATTCATGCTTGGAATATGGAACGTGGTTGAATGGTTGAAGAGATATGTGGATCAACCATATCTATGGTCAAGTGGAATGTGGAATCCCCACACTTGATTTCATTTTTCTTATGGAAATAAGAGCTCTTTTCCTCTTGTATTGGTGGGTAAATATGTTTTTTATTATGTTGCTTATATGGCTGTTATGTGCTTGTAATTTTTTTTTTTTACTTGATGTTTATGAATGTGTTTTATGTATGGCTCTCATCAAGTTTTGAGTTGTAAATGAAATAAAATGTATATAAAAAAAAATAGATGATAATGCATTTAATGAGATGAGGCAAAAATTCTTCTTAGCGATTCTTAGTTAGGTATGAGACCATTATGCTCATATATGTTGTTTAAATATGTAGATTACATATTCATGACATGTTTGATGAAATTCTTGTCATGGATAGTAGGGGTCCAGTGAAGTCCTTGTTCAATTATTTCCATTTACATAATTATTGCACTATTATATTTCATTTCTGAAAGTGTTATGGTGTCTTGGGAAGTGACCTGAGCTTTGGGCCTGAAAAAGTGGCACAAAATTCGGGGTCGCAGACTTAGAACTACTGGGAAAATTCCCCAGTCGCATGCATTCCATGTTGTGCATGCGACTAGAGGGTCCCAGCCGCACTCTTTCCCATTTTAAGGGAGCGACTGGGGGATTGATGTATGAAAATGTCAATCTGTTGCAGGCGATGGTCTCATGGAAGGTTGGGATGCCTCCTAGTTATCTTATAGCACATGAAAAAGGTTTATGTTGTTGTGTGGTGCCGGTTACACTTCCTTAAGGTAACCTGGGTGGTTGAATCAGATCATAGTAACTCTTCATCACATGTTTACCTTGGTTCAACGGTTACTTGGGTAGATGAGGGAGGAGGGTGTTACAAAAAACATTATATTTATGAAAAAAAAACACAAAACACAAAAAATAATAATAATAATATTAATCATTATAATTAAAAAAATAATATTTTTTTACCACACACACACACACACACACACACACACACATATATACACTCTAGATTTTAATTTAGGTTTATCAACATTTTCTTCTCTTCATCATGTGCACACTCTTGCAAACCCTAAGTGGTTCTTGGCGGATCCTCCCTACATTTGATTCTTGTAGATGCTTTGTCGATGGCTCCTCCCTACATTCAATTCTTACATACCCTAAGTGTTTCTCGGTGGCTCCCCCCTATGTTTAATTCTTGTAAACCCTGAGTATTTCTTGGTGGATCATCCCTACATTCGATTCTTGTAGACCTTGAATGTTTCTTGGTGGCTCATCCCTACATTCAATTCAACATTCCCTTCCCCTCTAGATAAACCTATATAAGACCTAATCCTAGTCTCAATCTGATTGTTCTGCCAGATAATTCAATCATTCAAAGATATTTACCATTGCACTAACTCACTTGCAAGTTAGTGCAATGGTAAATATCTTGAACACGTGTTTGGCCATGAAAAAGGTATGTTTTACGCTCATAATTAGCTTGATTTATTACTAATTTTCATGTGTTTACCTTCACTTTGAAATAAATTTAGAATAATTAATTGTAAACAAAGGGTAAAAATAATTATCGACAAACTATGTGATTATTGGCATAAAAGATAAATTTCGTTGTTTTTATGTGCAGGAAATATGAACCAAATAACTGTTGTTCAAATGACTGAACATCAGCGGCCAAGAAAGGGAAAATATTGTGTTCTATTCATACGAACCAACAAAAAATGAGGAGGATCATGCCTATTCTATAATGTAATCCGTTGGATAGCTACAATATTTTCCATAGGATATAAAATACTAATAGGTGAAATAAAATGGGAGGATTTTTACCCGTATGTTGTAATTGTGTATTATTTACATTCCTTCAGAATAGATTTTTCACTCTCAATGATGTTGTATCTTGACTATTGAATTTAATGAAAGAGATAGCAGTTCATTCATAATCATGTTCTGGATATCTCCTTGTAGATACTTCTGGAGGCTCTAAGCCTAGTCACTATGAGCTCTATTACTTTCCTGTGTTATATTCTTATTTTCCTTTTCTAAAATTAGTAATTTCTGTGTTTTGTAGAATTATAATTGACTTAAATCTCATCAGCATTGAGTGGTTTGTGTTTCCATTGACTTAAAGTCTTAATCGCTTTTAATTTCTGCATGAACGTTATTCTTTCATTTACCAGAGTTATTTAAACATTTCGATTGTTGTTCATTCCGAGTGATATTATTTGGTTGATCAGTCATTGATAATTTCAATTACAGAGCATGAATGAGTTACTCACTATTCAGTTGTTGTAGTATTCCCTGTATGATTAAATAGATTGCTATAGATGTTGATTAGTGATTTTGGTTAAGTGTGAATTCTTTAATCCTTGCATTTATGTTTGCTGTCTCCATAGAAAAAATCAGAATTAAGTTAAGTTGATTGATTAAATTTATTTGATGATTTATTTCAGAATTTTCTTGATTGAAATTCAAGAATTAGACTTTACTTCTTGCAACAATTTCGATTTCTTAACCTCTGATTTCACTTGCATAAACTTTGTTGAACACTCTTGAAATAAACATAATTTCCTTGGGTTGATGATTAATGTAGGTATTATGATTTCTTTTAAATATTCATATTAATGCATCAACATTTTAGCATCATTTCCGGGGAGAGTGTTTACAAGTGATGTTTTTTTATTTTCTTTTGTTGTAGAAGCCTATTAGGTATTGAAAATGAAAGGTAAGAACTTGTGTACCAACAAGTAAAACACTTGCCCATTATCCCTCTTTTCAACAAAAACATAGAGGTTAAACATCAATGGGTGTTTTTTTTATGAATGACTAGAAAGAAAAATATAGAAACAAATCTGAACCCCCCATCCAAATCCATGAAACACAAGGGGCCGGTGACCCTTGGAAGAACAACGTTCATAGACGAAATCATAAGAAAATATGAATCTCAGGCATCCGTAGGACCCAAGACCATTTTTGAAAAAAGTCCTACTATAATCCCTCAGGCAGCAGGCTTACCATCTGTAGCTTACGCCGAGATCCATAGTGAAACAAAAGGGCTATAACAATGCTTTCAAGTCACAAAAAATTTTAATCCCGACCCTTCACAAGAGGGAAATTCTTGCAAGAAGGAGAGGGAGAAACAAGTGGTGTAGTAGAAATAAAATTATAATCTCCAGAACCTGGATCTCCTAAAATATTGGTTGAAGAAGAAACGTCCGACATCCCAGATCGTGGTATTACTATAAGACCTTTTCCAAAATTGACTTCTATTCCGGTCCGAATTGATCTCCTAGACCAGGAAATCACTGAATGTTATTTGCACATATTTTACCAGATGGCGCACAATCAACCCTAGGGACAAACATCAACATTGGAGTACCCTATTTTTGACCCAGTCGCTAATGCCTCTATGAAAGCTATTCCATTGCAAAACATCCCCACTTTCCATGGATTAAATTCAGAAGATCTAGATGCTTTCTTGTTTGAATTTGATGTTTTGTGTAGGGGATACGATTACACCATTGACCCTCATAAACTAAAATTGTTTCCCTCTAAATTAAAGGGAGCAGCTTTGTGTTGGTTTATGGGGCTCGGTGGAGGAACTATTAATTACTGGGATCAAATGAAAAACTCTTTTCTTGCTAAATATGAAGACTATTGCAGGACTAGACAATAAAAATATGAAATCTTCAACATGACTGCAAAAGATAACGAAACATTAGAAGACTATCTTGAATGGTTTCAATACAATATACAAAGTTCCCCTTATGCTGCATTGTCTAAATATTTCTTAAAAATAACTATGATAAAAAGAATGAAAGATGAATGGATAGAAAAAATAAATCTAATGGGGAAAGGATATATCTATCAGGAAAATTATGATGATATTATTTCATTATGTGTCCGGTGCTTTAGAGGCAACATGTGCATTAGGCCAGCAGGACGGGATTTGGTTGCCAGGAATAATAGAACTTCAGGTGGCAATGTAACATGAACAAAAATCATCAATCTCTTGGAAGATTTTAAGATCGATATTTTGGGTACCCTCACAACACAATTAGATGTCCTGCAGGCCAAGCAGAAGCAATCATTAGCAAAATAGAACTTGGTTGTCTTTTTCCCATGCTGTCGAAAAAATCACAGCCAACGAGAATGCCCATTGAACGTGGTACAAACATGTGCCATTTGCACTAAAGACCACGTCACTGAACAATGCCCATCACTTCCAGGGTTGAAAGAAGTATTCAAAGAAGTGGAAGAAGAAATAGAACCAATATATTTAATGAATCACTGTCAATAGTGGCAAGCCCGATCTTCAGGTATGTTTTAAGACCCATCTTAGTTCTTTCCTTCTTCACAATTTAATCAACATAAAAACCCTAGAACAACATGGAAAAATCAACCACCTTTTTCTGCCTAGCCATCCCAACCATTCTCCATGCCCCCTTGGCCAACTCAATCCTTTCCAGGAAGTGGTTGGCCAAATTCTTCTTTCTCTCCTTCATTTTGGCAGAACAATCCATACTCATCTTGGTGACCTGCCTCTACTTCACAAAGTCCAAACTAGTCCCAAAATATGTAGCGACCTTTGGGAATAACCAATTCACCTATGGGAACAAGTCCTCAAACTCAACCCACATTACTAGCTCCATATCTATTACCATAGAATTCTCAGCCTCTGATACGTCCTCAACTGCCAGCTCAACTGAACCTGAACCCCAATAATAGATCGGTGCAACTAATACAGATCGTCGAAAATTCAAACCTTGAAACCGAAAAAAAATAATGCAATGAACTTAGGATGAGATCTCAGTGCGTTATTAACCCGGGGGAAATTTCAGACCTGCCACAAGATAAATTAGAACCCCCAACTGTAATCAATCCATAAACTGTTATCAACACAAAAATAAAAGAGGGAGAAGGAACAATTGAACAAGAAGATTCTGGAAAACTTAGCAATACCTCTCCCCCGTTCCTTGAAATATTAGTGATACCTAAACCAATTATGTATCCAGATTTTGATCTTTTAGGGGAACTTAAAAAATATTTGTATTAAAATTCCTCTCCTCTAGGCCATTCGAGATATCCCTATCTATGAAAAGACATTTAAATAATTGTGCATGGAAAAACCTGTGAGGAAAACAAAAAATTCACCAACTTTCCATGTCCTAGGAACCTTATCTGATTTATTGTTCGACAGGGAAACATTGGTAAAATATGAAGATCCAAGGATTCCTATAGTTACAGTCCAAATATATGGCCTCTCTTTTCTGAATACATTAGTCGACTTGGGCACAACCATTAATATTTTGACTGTGCAAACTTGTGAAACACTTGGTATCATTGCTTTAGAACCAACCACCACCTTGCCAGAACTTGCTGACCAATCAAATGTTAAACCAAAAGGAAATTTATAGGACATCATGGTTTCCATTGACTCATGGGAATATTCGATAGATTTTATAGTCATCAATCCGGAAATTCGACTGGATTAACATCCCTTGATCCTGGGTCGACCTTGGTTGGAGACAACCGACACTTACATAGGCTGTCGTATAGGCCATGACCATTTATAAGGGGGATGTTGTAAAAAAATTTGTTCTATATCCCCCTGCCAAACCAAGTCTTCCCATTGAAAAAATTCATAAACATCCACCCGCATACCTGGAAGAAAATATCCGTTCACCACTCACAGTAGCAGAAGCACTTGAATTAAAAAATCAGATTGAAGATGACATAATTAACAATTTTATTAATCAACTAGCTGTTGCGGAAAATTGAAAATAGCAAATGTGAAGAGAAATTATTGACAATGAGGCCTAGGAAGATCCTTTAAAGGACAATGATGACCAACACTTACCCAAAACTTCCATTCATAATAGCAGACCCGTTGAAATTGAACCAAACAAAATTTTGAACATCAATGACAATATGAACAATGACCAACAATAGAAGCTGATTAAAATTTTACAAAAATACAAAGGGGATTTTTCTTGGGATTATCTAGACATGAAGGGAATAGATCCCCAACTATGTACCCATCATATTTACACCGAAAAAGGTTCTCGTCCCATCAGGAAACCTCAACAAATATTGAACCCGCACCTTAAAGATATTGTGAAGGAAGAATTACAGAAGTTGTTAGATGTGAATTTTATTTATCCTATTTTGGATAGTAAATGGGTCTCTCTGTTGGTGGTTTTCCCTAAGAAAAATGGTAAGTGGAAAATCTATGTGGATTACAGGGAATTAAACAAAGCCACACAAAAGGACCACTTCCCTCTTCCGTTTATTGATCAAATCCTTGATATATTGGTAGGGAAACGATTATTTTCTTTGATGGCTTCAACGGCTATAATCAGATCCAAATTGTCCCTGAAGACCAGGACAAAACCACTTTTACCTACCCATGGGGTACGTTTGCTTACAGAGTATTACCCTTTGGCTTATGTAGTGCCCCAGCTACATTTTAGAGGGCTATACTCATCATTTTTGTCAATATGATAAACGAAGGACTTGAAGTTTATATGGATGAATTCACCCCATATGGGGACGATTTTGAACAAGCACTGCAAACATTAGAATTTTTTTTGGAATGATGTATCGCCACTAGGTTATGTTTGAGTAATGAAAAGTGTCACATGATGATGACGGTAGGTGTAATCCTAGGACATTGCATTTCTACGGCTGGAATACAGGTAGATCTGGAAAAGATAGAGGTAATTCTCTTACTATCCACACCTTGTACTCAGACGAAGGTACGTAGCTTCCTCGGATATGTAGGATATTTTCATAGGTTCATAATTTTTTTTCACAAATTGTTGCACCTTTGTATGCTTTAACTGTAAATGTTGAATTTAAATGGTCTGATAAATGTGACACTATTACACATTTAAATAAATTAGTCTCGATTGCACCAGTATTATGTGGTCCCAATTTAGAACTACCATTTTATATTTCGTCTGGTGCATCAGACACAATTATGGGAGATGTTCTCGGTTAAGAAGAGGAAAAAAATCCCTACACTATTTATTATATAAGCAAAAATCTCACCTCTACTGAAATAAATTATAAAGTAACAGAAAAGGAATTCTTGGCAGTCATATATACCATAAATAAATTTAGACATTACATAACTGGTTATCAAGTATTTCTGTGTGCTAATCATTCTTCCATTAGGTACTTAGCTATTAAACCAATTACAAATGAGAGAGTGACTTGTTGGCTGTTACTTTTGCAGAAGTTTGATATCACCATTAAAGGTCGTCCAAGAAAGGAGAACCCAGTCGCATATTTTCTGTCTTGGGTTCCAAAGATAAATGATCCACTAGCAGTAGATGGCTAGTTTCCTGATGAACACATATTTGCCATTGCAGTGAAAGCGCCATGGTATGTAGATGTGGAAAATTATTTTGCAGTGGGAAAACTACCTAGGAATTTAACAGCAAAATAAAGGAAGATGATTGTCCAGTGCATCGCCCAATTTTCTTGGATTGGTGAATACTCTTCCACACAGGGTCTGATATGCACATACGTAGATGCATTCGGGAAGATAAAAATTTCGACATCCTGAAGGCCTGCCATGATGAACCTTGCAGTATCCACTTCGCAAACTGCATAACCATGCACAAAGCATTACAAATGGGCTATTATTGGCCCTCTATTTTTGAGGATGCTAAGAAATATGTGCAAGCCTGTGATAGTTGTCAAAGGATGGGCTGCCTCAGTCAATATGATGAAATGCCACTACAAACATAATTGGTAATAGAACCTTTTGAACAGTGGGAATTGGATTTTGTTGGCCCATTCAATCCACCTTCAAACCAGAAAGCTTACATACTAGTTTCCATTGACTATGTAAAAAAATGGGTTGAAACAATAGCATTGCCAAGAGCTACAAAAAAAACTGTTATTAATTTTATTTTTGAGATATTTGTGTGGTATGGTTTACCTAGGGAAGTGATAACAGACGGAGGGGAACAATTCATAGGACACAATATTACAGCCACTTTATAGAACCACCACATCACGCATAGAATCACTTCTTTCTATCACCTGTAGGTGAACGGGCAGGTCAAAAGTACCAATAAGGTCATTGAAACAATTTTGACTAAGACAATTTTGACACATCAGTGAGACTGGGCTACTAGACAGCCAGAGGCCTTATGGGATTATCACACAACTTGGTGAAATACTACTAGATATTATCTGTACCAACTTGTATTTGGAAAGGAACCTATTTTTCCCATCGAATTTGAAATAAATACTCTCAGAACAACTCAAGAAGTGGGATTGGACTTGACGGAGGCTAAAAATAAAATACTTCAAGAGATAAAAAAATTAGATGAAGCTTGATTACTTGCTCTAAAACGTACCATAATCATTCAAAGACAACGGGCTAAGTGGCATGATAACCTTATCAAGAAGAAGACGTTTCAGGAAGGATATTGGGCACTCCTCTATGATTCCAGATTTCAAGGCTTCCCAGGTAAATTACAAACAAAATGGGTCAGCCCATATGAAATTCAAGAAGTGCATAATAATGGCACTCTCACTTTGATCACCATATATGGGTCCGAATCTTCCTTCTGAGTAAACGGACATCGAGTACGTATTTATCATAAACCACTCATAAAGGAGTATTTTTTCCAATAGGTATGTGACGACCCTGCTATGCAAATTTTAGCTGCAGGGAGTAATGACTTGACAACTTTAATTTCATGAAAATCTATTTTTTTTTTATTTAAGTTTGTAAATAATGTATATATTTTCTTGCATTTGATTGTAATTTTTTTTTTTGATATAAGCATCATTGTACAAATTCAAAAATCCCTTGTCTTTTATTTCTTTCCTTCTTTCATTTTGGCATGTTTATTTTCTATTCAATCAATTGAACAATTGATGTTCAATCGACTGAACAACTGTTGTTCGGTCAAATGAACAACTGATTTTTCTTTTGTGTGTTTTTTTTGTTCAAACAATTGAACAGCTGCTGTTCAATTGATTGAATAGCTGTTGTTTGGTCAAATGAACAACCGATTTTATTTTACGTGTTTTTTCTGTTCAAACAATTGAACAACTATTGTTCATTCGACTGAACAATTGTTGTTCGGTCAAATGAACATCTAATTTTTCTTTTGTGTGTTTTTGTTGTTCAAACAATTGAACAACTCTCGTTCAACCAAATGAACAACTGTTGTTTGGTCAAATGAACAACCGATTTTATTTTGTGTGTTCTTGTTGTTCAAACAATTGAACAACTGCTGTTCAATCGACTGAAAATCTGATGTTCAGTCAAATGAACAACATATTTTATTTTGCGTTTTTTTGCTATTCAAACAATTGAACAGCCACCGTTCAATCGACTGAAAAAATTCTGTTTGGTCAAATGAACAACTGATTTTCTTTCGCGTGTTTTTGTTGTTCAATCAATTGAACGATTGCTCTTCAATCGACTAAAAAACTGTTGTCTGGTCAAATGAACAGCTGATTTTTCCTTTGCGTGTTTTTTCTATTCAATCAATTGAACAGATGTTGTTCAATCGACTGAACATCTGTTATTCTTTCAAATAAACAACTAATTTTTCCTTTGTGTGTTTTTTCTATTCAATCAATTGAACAAATGTTATTTAATCGATTGAACAACTACTATTCAGTGAAATGAACAATTGATTTTTCTTTTGTGTGTTTTTGTTGTTCATTCGATTGAATAACTGTTGTTCAATCAATTGAACAATTGTTGTTCAATCAAATGAACAACTGCACTTTTGTAATAAATAACTGTCTAAATGAAAATTTTCCAATTTTATTGCCATATAACCATTTTTTCATACATTTTTTCATGAAAATCATCCTGTTGAATGGGGAATGTGTATCTAGGAAGGAGGAAAACAAAGATACTAATAACATTATGATTTTTTTAAACCTTTGATGGGTATCTTTATTTTCAGACATTGATATGGTTGATCTATATAATGGCTTTTTGGATATCTCCTCTTTAGAAAAATTATAAAGGGTTCATTATCTTAATACCATGTTGGTTTATATTTTTACACTTTCAATGGATGATCCTATGGGGCATGATGAATTAGGAATAAGGGTATAAATTTATTAGAATTTCTTTTCACTCCTCACACCATCCCTAACTCTTAAGGAGTTAATGAGCCTCTCTCTATTTATGATCCAAAAACATATAAATAAGAAAATAATATGCAAATATTTTTAGAGAGGATAGGGGGTCTCACCATGAGCCAACCTACCATGATCATAAGGAGATAACAAGTAACATTCCCATAATGGCCACCACACTAGGGTAATGACCTTCTAGCTAAGAAAAAACTGCCTGAAGGACATGAGGTCTCATCACGAGCCGACCTGATTACTTTGTTAAATCCTATTGAATGGCATTGTGGTTATCTGTTTACCATGCTAGCACAATGACATCTCTATAAGAACAAACAAATTATCTAAATATTAAATAGAGGATTCTGGCTCATTTTTGGGTTAAAAAGCAACCCTGTCGAGGCTATGGATAACTGCTAGCAACAATGGCTCTGTTTGTGGCATTGGAGTTTCATGATAACAACCAATCATTCTATATTCACTTATTCCTACTGAGTCATTTCCTAAGGATAATTTACCATTTGAACATCGTTATCTTTATATTAACCAATATGCATGGTAAAAATACACTTTTATATGAATTAAATTAATTATGCCTAATCACTTGATACTAGAAGTTGTTACCACTCCTTACCTATCATGTTTCTATCACGACTTTCTATCAAAGAACAAATATTTTTCTCATAATAATTATTTTTATGTTTTTTCCTTTTTGATCATTTCCCCACCTTCCTTATCATTTGAGATGATTTGATTGATTTCTGCCACAATGTACGTTGCTTTGATTATTACTTTGTTGCATTGATGATCCTCAACGTCTTTCCTCTTTTTCTATGCTCTAAGGGCATGGACGCCCTTCTCCCATTGGAGTGGGGAAGGTGAAAATTATAATGAAGCATGTAAATTAATTATCAAAATCTGCCGAAACCTATTGATATGATAGAAAAATATAATTTAATTTATACTTGTTTAAAAAAAATAGTTTTAAAGTATTTGCATGCAATATTTGTGTTCCAAATTTACGAAGTCGTGAGCAGCGCATGCAGAAGTGTGAATTCAGTTTCTGAAACACAAAATTCATGGGTGGGAGATCTATCCACAACAAGCCCACAATACTCAATATCACAAAACAAGCTCATGCTATCCTTTAGAGTGTTGGGTGGCTCCCATATCTAGACAAATTACAGGGATTCGACACTAAGATAACACTAGAATTCCTGCAGAACCTGCAGGAAGGACACACAATTGTGAAGGGAAAAGATATAACAGTATCATAAGCTGTAATAGATGAGGTTTCTAGATTTCTGACCACGGGAATAAGGTAGACTAATAAGAATGTTCTCTTACATGAAGTATTTGTAGTGTTCCAGGACCCAGATGATAAATTGGTATGAAAAAGAAAAGGGATTCACCCTGCGTTTTGAAGGAACCTTGGCAAGAACTGGCAATCACTGTTCAAAAGTATATTACGTGCGACAAATGACAAGATGTGGTAAAACCCTGACAACTCAAACTTCTAGCTATACTCAAATAGAAAATTTCAGTTAATTTTCCATTCTTCTTGAATTCTTTGTTGCATGACATATCTAGTCGGGTTAGGAGGGCTAAGAATCCACATACAATTATCAACCATCATGGTATGATAAAGATGATTGTCATTCATTAATTTACTAAGCATTAGTTAACTTGGGACATATTTGTAAACCTTTTCCTAACCCCACCAAAAGTAAATCCTGATAATAGAGATATTGACCAACCGATAATAAATATATCAGTTCCAAAGAAAGAAAGAATAAAAAGGACTTATGCCTCGACCTCAGGTCCAATAAAAAGAAATGCTATGAACGATTAAGTTCACAAAAAGACACCTCAACCTTGGCCAATGAGGCAGGGCCATCCCATACACCTCCTCTAAGCACACAAGATGAATTCATACAGGAATATGTGGAAGAAATGGCTCGAGTGCTGGAAAGTGTGAGTGCATTCTACGAAGAAATAAATCCCTCTGGGAATTCTGAGGGACAGAGTTATCCCCTAGACCAATATTCCTCTGTTGGCAGTTTTGGCCACACTAAGATTTTACCTTTTAATGAGGAATTGCAGGATTCAAGGGATTCATCTCCCTGTGGTAATGAATATTTGGAAGAATAAACCCTTGCAGAGAGAGCTCTTGAATGTGAAAACTAGTCGGGTGATACTGTCCCATTGGACCACGATATTGATATAGGCACAACCCCTTTGGTGCCTGAAGAAAAAAATGTCCCATTGGACCAAGATACTGATATAGGCATAACCCCTTGGGTGCCTAAAGAAAACACCATCCCATTGGACCAAGATACCAATATAGTCACAACCCCTTTGGTGCCTGAAGAAAACACTGTCTCACTAGATTATGGCCTAGAAATTGGCACAAATCCCCTTGTGCCTGAAAAAAATATTGTGCCCTCTTCTACTGAAAATCCTATAAAGAAGAATAAGCCATTTAGGGCTAAGTTGAGGAAATTGCGCAAGAGATATAGGAAATTGAAGAAAACAGTCAAGCAATTAAGGGAATGGTTAAAAGAGGTAGATAAGGCCTAGACACCTAAAATAGAAACATACATAGTTGAAACCCAAACATAATTGGAAACACAGATAGAGGAAACTCAGAAAAATGAAACACCTTGTTATACTCCTCTGATAAAAGAAGCTATTATTTCAAGGCTTCAAAAAGAATTGACACAGACCCAACAGGAGTTGACCAAATATAAGAAGGAAGTGGTACCCCTACAAGTACATCAGGAGTTGCGGGAAAAACTCAAAAAGCTTGCTACAACTGAAGATGAAACTTTTGCCAACTTCAGAGGCGAACAATAGAAGGTTAAGAAAGCACAAGCTCAGCTTGAAGAAACCACGAAGCAAAAAATACTATTTTCTCTCTTTACTCGGATGTCTTATCTTATAGATCACTTGCTACTAATTATGCTCTATTTTTGTTAGAGAGATATATGTTATTAAAATTTAAATCCATTACAACAGAGAAACCCACCAAATTTAAGGCCACTGCATAATTTGTCCAGTGTTGTGGGGAACGGAATGAGAAGGTTCAACCCCTCCTATGTGAACTGTATCTACACAATTATTTTTGGAAGATGAGCGAGATAATAACCCTAGTTCCTTCATAGGGGACATCCAAATTCAAGCTTTCCTTTCTTTTCCGATAATCAGATCAAGTGGGCTAAATCCTATAACATTTTTCAGAGAAGGGAACAAGGTTTGGATCTATGGGTTAGAGGAGAACCCACTAAACCCCTGCATCTCTTCACTGAACATAAGAGATTCATGAAAAAGGAAGGGTTCATAGCTAAATTGGGGCCACTCCACAAGGACATTGTACAGGCAGGGAGAGAATACTTTCAGTAGATCAGAGAAGATATTTTGTTATCAGCCAAGCAAAGATGACAACCTTTCACTAAGAACGTTAAGAATCAAGAGCCCTTTAATTATAGGAACATCAAAGCTGCTGTTGTTAGTTTTAACACATACAACAACATTATTTTAAGCATGGGTCCTACATGGATAGGTTTTCGCTACAGGTGTCCTATCATATGGTACCCTCCTGAAGGTTATCACCATGACTAAGATCTTCCAGAGGGTCATGTAAACCAGGCTTTTGAAAAAGTCAAACAGAAACATGGTTTTAGATTATATAAGGAGGAATTATATCTTTCTTATTCCTTGACATTGTTACATCTCAACCATCTCATTGCATGAGGACATGCAACAAGGTAAGCTGGGGAGTATGTTGGGCCATGAAAAAGGTACGTTTTACCCTCATAATTAGCTTGATTTATTACTATTTTTCATGTGTTTACCTTCACTTTGAAATAAATCTAGAATAATTAATTTTAAACAAAGGCTAAAACTAATTATCAACAAACTATGTGATTATTGGCATAAAAGCTAACTTTCGTTGTTTTTATGTGTAGGAAATCTAAACCAAATAACTGTTTGTTCAAATGACTGAACAAAAACGACCAAGAAAGGGAAAATATTGTGTTCTGTTCATGCGAACCAACAAAAAATGGGGAGGATCATGCCCATTCTATAATGAAATCTGTTGGATAGCTGCGAAATCCTTAGGATCTCCTGATCCATAGGATTCACTATTATCCATTTTGTTTTTCCATAGGATATAAAAGACTAATAGGTGAGATAGAATGGGAGGATTTTTACCTGTATGTTGTAATTGTGTATTATTTACATTCCTTCAAAAAAAAGTTTTTTCTCTCAGCGATGTTGTATCTTGACTATTGAATTTAATGAAAGAGATAACGGTTCCTTCGTAATAATGTTCTGAATATCTCCTAGCAGAGACTTCTAGAGGCTCTGGGCCCGGTCACTAAGAGATATATTGCTTTCCTATGTTATATTCTTATTTTCCTTTTCTGCAATTAATAATTTCTGTGTTTCGTAGAATTATAATTGATTTAAATCTCATTAGCATTGAGTGGTTTGCATTTCCATTGATTTAAAGTATTAATCGCTTTTACTTTCCGCATGAACGTTATTCTTTCATTTACCAGATTTATTTAAATATTTCGATTTTTGTTCATTCTTAGTGATATTATTTGTTTGATTAGTCATTGAGAATTTCAATTGCAGAGCATGAATGGAGTTACTCACTGTTCAGTTGCTACAGTATTCCCTGTCTGATTAAATAGATTGTTATAGATGTTGATTAGTAATTCTGGTTAAGTGTGAATTATTTAATCCTTGAATTTTAGTTTGTTGTCTCCATAGAATAAATCAGAATTAAGTTAAGTTGATTGATTAAAGTTATTTGATGATTTCTTTTAGAATTTTCTTGATTGAACTTCAAGAATTAGACTTTACTTCTTGCAACGATTTTGATTTATTAACCTCTGATTTCACTTGCATAAACTTTGCTGAAGACTCTTGAAATAAATAGACTTACCGTGGGTTGATGATTAATGTAGGTGTTAGGATTTCTTTTAAATAGTAATATTAATGCACCAACAACATGCAAATATAGGTTTTTCAAATTATTCACATTGTTTAGGGTTCCCTTAGAGAGACTACTTTTGCAAATATTCAATACTTCATTTTCAAATTGAAGAAGTAAACCCTGCTTTTGAAAATATTCAACAACTGCGTTGGTTGCAACCTTTTGTGACACCTTATTGTTGTTGAAACTAGAGATGGAATCGTATGTTTCCTCATTGATTGTTACGTTGGACTTGAATTTTAGAAGATGATTTTTTCCCTCATTTAAAGTGTTGTAGACGAGAAATGACATAGAATTATTCTGTGAATATTATTGCTATATTTTCTTGACAAAATTAGCAGGAGGCATCATTTCCATAAATGAAGAGAGAAACACCAAAGCATATCCTCGTATGACAAGAGATCACAGACAATACAATATTGCAAAACATGTAACTTATGGTTTTCAAATAATTTTCCTAATGTTCTTGACCAAGTCTGAAAGAGGCATCATATCTAGAAATGAAGTGAGAAACCCCAAACTATCTCCTCAATGCATAATGGTTTGATAAAATAAATTAGTATTTTTGTGCCCTTCTCTCAACTTTTAGATTCTATATTTTTATCTCCATAAACATTATTCTTGAATATTATGAGCTATACTTTCTTCACCAATCATATTTTCCTCGTTTTATATGTCCATTATTCTAGTTTTCATTATTTCCCATTGAGCAAAGGGTACTGATTTTTCCAACTACATTTTGTCTGAGAAGATGTTACCAAATTATTCTTTGTTTGATTCCTTAAGATGAGTCTTGATGTTCTTTAGCATTTGCTGGGAAATGTACATTTTTTCACCCATGATATTGATGCCTTATTGCCACAATATCCAGATGTCCTTCTCGAAGTATGGTTGATTAAGCCAAAATTTTTCAAACTAAAGGGGGTTAGAATCATGGATCTAATATTGTTCCATTTATAAAAACATGCCAATGTTAAAAAAGAGTTATTAGTAACAATTATATTGCTACTTTGTATCCCATTTTCCAAAATAATTTAAATACCAAGAACTTATCCAAACATACTACCTCCATTTGATGTCTTCTTCTTCTATTTTTCCAAGTATCAAGGTCATATATGGTTTGAATACTTATGAGCTTAAGGTTCTTATTGAATTGATTGAAATGGGATTCATTTTTCCATAGTTTTTGAACTCTGCCGGTTTTCTTGAATAAAGAGATGAAAATGTTGAAATTCCCTCATTGAATCCACTAAGTTATTTTATTTCTTCCCTGGACTTGTTTTATAGATTCAATGAAGGTTCTCTTAAGGTGGGACATTGATGGGCCATAAAAGTTGGCTATTGTGTTGATTTATTTGGATATAATTTCCTAGCAAGTTATTAAATGAGGTGATTCTCCATTGTCGCATCTAAGAGGATGATATTAGAAATTTTCTAGAGGATGGCTATTACCTCTACCATTTCATCAACATTTTTTTTATTATGTCACTACTTGAACAACTTGCTATGATGATATTCTATATGTTCCAAGAACTACACTTTGTTTTTTTTATAACAGGATGTCTAGTTTTTATGCCATAACTTTATTTCATAAGAGGAACCATTTTCATTTTTACTTAGGCCTATTATATTCCACTATATAAGTCACATATTCAGAAGGTGTATATGAGATGAAATATACACCTTCTGAATTTTGATGTGTAATGAAAGAACAAATTGTGGAGAATTTTATTGTATTTAGGGGTTTTGAAGGGTGTTTTTTTATGAAAAAAACATTATTCTTGTTAGGAAAGAGGTTTTTGATCGAAGCATGGGTCCCTCTTTAGATGATGAGGATTTATAGCTAATAGGATACTTGGATGAATCTCTCTCCAAGGATCATATATTTTTTTGGCATTATGGTTAATGTGTTTCCCTTGATGGAAACCTACTTGATAACAATGTCAACATAATGGTTATGCAAAGGCTACAAGTGATATGGACAAAGGAATGAAAAAGGTAAATTTTGGGAAAGTATACACAGGTCTTGTGAAGAAAGATCGTGTACATACACAGGTAAGTTGAAGAGAAGTCACGTACAAAATCTGCACCATGGTATTTTGAATACCAATGATCTTTACCATGGTATTGGCCCATAGTAATTGAAGCGACAATGAATATTTGATCCCATCAAATAATACTTACAACATAACCAAGGTATTTACCTAAGTTATTAGCTAAAGAAAAAACTATATAAAGAGATGGATATCAAGGTGATAAGGGTGTAAGTATTGGGTTGTCTATGAATGATTTAAAATAGTTGTGCACGAAAGAGCATGGATGAGGCTCAAATATGATAGACATGAAAGTATGATAAAGTCTAATGAATATTCTTGCTTTATATTTTATGAAAATTTCTAACAATGATAGATATGTGGTTGTGATGACATTGTGATATGAATAAAGTAAGTAATTCTAACAATAGGGGTTGTGGAGTGTGAAAAATATGTTTACAATGAAAGTATTCAGATTTGTACACAGGTCTGTCTCAGGTTAGTCGCATACATACATGGATCATCTTCTGGGTCGTCGCGTATATATTATGCAAATAATTTTAAGTATGTTAAGAATATTTATGCTAGTGTTATGCATGGATGTCACGTACATATGCGGATGTGCTTTGTAAAATTTGCGTACATATGAGGATGATAGCTAATCAATTATGTTATGTTTTATTCTTTCTATCAATGATGTATCTCTCATGATAATATATGTTAGGAAATACTATTTGGGTTGAATTGGTTGTGGAAGGGAATTTTTATTAGTGATGATGCTAATGTGTGGTGACTTATATTAGTGATCTGTGATGGATTCATTATATGATTTAGTGATTGATTCAGTGTGACAGTGATTGAGATTCATGTGTTAGTGATTTAAGATCTGTTCACAATTATTCTTCAGGGGAAACACGTACACACACGAGAATGATTCAGAACAATGGCGTATACATTATAACATATGTTTGATCAGGATTTGCAGTGACAACATTTGGTTTCTGTGATAAAAAAATATATGGTATGGTATACGTATGGGTGGTTGTGAATTGGTTGACTAAGATTTAATGATTTCTTTATCGATTCAATAGTTCAGTGGTTGGATGAGTTGATTCAGTGATTGGTTTCAGAATTGTTATTTTATATTGGGATTAAATGATGGAAGTGGGTCTAGGCTGAAAATATGACAAAATGTGGCCTACAAGTTTGATGTTTTGAGGTAGGTGGATCCAATATGAAATATTATGAAACTTGGTCCACAGAGGTGCTGATGGGTGGCACCTTCATTGGGGGAGTCAAAGATCCCTTCCAGTAGTAACTGGTAAAACTATTCAGGGGGTAGGAACTCCCTTCTGGTGGGTGCTAATAAATGAGATTAGGGGGTTGGAACTCCCTTCCATTGGGTGATGGAGAATGAGAGAAGGTTGTAGTCTTATGCAGGTGGGTGCTTGCGTACTGGTATGAGTCTACGCCAATAACAAATTGTAATATGTTTTCCTTTATAATAAAAGAGAAGACAAAGATGACGACACCGATAGTTTTTCTCCCACATTGGGTTTCCACCTAAAAATATTGGTGTTCTCATGTGTTGATGTGCTGATTATGTGTGATGGTTTATTCTATTCTTACTCCCATAGTTAATGTTTAATTAATGAATGATGCATTGATTAAAGATTAATATATGACGAAATATATGAAGAGTTTTTTAACAGGATATACACATTTTGTATTCATCATAGTCGTGTACATACACTGGTTTTCTGAATGAAAATAACGTACCAAATTCATAATAAGAAATGAAAAATTGAACCGAGTTTAAAATATTGATTCCCCCCCCCCACTCATTACTTTTCCCAACAATTGGTATCAGAGTAGGTCACTTCAATTGAAGCTTAACCACATGGAGTAGATCTGATACGATGGGAAAGAAGAATATAGCTCAAATAAAGGAGTCAGAAAACTATGGTAGTGAGAGTGATGTATCAGATGCAGTGACTGCATTAAAAGATGTCAGCAAATATTCATCTTTGGGAGCACCCCACTTTCTATTAATCTAGAGAGAAGAAGACAATAAAAAATAATTATCAGGTAGAATATTTTGTTCTAATTTTGGTCCATTTCCTTTTCTATGTAAGAATTATGATAGTGAAGATGACAGTGAATCAAATGAAATTTCTCTCACGGGTAAACGTGAAATTAAGCATTCTAAAGAGGAAATATATTAAAAAATTATGGCCCTAGAAGTAGAATAGCAATGAAAGTAAGAAATAATGGAAAATGATGGTATGCCTATGGTAAGTAATGATAATTATCAAGAATGCAAAGAAATTTTGAAGTCTAATATATGTTTGATATTTAATATGCAATGAATTCACTAAAACTCCCCCTTCAAGCAAAGAAGTGTAAAAAAAATAAGGCACTAAGTGAAATTATTAATATCATACCCGATTCAACATTAAAAAGGGTTATGCATTATGAAACTTTAAAGGAAATATGGGATAAGCTACAAGTAATCCATGTCGGAAAAAAAAGGAATATTTTTCATCAAAAGAACCAATAGGTAATCTTGTCTCTAAAAAAAAAAAAATGCATCAAAGGATAAGTATGTTATGTCAAATGGAGTTACCGATTCAGAAGAAGAAAGACTAGAGGAAGTTCTTAATCTTAGACGAAAACTTGATTTTTCATTGAAAAGGATTAACAACATTAAGGATAATTTGTAGGCATATGATAACATAGATCATGTTAAATTAGTAAATTTTGTAGTAGTATCTAATCAATATTGTCAAGGACTTGAAGGTGAGATCATCTCTCAAAAGTTGATATTGAAAATTCAAACAAGAAGCATGTAGATATACTTCAAGAATTTTAAGAACAAGATAATGGGAAGAAGAAAGAGACCATCAAATTAAAGGAGAAAATGGAAGAAGGATGAAAGGTTGAAGAAGGAATGAGGAAGCAATATCTAGAAAAAGAAGAGAATTACCAAAGAATAGAGGTTGAGGTAAACATTCTAAAAGGAAAATTAGAAGAAAAGAATAAAGACTTGAGATTTCAATATAGTACTAATATTTTTGATAACATTCTTAGTAGTTAGAGGCCTTCTTCCATTAAATTTAGGCTTGGTTTTCATGAAATTGTAAAAGGAGAATCTAGTTCACAAGATTGTGCAAGGATCCTGAAGGATAACAACATGAAATCTGAAATTCCTATTAAAGAGATAAGAATTCAACCATATCAACATCCAAGGAAGCCAATTTTTCAAAAGAAATAATTTGATCCCAATAATAGAAAAATTAATAGATTCTATCCTCAAATCAATACTGTAGAATGATTTATATGCCATAATTATGGACATGTTGTAGCCAATTGCAAAAGAAGTTTTTTCCAATCTCAATCAAGTCATCGTTTCAAAAGAAGATCAACATCTCTAAGGTACTCATGTTTCTTTAAGGGATATTATTTTTCTTGCAACATATTTGGTAAAAAATATATTGTTTTCAATAACATGAATTTTTTATTTATGATTCATCTACTCCCTTTTCTGGTCATATAAGATGTTATGATGGTAACAAGTTTGGACATGTAGCAAAAGAATGCAGGAACAAGTCAATGAATCTCCATGGACAACAAGGGAAGAAACTAAATAAAAATATTGTTACCATTGAAATACATGAGAAATATGGATCCAACAACACTTCTCATAATAAGTAGAAAGAAGAATAACATATAAGGCATGGTATTCATATTTTCTCATTTGAAGATGAATATGAATGGTACATAGACAAAAGATGCTCTCATCACATGTCTGGAGATAAGAACAAGTTTGAGTATCTCAATAAAAACAAATATGGTAAGGTTATTCTTAGAAATAGTGCTCCAAAAAAATTTATGGGAAGAGGTAGAGCCAAAATTAATAAGTATAAAAGAGAAACTGATACATTATTAGTTCAAGGGCTAAAGAAAAATATTCTAAGTGTAGGTCAAATGGCAGATAGAGGAAATATAATTGTGTTTACATCAACCAAATGCAATGTTATATATGAAGAAACGAGAAAGGTTATAGAAGAGGCTATAGAAATCTAGACAAATTATATGTGTTTAAAGAGAATAATTTAGGCATAAATGAGAGGGATAGTTCCACTTCTTCATATTTAGAATAAAAGAATATGGTATCTACTGCAGTACATTTTTCTTAAAATAATAATTCTAACAGTGACTACAGAAGTAATGTGATGTATACAAAATCATGGAAAGAAGGTGATGATTAACAAGTCCACAAGATCAGTGATGAATGGTATTAGGGGGAGATATACATATATATTGATGATGATTACCATGTTGTTTAGATATTCATTTTGTATTACTGACATTGCATATGATGTAATGAAATTGAATAAGAACATATAATACAGAATCAAGGGGAGCCGTGGTTATGAAATTTCAGCATTTTACTTTATGTACGCAGATCACATGAAGGACAATCATGAATATACGGGAGTTTTGATCTAGACAACCACATATGTTTCTCTGAGATGAAGAAAAAATGGGACAAACTTAGGGAGAGTTTCTGATTTTCTTCAATTATTGTTTGAATTTTTGGTTCTGACATTGATTGGTTATAGTCTGTTGACGATGCTCAAATTTTACTTAGGAATGATGTTGGTTTATGATGGTTCATGAGTTGTTGCAAAGTATCATTATTGTTTTAATTCTCTAATGAATTCACTGATTGATGAAGTGGAGATAAACAAATTTAACGGAACAAGTTCAGGGGGAGAATTTGTTATGCTTCTAAATAGTTCATTGTTGGAATTATGGTCTCTTGAACACTCATTGGTGCATGATGGTGTTTAGGAGCATGTTTGAATTAATAAGAAGATATATGTTGTTTGGTTTAAAATTTTTGATGATATGTTTGGATTTCATGGAGGATATTTATGACTTGAATTGCACTTAGTGAAGCTGTTGATATTGATTGATGGTGATAAGTTAATACGTTGTTGTCAGTAGGTCATCATTGATGCATGGGTTGAATATGGTGAAGTCATGGATGATGTTTATATGTTGCTTGAATACATGCGTATGACATTCGTCAATGACATTGCTGATCATATTTGTGATTACATAAGGTTCTTTTTGTTTGCACACATAGTGATGATGAATGTATATTTTATCTATATGCTACATATGATATGTTGCTTGAGGATTGTGGCTCTTCATATGTAGAGCATGTTGATCTTGATGATATGCGATCAAGGATATGAGTTACCTACATATCTTGATCGCACAATCTTATGCTATGATTGGTTGTTGATGATGAGTTCATACATATTGTTATCTTTATGTCATAGGTTATCAATGATGTATGATTATTTGAGTTGGAGTTGATTATGAAGCATTTCATACTTGATCACAGGTTGATGATATTGGAGCTAAATAACTTCTTGATTATGAAGATGTTCATGTTGATGTGTATGCTACTACTATCAGAGGATTATGTTGTAGATTCCTATATGATATATGATGGTTGCTGATGACTATCATGATCTTGCTACCTCACTAATGAGATCTTCGGTTTTGGTTATAAATGTCATATTTGTATCTTGATGTAAAATTCATGTAAAGACCCATATTGTAAATCATTGTAAAATTCAGTCAAGTATGGATTATTGGGGTCAAGTCATTTATGCATGTAATCCCATTATTTTAGAAATTATATGTAATGGAGAGTCAATATGTAACCCCATTATGTTGGGTGATCGATGTAAGCATGATTCATTGGTGATAGGAAAGGCCATATTTAGTTGAGACATAGAGTCATGTATTTAATTGAATATCTTCCATAAGATTCAACATATGCTCAGGGGGAGCATGGTTAGCATACAAATTTCATATTTAGTAGATAAAATCTACAGTGATACTCTCTACAAAAGGAGAGAGAGAAACATTCACTCACCATTGGTCATCCCGTTTCACTTGACGTCAAAGGGGGAGAGAAGCTTGGTGTTTATCTTGATGTGTTTACAAGTATTTACAAGTGGTGGTGACCAAACACAAAAGTGGTTTCCATCAAGTCCAAAGGGGGAGATTGTTGGAATTATGGTTACTGTTTTATCCTTGAGGGATACCCATTTGGTAATAATCTCAACATAATGGTTATGTAGAGGCTATAGGTGATATGGACAAAGGAATATTAGTTCATAAATAAATGAATGAAATAGGAAAAGTTTGGGAAAGTAAACACAGGTCCTGTGAAGAAAGGTCGCATATGTTAACACTAGAAAATCGTACAGGAAAAAAACATTAGAAAATGTCAAGAAAACAATAAAAATAAATATATTTCAGAAAAAATACATTATGAAGGAAAAAATTTAATTATTTCCATGGTTCAGTCAGAAATTAGCGGACAACGCACCAATTGCAAAATATTTTTGCACACAATGCACCTTATCCTTCGATAATCGCGTGGTCTTGGGGATGGAGAAAATTCACCATACAGGACCACTTAATGCACTTGCTGAAGATGTTTCTCTGTCAATTGAAATCAAGGACAAAAAAATTCAAGCCACCTTGAAGAGTTATGCAACCCACAAAGGAATATCTTGTCCTACTCTTGGGTCATTATCAATCTTGGGCCAAGAGAGGGAAGGGAGTTCAAAAAATTTCTATATAAATTGGCCATGGCAAGAGCAAAGAGAGACACATTGTTAGGCTGGCCAAATTTCTACCATAGAAACACTAAATTTCAAGTGTTGAAGTAAGAGGATTGAAGAGACTAGCATGTTGGCCATCCAACATCCTAGTGAAGAAGAGAACTCCATCATTAGAGAGTGATCACAATCCTTTTGAGAGAGGGAGGAGATACTTTCCAGGAAACCAAGGAAAGGGACCCCCTTGTCTTGAGTATTTGAGTTCCATAGATCAAAGGACTCACTGCAAGAGTGTTAGCATTGTATTCTTCTTATTACCAATAACCAATAAAGGGAGTTTTCTCCATTATTTGTACTGGTTTGTTTCTCCATTTGAGCATTATTATATTTTGTTTTTCTGTTTAAGTCCATGTTATTGTATGCATTAATTACCTTATGAGTTTGTCTTACATTGTTTTCAGTCTATCCATTAACAACGCCATAATATTCTCTGTGATATTTTCAGGTAGCAACCTATTGCTAAAGATGTGTCTTTTGGTACACTTGTGTGACAAAAACACCACCACAAGATTGATGTCCATACTAGAATATTTTTCTTGGTTTAATGGTATTTTTTATAGGACCTCCTACTTTCATAACCAGTTGCAAGGTGTTCAGATACTCTCTGTGAATTATTCATGAAATTCAATGTCTGTTCTGAGAGGTAGAGAGCTCAATATTTTTTTCTTTCTCGACAATGCATATTTTTCTCGAATAGATGTGCACACCATGCTTGTGGGTAAAAAACTCTCACTATATTTACATGAAGCAAAAAATCATTGTAGTTTTTCAATTTTGAAGGTGATTGGAAACCCATAATGACTTTCCATGCCCACTATTCTACATTTTTATGTTTTTAGGATAACTAATTGTTGGACTAACCATTACTAGTATATAAATTAAGTGTTTTTATTTTTATTTTTGCATTTGAAAAAAACACATAGCTTAATTATTAAAATTGTAAGTGGCCAAATTCCACGCATATTTTATTTCTTCAAGCTATTTTTTCTCATTTTTAGGCAGAACACGTAGTTTAATTAGGAGTAATCGGTCCATTATCCACAATTATTTTTTCTAGATAAGCTATTTCTTCATTTTTTGCATTAGGCTTGGGACTAGGGTCAAAATGTTAAATCAATAAAGAAAGTAATCTCTGCCTCACTTGCACCTCATGATGAACCTGGGTTGGCATATGAACTCTTTCTAAAAATCATTGTGAACTACCATCTCCCTTTAGTTATAGATATTCTAATTAGAAAAAGTGAAAGCGACCCATTAGCCGCAAATCATTTAAATTTTTGAAAGGAACAAACAAAACACATAGTGTAATTAGAGGGGAAGTAAAGGATCTTCGCATATCCACATCCTAACACACTCTTGGTTATTCACTCAAAACAAACACAAAACATCGGTAATATTTGAACCAAAAGGAAACCAATTTTGGGGGCTTTTATTCTTATCTTGCATTTTCTTATGATATCACACCCTAAGGAATATTAAAACTCTTAAAAAACAATAATAATTTGAACTCATTAAATTCTCCCCATAGGGGCCACAAAAGAAATTATAGTACAGGCTAGGACCATTAAGGATAGGCATCCAATAATCCACCATGGTCATATTACATTTTGAAAAATAGATTTTGAATGTTTAGGGAGCTTAAAAATACGTCTATCTTCCCAAGGAAAAAATTTCCCGAGCATTGCAGGGACCCGATTCAAAGGGGGTTCGACTTAGGTCTACTGCGTGCGATACTATCTAGGGCTACCCAACCCATCTAGTACTCGGTACTGGTAACTAATTACCAAGAAGCTAAAGACTTGAATTCTCACATGGGATGGAGGTACTTTAGTGGCTAAAAAATAGGGTATCCTTTCCCTATAGGTGACAATGCGGGCAACACTAGATCCTCATACCATTACCTTGGTTGATTCTTTGGTTGTTGGAAGGCATCGCCAGTTCTTTCGGGAAGTTGGCCCTAGTACCCATCAAAATTCATCTCCGCAAGGCCCAGCTATGATGAGAGTGTGAGGACGATAAGGTCTATATAGGATTTTGGTATCATACACAAAACAAAGAAATCCCTCATTTTTTTCTCGATTGATCAAATAGTTTAAATTTAAAGAGAAAAATTACCTTTCCATTTTTCACTTTTTTTTATGTATGTGATTATGTTATTGCATTGATATAGTTCATCCTTCCTCCAAAATAAAAAAATAATAGTAATATTACACTAATCGACACGATAGGGGACCCAATGGGACCCCTTCGATATATGCATTTATTAAACCTCCCCCCAGTAGAGGGAGGAGTGCTAGGCCTCCTACCATTTTGGTGTAGAGATGTCATGCTACCACCGTTATAAGATCTTCCTTTATTGGGGAATATTTGGTTAGAACCCCCAAAGGGTCACTAACCACCACACTAGTGGAGACCCCTCCAGGGTCACCACACTCAACTCGTCCTACGACCCCTAAAGGTAAAAGGATTGCTACCCCTTTAGGGAGTCAGAAAACCACCCCTTTGGGAACACTACAGGGGGTCACATGGCATCACGTGTTGAGCATGTTAGGGAACCCACCTAGTAGGGGTGCATGTGCAACAAGTTGGTGGATCAACTCGACTTGGCAAGGGAATCCCACAAAAATTAAGGAAGGTCATATTTGTCATCATGTTGAGCCTCTATAAATCATGGGCTCTTATATATCATAACAAGTAACAACATAGTTCCCACAAGGGGGTCCCGTAATTATTTTTATGGGTCCCATCATGATTTTTTCAGGTCGACCCACTAACTCATCAATTGAGCGTGCATGCAGTCAGAGGAAGGACCAAAAGGAAATGCACAATATAGATGAGGGAATTTTATAATTAATAGGGGCTAATTCCTTGAGGAAAAATGCAAGGAAATAAGAGCTTGGAGGGCTTGAAAATTGGCTAAGTGGTGGCCAAATTCAGTCACTTAGGGAAATGATAGAAGATACAGGTGCGGGTTGTGCTCAAGCTTGATAAAGAGTATTGTATTCATCCAAATTTTTTGATTAATGCAATACAAATAGGAAGGGGTTTTGAGAAGTGGCTTCCCCCTATATATATCCTCATTTTATTTGTGTTAAATCACGATGCATTTTTTTGATAATTGTTCTCTATCGTGAATGTTCTTCCTTAGATGAGTAGAGTAAATTTGAGTCTTACGTTCTAGTAAATCACAAGAGAAATTTTGAATCTACAATTAATTTCTACAGGGTCAGTCTGAATTGGAAATGGGAGCCCACAAAAAATAAGTAAGGTAGGTCCATGAATTCCCATGAATAGAGTTCCCACAAGGGGGTCTCATAATGATTTCTAAAGAATTGACTAGGAGGCATCACCATTATTCCCATAGCCATCATCATCATCATATGAAAGTGTTATCAGTTGATTGTATAATTTATTTTTTGCACTATCTATTATTTTCAAGTTTTAGTGAATCGATTTCTAGAGGGCTGCATAAGTATCTTGATCTTTTCATGATGTGGCTTGAAAATGGGGGGTTTCCCACATATTGTACCAAATTTAAATCCAAATTCAAAATAAAACTTGGAAACTATCCTTTGATATGTTAAATTGACTTTCACATGCTAATTAGGATATTTGGCCATGGAAAAAAATCGACATATAATGGTCACCTTTTTACTTAATCTCTAAAAGCATAATATATGTTGAAATAGTGGAAAAATTGCTAGTAAATTGTTGATATCCAAGCATTGAAGATGAAAATTTGGATTAGTCTATGAGTTAAAATTCTTACTTTCTTAGCGAATGTATTTTTTATCCTTGACCACTCATCATGCATTGCCTTTCATAGTGGACAAGTTGGACTAGACATCCCATGTTCCATTCATGTGGTATGACAAATCCTCCCATTTGAAGGATGGGTACTACAATGCCTTGGAAACAATTGTTTCATTAGTTGTCGTAGTTTATGTTACTTGGAAATGAGAACATGGTGTTTCACAAAAAACTCTTTTGTATACATTTAGAAATTAACTTTGACATTACTTAACCGTATAAACCCCTTTAAGTTGAACCTAGGCTTGTGTGACCAACAAATTATTTCTCCTCAACCCACTCATCAATATCCTTTATTGTGGACAAGTCGGACTCAACATCATATCTATATATATGAAATTTAAAAATGTAACAACCCTACTGAAAATTACATGTAATAAAAGTTTACAAATGAAAAATAATAAAAAAGGTCATGGGAAACACATTCCAATTTGAATTTTTGGAAAAAACATCCTTGTTGGAAAAAGTGGTATTTTTGGCATTTATTTATGAAAATAATGAAAAATAGGAGAAAAGGAAGGTGAAAGGTCACGGGTTGCATGTGAGGAGGAAAATGAAGGAAAATATTTGAAAATGAAGAAAATAAAGGCCTCATTAATAAAAAGGCTTATGAGGATCAGTTCATGGATTTTTATTAGTGCAGTTTTAGAGCTCTCATTATTATATTTCTCTCTCTCTCATAATCTTGGACACTTATATTTTTCTTGGAGAACTCTTGGAGAGTGTGGCATACTTGGTTGTTTGGAGCAAGAAGGAAAAATAAGAGTGGGAAAGTGCAAGAGGACATCAATATAAAAAACTACAAAAGATTTGGTTTGCAGGTATCAAGTTACATGTATGTTTTCCTCACTAGTTTTGGCATGCATGGCATATGCATGTGGTTTCTTGGTCGTGATCTTTCATTGGCATGGAGGATTTCCTGGATTGACAGTGGATTTGACTAGCCTTACCATTTCTTGGATAGCCATGATGTTGGTTCATTTCATTATTTATTTTTAAGGTTGGTTCGCATGTGCTTTTTGATGTGGATCGAGTTATTATTTCTTGGAAGCCTTGGTTTGAAAAACACTCTAGAAGCCCTGTAAAAACTTTAGCTGAGTTACTTGTCCTAGAAACCTTGGAAAAAAACTCTGGAAGCCCTTGGTTGGTTGAGTTAATAGTCCTGGAAGCCTTGGTTGGACAAATTATATGGAAGCCTGACGACAGTTGTGGGTTGAGTTACTAGTCTTGGAAGCCCTAGTTGGAAAAAACACTCTAGAGCCCTAGACAATTTGGGTGGAGAACAATCTAGTGATGGTTGTGATGTCTGACCGTGATGAGGAATCACTGGATGAGGGTTCATGTAGTTTGGGCTCTGGAATCTTTGGTTTTGTTTGATTTATGGGTTTTATGAGGTCCCACATTCATGCTAGAATATGGCACAGGGTTGACTCACTGAAGAGAGATTTGGCTGAACCATGTCCATGATCAGGTGGAACGTGTAAGTCCCAGACTTGGTTACATTTTTATTATGGAAATAAGAGCTATTTTAATCTTGTATTGATGGGTAAATATGTTTGTTATTATGTGGCTTATATGGCTGTTATGTGTTTGTCATTTCTGTTGTTTAAATGTTGGTTATGAATGTGTTTTATGATGAAGATGATGTATGAATCTCATCATGTTTTGAGTTGTAAATGAATGAACAATGTATCTTTGACCAAATAGATGATAATCCAGTTAATGAGATGAGAAAACAATGCTTCTTAGCGATTCTCAAATAAGTATGAGACCCCTATGCTCTGATTTGTTGTTTAAACCTGTAGATTACATATTTGTGACATGTTTGAAAAAATGTCTGTCATCGCTAGTAGGGGTCCAGTCAAGTATTATTCAAGTATTTTCATTTACATTGTTATTCCGCTGTTATATTTAATTTTTGAAAGTGTCATGGTGACCTGGGAAGTGACCTAGGCTCTAGGAATAAAAAAGTGGCACATAAATCAGGGTCATAGGCTTAGAACTACTAAAAAATGTCCCCAGTCGCATGCATGCCATGTTCTGCATGCAGCTAAAGGGTCACAGTCGCACTCTTTCCCATGTCAAGGGAATGATTAGGGTATTGATGCATGAAAATGTTAGTTTTTTGCAGGGGCTAGTCTCGGAAGGTTGGGATGGCTCCTGAGCATCATGTATCATTTCCAAAAGGCCTATGTTGTTGCGTGGTGTTAGGTACACTTCCTTAAGGTGAACTGGGAGTTTGAAATAGATCATAGTAACTCTTTGTCACATGTTTACCCCTGTTGGACAATTACTTGGGTAGATGTGGTAGGAGGGTGTTAAGAGTGGTGTTAGAGAATTTCTCACCCCTGAGAATGGATAGACGGTGTGTTGGTCATGCATTCTTGTCAGTTGCGTACGTGTTCCTTATACTTGTGGTCTGTGTTCTTATTGCATCCACATGGTGTTTTTCATGCTTGTAGTAATGTCGTGATGGGAGAATTGATGGTGTTGTTGTGAAATTTTTTTTCGTGAGTGTATGATTGTTTATATGTTGTTTATACATGTAAAGTGCTCACGTATGGTTAATGTTCATTGGTATGGTTGTTTTTGTCATGCATGAGGTCATGGTATGTGGTTGATATGGTCATGCATTGATGACTGAACTCTAGCTAGAATTATGTTTATATGTTGTTTTGTCTATATGCTATTGTGATTATGTCTATACTATGTATTACACTGATTAGTTGATCTTGCAGGAGATATCATCACTGAATTATGCTAACGTACATTAGTTTATTGTGATTTGGTTTAGTTGACATGAGATGCCTTGCAGGAATAAATCAAATATGACTAGAAATATGGTAGCCTACAAAGATTCTCCTTATGAATCAGATGAGAAACATGATGTTGGGCACTCTTCTGACTTAGTAGACACACTGAGAAGTTTGAAGGAAGAAATAAGGAGTCATAAAGAAGATAATGATAGAATCATATAGGCATAGGAAAAGAAAGAATAATTTAATGCCGTAATCCTTCAAATTTTGTTAGAATTGTAGTGACAAGGGTCGCTTTGGATCAGGTATGGAAAAGAGGATTGGACTAATGGGGCATATGGAAGTAGGTCTCTTGGTGGTCATAGGTAGGCTAGAGATGACACGATCAAAGATGGTAGGTTATTGGACACTCTAGATAGGAGAGGTGATAAACACATGTACTATTCTAGTTTTGGTTCTGACAGGCACTATGATCACCATCATTATTATCCATATAGGAGGAGTGACAGGGGATATTTTCTGGATGAGTTTAAGAAAGAAAATCCATCCAAATTTGACGGAGAGATTAATAAATCATAGGATGCTGAGGCATGGTTTCTTGGTATAAGAAAGTTCTTTAGGTTGCATGATTACTTAGAAATCATGAAAGCCAAAATAACTACATTCAGCCTCAAAGGTAAATAAAATATTTGGTGGGAAGATGTGAAGAATATCAAGGATATTTATGAGGATTAATTTACTTGGAGCGAAATCGAGAGATTCTTCTAGAAAAAGTGTATATCAGAGAGATACTATGATGACATGGAAAAATAGTTTTATGAACTAAAGATGAGATCTATGATCGATGAGGAGTATTTTGATTTATGGCCGCATCGGATGTGCTCTAAGCCTCAAAATTTTCAGGGAGGCTTAGGAACATGTATTCCAAAGAACCCATAAAGAGTTTTGGTAAATTCCACCCGGATTGTGTTTTTATGGAAATATTTGATTATTTTTAATGGAACCATATAAAGGCTAAAATTAGGAAATTAAAATAATTAAAGGATATAATTAAAACAGGGTGTGAATCTTCTATAAAAATGAATATAAAGTCAATTTGATCTTAGCCGTTTATTAACAATTTAATCTCGGCCATTGAAGTATCAACGAGAATATTATAAGAAGGACTTGATGGGGCATTTGAAAATACACCAACAAAGCCTAGAGATTGAAATTCTTTAGTGAGTAGTGCTCAGGGGGAAGATCGATCGAGTTTATTCTTGCAGAGAGGGGCAAAGATAATTTTTGATTGGAGATATTACTGAGCTGAGAATACAAAACACAGAATACTGAGGGAAGTATGTAGAAGAGGCAAAATAGCAGTTATGCAAATGTAGTGCAGTGCCTCGCAGAGGTAGCACTGCAGCCTTGAGGAGATCCAAGATTCTGTTGAGGATCAGTCAGATCTATTTCCAGAGTGATAGGGTTTGAGATCAGACGGGCCAAAGATCATCATCCAGCCAAAAAAAGTGCCAAAAAGAAGAGGTGAAGCAGTCCCCATGCAGAGTGACGCAGATCTTTGCAGAGGCTACACAAGGCTCATCAGATCAATGTTTGGTTAACCAGGATTTCCAATGTTAGTGTGAGGTAATAATGACTAGCTCTTTGTCAGCCAGGTTCTCTGTGTGGGTGGCTAGTAAGGCATCCTAGATTGTATTCAAAGTTACTGCATAATAATGCAAACCCTCAGCTGCTGCATTGGTTTTCTTGCAATGGGTTTTTTCGAGGACTTAGTCCAAAAATAATGGCGTCATGTGTCTATTGTTTATTATTTCTCAGATATTGTTTCCGAACTTATTTATTTTCTATAGTTTAATTTTGTGAAGGATGAATTTTATGGGTTTCAATATTTACCGTAGAACACAGTAAATAACTTTTTCAGAAATTAACAAATAGAAGAATTATCATCGGTTGTTGCAGTAGGATTCTGGGATTGGGAATTTTCACATGGTATCGAAGCTTGTTAAGTAGTGTAGGAGGAGCAAGAGAGCATACTAGAAGGATCTAGCATTGAAGAATAAGTAGGAGATCAAATATTTACGAAAGTAGCAGATTGATTTCCCCAATGATTGTAGTCCAAGCTAGGAGGTCTAGATCTGCAAGGAAATATCTCTCTGAGTGAGCAGAAAAAGAGGTAGGATTTTCCAGTATGAAGTTTGTCAGAGGCATATGGAGCAGTGCAACAGATTCAGGTAGATCAGCAGCTAGTGGGATGAATTTTTCTTGTAGGAGCAAATGCTGGTGCAGAAAGAGTCAGAAGAGAGAAGAAGAAGACACATTTGGGGGAGTTCTGACCTCAAATATTTTCTTCTCCAAGAAATTATGATTTCCCATGTAGAAGGAGTGTGCTAGGTCCCTATAATACTAGTGTATCCCCTTATTTCTATTGTTAGTGTAGCCCCCCTATTGTTATTGCTATGCCCATGTAGTCCCCATATTGTTATTATTGTGACCCATAGAAGCTCACTATTGTTATTTTTGTGCCCTTACATTGTTATTTTTATGTTATTTAGGATTATATTGTGACCCCTTGGACTCTTATATATAGAAAGGAGGTTTTGTAATTTGAATAATCCAAGAATTGTTCATTTATGTAATGTAAAGGAGGTTTCCCCCTCAAAGAGGCTAATTTCTAAGTCGTTTATGTATCTTTTCTTCTATTTTGTGAGTTGGTTTCATAACATTTGGTATCAGAGATTTGGATTTTAGGGTTTCTATCATGCAAATAGGCCATCTTGGAATTTTCGCTATAAATTTTTGTCTACAAACATTCAGAAGCTAAAAAAAAACCCATTTGAGCCAAAATCTGGAGAAATGCCATGTAAAAATTCCATATATGGGTTCACTACATTTTCAGAGATATGATCTGAGGAAGTTAAGGTTTTTGCAGGCTCCATAATTTCATCTCAAACGGGTGACCGAGGGAAAATCGTCATCATTTTCACTTCATACCTCGAATTAGAATTCAGTAAAAAATTTCTGAAAGTGTACAGAATGTAGCCTCTTGTGTATCGATTTCAGAGTCGAAAGTAAAAATAGTGACACGTGGCACACCATAAGTTTTTGGTCTACTGAACCAGTCCATAATTAGGAGATTGTGGGAGATAGAGCATAACTTTACCTTGAAGAATCAAAATTAGGTATGACTTGTGGAATTGGAAAGAAGGATTAGATGGATACTACAGGACTATAGATAAAATATTGGGCATCCAAAATTAAATAGATACATCAGTTTCAATATCGAGCTCCTCAAAAGAAAGAAAAAGGTGTGCATTTTTTTTAAAAATTGCATAAGTCTGTTTGAAAAATTAGTTTGAAGTGATTCTAAGGGAATATTGAAGCATAAATATTAGTATTGGTTTCTAAAATTTCCCGCAAAAATAATGCACATGAATAAAGCCCTCAGAAGTCTCTACTATGACTCATGAAGAGGAAGAAGTGCAACATGATATATCAAAATTACGAGACCAAGAGCGACAAATTTCGCCATTGAAAAGAGTAACAAAAAATGAAATGGAAACTAAGATGGATGGTTTGAAGAAATACATGGATGAATTGAAGAAAGGTGTGGAATCTAAGGTGGATGGTTTGAAGAATGGCATGGAAGCTAAGATCTATGGTATAGAATAAAAATGAAATGAAACATGGAAGACATGAAGAATGGTCTAAAAGAAGACATGGAAAGTTTGAAGGAAGGCTTGAAAAAGATGCTACAAGAAATGATTCCTAATGGCGAAATGGTAGTAGATGAAACTCAAGATGAGAACAAAAGAAATTTTAATCATGATTTCATAGACTCTAATGTTGGATTTAAGACCCATCATATTCCAAAGATCGATATGAGGAAGTTTGATGGCAAGGATCCGGTAACATGGATACTAAATATGGAGCAATATTTTGATCTCCATAATGTGAAAAACACATAAAAGGTACGCATTGCAACTTTATATTTAGAAAAAAATACATTTGTATGGTATCGATGGCTTTTCTCTTGTAAAAAAAATTTCACTTTTTCAATTTTTACGGAGAAAATGATAACAAATTATGAAGATGAAAAGAGCAACACCTTCTTTAGCCAATTGATAAATCTCAAACAAAATGGTTCAATGGTGGAGCACATTAAGGAATTCCAAGAATTGAATATAAGGGTAACTGGTATTCTAGAGGAACACATGATTGATTTCTTCATAGGGGCTTTAATGGATAACATCCAATATGAGGTTCGTCTTTGGGAACCTGATTAATTGGAGAAGGCATTCAGGTTGGAAATAAAAATTGAAAACAAAATTATGGCGACAAGGAAGCCTATCACTCACAATTATAAATATGGAAGTGTTTCTACTCATAGACTTCGTAACCTACAATGTTGACACCACAAAAATTGGAAGAGAAAAGAGAAAAAGGGCTTTGCTACAGTTGTGATAGAAAATACACTAAAGGTCATAAGTGTGCTGAGAAGAAATTATTTTATATAGATTGTGAAGAGGAGGAAGAAAATGAATAGGAAACTTCAAAATAAGAGGATATGCACCAGGAACCAACCCTAGAGGAAGAAGAAATAAATCCGACCATATCCTGTAATACATTGGAAGGAATTACCACTCCTCAAACTCTCAAGAAAGAAGCACATATCAAGAAGAAAAATGTAATAGTGTTGATTGATTTAGGTGGTACCCATAATTTTATTCATTGAAAGGTAGCCAAGGAATTGAATTGCTTCCTATACCGAGCACCATAGTGTCAAGTGATGGTTGCAAATGGAGGAACTATAAATTGGTCTGTAAAGTGCCATAATATCAAACTAACCACAGGGGAATATGTATTGAATAGTACAATTCTCTCCATCCCAATGAGTGGTGTTGATGTTGTACTAGGATTACAATGGTTACAATATTTGGGGATGGTAGATTTTAATTTTCAATACCTTTCCCTGAAATTTTTTTTTGGAAGGAAAGGAATTTGAATTACAAGGTATCACAGGGAATCCAAGAAAGATAATCAACTCTAATGTCATGACAAAACTTCTAAACAAATAACAATGAGGTATAATTGCACAATTATTCTCATTACATGTTCAGACATCAAAATCATCTATTTCTCCAGATCTCTGAATAGTCTTGGAAAATCATTCCAAGGTATTTGAGACTCCTAAAGGACTCCCACCAATTAGTGGTCATGATCCTGCTATTCATTTAATTCCAGGAAGTGTTCCACTGAACATCAGGCCTTAAAAATATCCTTATGCTCAAAAGAGTGAGATTGAACATATGGTTGCAGAAATGCTAGAGGCTGGTATAATTCAACCTTGTCAAAGTCCTTTCTCTACTCCAGTAGTATTGGTGCACAAGAAGTATGGATCATGGCGTATGTGTTTAAATTATAGGGAGATAAACAAGCTCACTATTAAAGATGAATTTCCCATCCCCGTTATTGATGAATTATTGGACGAATTACATGGAGAAATTTACTTCACCAAGTTGGATCTTTGTTCTAAATATCTTAAAATTAGAATGAAGGCTGAACACATTTTGAAAACAACATTAAGAACTGATGAGGGTCATTATGAATTTTTGGTCATGTATTTTGGCCTTACTAATGCACCTTTCAAATTTGAAGGTTTTATGGATTCCATTTTCAAACCCTTCCTTCGAAAATTTGTGTTAGTATTTTTGATGATATACTAATCTACAAGAAGTCTTGGAAGGATTGTGTTCAACATATTGACATGGTGCTCAAACTATTGGAGGAGAGAAAATTATATGCAAAAACCAACAAATGTTTCTTTGGAGTATAGGAGGTGGAATATTTGGGTCATATAGTATTTCATGAGGGTGTTAAGGTAGACCCTAAAAAAATTAAATCCATTAAGGAATGGAAAATCCCTACTATAATAAAGCATCTTCGAAGATTTCTGGGGTTAAAAGGTTATTATCACAAGTTTTTTAAGAATTATGGGAGAATATAGACACCTTTAACATCATTATTGAATAAATATGCATTTTATTGGACTCAAGAAGAAATTAAGGCTTTTTAACATCTTAAAGAGGCAATGTGCCAATCACTGGTCTTAGCTACTCCAAAATTCACAAAAACCTTTATTATGGAATGTGATGCCTCAGGAAATGGAATTGGTGCGGTTTTAATGCAAGAAGGAAAGCCCATTTCTTTTGAAATTCATCCAATCAAAGGAAAGTATTCACTGAAACCTATTTATGAGAAGGAAATGTTGGCAATATACATGCACTAAAGAAATCGCGAAATCACCTAATGGGAAGACACTTCAAGGTAAAAACGGATCATAATAGTCTTAAATACCTTTTGGAACAAATATTATATTTAGAAGAGAAACAAAAATGGGTCACAAAGATTTTGGGATATGACTTTGAAATCATCTACAAAAAATGGAAGCAAAATGTTTTTGTAGATGCACTCTCAAGAAAGGATGAGGTTGTGGAAGAATTTCTTTGTTCCATTTCTATTATCCAACCTGAGTGGATAACTGAAGCAATGGATGAATGGAAGAATGATGAATAGGTGTGGAAACTTCAAAATTTGTAGCAAGATCCCAGTATATATGAAACATTTAGCTGGAAAAATTATTCATTATGCTACAAAGGTCACTTATATATTTGTAAGAATTCCCAACTCAAATAAAATATTCTTTTGGAATTTCACACCTCTCCCTTAGGAGGGCACTAAGGATTTTTATAAACTTACCACAAGGTCAAGAAGGAATTTTTTGGGGATGGCCTTAAATCTGATATTCAAAATTTTGTGGTAGAATGTTTCTTTTGCCAAAAAAATAAAGTTGACATAATTAAGATCCCAGGTCTGTTACAACCTTTACCCATTCCAAGTCAACGTTGGGAGGAGGTTTCAATGGATTTTGTCATAGGTTTACCCAAGTCCAAAGGAAATACTATCATCATGGTGGTGGTTGATAGACTTACCAAGTATGCACACTTTTGTGCATTATCTCATCCATTTAAATCTAGTACAGTTGTTGCTGCATTTATGGAAACAATTCAAATGATACATGGAAACCCAAAGATTATTGTGACAGAGATCCCATTTTTACAAGAATTTTTGGACAAAACTATTTTCTTGTTTGGGTACTCAATTAGCTCACAACTCATCATATCATCCTCAAACTGATGGGTAAACTGAGATAGTGAAAAAATGATTTGAATGATATCTTCATTTCTTTGTATATGATAAAAACACACAATGGGTCAAGTGGTTACCTCTGGCTGAATGGTGGTATAACACTTCCTTCCATACTACATCAAAAATGACCCCATTTATGGCACTTTATGGATATCATCCACCCTCCATCACATCATATTTAAGAGAAAATTCTAAGGTTCAAGCAGTGAAATATCACATCGATCATCAACAACAAGTTATCCAATTATTAAAGGATAAACTCACCTTGGCGCATAATCGAATGAAACAACAAGAAAATCAACATCGCAACGAACAAATTTTTGATGTAGGCGACTGGGTATTTTTACGGCTACAACCATACAAAAAAATGTCCCTCAAGCAAGCTAAGAAGGATAATAAATTATCACCAAAGTATTATGGTCCTTACAAAGTGTTGCAAAACATTGGTACTCTGGAATACAAATTGGAGCTTCGTGCATCTTCCCTAGTGCACCCAATTTTGCATGTTTCATGCCTAAAGAAGTGTATAGGTGACAAGCTCCCAGATCAAACAATATTTCCAGAACTTGGTGAAGAAGGAAAAATAATATTGGATCGTGAAGTAGTCAAAGGAACAAGAAATAGATAGCTATGAAATCAATCAATTTTAAAGTATCTCACCAAGTGGAAGAACTTCCACGCTAAATATTTGACATGGGAGGATGAGAATTTTATATAGAAGCATCCAAAACTACTCAAGAGTTGAGGAATTTTTTTTTTTTTACGGAGCGGGGCATGTTAGATCCCTATAATATTAGTGTATCCCCTTATTGTTAATGTTAGTGTAGCCCCCTTATTATTATTGTCGTGCCCATGTAGTCCCTATATTGTTATTATTTTACCCAATAGAAGCCCACTATTGTTATTGTTGTGCCCTTAAATTGTTATTGTTATGTTGAATAGGATTATTTTGTGACCCCTTGGACTCCTATATATAGAAAGGAGGTTTTTTCATTTGAATCATCCAAGAATTTTTAATTTATGTAATGTAAAGGAGGTTTCCCCCTCGAAGAGGTTGATTTATAAGTCATTGTTCTATCTTTCTTCTATTTTGCGTGAGGGTTTCATCACACAGTGAGATAATGATTTATTGTCTTGCTCTAGCAAGGAGTGTAGAGAGATAGCTCCACATAGGGTTAGAGGCGACAGTTCGACATCTGATTGGGTGAGATGGAAGCCAATGGGTTGCATGATCAAGATTGGTTGGAGGGTCCCTCCAAATACGTAATATGGAAGGCAAGGATCTCCTTCCTTCTAAATGAGCATGAGCTCAAGGAATTCATCGACAGTGCAGTAGCTAAACCGGTAGATGCATCATCCTGAAGAGCCTTCAATAAGAACATGGAAAAATCTAAACGGTTGATCCTCGATGGATTGAAGGATCACATAGTCTCACATATTTCCAACAAAGGGACTGCAAAGGAAATGTGGGATGCACTTGCCACGCTATATCAAGGGTTTTCCAAGCAGTGGAAGATGTTCTTGGAGGAAAAAATGTGTTCTACAAGGATGTAGAAGGGAGAATATGTTGATCCATTCCTTGAAAAAAAACAGGATGTTCGAGATCAGCTGGCAGCTATAGGAGCATCTCCACAGTCCATAGATATGGTCAAATTGGCCTTGAATTCTGTGTCTGAAGAATATCAAATCTTTGTCTAGAGAATCTTGGACAGAGAGAAGTTCCTAGACTGGGAAGGAATGTGAGAAAATCTTCAGCAGTAAGAGACAAGGAGAGACTTACTCAAGTGAAAACTTGATGGGAACAACAATAGTGGGACGAAGCCTAAGGAGGAGGAGGAGAATGAAACCCTTGCATCAAAGGGGAAACAGGAGCAATGAATACTTAAGAAGGATGTCTAAAAGATTAAATGCTTCTGGTGTGGTGAGATGGGACATTATGCTACATAGTGTCCTCTCAAGAAGAAGGAAAAATATGAGAGGCATGATTTGCAGGCTGCAACTTCAAGGACCGAGGAGGAGGAATTCACGATGATTTCCCACATATCTTCAGGGGAGAATTAGGGTGATCTAAAACTATAGTTCAACAGGGTTGTAGTTGGGCAATATTGTTGAGGATTCCACCTCTCAGATCATGATGCGGGGATTTAAAGCTAACCCATCCATCAATTATTATTAACTTATAGCCCCGCCATATAAACCAGGAAAATCATCTCTTTAAATACGTGACTTGTGGGACCTCTTCACGGTTTTCATTTTACCTTCTAATTCATTTTCTATATCACTCATAAACCTTCAATTTTAGTTACACAAAATTCAAATGGATCAAAAAACCCACTTTACCACCCTTTCATAATGACAAAACCAGAATTATATAAAATATATAATTCACAACAATAAAGAAAATTTTGTGTAGAAAATATTGGCTAAGTGGATTTTAGTTTATTCGGTGACGAATTTATACCAACATTAAACCATTTTCGATAATTTTATCGCATCCAATTAAAACATTAAACCTCATGCATTTAATTATGCGATATCCGTTTTATTAAAAACATTGATGAAAAAATCGTTAGATATGTTGAGTGTTGGGCAAACAGTTCCAATCATAAAATCTAATTTATAATTTTATCAGATCCATCTGATCTCTTAATTTCCTTGCAACTTGAATTTCGATTGTCAAGACCCTTTTACGCATTTCAACAATCTAATTTCATTCAACTCTGCCAAATTCGTCCATTCTTCTAAGAAGCCATGGTTCCATGCATTAACAACTATTAGCATTTTAATTTAACAATAGAATTGGACTATCTCGCCTTCATAATGGACACATAAGTTTAAAGGAACATCCACACAGAAATCGAATTAACTAGAACTCGACTCATAAATATTTTGAAAAGGAATTGATAAAAATTTGTTTAACAATACCAGCAATCGCTTCTCTAGGATTTTGGAATTATGCGCACCATTACCACCTACAGAGAAAATACAATAATCTTCAATTTGATTAATTTTACATCCAATCCTCCTCTACGCATCAATATTCAGAAATTTATTCAACAAAATTAACTCAGATCTTCATAAATTCCAAACCCCTGTATGTGCAACATTCAGCTCTGGATTTAATATTCTGACCATTCTCTAGAACCAACCAGATTTTACCAGCCACTAAGTTTCATTCTCACAGAGTGATTTTATCAGAATTTATTCAATTAGAGTGTTATTACACATGCATCATAATTTCAGATTAGCACACAGAAAAACAAAACAATTCTTACTGTATTGAATTGTACAGATAAAAATAAACGCCATATGCAATCTGGATCTGGCCTGATGTATCCTTACATGGAACTTTTAATTTCCTTTCTGTCTATGCCGTAGACTTATAATAAATTCCTACAATTATCTATCTAACTCTCGTCCCCCTCTCATCTCATATATACATGCTATAAATATATTTACATAATTATGGATTACTTCAAATCCATTATCCTCTACATAAATCACTCAACTAAAACCTCTTTCTCCTCTTTTGACTCAACCAATTCCTCACTTTAGAATTTGAAATCCCTCAAATCCTAACTTTCCTAGGATTTCTCACTAATCCCTAAGATTTCTACAACTAATGACATTTTCTAAACTTAGGAAAATAAATAAAATGATTAAGGGAAACCACTCCCTTTTGTAAATGTGAAATAAGACCCATGGGTCTTATAAGTTTTGAAGAATGCTCCTGCATTAGACTCCCCAGGTTGAAAAATTCATGGACTCCTGTTCATGAGCCACCCAACTGCTTTTGTTGTAAACTTCATCAAATTTCATCTTCCAACTGATTGTCTGTCCTCTTTCAATTGCAAGTGCATTTACTGCCTTCTCTCTTTCTCTTGGATGCCAAAATTTGTGTTGTGGATGTAATTTTGTTCTACGGAAATGGTCAGCTCCTTTGCATAGTGTTTTGATGCTGGTATCCAGCATAAAAATCTCTTCAAATAACATAAATTTCTACTCCTTTGTCTGCTGTTGTCTTGTCATCATCTCAATAAAATTAAATTCCAACTTTATGTATTTTTTTCTGCCCTGTACCTGACTTTACATTGTGATTTTTGACCTGATCACGGACATTCTCTTCTGTCTACAAACCAATTTCTTTATGCTGCCTTGTATATCCTTCCATCTTTCCTTGACGTGCTGATTTTGACAATTCCCCATGCTTGTCACCTTTGTAGTTTTCATCATCCACCTATCCACCAGTTTGAGTAGAATCCTCTCAACTTCAAAATAATATTGTTTCTTGTTTGATAAAAAAACATATAACCTTTCAACCACATACTGTCCATCAGCTGAAAATAATTCAGTTATTGAACATTGTTCAATTACTTCCATATTCCTGTTCATCCCAAGTTTCAATTGAAAATTTAAAACAAACTCTTGACATTCAAACCTTCTTTGGATTGAAAACAAAATCTGTCTGTGGAATGTACTTTTACATCCTCTGCAACCTTCTTCCTCTTCTACACTGACTTGTATAAGAGCTATACCAACTCTCCTTCCTTCTTCCCAAACTTTTGAGTCAACTAGCTTCTTACTATCATCTTCTTGTTCCCAGAAGGAAAAACGACTTTCTGCATTTCCAGAATTTACATACTTCTTCATGTTTGCATGAACAAACATATCTCCAAGAGTAGTTTTTCCTTCATCCTGGAAAACACATTCAACAATTAATAATTTAAAATTAGAAAATGCATTATATTTTCCACTAACTTTGTTCCATAATTTCTTTGATTTTTCATCCTCTTGATGCACATATTACCTGTCAAAATTGACATATCTTCCTCCATATTGTCTTGTCTCGAAAAAGTATTCTTTGACTTCACTTTTCTCTGAATGCTGTCTAATTTCAAAATTATGTTCTCTGTTCTCTTTTTTAGCCTTCCTTCCTTTCATAATTATTTTCACTCTTCCTTCTTCTCCCTTACAAATCTGTAAGTCACCAAGTTTATTTTTCCATGTATCTTCTTTTTCAATCAAAATCTTCCAATCTATAATTCTCTTTGTTTCTTTACATGAAACAAAATCATATGCAACATATTTTTTCCTTCCATGATAAAGTTCCTTTTACAATAAAAATTATTGTCAACATCATAATTATCACATTCCATTGAACCCCTTTGCTTCTCACTGCAAAAGCATAGTTCATGGAAGCATCCTTGTCTTCATCTTATGAGATTGCATGTCTCTCTCCAGTTTGTTGATTACATTTGCATTTACTCTTTTTCCAACTTGTACAAGTAACATTGTCTTCAAATATCTGCTATGCATCAACCTCTGCCAACTGATCCTTACGTTCTTGACTGCCTTCTTTTTCTCTTCTCTTCATAGCCTTTTTTCGACTAACTCTACCTCCTTGGACTGAATTCTCTTTATAAATCTCTGTTCTAGTATCTTCCATATTACAATATTTAGTAAGATCCCTTTCCATTAATGCTCCATTATTTCCTTCCAAGACAATTTATTGTCCATTAACTATCAATACAAGTTCATAATTTTTTAGTACAAATTGAATAGATAATTCCATTACCTCAAATGTTTGCTCTGCACATATACTCTTGGTTGTTATTGTCACAAGGCTATCTTCATATCGCTTTCATACTTCTTCTCTTGCAATCTGAAATTTCATTTTGTCTTCAGACTCTCTACCATCTGTTTTCCAATTCTTACTAAATACATCACCTCCAACTTTCATGGTCGTTTTCAACATTTTCTCTTCTTTAGTGTCTTTGAACACATGTTCATTCAAGAATTGTTCCATTACAACCATCTCTTATAACATCTTCATTTCTTCAGAAACTTGCATAAACATATTTTTTAAAGATTGTTCATCACCTGCATACATATACAAATCATCAGTTTCAAAATACTAGGCTCCTCTTTCTTTGATGTCTTAATCATCACATCTCTCTGTTGATCCGAACTTGTCCAAAAGTTCAGAAATTCATCAATAATTCCTTCCTCAGTAAGGAAATATTCTTGCTTAGGTCTATAATAGTCATCTTCCATCTCTAACTCAGCTTCTATGAGTTCCTCTCTTAATTTGATATACATTCTCCTCTTTATCTTATTTTGCAACAACTTCCACTTTAACTTCTTTCTTTTCATATTCCAACCATAACTTTGGCCTTTCTCACACTTTTCTAGCAGCATTATTATTGCATCAATACTTTCTTTTAATTCTGCCATTTCTCGGTCAAATACCTCTTGACTCATTTCCTTTCCTTTGCCATTTTCCTTGGCATTTTCCTTTCTTCTGTCATGGATTTTCTCTGAACCCCTATTATGACTATCAAAATTCACTTCCTCCTTCATCTCTATGAGCTCTTCATTCACTATGAGCCACACTAAGCCTTTACAACAACAAGTCCTCCTTGATCCCACTTACCTCACCAATTCCCTCTCTGGACTTGGTCTTTTGGCAAGCACTGGTTCTCTATCTATGGAACCTCTTGAGCACTCTCTTATGCTCTCTCTAGGCTTATATATTCAACTCACCTTCTCTTGAGAACACTTCAGCTGTTCTCCCTGTCCAAAATTTAGCTAGAATATTTAGGTTCACTGCCACCACCACAACTCCTTTCTCTCTTTACACAATATGCTATTGTGCATTGCTACTATCATTCTCTTCCTCATAAAAAAACAATTCAAATCAAACATTAAAATATAACTCATACCTGAGAGATATTTAAATGATTTATCTCTTTGAGCTTCCACTTTATTGGAAAATAAACATGCTGCTTTACTTTTCTATGTGTGCACTTCAATTCTTCTGTCAACTAAATTTATTTTCTTGTTGAGTACATCCATATTCATTTTATTTACTTACAATATTTCAATTGCAATTTCTTCATTCTCTTCCTTGTCACAATTACTTGGTTGAAACTATTTTTGCTGCTTTGCACTCTTATACATATATCATTGAAGTTTAAAAACCTGCACAACCTCTACTTGATTATGTCTTTCTCAAATATTTTCCACAATCTACCTTTGATGAAATGTTGAAGTTCTCATTACCTGCAATACCTCAGAATCCATCCTCTTTACATAACTCTTTGGTGTCCTGTTCTTCTTCTGTATTGAATCCATTACGATGTAAATTATATACATGCTGGAAATAAAATTCAATCTTTCAATCAACTCCACAGAGCATTAGTCTAGCTCTGATACCAAATGATGTGGGGATTTAAATCCAACCCATCCATTAATTATTATTAACTTATAACCCCTCCATATAAACCAGGACAATCATCTCTTTAAATACATGACTTGTGGGACCTCTTCATGGTTTTCCTTTTACTTTCTAATTCCTTTTCTATATCACTAATCAACCATCGATTTTACTTACAGAAAATAAAAATGGATCGAAAATCCCACTTAACCACCCTTTCATAATGACATAACCAGAATTATATAAAATATATAATTCACAGCAATAAATAAAATCACGTGTAGAAAATATTTTCTAAGTGTATTTTAGTTGATTCGATGACGGATTTATACCAACATTAAACCCTTTTCAATAATTCTATCGCATCCAATTAAAACATTAAACCTCATGCATTTAATTATGCGATATCCATTGGATTAAAAACCTTGATGCGAAAATAATTATATCTGTTGAGTGTTGTGCAGACAACTCCAATCATAATATGTAATTTATAATTTTATCGGGTCCATTTGATCTCTTAATTTCCTTGCAACTTGAATTGCGATTTTCATTAGATCAAAAAACTTGGTGCATAAGCCATCGGATTTCCCAATACTGGACTGTCAAATTAATTTAATGAACCCCAGACCCCTTTACGCATTTCAACAATCTAATTTCATTCAACTCTAATAGATTAGTCCATTCTTCTAAGAAGCCATGGGTCCATGTATTAACAACTGTTAGAATTTTAATTTAACAATAGAATCAGACTATCTCGCCTTCATAATGGACGCAAAATTTTAAAGGAACATCCACACAGAAATCAAATTAACCAGAACTCGACTCATAAATATTTTGAAAAGGAATTGATAAACATTTGTTTAACAATACCGACAATCACTTCTCGAGGATTTTTCAATTATGCACACCATTACCAGCTACAGAGGAAATACAATAATCTTCAATTTGATTAATTTTACATCCAATCCTCCTCTACGCATCAATCTTCAAAAAATTCTTCAACACAATTAACTCAGATCTTCATAAATTCCAAACCCCTGTCTGTGCTACATTCAACTCCGGATTTAATATTCTGACCATTCTCTGGAAACAACCAGATTCTACCAGCCACTAAGTTTCATTCTCACAGAGTGATTTTATCAGAATTTATTCAATTAGAACATTATTACACATGCATCATAATTTCAGATTAGCACGCAGAAAAACAAAACAAGTCTTACTGTATTCAATTGTACAAATAAAAATAAATGCCATATGCAATTTGGATCTAGCCTGATGTATCCTTACATGGCCCTTTTACTTTTCTTTCTTTCTATATCATAGAATTAAAATCAAATTCCTACAATTATCTATATAAATCTCTTCCCCCTATCATCTCATATATACAGGCTATAAATGTATTTACATAATTATGGATTACTTTGAATCCGTAATCCTCTACATAAATCACTCAACTAAAACCTCTTTCTTCTCTTTTGACTCAACCAATTCCTCACTTTACACTTTGAAATCCCTCAAATCCTCAGTTTCCTAGGATTTCTCACTCATCCCTAAGATTTCTACAACTAATGAAATTTTTTAAACTTAGGATAATAAATAAAATGATTAAGGAAAGCCACTCCCTTTAGTAAATGTGAAATAATACTCATGGGTGTTATAAGTTTCGAAGAATTCTCTTGCGTCAGATCATCAGCTTGCTACGGGAGCCCAAACAATTAGTAGCAGGATGGACAAGTATCAATTAGTGAAGAGGAGTTCAGAGGTGACAAAATAGTGGCTAGTGAGCCCCTGAATATGAGCAACACAGATCAAAGTTGGAAATAGTGGAAGAAAGCAAAGTGCAGAGTCAGCAACATCACAATAAATTCAAAGGGGAAATGCAGATACTAGCAGCAGTCAGATCTTCAGTACGAGATGTATCATACTGAACACTTACTTCAGTACTTGGATGTTTTTCTTTTGCATTAAGAAACAAAGTTGCAATGCAGTGGAAGTTGGAAGTAGCACACAAGGTCAACAACAACACAAATGAAAAAACACATTGTTGTTGGGCTACAGTGTCAGAAATCAAAAATGTCGAGGGAGATGTTGCAGAATTAAAGCAGTACATGTATTGTTAGAGCACATTCCTCGCTAAGAGGGAGTGTTGATTTCTGGTAGCATCAGATGTGGTCTAAGTCTCAAATTTTGTAGGGAGGCTTAGGAATATGTATTCCAAAGAACCCAAAAATATTTTTTGGGAATTCCACCTGGGTTGTGTTTTATGGAAATAATTAAATATTTTTTAATGGGACCCTAAGTCTAAACTTAGGAAATTAAAATAATTAAAGGATATTAATTAAAACAAGGTGTGAACCTTATAGACAAGGAAAATATCAATTCAATTTAACCTTAGCCATTTATTAGTGTTTTAATCTTGGTTTTTGAAGTCTCAACGAGCATATTATAAGAAGGACTTGATGGGGAATTTGGAAAATACACCGAAAAAGTCTAGAGATTGAAATTATTTAGTGAGCAGTGCTCATGGAGAAGATTGATCAAGTTAATTCTTGCAGAGAGGGGCAAAGATATTTTCTGGTTGGAGATATTTCCTATGCCTAGAATAAAAAATAGAGAAGATAGAGGGAAGTACGTAGAAGAGGCAACATAGAAGCTACATAGAGGGAGCGTGGTGCCTCACAGAGGCAGATCTACAACCTTGAGGAGATCTAAGATTCAACCGAGGATCAATTATATCTAGTGCCGAAGGGTGTGATACCAGAGGGGACATAGATCATCATCCATCCAGAAAAATATCCAACAAGCAGAGGTGCATAGGGCTCATCAACTCAGTGTTTGTCTAGTCGGGATTTCCAATGTCAGTGTGAGGTAATACTCACTAGGTCTTTGTCAGTCAGATTCTCTATGTGGATGGCCAATAAGGCATCCCAAATTTTATTCAGAATTACTGCATAATAATATAAACCCTCAACTTCTACACTGGTTTTCCCGCATTGGGTTTTTCCAGGTATAGTCCAAACATAACGGTGTCATGTGTCCATTGTTTATTCTTGTTGAGATCTTGTTTTTGCACTTATTTATTTTCCATAGTTTAATTTTGTGAAGGTTGTAGTGTATGGGTTTCAATATTTACCATAGAACACAATAAATAATTTGTTCAGAAATTAACAAATAGAAGAATTCTCATCAATTGTTGCAGTAGGATTCTGGGATTAGGAATTTTCACACACCAGCAGATTTCTGTACTTTTTTAGGTACGTGCCTTACCTCAAGGAGGAGAAGGCCAATATTCAAATATTTATTAGTACATTTCCGATAAAATTTGAATATAGAATTGAGTTTTATGAGACTAGATCATTGGAGGAGACCATCCAGAAACTAAATTCTTGTTATGAGAAATCAAATAGCAGATCTGAGGCAAAGCTGGACTAGAAAGATAATGATAAAAATAAATTAAAATGGGACAAGAAGCAAACAATACCTCAAGATACATGTAAAAAAGAGAATGTTGCACCACCTAATAATTTAAATAAATTTGGCAGTGCACAAGATCTATGCAGTGTTGGATAACAGAGAGGCGAATCACCAAGATCTATTATCAAGATGGACGATAAGTTTTGTGATGTGGTTTCTTCTATTTTGATTGACCATGTATCTAATTATGGTTATGTTAATCCTAACCTGGTGGATAAGTGTGGTACTTGTAGTCTTGGTTAGTGCAACTGGCTATAGGTACAAAGAAGAGAGTTCATCATTGGGTAAGAGCTTGTCCATTTAGTTTGAATAGTATGACTACATCAACACATATGAATGTATTGTCGTTGGGATCATATAGTATGATTTTGGTTATGGAATGACTATATATTCATAGGACCAAGGTGTATTTTTATGACAAGGATATTGAGTGCTTCCATGAGAATGGGGATCAAAGAGTCTTGTAGGGTAAGAAGAAAGCAACATTCGTTAGGATGGTGACAACTATGAAATCCAAGCGTATTTGCAGGAAAGGGTGTGTGTTATTTGCAACACAAATTTCAAGTGACAAAGGTAAGGAAGTTGAGGATGCATATTTTTTGAGCAGGTACGCAGTTCTACAATAGTTTTAGGAAGTATTTCCTGTAGAGATTTCAGTTTTCCACCTCATAGGGAAGTATAATTTTCTATTGAGTTCATACTAGGGGCAGTGCCAACATCTAAGGCACCTTACAAGATGAGCACACCAGAGTTGGTAGGGTTGAATATGAAGTTGAAGGAAATGATGAACAAGGGATACATCTAAGCCAAGTGTATCACCATGGGGCACACTGATTTTTTTTGTGAAGAAGAAAGATGGTACGCTTAGGTTATGCATTGACTACAGGAAGTTGAACAAAGTGACCATAAAGAACATGTATCTGTTGCTAAGGATTTATGAATTGTTCGATCAGTTGAAGGGACAAAAAATGTTCTTGAAGATTGATTTGAGATCCGGATATCATTAGGTACACATTAATGAAGAGGAAATTTACAAGAAAACTTTCCAGACCAGGTATGGGAATTATGAGTTTGTTGTAGTTCCTTTCGGTTTAACTAATGCTCCAACTACCTTTATGTTCTTAATGAATAATGTGTTGCATCCCTATCAAGAAATGTTCGTTATTGTGTTCATTAATGATATATTGGTATATTCTAAAAATGAATAAGAGCATGCTGAACATTTGGCAGGAGAGTTGAGATTGCTAAGAGAGCATCATTTGTATTCTAAGCTTAGAAAGTGCAGTTTCTATTAGACAGAGGTACATTACTTGGGACATGTTGTTTCCAAGGAAGGTGTTATCACTCAGGTTTTCCTTGAAGTTGTGGAAAAGGAAAGTATACCCGAGGTAACCACAAACCAACCTTCAGATGCAGAATCTAGCCAATTTGCATCCAGAGAGGGCTCTCTCTTTATGATTTATCTTTGTTCTTAGAAGGTTTTAGGCTAGGTATAGATCCAAGAGTTTGTTTGAAAATGGTGGAATCCGCAAACTAGGGGCAAGGTTTAAGATCTTCAGTCCATTGGGCTATGGAGTCAAAGGATGGCTTTACTGGATTTCTATTCTACACACAAGATGGATTTGCAGGGCAAGATAGCCAGACAGAGAACAATCCTTAAAATTTAAAGTGGATGGGATGATTTTGAAGGGATGAAAGGCAGCTAAGAATCTTTCACCATGTTCAAAAGAAAGAAATGAGATGACTACAAACAAAGACCAATGAAGAATTCTTTATTATAGTAATCAAGAATGTTTAAATTAGCAAAGCAAGAGCATTTAAGAATTCGTGCTTATAACCAATTTAGAGGAAAACATTAAGAATAATCACATCTGAAATCAGAGTACAATTAAGTAAATTCTGATTCAATCCTTTATGTAAATTATTCAGAAATGGACATAATGATATTATAAATAGATATAAAACTTAAAACATAGGATAGAAAGACTTATTGAACTCCAGTCCGACACATGAATCCTGCAACAAGTCTTGAGATTCAAATTGTCATCCAGTAGGCCACAAATAAATTTCTCCAAAACGCTTTTTATTCCAAAAACCTCAATGTCACAGCCAAGTAATAGAATCCACCCTCAATACTCTCTTTGAGGGTTTATTTATACAAAAAATAATTGAAACTATCTCACACTAACCTAGCCCTTAACTTAGGGTGACTAATAAATAATTTACAATAAAAAAGGAGACAGATGGTCTCGTAGATAGAATAAAATGTAACTGCCGGTGTGCTGTTTCCTCATTTGGCGGATGTGCTGGAGGTAAGTGCTGAAATAGGGCTCGATGTTGTCCTTTGGAGTAATTTCTTTGCTTGTTTGATACTCTTTGTCTTTTACAGATACTCTTTAACCTGTTCGACTGATACTCTTTAACCTGTTTGACTATTTATCCTTTACATGATAGTAAAAAGATAAAATTCTCAACCTGAAGATAAATTTCATAAAATTTCCAATAAGTCATTCCACCATTGATCTTCTGCTATTACGGTTCTTTTAAGTTTCCTCAACGTTTCATCAGCCTCTGTGAGTTTGTAAAAAGTGGGCTGATCAGGGAACAAATACTTTATTTCATGTTCAAGATGAAATAAATTCTTCAACCTGTCATAGAGATTTCTTCCTGTTGGCAACGTTGCTTCTAGCAAACTGATAGAATGAGCGGCTGTATTATGTGTTACACCATTTTTTGGTCATCTAACCTATTATCATTAGATGGACCTAAGTACACCATGTAAGACCAGTTTTACCCTAAGTAAAACTGCCTTCACTATGTTAAAACAGGAAACCCCAAAAGGAAATATTAAACAAACCTATATTTGTTTGATTTTCTCATGGAATAATTAATTAAACCATAATTTAATTATTATTCCCAGTCATGTTTAACCCAAAAACAAAGAAATTAATGAGATAAACCCATAGTTATCTTATTATTTTCTAGGAATAATTATTTAAATAATATTTCTTGTTAAATATGACCAAATCAACCACCATTAATCAAATAAATCATTATTTATTTGATTATATCCCAACCACTTCCTTAAAAAGATAAATAAATCATTTATTTATTTATTTTTCACTAATCAAGGGATTTGACCCAAGTCAAACTCCCTTTCCCTCCAACAAATAATAATAAAATATTCCATAGAGGTGGATCTAGATTTGGTTAACATTATTTTAATCATGCACCAAGATCTAGAATGACCCAATATTTTGTTATAAATAGGAGGGTTTTCCCCTTCATTCTTCACCTTTTGTTGCATATTAGATCACTCGGGATCTATACACTTGGTCTCATTTCTGCCATTTTGCTCCCATTGAGCTCTACCTTCTACATTGGGTTTTCTACACCTACAAGAGAGAGAAAGCTTAGATCTGAAGTGCTGAGGACTACAAAGAACCCATCCCATTGAGGAGATCTGGATACACCTTCTTGTTTTCCTCCCAGGTGCCCTGTAATATAAAATTCTTTCAAAAAATCGTGTTCTTGTATTGTCTGTTGGATGCATGGAGCAAACCCTTTACTTTACTGCTTAATGTATTTCCATTTATAGATTTGTTTGTTGCAGCATTTTAATCACTAATCGCAGATCTGAAGATGTTTGGCAGCCTCTATTGTTGTTAGGGCTATTAGTTATGCGTAGCTAAAGTGGTTATTTTTCGTACACCTCGACGAAGAATTCATACTAACAAATGGCGACTCCACACGGGTTTTAAATTACGACTGCTGTCGTTTTTCATATTCCTGCATATCTAGCTACTTCAGGCCCTAGGGCTTCTTTTCAGCTGCTTAGTTTTCCTTTTTTTATGTCATTTTTCTCACATAAAACTCTAAAAACTTAAAATTTCTAACTTCCGTGTGTTTCTGGCCCTATTGCGCAGGTAAGCGACACCAGCCGCAACTGAGACGGCAACTTTTCTAAAAATGCACGCTAGAGACAACGGGAACGAGGGGAGTCGCACTTTTGGCCCTAAACTGCGACACAGACCTCCAGTCATGCCACCCGGCTTTGTTTTCTGCGACACTGCCTCGGTCAGTCAGCTGTGACTGCTGCCTGCTGGGCATTTTTTATTTTTCTGCAATTTTTCTGGGTTCTGCTGCAGCTTCTGTCAGGGTCTTCCAGCCTCTGTCTCAGCCTGCCTTGACCAAGATTTGATCTGTTTTTACTCATCTAAGTGGGAACCCCGCCCCCTAGGGCTTTAGTACCCTCCACTTTTTGTGGAAGAGTTTTAGCTGTTTCAGCCGTCGGTTTTTTAGAGCTTCAGCCCCCTCTTTCCAAATCTGTTACCTCCCTTTTAGATCCTTTGAAATCAGCCTCTTTTCCTTTCAAATCACCTCTTGTCGTTTTGTTTGGACCTCCTTTGAAGGCCTCCGCCTTTCCCCTCTGGTTCTTGCTGATTTTCTTCCTTTTTCCAGCCACCTTGCCTCTGTCTCTTGGCTGTGATCTGCACCTCTTTCCTGCAACTTTATCCTCCAGATCCCTGTCCCTTTCGACCCTAGATCTGTTGAGCTCTTTTTATGTGTGTTTTGACTAGATTTTTGCCCTCTTTTAGAGTAGTTTTGAGAGACCCGCCTCTTTGGGTTAGATTGATGCATAGTTAGCTGTTAAATGTTCTGTCTTTTCAGCAATCTATATTGTTCTATGCAGATTTCTTTTCAGTTACGCATCACACTTTTTCTTGCTCTCAAAACGAAAAGGGTTTAAAAATTAAAATTAACGCACGCCACACACTGACCCTAAGTGAAGAAGCGCCCGGTTAACACCGCCTGGCAAAGACTCTAAATCAGTGTCAACGTTGCACACCTTTTACGCATCGACGTAATTGATTAAATACGCCCACCACTGTCGGTTTCCTTCTTCCTGTCATCATTGCGCCCCCAAGGCGCCTTTCCCGGAGACTTCTTGGCCTTCACCCTCAGTTTCCGGTTGATCGACCTGCTCCGCACCGCCGTCGTCGAGCCAATCCACCTTCGAGTCCGCACTCCGACTCCTCTCCTGATTCATCGGGTCCTCCTTCTCCTCCTGGTTCTCCCCCTGTCACCTTCACTATGTCTGGTCCAGGGCCTAACGCTAGCGGTTCTCCCGGCCCCAATGCCGGCCCTACTACTAACGGAACCGCCACAGGAACTACCCCGGCCACCCCTGTGCTGCCGTACATTGCAGGCCTCAGCCTCCCCGATTTCCATCAGTTGATCAATGACCTCATTCACCACAATGCTAACTGGCCCGCTATGCCAACCAAGCTCCCCTCAGACATCCCTAAGTTTGAGGGCCTTAATGGAGAAGATCCAACCAACCATGTCCGATCTTTCCATATGTGGTGCTCCTCCAATTCCATTACCGATGACTCCATCCGTCTTCGTTTGTTCCAATGCACGCTTACCGGCGAAGCTTCTAAATGGTATGTTGAACAAGCCACCTCTACCCATACCACCTTTGAGACTCTTGCCCAAGCCTTTCTGTCATACTTCCAGCTCCCTCTCCAATACGATACTGGCACGGAGCTCTTGACTTCCTTTAAGCAAGCCTCTTCAACACGCCTTTCCGCCCATGTTCAGGAATGGCGACGAAGACGGAGCTTATGTCGAGCCCCTCCCTTCGAAGATCGGGTTTACATGGACTGGTTTCTGCGCACCCTTCCCGCTCCCATCGGCAAAGATGTCACCTCTCATTTTCCTCAAATTGAAGAAGCCGCCCTCCAAATAGCTTTGAAATATGACCTGATCTACGCTCAATCTGGTTATGTTTATACCGTTCTTCCTGACATCCCCAGGCCCGGTGGCGCTAACGCCCCGGGGGCATCTCATTCCGCCGACGGTATCGTTGGAGCCCTTTCCCATCCATACGCTCAACCTCCTGTGGGCTATGGTCTCCCTCAGGGAGGGGCCAGCTCCTCCGGCACTCTTCCCCCTCCCGGTAGCATGTATCCAGGATACGGCATGCCTCCTCCTTTTGCCCAACCTCCTGCTTACCCTAATGTTGCCCACCCTACCCATTACCCTTATCCGCAGCCTGGTGCGCCAGCTCCTCCAGCATATGCGCTTCCTCCTCCCTTGCCTCCTCAACCCCAGCAACAGCACCTACAGCCCCCTCCAGGGAAAGTATTTGCACAGCAGGGAGCGACTAATCCCCCTTCTTCTCAAAGAAGGCGGAGAGGCAACCAAAACCAATCTGCCCCTGGTACCCGAGGACCCAATTCCGGTGTGGACCCTAACACCGGCAACCAGCAACAGGGCAGTCAGCCCAAGCCGGACAGGCCACTTCGCACCAACAAGCCCTGTTCGTGTTGCGGTGTTTATGGTCATTACACCCACGATTGTCCCCTCTTACCCCAGATGCGGCAGATGTGGGAGTCTCAAGCCACATTCTTGTGAGAGACCTTCGCTATCCCTAACATGCCTACCCTAATGTGGCCACTACCCGATCGGGCGTGTTTACCAATCCTTTCCCTCGGCGAGGATTAGTGGCTTCCAACCACGACAACCGGTAAAACGCCCCCCTTCCTTTACGGTTCCTTTGATTACGAGATCCTTATGATAATTAGTCACCAACCCCTCCGTCGATCTTCACCTTCAAACTCGGTCTCGCCAGTACCCCAAGCCTCCTGCTCCGTCTGCGCCCGAGCCTCCCTCTTCAGGTTCTACAGAGCCTCTTTCGACATCCAGTGGCCCCTTACACATTCCTCAACCCAAAGTTGAGGTTCATCCAAAGATTCCAAAGGGACCATTACGCCGAAATGCTGCTTCCAGCCGAGCCGCTCAGTCGTATAGCATAGTAGATGATTTGGCGCAATCACCCGCGGCCATTTCCACACTGGAACTCCTCTAGTCGTGCCCTTCCCAAAAGAAGGCTCTACTATCTGCCGTGGGCGCTGTAGATCCTGCTGACGACCAAATGATTGTTTTCGACGCCACTCAATCGGACCACCCTCCCCTCCCTCCTTCCGTCGCCTTCCAAATCTCAGTCAAAATACGGAACGCCATCGTTTCTCGGTGTATAATTGACGAGGGGGCATCCACCTGCGTGATGTCCGCTTCGGTTTGGAAGCAACTCGGATCCCCTGAGCTGGCCCCTTCCATGATCACCCTTAGAGCGTGGGACGGTCATGCCTCCCAGCCCATTGGCTTGTTTCGTAATTGCCCTATCACCCTCGCCGGTAAGACTGTTTGCGTTGACGTCGAAGTCATTGACGCCCCACTCGACTACAACATTCTTTTGGGGCGGAGCTACACCTATGCTATGTCTGTTGTCCCATCCGCGGTCTTTCGCAAGATGTCTTTCCCCCATAATGGAAATATAGTCACCATTGACCAGTTGACATATCATGAGCCTCCCTCTCAGACCTCCCCTGAGACCACCATCTCTTCTGTAGCCAACAAGCAAACCGTCGATTCCCTGACCAGTGTCTCCCCCGGCGTTTACAAGGACTCCTCCCTGCTTGGAACTTTTCCTTGTCTTCCCCCTCCTCCTATCTCTGATCCCAGCTTGTCAAATGTTTGCATGATGCAATCGTCTCAGGCCGCCCTCAAATGGCCTGCTTCGGCTAGTCCGCAACCGCCCCTTCGCCCTCCGCAGCCCGCTCCTAGCCATACTTCTCTGCCAACCGGACCTCCTCCTTCTGGCCTTCCTCCTACAGCTGGTATCCCTGAACCCCTTTACCCCCCTGGCTCGGTTCCCCCTGGCCTTAACCATCTCGGAGCCGTCCCTCCCGACCATTACCCTGCTGGACAGATCCCCTTCTTGGCTCCCCCTCCCGGAGTATATTCTGTCCCCGTCATGGCCACCCTCTCCCTTCCTAACCTGACCTTGGGCATTCCGGTCTGGTACCTTGATCCCCCAGCCGCCACCCCTCCCGGTCACCCCAAACCCTACATGGCTTTGACACCAGTCCAACCGGTCCCCCTCGCTTCTTCCGTTGCTACTGTGCCTCCAGCACCTCCACAGGATCCCTCTCCTGTCGTGACAGCTCCTGAGAAGAAACGCAAAGCCCGTAAGGGGGCACCAAAAGATAAGACCACCACTACTGACCCGACCCCTCCCCAACCTGCCAAGCCCTGTGCCTTGTGCGATGTCGCCGGTCATGCCACCCATGCTTGTCCCGAGTTGCCCCGTATCCAACCCATGGTTAAAGTCGCGTTCCCCGAATCTACGGCCCCTGAAGCCTCCTCTTCGTCCGTAACCAATAACCCCAAGACTCTCCGCACCAACAAACCATGTGCATTGTGCGGTGTCCATGGCCACTACTCCCACCGCTGTCCTCACCTAACGCATTATCGCGCCTCTTTAGAGGTCATTCGAGAGTACGAGGTTGAATAGAATCAATCTGCCTCTCCCATCCTCACGCAGTATGCTTCAGGCCAACCCGAGGATCCTCCCGCTCCCATTGTCATCCCTCCCCCCGATGTGCAGATGACAGAGCCCACCGCGACCATTCTTTACCTATCCTCCTCCGCGAGACACCTGGAGCCTAGCCCCCCTGCATCCTCCCCTGTCGTTTCGCCTGATCCCCTCTTTTCCACCCATACCCCGGTGTCCTCCACCCATACCCCTGTAGACCTCCGCAGCCCGAGTCCGCGCCATACTTCCGATAACTCTCAAATACAACCCTTCAGCTTGTATGTGAGTCATCGTCATCCTGCCCCTTGCACTCCCTCCCGCAGTTGCCGCTCGATTTTTTCTGTCCACTCACGCTGCCGTCCGTCTCCATCTTTTACTCATTTGTTGTCTTGTGACACCATTATGCAGGACCCTCCGTCCACACCCTTTATCGGTTACGCCGATGGTGCAAGTCGTTACTCTCGGAATCTTGCCGCGGCAGGTTGGGCCATTTTCACCCCCTTGCATGCCCTTGTTCTCTCCAACGGGGTCTGCATTGGTCCTGCCACCAATAATCAGGCTGAATATGATGCAGTGCGTGGTCTCTTAGCCGATGCCCTCTTGCATCGCGTACTCCATCTGCACGTTCGTTTGGATTCCCTACTTCTTGTAATGCAACTGAATGGTGTTTATCGTGTGCATAACCCTGTGCTGTTTAGACGCTATTTACGAGTGAAACTCTTTATACGTGCATTTGAAACCATAACTTTCAACCATGTACCTCGAGAACAGAATCACTATGTAGATAGTATTGCAAACCAAGTTCTAGACTGGCATTTATCACATGCATTTCATTCAAGACAATAACATTCATAAAAAAAAAAAACCATAACGATGCATATCCATAATATGTGTCGCAAAACATGTGATTAGAGTCCATCTACTCTGATACATATGGCATTCCCATAGCATGTTACACAAACTCAAAAACTGGGGGCACCACCTGCCCCTACATACATCACTGGGGGCACCATACGCCCCTACATATATCCTAGGGGGCACCACATGCCCCTACCTACATCACTGGGGGCACCATACGCCCCTACATACATACTAGGGGGCACCACATGCCCCACCCCTAATCACTATCTGGAGGATCCCGAGCCAATGGCTCTGCCCCTGCAGCCTGTAGATCGCGCATCGCCTGACCGGCTATCGCCATGCGCCGCATGACACCTCGCCACTCCGAGGGTACACCAACACACGGCTCTATGAACTGGTCGTCCAAGTCCTGCCACCCGCGCTCTGATACTCCGGTCAACAACCGTTCGCATCTACATCAGATATCCTCCAGCAGGGCAGCTGCATCCTCATTCTGCGCCGCTCTCGATCCTGTAGCTCCAGCTGCTGCCGGTCGTCCCATATATCCGACCGGTTTCACCGGTGCTATATCTGCATACCAAAAGTACATGAATTAGTACCTTACTCTACTATTCAAAATACTTTAACATGCCCATACAAGAATAGCAATCTGTCACTTACCATCGGGCCCCCAGACTCGACCAGGCGGAAGTGGCAGGTCCGGATCTCCACAATAACTCATCCCACTATAGGGATAGTCGTCTATGTACAAAGGCATCTGATCCCAATGGGCAAAAAACTTTGGTCGAAATACTCGCCCGACCGCCCCTCCTCCTCCTCTGCACAGTAGCTGTCCCCAACGGCGCATCCTGGGCTCTCTCGGGCCCCCATCTGGAAGCTGTACATGAGGCCTTAAGGTCGGGATCTTCTCAAAGAAGAAGGCGCACAACAAAGTCCCATATGCGCAGTCATGGTTCACCTGCCGCCTGCATAGTGACAACTGTCGCTTTAGAGACACCAACAACATTTGGGCCCACCCATAGTAGGTCCCACCCAATACACTTTCCACTAACATCATCTGCCCCCCAGTGATGTGATGGAACGCCTGGCTGCCCAGGATTCGCAGCACAGCTGCGGCCACTGCACGGGTTTCTAGCCTCTCTAGATCCCCGATCGGTATTCGAGTCCCCTTGACTTGGAGACCCGGTCGACCATGGCGTTCCACGAACTCCATGATATGTCGCCCCCGCGGCAACACTGGCTGTGTGTTTCCCACCATCCCCAGTGGCGGGAGACCGGTCAGGAAGTACACGTCCTGGACCGTCAGTTCGATCCTGTGCCCCTGCACCACAAAGGTCTCCTGATCTGGATCCCAATAACTGATAATCCGGGCCAGTAACGGTTCCCCTGCTCTCATCAATGGGTTCTCCACAAACTTAAGAACCCCAAATCTGGCCAATACACGACGGACGCCTTGATCCGCCTGGATCTCTGTCCGAAGTGTCCCCAGATCTCTCTCTCTCCAGTTGACCCGTAACTCTGCCATACCTGCACAAACACATCATATTTGTCAGCGTTCAGATCAGGAAAACCATAACCAAACACCAAAACCCAGCTTCCAGCCATAAAACAGCACCAAAACCCCCTCATCTCCCAGGTCGCAGTTTTCTGCCATTTTCTGGACCAGGTCGCACTTTTTGCCCTCAAACCTGCGTCCTAGGTCGCACTTTTTGCCCCAAAAAGTGCGACCCGACCGTAGAGATGAAGGAGGGGCTGTTTCTGGAAGTTTGGGCCCTAAACTGAAAAAGTAATGCATCAAAATGCAAGAGAAAGGTTAGGCCTCCTACCTCCAACTGACGGATCTCGATTCCAACGGTCGGTTTGTCCGCTACGTTCGCCGCAAGATTTAGGGCCTTCTCTCCTCTCCACATTCACCACAGCAACAATAGCAAATGAATGCTTTTGGAGGGAAAACTGCCTTATTAAAAGAGAACCACTGTTTCTTCTTTCGACTGCTGCGACCACACCGTAGCCCTGTTCGACGAACCGTCAACACCGCTGGAAAGCTCTCACCGAGCTCCCAAATGGGTTTCTGTTAGTTTTTGGTGATTTGATACTTCACCCGGAAACATTTTGTCCCAGAAGGGTCACTTCACCGCTCCTTAAAATCGAATTTCCTCACTTACGACACTTGTACTTGGGGCACCATATTGCTCCCTTACTTGTCCATGTTCGTGTCAATTTTCGTCATGAGTTCCCATCTTGTACTCATGCTTCCATGGTCCCCCCTTGGGGCCTTTACTGTGTGGCACCACCATCGAGTCGCCCTTGTTTCGAGCATCCAAGTTGAATCATCATTGCATCCATGGAGTCTATACCACGTCCCTTCGCACCTCACTATAGCCCTCCATCCTTCATTGCTTGGTCTCTCTCTTGTGTCGCACATTATGACCTCCAGTCTCACTGTCCCCTATCCCTCATGATCTTGTGTCAGTCACTGCCATGTCGTCCATGCTCTTTATGCTCTTACAAGGGAAGTCGTCCATTCGCTACTCAGTCCTTCCCATTTCCACTATCGTCATTAGTGTCAGTCTGTCCGTCGCTCTATTGTTTTCTCTCGTGCCTTAGTTGAGGATCTCTCATTGCCTCACCTATGGCGGACCTCCTTCTGTCGACATCAGCACATTCATTCCAGAAACCAGGTCTAGAGGGCGGTGTACCTTGGTTCCAACTTCCACTCTTGTTCGGTGCCTTGGATCAGGCAGGGGGATCTCTCATTTCCCTTTGACTTGATTGTTTCTCCAGCTCCTTTCAGCATGATCGAGATTCATATACTTAACGGTCCAGTGACCCAGCAGCAGCTCTTGATGATTCCTGGGTGTGTGTGAGATGTCTCAACCCTCATGAGGGGGTGGCCCTGCAGGTAGCCCCCCACATGCCCGGATGACCTCTTCTTTGCAGCCTTCGATGCCGCTCCAGATTTTGCTGATGTTGGCCTCAGCCACTTGCAGCACCTCTTTGATTTGCATGTATCAATCAGATTTTGTGAGCCCTTCCCCATTTACAGGGGGCATTTGGGTTGTATTTATCTCATGTACTCAGATATTATTTTACTAGTCCTGGCTGTTATCCCAGGCACAGCATGTATGTGAGACTCTTCATTGTATTCTTATCTGGCTCCTGCTTATGCCAGCTGTACTTTATGGTTCGGTCCCTTGTTTATCGGACACACTATTCTTTTGTACTTTGTCTCGGCGGGCATAGGTATGCCTCCCCCGCCACCTTCAGCACAGGTACCCTCTCATAAAAGAGACTTGTTGCACCTGCGAGTCTCGTCTCCTCCGGGTCTAGTCCTTCAGCACACTATCTACCTCACCTTTCTCTCTCTGACTTCCCTTTTGTTGTCTAGTGATCGAGTTCTTACAACGTACTTCGGTCATACGATTTGCTCCTGACACTCGCACGCTGGGGGGCAATCTGTTACACCATTTTTTGGTCATCTAACCTATTATCATTAGATGGACCCAAGTACACCATGTAAGACCAATTTTACCCTAAGTAAAATTGCCTTCACTATGTTAAAGCAGGAAACCCCAAAAGGAAATATTAAACAAACCTATATTTGTTTGATTTTCCTCATGGAATAATTAATTAAACCATAATTTAATTATTATTCCGAGTCATGTTTAACCCAAAATCAAAGAAATTAATTAGATAAACCTTTATTTATCTTATTAATTTCTAGGAATAATTATTTAAATCTTATTTAGATAATATTCCTTGTTAAATATAACCAAATCACCCACAAATAATTAAATAAATCATTATTTATTTGATTATCTTCCAACCACTTCCTTAAAAAGATAAATAAATCATTTATTTATTTATTTTTGACTAATCAAGGGATTTGACCCAAGTCAAACACCTTTTCCCTCCAACAAATATAATAAAATATTCCATAAAAGGTGGATCTAGATTTGGTTAACATTATTTTAATCATGCACCAAGATCTAGAATGACCCAATATTTTGTTATAAATAGGAGGGTTTTCCCTATCATTCTTCACCTTTTGTTGCCTACTAGATCACTCTGGATCTATACACTTGGTCCCATTTTTCACCATTTGCTCCCATTGAGCTCTATTTTCTGCATTGGGTTTTCTACATCTACAAGAGAGAGAAAGCTTGGATCTGAAGTGCTGAGGACTACAAAGAACCCATCCCATTGAGGAGAGCTGGATACACCTTCTTGTTTTCCTCCCAGGTGCCCTGTAATATAAAATTCTTTCAAAAAATCGTGTTCTTGTCTTGTCTGTTGGATGCATGGGGCAAAACCTTTACTTTACTGCTTAATGTCTTTCCATTTATAGATCTGTTTGTTGCAGCATTTTTACTACTAATCGCAGATCTGAAGATGTTTGGCAGCCTCTATTGTTGTTAGGGCTATTAGTTATGCGTAGCTAAAGTGGTTCTTTTTCGTACACCTCGACGAAGAATTAATACTAACATTATGAGCATGGATATCTATTTTCTTGACATAGGTTTCCAGGTCCATTATCTGGTCTTCTGAGAGCATAGGACTGGGTAACCCACTGTCCAAAAAAACATGAAATTTTCCTCTGAAAGTATTAATATCAACCAAAATATCTGAGCACTTCCTTTCCAAATTCTGCATAAAAGTTCTTTTGATGAAAACCCTTTTTATCTCCAAAATGGTGCCGGTCCTGTCCTCAATTCCTAATACAGCAAGCTGTTGCTTAGTCCGGGTGTTCAAAAATTGAATAAGTTGATTGGCCTGCTCAGGTCTACCTCTTAATTCATCTCTTGTTTTGTTTATTTCTTCCTGAGCTACTTTAATCAAGTCATTTTGTTCAAAAACTGCTTGAACAGAGGGCCAAATGCTTCTTATTAACTCAATTATATTACCCCAAAGAATTTCATTTATTTCCCTCAAAGGCTTTTCTAATGAAAGATCTTTTTCTAAAGCCTTAACTAATCTTTCCAACCTTTTAATTTCCCTGGTATTATCAGCAACTGTCTTCTTAGATGTATCATATTTCTGCTCCAAGTTTTCTAACTGTAATTTTGTGGTTTGAAGTTCTGTGACTCTTAGTTTTAAACTTTCCATTTGCTTTGTCAACTCATCAGAACTTAAACCAGAAGTGTTTACCTGCGCTGGCTCTGTTTGTTGATTTGCTGTTGTGGTACCTGTAGTTGTAGTAGCTTCTGTGGTGGATGCCTGCATGATAGCTTCCTTTTCCTGTAAAGCTTGTTCCAATCCTTTCTCTGTTTCTCCCAGTCGCTCAGTCATCTTTAAGAGCAACTCCATTATCTCTTCCTGTGAATTTCCCTTTAAAACTTCTTGGGTCTGGGGATGTCTTGAGGCTGGCAATTTCAGCTGCTTTCTCAGTGCAGCTATGTCATCATCTTTCTTCTTGATTAGTGCCTCAATACTTTTAATATATTTGGGGTTGTGACCCAAACTGATGATTATGTCTTCCAGAGACTTTATTCTGTTGTCTTTGGCCTGAGAAGAGGCCTTCTCAATTTGCAATTGGGTGCTTGTGTTATTTAAAGAATCTTGCAGCCTTAAGGCTGCCATGGCCTTATCAGTAAGAGTGGAATAGACCATTTCCCCAGTTTGTCTATGCAGCTCTATCTGGTCCAAAGGATGAATGTCCTTTGCCAGGACCTCAAAATTTGTTCTGATATAATCAACTGCTATCATGGGTTTTGGTATCTTGGACTTGAAGTGGCTCATTATCATTTTGCCTTGTGAAATGTCAAATGCTGACATTAACCTTTCCTGATTATGTGGAGCCATTTTCAAATATTGATCATATACTTTCATTCTCAATGGATCATTCTTTGCCTTTATATTAATGAAGGTTCTTTTTATATCCCCTGTATCTGTTTTTGGTGGCCTGAAAGAGGATACTTCAGTACTCAACTGCTTTTGCAAAGCTTTTCCTTTCTGGCCTGTGTTTGTTTCACTAACTATGCCAGTTAGTTGACTGTCTTCCCTTCCATCATCAAATATTTCATCAATGATTTCAACATCTAGAAGTGGATCTGGTTTCTGTTTTTTGGCTTGATGTATCTCTGAGGATTTTTTGGGAGGAGTAGTATCTGGAACCTGCCTTTTCTTGCTCATTTCTACATTAGATGGAGTTTGTAATCCTGAAACTTTGGGATGATTTACTTGAATGGGAGAAACTTGTGTTTGATCAGGTGCTCTGGAGGTTTGAGGTTTCTCTGCCATGACTAAAGTTTCAATGACCTGTATCTCAGGTTCCTTTCCTTTGCCTTTTGACTCTGCTGCAACTATTGAACTGCCTTCCTGTAATCTCTACTGTGGATTTGCTGCTGAAGAAGTGCCAATGTGAGGTACCTGCACTTGACCACAAGATTCTAGGTCATACTTCTTCTCAAGATCTTTCATGATTTTGTTCATTTTGTCTTCTTCACTTTCTTCCTCAACTAGTGTTCCTTTAACCCATTCATCTTGGTTAGCATATTGTTCTATATCAGGAATCTTGTGGTGCATGTAAGGGGATGATTTGTTCTTTATTCTCTTTTCACAGATACCAAATGGATCATAAGGAACCCAACGAAAACTTCTTTGGAACTTGCAATGGTTTTGTAGTATCATTTCTGCTTCTCGCTCAGCATCCCTAGAGTTGCATATGTAGGGACCTAATTGACTTTTAATCCTGAGTTGGGCTTTCTTTTTCACACTACAAAAATGAATCACATCTGAATTATTCATTTGCCTGAAATATTCCAAGGCAAAAAGTCTCATGGGCACATATCTTGGCAACTTGAATGGATGCAATTCACATCCATAGATTCTAATGACTGAATGGTTTTGATATAAATACCAATCTCCAACTTTATATGTTCTTGAAAGCTGCAAGGTCTTCTTGATTTCATTACTGAGCCTTGGAGGAGGAATTCCTGTCAACAAGGTAGTTGCAGGATATACAAAAAGATCGATGAACTCAGTATAGGAATAAGGAGAATCATAGGAAGAATGAATTATGGGAGACCAAAATATAACTGACCTAGGGTTTCCCTTGGCATCAAGCTTTTTAACAGGGAAAGGGAACTTCTCTGATTGATAAAAGATAATGAGATGATAAATAACTGAGGAATATTTAAAAACTTTCTCATCATCTAGCCTCATGAACTGGTCATGGATCTTATTGGCTATGAAAGAGGCAAAGTCATATTTAACTTCAGGAGGTTGCCCAAGAGTAAAGATAGACAGCAAAACTAGGGTTATTTCATCAACATATTCACTTGTATTGAAACCCAAGACAAAAGATATCATATTTAGGATGAGCCTTCCCAACTTATTAAAATAATAAAAACCATAGGGAGGAGGGCCCTTAGGTTGGTGTTCAAGCAACATAAAATTCTGGCAAATGGACTCCAATTTTTCTGGGGTCAATTGATTAGACTTTTCAATCAGTTCTTCCATAGACAAAGGTGCTAGCTCTTGATCTGGTTCAAAATGTAGAATTGCATTGATAGCTTGGGGAGTAATGGGGAAAATAACACTCTAGTCAGGGGATATTACAACTCTTTGAGTGGGATCATAGTTAGAATGGAAATAGTGGATAATTTCTGGGAAAAATATGACTGAGGGGATGAGATATCTCGGGAAATTGGATTCCCACAACCCAATGACATCTTGCCCCTTCGAATAATCGTCTCTGCAGCGACAATAACTCAGAAGGGGGCTTTCATCAAAATGCAAGTCTTTAATCTGAAAATCTTTATCCACCAAGGGCAAATATTCTAACTCTCTGTGGGGGGCATTCAGTGGAGTCACATTCAGGGCTGCCGGACCTTCCATTTTGGTTCTTGTGTATTCAAAATAGAAGTTTCTAGGTTTTATTTACAAGACGGGGCACGATTTCGGTTTAAATGAAGGAAATTAGCACAATTGCAGTTTTAGGGGAACAATTCACAGTTTTAAACCTCCAGGAATGATCTTAGCGATAAGATTTAATCACTAATCCAGTGAAAAACAAGGAAAACATAGTTTCTTTTGAAGTTCGGGGCACAATAGAATAAATACCTGTTCTTGGAGGCAAACTGGGTTTTAACAGGTATCAGGCGGTGGAAAAAGGATGCTCGAACACTGGTCCGGTAGAATTCTGGAGCGAAATTGGATAGAAAAGTGGATTTCAATGAAAATTTGAATTTCGTAGCAGAAGGCGCAGTCGCTTTCGAATAACGAAAATGACGGAAAAAACACGAAATTTGCTTTATTTACAAGTTAAAAGGGATTTTTTATTTTTTCGAGGAGTGACGTCATATCAGTACAGGCTGACGTGTGCAGGGGTCGGGCGGTAAGCGGTAATCCCCACACCGCTTATGGGCAAAGGTGGTATTGAGCGCGGAGGGAGCGATTCCATTGGGCGAGTGACACGTGGCTGGAGTATTATTCCAATACCACCATGTCCCCGCGCGTTAAAGTGCTGACAAGGGACGGCTGGCGGAATTGCTGTGGATCGTTGATCTTTGGAGAGACGATCCAACGGTTGAGAGGACGAAGAGATGGTGGGGTAGTTATCACGCGGGCCCGACATAATTAGTGTTTAATTAATCATTATGGGTGGCACATAATTGGTGGAGAAAAGGTTATTAATTAGTCCTGATAACTAATTAATCCTGTAGTTATAAAGGGTCGGGGAAAGGAACTTTGCGCGCGGGTCTTCATTACGGTTAAAGTGTCGGGTGGGATGCCAGGTGGATGAGCCACGATGGCATGGGGGTTTTTCCGAAGTTTTGGTTTTAAAAATAAAACTTTGGGTTTATTCTTTTTGTGTTAAACATATATATCATATGTTTAAAGCTTTTCTCATAAATGTTTTTATTATATGATAAATTAACCGATATAATTAACTTATCATAAGGGCGGGAGTACTATATAAAGATATATTTAACCAAAGGGCACATAATGTGGGTTTTTAGTGTTTAATTGGGAAATAAATACTTTGGTTAAACTTTATAATAAGATGGGTTTTTTGGATATTTATGTAAAAATGAGTTATATACTTAGGATAAGGTATTTTCACTAGGGATTTAGTAAATAGAGTTAAATGTTAATATGACAAAGGGACAAGGACAACTCAAAATACTTTGCACATCTAAGAAAGTGAAGATTTCTAAAGTAAATCACATTATCTTAATTTCAACACTTCAACATAGAGTAGTAAGTGATTTTGAGGGATTATTGTGGAATTTTGCATGATTTTCCTAAGTAAAATAGGATTTTACTTCGGAAAAGGTTAAAAGTGAATGATTAATAATCTCAAGTACTTATGTCTTTTTGATCATTAGGCCAAGGGTCTGGTCCCTCCAAAAGTCAAGGAAATGCCTTGAGCCCCTTTGATCTCCAAATACCTTAGCACTTTGGGGAAATTAGTAAAAACTTAGGGAAAAAGTGATGTGGGAAGTTAATGATTTTGACTTTGCTTTCTGTGAATTCTTCAGTGCATTTTCTTCTTGAATACTTGTGATGAAGGTAAAAGATTAAACATATTCAGCACCATCATTCATCACATAAAACTTTGCAACACCATCTACCTACCCTATCTACTTGACACTACCATATTCTCTTCTTTATTAGGGTGCATTTAGACTTGCAAACCCTTATCAATCTTTTTCTTTTTACAAGGAAAATCTATGTAATTCTACCCTTATTACATCCAAGGGCTCAGATTAAACTGTTGAGCACCTTTTATTAACTCTGCCTATCTACTTATCTGCCAAGATTAAACTTTTTGGTCAGATACTTATTCTCTATTCTACAACATGAAATTGAAAATGAATGAGTCAAGTTTAAACAGTTTGACTCTTCATAAATTGTGGCAAAAGTTTAACAAGCTGCACACAATTGCTTATTTACAAAAAATGAAACAGTAGTGGCATTTGGATTTGCACACTTTCCTTGGTCTATTTTTTGCTTGGGGTTCATTTCTTTCACTTTTTTGACCACTTTATTTTTCTTACCCTTTGATTTTTCTTTTAGGGTATACCCTCTTTACATTTTTTAAATTTTTTGATTTTTTGGTTTTTCTAGAATATGGAACACCTTTGCTCAAGAAAAAAGGTTTGAACATATTCCATAGTTCAATCAAGACAATCATGAAAAATGACACCTATTGGTATAGGAGACTAACAGAAGGCATAACAGTGGATCCTGAAAATATAAGGGCCATCATGGAGTGGGAAGCTCCTAGGAATGTGGATGAGATAAGGTAATTTATGGGGTTAACAGGTTATTATAGGAGGTTCATCAGGAAATTATCACTTATTTCTTATCCTATCACATCATTGCAAAGGAAAGGTAAGAAGTTTGAATGGATAGAGGAATGTGCAGTCAATTTTGAACAGTTAAAGGAATTTTTGACACATGCTCCAGTGTCAAATATCACAGATCGAAATAAAGAACTTGTGGTATGTACATATGCTTGCAAGAGAGGACTTAGTGGAGTCCTTATGCAGGAAGGACAGGTGGTATTTTATGAGTCACAAAAACTAAATGAGCACGAGCAAAACTATTTGTCACATGATCTTGAGTTGGCAACGATCATTCATGCATTAAAGATGTGGATGCACTATCTTCTTGGAAAAATATTTGTATTGATGAGTGATCACAGTGGATTGTGGTATCTATTTGACCAACTGATTCTCAACGCCAGACAAGCTAGATGGTTGGTCACGATCAGAGAGTTTGACTTAGAGATTAGGTATATTAAAGTTAAGGAGAATAGGGTTGTAGATGATCTTAGCAGGTGGATAAATTTTAATCATATAACAACTATGAGTTCCTATGGGACAAATCTACAATATAGGATATTGCAATAAGGTCAACAAGATGTCAAGTATAAGGAGCTTAGGCAGAGATTGCATCAAAGTACAAATATAGGTACATTTTTAGGTACATGTGCAAGAGAACAGGATTTGGACTATTGCCTCACAACATATCCCTTGATCAGGTTTAGAGACAAGATATATGTTTCGGACAATAGTGATCTCAAGAGGGTGATCTTGAGGGAGTTTCATGTGAAACCGTGTTTAGGTCACCCAGACTATTAGATGGCACTAACAATATTAAAGAGGTTTTACTATTGACCAAGTCTGAAGAGAAACGTTGCAAAGTTTCTAGCTAAGTGATTGGATTTTGAATAGTTCCAAGCGGAGTGTAAGCATCCAGGTGTACTAATACAACCAGTTATGATTCCAGAATGGAAATGGGAGGTCATTTCCATGGAATTTATCATAGGTTTACCGAGGACATCTAGACATCATGACCCCATCATGGTTATGGTGGATAGGTTGACGAAGGTAGTGCACTTCATTCCAGTGAAGTATACATAGTTGTGAATGATGTAGCACCTGTATTTATCAGGTATGTGGTCAGAGTGCATGGTGTTTCACAGAATAATGTGTCAGACAAGGATGCGAAGTTCACTTCCAATTTTTGGAAGGAGTTGTTTGTAGGTTTGGGAAAAGAGTTGGCCTTTAGTACAACTTATCATCCGTTGACATATGGACAGACATAGAGGGTCTATGCGATATTGGAGGACATGTTGAGGATTTAAGTGATGCATCAGTAGCGAAAGTGGGAAGAGTATCTTCCACTGGAAGAGTTCGCTTACAACAATGGGTATCAAGAATATTTTAGGATTAATCCATTGGAGGTATTGTATGGGGGTATTTGTAATACTCCTATTAGTTGGAGTGCTCCAGTTAACAAGATGTTTAATGGACCAGAAATGTTGGTAGGGATGGAACAAGAAATGCAGGTAATCAAGAAGAATATGAAAGCAACACAAGATAGGAAAAAAATCAATGTATATTAGGACAGGTTGTTTAAGGAGTTTCAAGTTGGGGAATAGGTGTACTTATGCATCAAGCCCAAGAAGAGTTCCTCGCAGCTTGGATCATGTGCCAAGTTGGCACCTCAAATTTTGGAACTTTCAAGATTCTTGAGAGGATTGGACGAGTATCCTATTGAATTGCACTACCTATGAAATTGAAGGTACATTGCATTTTCCTTGTGTCATATCTTAAGAAGTATGTTAAATATGATGATCATGTGATTGAATGGTTTATATTGCAGGTGGAGCTAGAAGGAGAATTACCGTCGAAACCTCAGTGCATTTTGTATAGAAATATGATCATGCTCTGATACCTAGAAATTGAGCATGTTAAATTACAATGGAAGCAATTTGGGTCCAATGAAGCTACATGGGAGATGGTGGATTAGATGTGGATCATGTATCCTTCCTTATTCACTAGTTGACCAACTGTTTTGGCCTATGTTTTGGTATATGTTGATATGATGTTTTGGTGTATGTACATATGTATATGGATGTAAATACCTCCATGAGCTATGTTATAAAGCTCAAATAAGAGGTATGTGTGTCATGTCATTATGATGTTATATTTTTTATGTTTTCATGATGATTTGATTCTTAGCAGGTTGATCATTGTAAATACTACAACGAGCTAAGTTATAAAGTTCCATGGGCAACATGTTTTTCTTACATCAATATTGTTGGTTTTAGGTGTCTTTGAACACCGAGGATGTTGTTCCCCCAAGGGGTAGGTTTTTGTAATAGCCATGGTGAAAATTCCATGTAGTAAAATTTAATAAAGGAAAAATATTAACCAAGGTCATGGGATACCTATTACAAGTTGAACCTTCAGAAAAAAACATTCTAGTGTGGGTGTTCATATGATTTATTATGGCTATGTAAATTGGCAAAGGAAATGGCTAAGGAGTTGGAAAGGAAAAGTGGAATTTATTGAAAGTTATTTATGAAAATAATGGAAAACAGGAGAAAAGGGAGAAAAAAAGGTCACAGGTTTCCCGTGGGGAGGAAAATGAAGGAAAATAATGGAAAATAAAGAAAATAGAGGCCTCATTAATAAAAATGCTTCTAAGGATTAGTTAATTGATTTTAGTCAGTTAAATTTTGAAGCTCTCATTATTCTCTCTCTCTCTCTCTCATACTCTTGGAAGCTTAGAGCTTTTTTGGACCACTCTTGGAGAGTGTGGCATACTTGGAGTTTTGGAGAAAGAAGGAAAAGGAAGAGCAGGAAAGTGTAAGAGGACATGAGGATCAACAACTATAGCAGATTCAATTTGCAGGTAACGAGTTGCATTTATGTTTTCATCACTAGTTTTGGCATGCATGGAATATGCATGTGGTTTTTGGTCATGATCCATCATTGGCATGGAGGATTTCCTGGATTGACAATGGATTTTCCTAGCCTTGCCATTTCCTGGATAATCATGGTGTTATGGGATCAATTCATTATTTTTTTCTAGTTTGTTCTCATGTGATTTTGACTATGGGTTGAGTTATTAGTTCTTGGAAACCTTGGTTGGACAAATGCTCTGGAGGCCCTATAAAAAATTGGGTTGAGTTACTAGTATTGGAAGACCTGTAACAACTTGGGTTGAGTTATTAGTTCTTGGAAGCCTTGGTTGTAAAAATGCTCTGGAAGCCCTATAAAAAATTGGGTTGAGTTACTAGTATTGGAAGACCTGTAACAACTTGGGTTGAGTTACTAGTCCTGGAAGCCTTGGATGGATAAACACTATGGAATCCTGATGACATTTGTGACTTGAGTTACTAGTCCTAGAACTCCTAGTTCGAAAAAACACTCTAGAGACCTTGAAAGATTGGGTGGAGATCAATATGGAGATGGTTTGGATGTACGCTTGTGAGGTTGAATCACTGGATGAGGGTTGAGGTAGTTTTGCCTATGGAATCCCTTGTTTGATTTGATTGATGATTTTTTTGAGATCACACATTCATGCTTGGAATATGGCATGTGGTTGACTGGCTGAAGAGATATTTGGATCAACCATATCTATGGTTAGGTGGAATATGGAATCCCCAGACTTGATTGCATTTTGATTATGGAAATAAGAGCTATTTTCCTCTTGTATTGATGGGTAAATATGTTTTTTATTATGTGGCTTATATGGTTGTTATGTGCTTGTCATTTTTGTCGTTTACATGATGTTTATGAATGTGTTTTATGATTAAGATGATGTATGGCTCTCATCATGTTTTGAGTTGTAAATGAATGAAAATGTATCTATAAAAAAATAGATGATAATGCAGTTAATGAGATGAGGCAACAATGCTTCTTAGCGATTCTCAGATAAGTATGAGACCCCTATGCTCAGATATGTTGTTTAAATTTGTAGATGAAATTCCTGTCATGGATAGTAGGGGTCCAGTGAAGTACTTGTTCAAGAATTTTCATTTACATCATTATTGTGCTATTATATTTCATTTCTAAAAGTGTTATGGTGTCTTGGGAAGTGGCCTGGGCTTTGGGCCTGAAAAAGTGGCACAAAAATCATGGTCGCAGGCTTAGAACTATTGGGATAAGTCCCTAGTTGCATGCATTCCATGCTGTGCATGCGACTAGAGGGTCCTAGCAGCACTCTTTCCCATTTTAAGTGAGCGACTGGGGGATTGATGCATGAAAATTTCAATTTTTTGCAAGCGATGGTCTCTTGGAAGGTTGGGATGGCTCCTAGGTGTCCTATAGCACATTAAAAAGGTCTATGTTGTTGTGTGGTGTCGGTTACACTTCCTTAAGGTGACCTGGGTGGTTGAATCAGATCATAGTAACTCTTCATCACATGTTTACCTCGGTTGGACGGTTACTTGGGTAGATGTGGGAGGAGGGTGTTACAAAAAACATTATATTTATACTACAATTCATTATAATTAAAAAAATAAATAATTTTTTTACCACATATATATACACTCTAGATTTTAATTTAGGTTTATCAACATTTTCTTCTCTTCATTATGTGCACACTCTTGCAAACCCTAAGTGTTTATTGGTGGATCCTCCCTACATTTGATTATGTAGACGCTTTCTCGGTGGCTCCTCCTTACATTCAATTCTTACATACCCTAAGTGTTTCTCGGTGGCTCCCCCCTACGTTCAATTCTTGTAGACCCCGAGTATTTCTTTGTGGCTCCTCCCTACATTCGATTTTTGTAGACCCTGAGTGTTTCTCGGTGGCTCATCCCTGCATTCAATTCAACATTCCCTTCCCCTATAGATCAAACCATCTATGGCCTTATCCTAGTCTCACAAGTTAGTGCAATGGTAAATATCTTGAACACATGAAAATATAGGGTTTTCAAATTCTTCACATTCTTTAGGGTTCCCTTAAAGAGACTAATTTTAAAAATATTCAACACTTCATTTTCAAACTGAAGAAGTAAACCCTACTTTTGAAAACATTCAACAACTGCGTTGGTTGTAACCTTTTGTGACACCTTCTTGTTGTTGAAACTAGAGGTGGACTCATATGTTTTCTAATTGATTGTTATGCTAGACTTGAATTTCAGAATATAATTTTTTCCCTCATTTATAGTGTTGTAGATGAGAAAAGACATAGAATTCTCCTGTGCATATTATTGCAATATGTTCTTGACGAAATTAGTAGGAGGCATCATTTCCATAAATGAAGTGAGAAAAACCAAACCGTATCCTTTTATGACAATAGATCACCGACCATACAATATTGCAAAACATGTAACTTATGGTTTTCAAATAATTTTCCTAATGTTCTTGACCAAGTTTGCAAGAGACATTGTATCTAGAAATGAAGTGAGAAACCCCAAACTATCTCCTCAATGTATAATGGTTTAATAAAAAAAGTTAGTATTTTTGTGCCCTTCTCTCAATCGTTGGAGTCTATATTTTTATATCCATAAACATTATTCTTGAATATTATGATCTATAATTTTTTCACCAATCATATTTTCCTCGTTTTATGTCCATTATTCTAGTTTTCATTATTTCCCATTGAGTGGAGGGTACTTATTTTTCCAACTACATTTTGTCTGATAAGATGTTACCAAATTATTCTTTGTTTGATTCCTTAAGATGAGCCTTCATGTTATTTAGAATTTTTTGGGAAATGTACATTTTGGCGCCCATGATATTGATGTCTTATTGCCATAATAGCCACATGTATTCCTTAAATTATGGTTGATTAAGCCAAAATTTTGCAAACTAAAGGGGGTTAGAATCATGGATCTAATATTGTTCCATTTATAAAAACATGACAATATTAAAAAAGAGTTCTTAGTAGTAGTTATATTACTACTTTGTATCCCATTTCCCAAAATAATTTAAATGCCAAGAACTTATCCAAACATACTACCTCCATTTGATGTCTTCTTCTTCTATTTTACCAAGTATCAATGCCCATTTCCATATATGGTTTGAATTCTTATGAGCTTAAGGTTCTTATTGAATTGATTGAAATGGGTTTCATTTTTCCATAGTTTGTGAACTCCGCCTATTTTCTTGAATAAAGAGTTGAATTTTGAAATCCCCTCTTTGAATCCATTAAGTTATTTTATTTTTTTCCCCGACTTGTTGTATAGAGTCAATGAAGGTTCCCTTAAGGTGGGACATTGATGGGCCATAAAAGTTGGCTATTGTGCTGATTTCTTTGGATATAAATTCCTAGCAAGTTCTTAAATGAGGTGATTCTCCATTGTCACATCTAAGAGGATGATATTAGAAATTTCGTAGAGGATGTATATTCCCTCTACCATATCATCAACATATTTTTTATTATGTCACTAATTGGAAAACTTGCTATGATGATATTCTATATGTTCCAAGCACTACACTTTGTTTTTTTTATAACAGGATGTCTATTTTTTATGCCATGAATTTATTTCATAAGAGGAACCATTTTCCTTTTTATTTAGGCCTATTATATTCCACTATATAAGTCACATATTTAGAACGTGTATATGAGATGAAATATACACCTTTTGAATTTTGATGTGTAATGAAAGAACAAATTGTGGAGAATTTTATTGTATTTAGGGGTTTTGAAGGGTATTTTTTATGAAAAAAAATTATTCTTGTTAGGGAAGAGGTTCTTGATCCAAGCATGGGTACCTCTTTAGATGATGAGGATTTATAGCTAATAGGATACTTGGATGAATCTCTCTCCAAGGATCATATTTTTGTTGGCATTATGGTTAATGTGTTGTCCCTGTTGGAAACCTACTTGATAACAATGTCAGCATCGTGCTTATGTAGAGGCTACAAGGGATATGGAAAAATGAATATCAATTCTGAAACAAATGCATTAAAAAGGTAAATTTTGGAAAAGTATACGCAAGTCCTGTGAAGCAAGGTCACATACATACGTAGGTATGTTGAAGAGAAGTCACGTACAAAATACACACCATGGTATTTTGAATACCAGTGATATTTACTATGGTATTGGCCCATAGTATTTGAAGCAACAATGAATATTTGATCCTATCAAAGAATACTTACAACATAACAAAGGTATTTACCTAAGGTATTGGCTAAGGAAAATACTATATAAAGAGATGGAGATCAAGGTGATAAGGGTGTAAATATTGGGTTGTCTATGAATGATTTAAAATGGTTGTGCATGAAAGAGCATGGATGAGGATTAAATATGATAGATATGAAAGTATAATAAATTCTAATGAATATTCTTGCTTTATATTTTATGATTATGTCTAACAATGATAGATATATGGTTGTGATGACGTTGCGATATGAATAAAGTAAGTAATTCTGAAAATAGGGGTTGTGGAGTGTGAAAAATATGTTTACAATGAAAGTATTCAGATCTGTACATAGGTATGTCTCAGGTTAGTGGCGTATATACACAGATCATCTTATGGGTAGTTGTGTATATATTCTGTAAAGAATTTTAAGTATGTTCATAATGTTTATGCTAGTGTTATGCATGGATGTCACAAACTTATGCGGATGTGCTTTGTAAAATTCACATACATATAAGGATGATATTTGATTAGTTATGTTATGTTTTCTTCTTTCTGTCAATGATTTATCTCTCATGATAATCTATGTTAGAAAATACTAGTTGGGTTGAATTGGTTGTGGAAAGGAATTTTCATTAGTGATGATGCTAATGTGTGGTGATTTGTATTAGTGATTTGTGATGGATTCAATATATGATTTAGTGATTGATTCAGTGTGACAGTGATTCAGATTCATGTGTCAGTGATTTGAGATCCATACATAGTTATTTTCATGGGAAATATACACATACGCAATAATTATTCAGAACAGTGGTGTATACATTCTAACATATGTTGATCAATATTTGCAATGAAAAAATTTGGTTTCCGTGATAACAAATATATGGTATGGCATACTTATGAGTGGTTGTGAATTGGTTGATTAATATTTAATGATTTATTTTTTGATTCAATATTTAAGTTGTTAGGTGACTTGATTCAGTGATTGGTTTCAGAATTATTATTTTATATTGGGATTAAATGATGGAAGTGGGTCCAGTCTAAAAATATGATGAAATGTGGCCTACAATTTTGATGTTTTGAGTTAGGTGGATCTAATATGAATATTATGAAGCTTGGTCCATAGAGGTGCTGAGGGTTGGCGCTTTCATTGGGGGAGTCGAAGATCCCTTCCAGTAGTAAATGGTAAAATTGTTCAGGTGGTAGGAGCTCCTTTCTTGTGGGTGCCAATAAATGAGATTAGGGGGTTAGAGCTCCCTTCCATTGGGTGCTGGAGAATGAGATAAGGTTGTAGCCCTATGCAAGTGGGTGCCTGCGTAATGGTATGAGTCTGTGCCAGTACCATATTGTAATATGTTTTCCTTTATAATAAAATAAGAAGACAAAGATGATGACACTGATAGTTTTCTCCCACATTGGGTTTCCACCTAAAAATATTGGTGTTCTCATGTGTTGTTTTGTTGGTTATGTGTGATGGATTATTCTGTTATCACTGCCATAGTTAATGTTTAATTAATGAATGATGCATTGATTAAAGATTAATATATGATGAAATATATGAATAGTTAGTTAACCGGATATACACATTTTGTATTCATCATAGTCGTGTACATAAAATGGTTTCTTGAATGAAAATAACATACCAAATTTAGAATAATAAATGAAAAGTTGAACTAAGTTTAAAATATTGATTCACCCCCCCCCCCCCCCCCGCCCCCTCTCATCACTTTCCCAACAATTGGTATCAGAGAAGGTCACTTCAATTGAAGCTTAATCGCATGGAGTCGATCAAATACGATGGGAAATAAGAATATAGATCAAAGAAAGGAGTCAGAAAATTGTGGTAGTCATAGTGATGTATCAGATTCAGTGACTACAATAGATGTCAGCAAGTATTCAGCTTTGGGAGCACCCTACTTTCTATTGATCTAGAGAAAAGAAGACAATAAAAAATAATTATCAGGTAGAATATTTGTTCTAAATTTGGTCCATTTCCTTTTCTATGTAATAATTATGATAGTGAAGATGACAGTGAATCAACTGAAATTTATCTCATGGGTAAACATGAAAGTAATCATTCTAAAGAGAAAACATATTAAAAAATGATGGCCCTAGAAGTAGAATAGCAATGCAAATAAGAAATAATGGAAAATGAAGGTATGCCTATGCTAAGTAATGATAATTATCAAGAATGGAAAGAAATGTTGAAGTATAATATATGTATGGTATTTAATATGTAATGGATTCACTAAAATCCCCCCTTCAGGCAAAGAAGTGCCAAAAAAAAGGCACTAAGTCAAATTATTGATATCATACACAATTCAACATTAGAAAGGGTTATGAATTATGCAACTGTAAAGGAATTATAGGATAAGCTACAGGTAATCCATGACAGAAAAACAAAGGAAGATTGTTCATCAAAAGAACCAACGGTAATCTTGTCTCTAAAAAAAAAAAAGCATCAAATGATGAGTATGTTATGTCAATTGGAGTTAGCAATTAAGAAGAAGAAAGACTAGAGGAAGTTCCTAATCTTAGAAGAAAACTTGATTTTTCATTGAGAAGGATTAACAATATTAAGGATAAGTTGCAGGCATATAATAACATAGATCATGTTAAATTAGTAAATGTTGCAGTAGTATCTAATCAACATTGTGAAGGTCTTGAAGCTAAGATCATCTCTCTATATTGAAAATTAAAACAAGAAAAATGTAGAGATACTTCAAATATTTGAAGAACAAGAGAATGGGACGAAGAAAGAGGTCATAAAATTAAAGGAGAAAATGGAAGAAGGAATAAATTTGAAGAAGGAATGAGGAAGCAATATCTGGAAAAGGAAGAGCATTACCAAAGAATGGAGGTTGAGGAAAACATTCTAAAAAGGAAAATTAGAAGAAAAGAATAAACACTTGAGATTTCAATATAGTACTAATATTTTTTATAACATTCTTAGTAGTTAGAGGTCTCCTTCCATTAAATTGGTCTTGGTTTTCTTGAAATTGTAAAAGGAGAATCTAGTTCACAAGATTTTGCAAGAATCTTGAAGGATAACAACATGAAATCTGAAATTCCTATTGAAGAGATAAGAATTCAACCATATCAACATCCAAGGAAGCCATTTTTCAAAAGAAATATCTTGATCCCAATCATAGAAACATTAATAGATCCTATCCTTTGATCAATACAGTAGAATGAGTTATATGTCATAATTATGGACATGTTGTAGCCAATTGCAAAAGCATTTTTATCAAATCTCAAGCAAGTCGTCATTTCAAAAGAAGATCATCATATCCCAGGTACTCATGTTTCTCTAAGGGATATTATTTTTCTTGCAACATATTTGGTAAAAAATATTTTGTTTGCAATAATATGAAACAAAAATATTATGATTCCTCTCCTCCCTTTTCTAGTCATTTAAGATGTTATGATCGTAACAAGTTTGGACATGTAGCAAAATAATGCAGGAAAAAGTCAATGAATCTCCATGGAAAACAAGGATAGAAATCGAATAAAAATATTGTTCCCAAAATACATGAGAAAGATGGATCCACCAACAATTCTCATAATAAGCAGAAATAAGAATAACATATAAGGCGTGGTCTTTATATTTTCTAATTTGAAGATGAAGATGAATGGTATATAGACAAAAAATGCTCTCATCACATTACTGGAGATAAGAACATGTTTGAGTCTCTCAATAAAAACAAATATGGTAAGGTTATTCTTGGAAATAGTGATCCAACGAAATTTCTGGGAAAAGGTAGAGCCAAAATTAATAAGTATTGAAGAGAAACTGATACATTATTAGTTCAAGGGCTAAAGAAAAATATTCTAAGTGTAGGTCAAATGGCGGATAAAGGAAATATAATTATGTTTACATCAACCAAATGCAAGGTTATATATGAAGAAACCAGAAAGGTCATAGAAGAGGATATAGAAATCCACACAAATTATGTGTTTAAAGAGAAGAATTTCGGCATAAATGAGAGGGATAGTTCTTCTTCTTCAGATTCAGAATAAAAGAAGATGGTATCTAATGCAGTACATTTTTCTTAAAATAATAATTATAATAGTGACTACAGAAGTAATGCGATGTATCTTGATGTAAATTTCATGTAAACACCTGTTAGTGTCGGTATCTTCATCCCTCCATCAGTGATCGAAATTCTCTTGTTGCATTGCATATTAGGTGTCTCACTCAGTCAGCTGCATTCCATTAGGAGCATGGATCATCTGATGGTAGTGGCTTGTTGCTCATGTCCCTCATGTCCTTTACCTGCTGGCCCATTTCTGTTCATTAAGATCATTTGCAGTCACTTTTTGTCTCATAGTTTGCAAAGAGTCATTTTTAGGGTTTTAGTGTCATTAGGTCTAGGGTTTCATTAATAAGGTCTTTAGAATTCCCAAAAATGGTTAGCAGGCACATGAGGATTTTGAAATAAGGTTTCAGTACTAAGAATTTCACCATCATATGCTTAATAATGTATTTTTCTTCAAAACTCTGTTTTGAAGAAAAATAGAGTATTTCATCTTTTTATGTATAAATGTAATGTAATTTCAAGTTTTCTCAGTTGTAATAATATTTTCACTGGAAACCCTGGTCACCTTTGTCAAGCTCCAACCAATCCATTCCCTGCAGGACAAACAGAAAGCACACCATTCAGTCAAAAAGCCAAAATGAAGCAAAACAAAGTTTTTTAAAAAGTGTCAAAATCTGAAACATTACAAAGTGGGTTTTTTGAAATGGAGAATTAAATATCCTTGGTATATAAATAATTTTTATGTTCCAAGAGTTCATTTGTATGCCAAGAGGATAGAGTGAGCCAAGGAGAAATCATGAAGAGCGAAGGAAGTAATTTGAAGGGGAAATTGTGCAAGTTCAGCTACGCGGCGCATTGGCTGGGTGACGCGGCGCATTGGCTGGGTGACGTGGTGCATTGGCTGGGTGGCACGACTCATTGGACAGGCGCGACGCATTGGGTTGGCCTCCACTGTGTTAAGAATACTGCTGCACGATGCATAGGAGTTACGAGGCGCATTGGGTTTGTTGCGCGACGCGTAGGGCCGCAAAGCATTTTGAACCCCAATTGCATTCAAACTTCAAATTTGCTCGGTCATTTCTGGTCCAAGTAAGTCAATAAACGTTGTCACTACCAATAAACATGTATCTTGTGATATCTATGAGGATTTAAACAAAATTTCAAACCCTATTATCTTGTTTAAAGAATGCTTCTTTAGGGTTTATAATTTGGTTTTGTGCCTATCACTTCCACTTCCCCACCTTGTTATTCCCTCATCACTGTTATTCTAGTCCCATTAGCACATTTACCTATCCCTAAATCACTCATTCCCTATCCCAATTCCCATTATTCCATTACAAATTTACCAAACCCAAATGCTATCCCAAAAAACCTAGTGACTGCCCCTAAAACTCTTTAATTGGAAAATTTCAAATTGGCAATATCCCATCATTCCCCCTACCCTCTCCCTCCATAGTCCCTCACACATTATCACGCATTTGGCAACAAAAAACAAAGACACCAAACTCCTCATATTCATCTAATACAATATAGACTTTGGAAATCATGGAGACAGATTCCTCTTATGACCGAGACAATGACTCCACAACTGAATTGCATGCACCTAGGAGACCTCACAAGAGTGGCAGAAATGTGAGTGAGGAGCCTACTTCATTGGCTGAGCTATAGGCCTATCCTCTTGCTATTTCATGTTTTCAACAACAGTCTTGTTATCAATTTTGTGAAATGATTGCTAGAGTCCACCACCATCATGAGTTGACCCGATTGTTCGTGCCGCATTTACATAATGGCCAAGTCACTCTTGCAGGTGTGACATTCACTTTAACACCTAAAACTATCTCTCAAGAAACCGGTATTCCAAATTTTGGAGAACACTGGAACAAAAGGCAGCAGGTTGAAAGGGAACACTATGAGCCATATATCAAGCCCAGTTTTTTGAGACAACTCAGTAGAGTTTTTCCCTTTCGGTTTCTAAAAGATTCATTTGCTCCTTTGATGAAACTCATTATCAAATATTTCAGTTGTGAGGGCCGGTTTTCACATCTCTATGCCTATCATATTAGTCTGCTAATGCATTTTACCAGGGTGAGAATGATGAACCTTCCTTATTTCGTGTGTCGGAATATTGAGAAGATGACCACTCTCGTGCAAAGGAAAACTCCTGAGTAGTAGTATAACAGTATCTATCACTTTGCACTTATCAAAATTGTGGTTATGCATCAGCTTGGATTGCAGGATATTTCATGGGAGGATTTCATTTCTAATGATTTATTCACAACTCCTCAGGTACCTTCGGAGGTTTTTCATGAGGCAGGTGAACCTTCATATCAGCATGAAGGTCATGAGACATAGACCGCTAGTGTGTCGGTGTTTGTCACCTATCAGAGGGGCACTAGTGGGTTATTTGCAGCAACCAGGTGAGTATTATCTCCACCCGGGGTGGAATGTGTCTCGCTTCCTTCATCATTAGTACAGGTACATGACAAGGGTAAGATGCCCATACATGATGAGGGGCCTTCGGGAGGCCAGTATACAAACTTCATACTCATTGATGATGACTTGGGCTCACTAAGCTCAAAGCTGAGAGAGATTGTTCAGGAGCAGAAGGCGGAGATAAACACTTTGTCCATAAAGTTTCAAAGAGCCCAGTGGATAATCAATTACCTAGAGTAGATAAACAAACAGCTAGAAGATCAACAAACTATCATGGAGCTACAAAACATACGTGAGAACCGACAAGCTGCCAAAAGAAGCCAAACCGAGATGACATCCATTGAGCAAGAGATTGAGGATGATCATGAAAATTTTCTTGAAAGGGTAAATATTCATTTGGAAAAGTTGTTGGAGAAGGCCAACAAGGAAAATAACATGTTGAGGCACATGGCTAATCATTATTGGGCAAGAAATCATGTTTACAAGGCACGAATCAAGATCCTGAAGGCTAAGTTGGAGAGGGCCTCAAAGCGTCAGAAAAGGAAAGATAGACTTCAGATTTTGGCTGAGGCTTCCTTGGCCCAGCATAGTACATGATGGAGGACACTCAGCCCAAATTTCAAGAAATTTGGGACACTTTTTTCAAATTTTGATTTTTTTGGCCTAAAAACATATTTTTCAGCTCTATGCGCCGCGCCTCTTGGCATGCGCTTTTGATGGGAGGCTCCTCTTGGGGAAAAATTTATATTTTTGGATTTTTCATGAAATTTTATGCATGCCTACCTATGGACAAGATATTTTGACAGGTTTTGGGCTTCCAGAAGGATAAAAAACACCCTAAAATTGACCTTTCTGCCCCTCTTTGGACACACAGGAAGAAGTGTTGGGAAAACTCATTTTTGGAGGGGAAAATGGAAGCCAAATTCAGAAATTCCACTTGTGTTGGAAAGTAGACAAGCAAACCTTTCCAAAAAGCCAACTTGGAGAAAATTTGGACACCGGAAAGGCCTCCAAAATCAGCTCCAAATAGGCGCGACGCATTGGGGATTTTTGCTCATTTTGGACTCAATAACTCTGTTTTTCGCCTATTTTTTGACATTTTGAATTTCTTGCTTCCAAATGTTAAAATAATGATGTAATTTTATGGATATTGATGTAATTTTGTTAAATTTTACTCATGGATGTAGATTCATCCATCAAAAGGTGAATTGCAACTGAATGAATCAGTTTCCTATCTTATAGAGGCAAGTTGTTCCACTGCCTATTTTCTAGTTCTTATTTTAAATATTGTTGAAATAGATCCTAAAATTGTGAGCTCGACCCCTAGAGGCTGGGGATGAGTTATTTTTGTCTATATCTTGTATTTTTTCAGTCATTTTCATGGTTGGACATTTGGGATTGCTTTGAGCATCATTGTATATTCATCTCTGCAGTTTGGCAAAGGAATAGACCAGGGTTTGCAGCACTCCTTGGGATTCATGTGGATTTTTGTTTTGATGATGTTTTTCTCTCTGTTAATGTAAGTTTACTGGTGCTTTATGTGTATCATCTTCCCTCTTATTTCTTCTTAAGTTAAACAAACAAGGATAAAGGTGGAATTCATTAGATTTGCAGTGCTCTACCTAGAGTTTGTTTAATTTTCTATGTTTTCAACTGTTTGAAGAGGATTCCTGAAATTTTATTTCCCTCTTCAACTCCTCACCGGTCTGAGCTATCCATTTCATTCAAAATTGAAGTGTCAAAACAATTGCCTACCTTGCCCCATTCAAATCTCTGCAAAAACTAGGCCTCATTCCCCAGACCATAAATCTACCTTTCCCTTTGATCCAAAAAACACCCTAAAAATTGAATCAAACTCTCTTACATATATACCTAGCCTAAAATCAGCCTTTATTCAAGTCATATCAAGCCTCACTGATTATTTTTGCTGAGTTTGACCAGGAGAGAGCCCTCTCCCGATCTGGTAGGGCTAGCTACCAGGTTAAGTGTGGTTTGATGTTACCCTAGACGCTGCCTTCCTAAGCCTGAGGTAGATTTAGGCCATAACATAGTGGAGACCATACTGGGGAGACAAAATGTTTTTCTTGTTAGTGTTATTCGTTTTATAAACTACAAATGGAGCCTGAAGTTATGCCAGGTAGCCTTCGAAATGCTCTTTCTTTGCATTAGAAAAAGTAGATAAACGCTGCTTCAGTCAATCTCCGGTCTAGTTTTATAAATGTAACATTTAACTTGTAAATTTCCCCAGTACATTAGATAATTTTGGACTTTTGGGTGATGAGTCTAGAATTCGATAGGCTGAACAAGTTGGTTTTTTCCATTTGATTTTTGAGAATAATTCAACACACTGGCTTTCAGACGACATACCAGAGCAAATCCGGATCCTGATCCACCTCCTGTGTATGAAAATCCAAATCTTATTTCGAGAATCCTTCGTCGAGAAATTCCTATGATTCCTGTGTTCAAATATCATTCTTGTCTTACTGCTTTTTAGTATCTTGAAGATCTTGAGTTTGATGAACAATTTGAGTTGTCGTTGTTTGAGACTAAGTCTGAAAGTGCTATTGATTCTATTGTCCTAAATCCAGAGTTTGTCAAAGATCTTGAAATTGAAAAAGCTAATAGATCCATTGAAAGTTACATCTTTAATATTCAAAGTTCCATTGTGGCAACAAACATTCTTGAATTCATAGAGTTTGCATCTGCAACTCTTGGGTCATCCGCAATTACATCTAGTTCACAAATTCCTACCGAGCCTCCTTTCATTCCCACCATTCCCGTGCAACCTTCTATCTCTGATCAACAATCTACACTAGTATCACCTCCCTCCACACCACATACACCTCATACATCAACTGCTCCGACTCCTCCTATATCCCCAAACCCAGTTGTAAATCCACCCAGAGCAATGGCTGCCCGATTTGCACCCCTCGCGTTGCCTCAAAACTTGGATGACATGCCCGCTGATTATGAAAGAAAAATTCCATTATTTGATGGCACTCCTCAAAGTGTTACTGCTCAGCAACATGTGGATAGGATGGCAGATTTCTTTGACCTTCATGAGATTGATGCGGAAAATGTGACAATGAGACTGTTTGTACAAACCTTTGGAGGTGAAGTAAGAAAGTGGTTCAGAGCTTTACCGGCTAGAAGTATTACTACATTGCCTAATCTTCAGAGACAATTCTTGGATCAATGGGAAGTGAAGAAAGACCCTCTTTAGATCCTTTCCGAATATGACAATATCAAGCGAAACGTTGGTGAGTCGGTTCAAGATTATTGTATTAGATTCAATTCTATTTACAATGCAATTCCTGCTTATATAAAGCCACCTAGGGGGTCGGCTTTGATTAAGTTTCTGGATGGCTTCGATCCTGACATGGCTTATCAATTAAGAGAAAGAGATCCGGGCACTTTAGAAGACATGCAAAAAATTGCAGTCAACGTTGAAGCCAATTTGCTTGCCAGGAGAGCTAGAATGAAAGCTGAAAAGAAAGTAGAAATAAAGGAAGAGGTTTCCACTTCAGATCAAGTGCTCCGTAAGATGGAAAAGATTTTTGAAAGATTAGCACTTGATAAGTCTGAACTGCAGATCATAAATCCTAACTTCCGTGGCCAACAGCAACCACAATTTAGAATCAAGCAAAGAGAGCAGCGAGTACAAGAACAAGCAGTAGAACAGCAAGTGAAGACACCTTTACAGCAAAATTTTCTACATGGTCCGGAATTAGATGATGAAGAGAATGTAATAGGAGAAGAGAATAATTTCTTTACACCTGATTATATGCCAATTTTTATCACTAAAGATGAGGAGTATTCTGATAACTCAGCTGTACAAAAGGATGAGAATTTCATCTTGGAAAATGAGACAGCTCTTGAAGAAGAATCTGATGAATATCAGAGGGGGTACATGAATGCCTTGACCGCCCAGCAGTGAAAATATTCACTCAGAAATAGAGATGTGCCCATTAATCCAATTTAAAAAAGAAAGGAAGCTACAACACCAAAGAATGATTCACTTGTTGTGCAGAAAAAGGGAAAAGAGACAGCTGATCCCACTACTAGAAAATCACCATCAGCAAATGAAAGATCCAATCAGCCAAGTATATCAAGGGAGAAAACTGAAAAGAAGGATGTTCTAGCTAAAGAGGTAGAGAAAAATTCAGTTTTTAACTTAGAAAATGAAATTGCTAAGTTAAAAGTATCCATTCCTTTGACTGAATTGATGAAGAATAGCAGCTATAAGGGTCAGGTGTCTAAGATTTTGAATTTAGATCCATTATCTGATATGGTAAACGTGGAAGATGATCAACCTGAGTTGATTTTTGGTCCAGCATTGGATGGTGAGTCTCCAGATAGTGATGTACCTCCTTTTTACATCAGCCTTAGATTGCATGACTATGTGTTACACAATGCTATGTTTGATTCCGGAGCCTCTCATAATCTCATGCCTAGGGAAATCATGGAGAAATTGGGATTGGATATCACTAGAAAGTATCATGACCTTTATTCTTTCGATTCTAGTAGAGTAAGATGCATTGGGCTTATCAAATATTTGGTGGTTAGTTTGGATCAGATTCCGACTAAAAATGTTTTTATGGATGTGGTTGTGGCGGATATTCCTCCTAGATTTGGCATGCTTCTTTCCAGATCTTGGGGAGAAAAACTTAAAGGGACATTGTAGCTTGATTTCTCCTATGCTACTATTCCCGTGTTTGGTCAGATGAGGAAATTATACCGAGAGAAAAAGATGAAGTATATGATTACTATCAAGGAGACACCGATAAATCATCCAATCAATTATGTACATACAGATTTAGAATCATTTGTTTTGTACTCAGATAGTTTTAATGATGTAAATAGTCAATTAATTGAAGTAGAATACATTCCGAAAATCACTGAAAACTTCAGAGAGGTATTAAAGAAAGAGAGACAGAGACTTGATAGTACTGATGAGAAATTAGCCTTCCGACAACAGCAAAATGTTGATGGACAGCAAGACGAAGCAAAAAAGCAAACATAATTTCAGCATTTGGAAGAGGACGAAGATGGTTTGTGGACCATGGATTTTGATGGTGCGGTAGGAAGGGACGGTGCTGGAATTGGAATTTGGGTACGAAGCCCTATTTCCTCCCCAAACAAAGTACCAAGTAATGTAAGGGTCTGTTCTTATAAATTGGCTTTTGATTGTTCAAATAATGAGGTTGAATATGAAGCTTTAATTGCTGGTTTGAAAATTCTTAGAAAGTTAAATGCCAAAAGGATTGCAGTGTATGGAAACTCCGAGTTAGTTATCAAGAAATTGAAAGGTGAATATCAAGCTAAGAATCCTCGAATGTGGGCCTACCGCAATGCGGCACTAGATATCTTGAGATTGTTTTCAGATTATACTTTGACATGTGTTCCTCATATTCAAAATGGTATTGCAGATGCACTTGCAACAACAACAAGTAATTTGAAAATTCTGATGAATTCAAGCAACAAAATTGAAATCCATGTGAAGCATCATCCGACCATCCCTGACAATCAAAGGTATTGGCAAGTATTTCAAGAAGATAAAGAAATTGATGAATTTCTGCAAAATGAAGGTAAATTAAAAGACACTTCTATTGATGGGGAGCATGATGATGGCGAGGCGAAGGTAGAATTCAATCCAATGGAAGTTTTGCAGTTGAAGGATAATGTCATTCCTAAAGGCCTAATACGTTTAGAGGAGCTTTTTGACCAAGATGATGTAGCTCGGAAACCGAGCTTGCTGCCCACCGAGAAAGGAGTTGAGGATGTGAACATTGGATCAGCAGAAAATCCTAAAATGGTGAAATTGTCCAAAGCATTGCCCCCACAGGTAAAATAAAAGTATGTCAGTTTATTATGTTCCTTCGCTGATGTATTTGCTTGGGACTATTCAGATTTGAAGACATATGACACAAACAAAATTCAGCATACCATTCCGATCAAGCCAAATCAAAAGCCCTTTCGGCAAAAATTGAGAAGAATAAATCCAAATTTGCTGCCCTCAATAGAGAAGGAAGTGAATCAGTTGTACAAATCTGGTATCATCGTCCCCATAAGAATTTCAGATTGGATTTCTAATTTGGTGCCCGTGCGCAAGAAAACAGGTGAGATTCGCTTATGCATTGATTTTTGGAATCTGAATAAAGTATCTTTGAAAGATAACTATCCATTTCCCAAAATGGATCACATACTTCAGTGAGTAGTTAGAGCATCCCACATGTCGCTACTTGATGGTTATTCTGGTTATAACCAAATTCTGGTCCATGAGGATGATAGAGATAAAATAGCGTTCACCACTCCGTGGGGAACTTTCCATTATGCTAAAATGCCTTTCGGTTCGAAGAATGCTGGTGCGACCTTTCAGCGAGCAATGGATATGGAATTTTCAAATGAAAAGGATGTTTTTCTAGTTGTTTATCTTGATGATTTGACAGTTTTTTCTAATTCAGATGAAGAGCACCTTTATCATTTGAAGATTGTATTTCAGCGGTGTAGAAAATATGGTGTATCTCTCAATCCAAAGAAGAGTTTGTTTTCCATGGACGAAGGCAAGCTTCTTGGTCATATTATATCAAAATATGGCATCCGCATTGATCCAGCTTGAGTAGAATATATTCAGCAAATTGATCTTCCCCGAAACAAAAAGGAGATCCAATCATTCAACGATCCAGAAGGGAGATGAGGCAAATGGATTGCTGCCTTGTTGGAATATGATGTGGAGATCAAACCTACAAAGCTTATCAAAGGATAGGGGCTGGCCAAGCTAATGACTGAGTCAAATTTGCATGCCTTGGACATTAATCTCATTGCTGCTATGTCCGAGGAAAATGAGGAAAATTCGCTTGCTCAGGTATTAGAAATTTTTATTCTTTCTCCTTGGTATTCGGACATTGTGTATGTACTCCAAAATCTGTCACCACCGCCAGGAATGGCTAAAAACAAAAGTAGGACGCTGAAATTGAAGGTTGCCAAGTTTTGTATCATGAATAATGTGCTTTATTGGAAATATCTCAGTGGTGTCTTGCTCAATTGTTTGGTTGAAGAAGAGTCAAAACAGGTTATGGAAGATTTTCATAAGGGAGATTGCGGAGGTCACCTTTTCTGGAAAACAACGGCCAACAAGAGCAGGATATTATTGGCCAAATCTCTTTGCTGATGTGTACAAAACTGTTAAAGGCTGCCATGAATGTCAGATTTTTGAAGGGAGGAAAAAATTGCAGCCTTTTCCGCTCAAGCCCATTGAAGTAAGTGCTCCTTTTCAGTAGTGGGGTTTGGATTTCATTGGCGAAATGCATCCTGCTTCTTCAGCGCAACATAGATGGATCCTTACAGCGACGAACTATTTTACTAAATGGATTGAGGTGATTCCCACCAGGCAGGCCACAGATTTGGTAATCATTTCATTTCTTGAAAACAATATTTTGTCTCGTTTTGGTTGTCCAAACAAGATGATCACTGATAATGCAGCAGCCTTTAAATCTAAACGAATGATTGACTTTTGTGATAAGTATCAAATTACTTTGGGGCACTCAACCGCATATCATCCACAAGGCAACGGATTGGCCGAATCCTCAAATAAATCCTTAGTCAGTATTATCAAAAAGCTGATGGAAATAAACAAGAAAAGTTGGCATGAGAAATTGGTTAATTCACTTTGGGCAGACAGAGCGAGTCAAAAAAAATCTATAGGCATGTCTCCTTTTGAGCTCGTGTATGGTGTTGATATTGTATTCTCGACCTCTCTCGCAGTTCTAGTGGTTAAAGTTCCGTAGGAAGCTGGCAGCGAAGATGATCATATGCAACGGAGAATAAATCAAATGATCCATTTACAGCAGACTAGAGACGAGGTTTTTCAGAACACTTTCAAGCTGCAAGAGAGAATTAAGAAGATATATGATCGAAAGGCAAAGGTGTATAAGTTTCAAATAGAAGAAGTGGTGCTAAAATGGGACGCAAGAAACGAAGATAAAGGTAAGCATGGAAATTTCGAGAATATTTGGAAAGGAACTTTCAGAATTGCTGCATATCGAGGCCAAAATGCTTTCCTTTTGAAAGAAATGAATGGAGAAGATTATCTAGGAGGGTCGGTCAATGGTCGGCTACTCAAACGGTATTATTTTTGGAATGTTTTTTGCTGTCATACATATCATTGTACGTACCAATTTGTTTAAGTTTCATTGCAAGCATGTGATGTCATCATTCTTTCAGTTTGGGGCCCGAGGTGAAGGCTATAAAACTGAAGGTTGATTTCAGTTTTGGTTTGATTTGTTGAGTCAGGTCTTTCAGTCATTTTTGGTTTCGAAATTGAGTAATTTTTGAGTCGGTTTTCAGTTCTAAAAATGATTCAAGAGTCTTGTCTTGGTTTGTCGAATTTATTGACTCCATAGCCCAATGGACGAAGGCACTGCCAGCTTTCCCAGAGATATGTAGTTCTTGGCACCTCCAAGGAGCTACCAACCCCATTGGAGCCAATGTTAGTGTCGGTATCTTCATCCCTCCGTTAGTGATCAAAATTATCTTGTTGCATTGCATATTAGGTGTCTCACTCGGTCAGCTGCATTCCATTAGGACCATGGATCATCTGACGGTGGTGGCTTGTTGCTCATGTCCCTCATGTCCTTTACCTGCTGGCCCATTTTTGTTCATTAATATCATTTGCAGTCACATTTTGTCTCATAGTTTGCAAAGAGTCATTTTTAGGGTTTTAGTGTCATTAGGTCTAGGGTTTCATTAATAAGGTCTTCAGAATTCCCAATAATGGTCAGCAGGCACATGAGGAGTTTCAAATAAGGTTTCAATAGTAAGAATTTCACCATCATATGCTTAATAATGTATTTTTCTTCAAAACTCTGTTTTGAAGAAAAATAGAGTATTTCATCTTTTTATGTATAAATGTAATGTAATTTCAAGTTTTCTCAGTTGCAATAATATTTTCACTGGCAACCCTGGTCACCTTTGTCAAGCTCTAGCCAATCCATTCCCTGCAGGACAAATAGAAAGCACATCATTCAGTCAAAAAGCCAAAATGAAGCAAAACAGAGTTTTTTAAAAAGTGTCAAAATCTGAAACATTACAAAGTGGGTTTTTTGAAATGGATAATTAAAGATCCTTGGTATATAAATCATCTTTATGTTTCAAGAGTTCATTTGTATGCCAAGAGGATAGAGTGAGCCAAGGAGAAATCGTGAAGAGCAAAGGAAGCAATTTGAAGGGGAAATTATGCAAGTTCAGCTGCGCGGCACATTGGCTAGGTGACGCGGCGCATTGGCTGGGTGACGCGACACATTGGATGGGCGTGACGCATTGGATCGGTCTCCACTGTGTTAAGAATACTGCTACGCGGCGCATAGGAGTTACGTGGCGCATTGGGTTTGTTGCGCGACGCGTAGGGCCGCAAAGCATTTTGAACCCCAATTGCATTCAAACTTCGAATTTGCTCGATCATTCCTGGTCCAAGTAAGTCAATAAACGTTGTCACTACCAATAAACATGTGTCTTGTGATATCTATGAGGATTTAAACAAAATTTCAAACCCTATTATCTTGTTTAAAGAATGCTTCTTTAGGGTTTATAATTTGGTTTTGTGTCTATCACTTCCACTTCCCCACCTTGTTATTCCCTCATCACTGTTATTCTAGTCCCATTAGCACATTTCCCTATCCCTAAATCACTCATTCCCTATCCCAATTCCCATTATTCCATTACAAATTTCCCAAACCCAAATGTTATCCCAAAAAATCTAGTGACTGCCCCTAAAACTCTTTAATTGGAAAATTTCAAATTGGAAATATCCCATCATTCCCCCTACCCTCTCCCTCCATAGTCCCTACATATTATCACACATTTGGCAAAAAAAACCAAAGCCACCAAACTCCTCATATTCATCTAAGACAATATAGACTTTAGCAATCATGGAGACATATTCCTCTTATGACCGAGACAGCGACTCCACAACTGAATTGCATGCACCTAGGAGACCTCACAAGAGTGGCAGACATGTGAGGGAGGAGCCTACTTCATTGGATGAGCTACAGGCCTGTCCTCTTGCTATTTCATGTTTTCAACAACAGTCTTGTTATCAATTTTGTGAAATGATTGCTAGAGTCCACCACCATCATGAACTGGCCTGATTGTTCGTGCTGCATTTACATAATGGCCAAGTCACTCTTGCAGGTGTGACATTCACTTTAACACTTGAAACTATCTCTTAAGCAACTGGTATTCCAAATGTTGGAGAAAAATGGAACAAAAGGTAGCAGGTTGACAGGGAACACCAGTGAGCCATATATCAAGCCCATTTTTTTGAGACAACTCAGTAGAGTTTTTCCCTTTCGGTTTCTAAAAGATTCATATGCTCCTTTGATGAAACTCATTATCAAATATTTCAGTTGTGAGTGTCGGTTTTCACGTCTCTATGCCTATCATATCAGGTTGCTGATGCATTTTACCAGGGTGAGAATGATGAACCTCCCTTATTTCGTGTGTCGGAATATTGAGAAGATGACCACTCTCGTGCAAAGGAAAACTCCTGAGCAACAGTATAATAGTATCTATCACTTTGCACTTATCAAAATTGTGGTTATGCATCAGCTTGGCTTGCAGGATATTTCATGGGAGGATTTCATTTCTAATGATTTCTTCATAGCTCCTCAGGTGCCTTCGGAGGTTTTTCATGAGGTAGGTGAACCTTCATATCAGCATGAAGGTCATGAGACACAGACCGCTAGTGTGCCGGTGTTTGTCACCTATCAGAGGGGCACTAGAGGGTTATTTGCAGCAGCCAGGCGAGTATTATCTCCACCCGAGGTGGAATGGGTCTCGCTTCCTTCATCAGCAGTACAGGTACAAGACAAGGGTAAGAGGCCCATACATGATGAGGGGCCTTCAGGAGGCTAGGATACAGACTTCATACTCATTGATGATGATTTGGGCTCACCAAGCTCAAAGCTGAGAGAGATTGTTCAGGAGTAGAAGGCGGAGATAAACACTTTGTCCGTCAAGTTGCAAAGAGCCCAGTGCATAATAATTTACCTGGAGCAGAGAAACAAATAGCTAGAATATCATCAAACTATCATGGAGCTACAAAACATATGTGAGAACCAGCAAGCTCCCAAAAGGAGCCAAACTGAGATGACATCCATTGAGCAAGAGATTGAGGTTGATCATGAAACTTGGCTTGAAAGGGTAAATATTCATTTGGACAAGCTGTTGGAGAAGGCCAACAAGGAAAATAACATGTTGAGGCACATGGCTAATCATTATTGGGCAAGAAATCATGTTTGCAAGGCACGAATCAAGATCCTGAAGGCTAAGTTGGAGAGGGCCTCAAAGCGTCGGAAAAGGCAAGATATACTTCAGATTTTGGCCGAGGCTTCCTTGGCCCAGCATAGTACATGATGGAGGACACTCAGCCCAAATTTCAAGAAATTTGGGACACTTTTTGCAATTTTTGATTTTTTTGGCCTAAAAACAGATTTTTCAGCTCTATGCGCCGCGCCACTTGGCGCACGCTTTTGATGGGAGGCTCCTCTTGGGGAAAAATTTGCATTTTTGGATTTTTCATGAAAATTTATGCATGCCTACCTATGTCTAAGAGATTTTGATAGGTTTTGGGCTTCCAGAAGGGTCAAAAACACCCTAAAAATGACCTTTCTGCCCCTCTTTGGACACACAGGAAGCAGTGTTGGGAAAAATCATTTTTGGAGGGGAAAATGGAAGCCAAATTCAGAAATTCCACTTGTGTTGGAAAGTAGAGAGGAAAAAATTTCCAACAAGCCCACTTGGAGAAAATTTGGACATCAGGAAGGCCTCCAAAATCAGCTCCAAACGGGCGCAATGGATAGAGAAATCAGGCGCGATGCATTGGGGATTTTTGCTCATTTTGGACTCAGTAACTTTGTTTTTCGCCTAGTTTTTGAAATTTTGAATTTCTTGCTTCCAAACGTTAAAATCATGATGTAATTTTATGTACTTTGATGGATCTTGATGTAATTTTGTTAAATTTTACTCATGGAGGTAGATTCATCCATCAAAAGGTGAGTTGCAACTTAATGAATCAGTTTCCTATCTTATAGAGGCAAGTTGTTCCACTACCTAGTTTCCAGTTCTTAGTTTAGATCTTGTTGAAACAACTCCTAAACTTGTGAGCTCAAACCCTAGAGGCTGGGGATGAGTTATGTTTGTCTATATCTTGTAGTTTTTCAGTCATTTTCATGGTTGGACATTTGGGATTGCTTTGAGCATCATTGTATATTCATCTCTGCATTTTGGCAAAGGAATAGACCAGGGTTTGTAGCATTCCTTGGATTCATGTGGATTTTTGTTTTGATGATGTTTTTCTCTCTGTTAATGTAAGTTTACTGGTGCTTTATGTGTATCATCTTCCCTCTTATTTCTTCTTAAGTTAAACAAACAAGGATAAAGGTGGAAATCATTAGATTTGCAGTGCTCTACCTAGGGTTTATTTAATTTTCTATGATTTCAACTGTTTGAAGAGGATTCCTGAAAGTTTCTTGCCCTCTTCAACTCCTCACTGGTCTGAGCTATCCATTTCATTCAACATTGAAGTGTCAAAACAATTGCTTACCTTGCCCCATTCAGATCTCTACAAACTAGGCCTCATTCCCCAGACCCAAAATCTGCCTGTCCCTTTGATCCAACAAACACCTTCAAAATAAAATCAAACTCTTTTACATATATACCTAGCCTAAAATCAGTCTTTATTCAAGTCATCTCAAGCCTCACTAATTATTTTTGCTGATATTGACCAGGAGAGAGCCCTCTCCCGATCTGGTAGGGCTAGCTACCAGGTTAAGCGTGGTTTGATGTTACCCTAGATTCTGCCTTTCTCAGCCTGAGGTAGATTTAGGCCATAACAAGACCCATATTGTAAATCATTGTAAAGTTCAGTCAAGTATGGATTATTGGGGCCAAGTCATTTATGCATGTAATCTCATTATTTTTGAAATTAGATGTAATGGAGAGTCAATATGTAACCCCATTATGTTGGGTGATTGATGTAAGCATGATTCATTGGTGATAGGAAATTCCATGTTTATTTAAGTCATAGAGTCATGTATTTAATTCAATATCTTCCAGAATATTCAACATATGCTCAGGGGGAGTATGGTCAGTATACAAATTTCATATTTAGTAGACCAAATCTACAGTGATACTCTCTACAAAAGGAGAGAGAGTAGTATTCATTCATCATTGGTCAACCCTTTTCACTTGACGTCAAAGGGGGAGAGAAGCTTGGTGTTTGGAGAGATGTCTTGGGAGAGAAGCTTGGTGTTTATATTGATGTGTTTACAAGTATTTACAGGTGGTGGTGACCAAACACAAAAGTGGTTTCCATCAAGTCCAAAGGCAGAGATTGTTGGAATTATGGTTAATGTGTTATCCTTGATGGAAACCTACATGGTAATAATCTCTACAAAATGGTTATGTAGAGGCTATAGGTGATATGGAAAATGGAATATCAGTTCATAAATAAAGGAATGAAAAAGGTAAAGTTTGGGAAAGTATACACGGGTCCAGTGAAGCAAGGTCGTGTATGTTAACACTAGAAAATTGTACTGGAAAAATGCATTAGAAAATGTCAATAAAACAATAAAAGTAATTTTTTTTCAGCAAAAATAAATTATGAAGGACAAAATTTAATTATTTCCTAAGGTTCAGTAAGAAATTGGAGGACAACACACCAATTGCAAAAATTTTGCGCACAATGCACCTTATCCTTTGATAACCGCGCAGTCCTGAGGATGGAGAAAAGTCACCATATGGGACCACTTGACACACTTGGTGAAGATGTTTCTTTATCAATTGCAATCAAGGAAAAAAAAATTCAAGCCACCTTGAAGAGTTACACAATCCACAAAGGAATCTCTTGTCCTACTCTTGGGTCATTATCAATCTTGGGCCAAGAGAGGGAAGGGAGTTCAAAAAATTTCTATATAAATTTGCCATGGGAAGAGAAAAGAGAGACACATTATTATGCTAGCCAAATTTCTACCATAGAAACACTAAATTCCAAGTGTTGAAGAAAGAGGATTGAAGAGACTAGCATGCTGGCCATCCAACATCCTAGTAAGAAGAGAACTCCATCATTAGAGAGTGATCAAAATCCTTTTGAGAGAGGGAGGAGATACTTTCCAGGAAACCAAGGAAAGGGACCCCCTTGTCTTGAGTATTTGAGTTCCATAGCTCAAAGGACTCACTGCTAGAGTGTTAGCATTGTATTATTCATATTACCAACAACCAATAAAGGGAGTTTTCTCTATTATTTGTATTGGTTTGTTGCTCCATTTGAGCATTATTATCTTGTGTTTTTCTGTTTAAGTTCGTGTTATTGTATGCATTACTTACCTTATGAATTTTTCCTTACATTGTTTTAGTATATCCATTAACAATGCCATAATATTATCTGTGATCTTTTTAGGTAGCAACCTATTGCTAAAGATGTGTATTTTTGTACATTTGTGTGGCAAAAACACCACCATAGGATTGGCGACCATACTAGATTATTTTTCTTGGTTTAATGGTTTTTTTTTCTAGGACCTCCTACTTGCATAACCAGTTGCAAGGCATTCATATACTCTCTATGAATTACTCATGACATTGAATGTCTGTTCTGAGAGGCAGAGAGCTCAATTTTTTTTTCTTCCTCGACAGCGCGCCTTTTTCTCAGACAGACACAAACACCACACCTGTGGGTAAAATACTTGCACTGTATTTACAAAAAGAAAAAATTCATTGTATTTTTTTCAATTTTGCAGGTGATTGGAAATCGATAATGACTTTCCATGACCACTATTCTACATTTTTATTTTTTTAGGATAATTAATTGCTGCACTAACCACTAATAGTATAGAAATTAAGTGATTTTATTTTTATTTTTACATTTGCAAAAAACAAATAGCTTAACTTAAAAAAATAGTAAGTGGCCAAATTCCAAACATGTTTTATTTCTTCAAGCTATTTTTTGCTAATTTTTAGGCAGAACACATAGTTTAATTAGGAGTAAGTGGCCCATTATCCACAAATTTTTTTTCCTAGATAAGCTGTTTCTTCATTTTTTGCATTAGGCTTGGGACTAGGGTCAAAGTGTTAAATAAAGAAATAAAGTAATCTATGCCTCCCTTGCACCTCTTGGTGAACCTAGGTTGGCATATGAACACTTTCTCAAAATCATTTTGAACTACCATCTCCCTTAGTTATACATAGTCTAATTAGGAAAAGTGAAAGCAACCCATTATCCACAAATCATTTCAAATTTTTCAAGGAACAAAAAAAAACACATAGTGTAATTAGAGGGGAAGTAAAGGATCATTGCATATCCACATCCTAACACACTCTTGGTTATTCACTCAAAACACACACAAAGCATTCGTAAGATTTGAACCAAAAGGCACCCAGTTTTTTGGGTTTTCATTCTTATCTTATGTTTTCTTACAATATCACACCCTAAGGAAAATTAAGACTCTTGAAAAACAATCATAATTTGAACTCGCTAAATTCTCTCCATAGGGGCCACAAAATAAATTATAGTTCAGGTTAGGACCATTGGGGGTAGGCATCCAATAATACACCATGGTCATATTACATTTTGAAACATAGATGTTGAATTTTTAGGGAGCTTAAAAATACTTCTATCTGTCCACAGAAACAATTTCCCAAGGATTACAGAGACTCGATTAAGAGGAAATTCGACTTAGGTTTAGTGTGTGTGGTACTATTTAGGGCTACCCAACCCATCTAGTGCTTGGTACTGGTAAATGGTTACCAAGAAGCTAAAGACTTAAATTCTCACATGGGAAGAAGGTACTTTAGTGGCCAAAAACTAGGGTATCCTTTCCTATAGGTGACAGTGCAAGAAACACTAGATCCTCATACCATTACCATGGTAGATTCTTCGGTTGTTGGAAGGCATCACTAGTTATTTCGGGACGTTGGCCCTAGTACCCATCAGAATTCATCTCTGCAAGGCCCAGTTACGATGAGAGTGTGAGGATGATCAGGTCTATATAGGCTTTTGGTATCATACACAAAACAAAAAAATCCCTCATTTTTTTCTTAATTGATAACATAGTTTAAATTTAAAGATAAAAATTACCTTTCCATTTTTCGCTTTGTTTTATGTATGTGTTTATGTTATTGCACTAATAGAGATCATCCTTCCTCCAAAATAAAAAAACAGTAGTAACATTACACCAATTGACACCATAGGGCACCCAACTAGACCCCTTCGATATAGGAATTTCTTCAACCTCCCCCCATTAGAGGGAGGAGTTCCATGCCTCCTGCCGTTTATGCATAGAGAACGTCATGCTACCACCTCTATAGGATCTTCTTTTATCGGGGAATATTTGATTAGAACACCCCAAGGGTCACTAACCACCACACCAATGGATACCCCTCCAATGTCACCACACTCAACTCCTCCTACGACCCCTAAAGGTCAAAGTATCTCTACCCCTTTAGGGAGTCAGCAAACCACCCCTTGGGGAATGCCACAGGGAAATATTCTGTAGACACCTCCCCAAGGCCACCACATAGATGTACCTATGCAACATCATCATACGATGGTAGTCAATATTCTGTTACCTTTCTTAGCATCATTAAATCTTCCATATCTTACCAAGTTAACGAATGACCCTATTGCACATGGCTTAATTGGCCACCCATGCCAATGAAGCTCCCTTCAAATATTCCAAAATTTCAAGGTAAGAAAGCAGAAGACCTAGGAAATAATATTATGAATTTCTACCTATGGTGTTCTTCAAACAATATCATAGATGATACCATTTGGTTAAGAGTATTTCAACGCACCCTTATAGGGCCTACAACGAAATGGTATGTTGATCATCCCTCTGGGTCACATGGAACCTTTGGTGCCCTCGCAACTACTCACCTACTTCTAGCTCCCAATTCATCATGTTTCGAGAAAGGAACTCCTCACTCATTTTATAAAAACACCTTCCATTCACATATTGTACCATCTCCATGAATGGCGGAGGTGTCATAGCTCGTGAAAAGCCAATATCAACAATAGAGTTCTTCTGAACTTATTTTTGAAAACAATCACAACATAAATTTCAAAAGTTATGGCAACGCAAAAACCTTGCACTGAGGAAGACACCATCATTAAATCCAAATAACTAGAGCTCATTTACACCCAATCTGGATATATCTACCATATCCTTCCAAATACCCCATGCTTGCAAACTTATAGAGAGTTATCAGGCCCGTCAAATACTGCTCATGGTTTGATAGGGTTCTTAGCCCAAATTCAACCAAAAAATAGTTATCAGCACCTTGGATACTCTTATGATATTATGCAGAATGTATCACAACCAGAGTACTATCATAGTCAGCCTGCACCTCTATAGAACATGACTAATAGGGAAATGCCATACCACCAACCACAACGAGGTCCATACTCAGTATTTAGCTAGAAATGTTGATACTAGAGAGCCACCCCAACATACATATTCCAAACAGGGATAGGGGAACCAATACTCCCCTTTTCCCGCACAAAATATACCACCAGTGCAGAACAATGCACCGGTTAACCTAGTGAAAGCCTCCTAGGCTTAGAAAAAACTTCATATGACTAGGAAAATAATAATAATCCTTTGAATGCTACAAAGAAAAAACCAAAGAGAAAACCAAAAGGAGTCTCTCAACAGGGGGCAGAAAACAACAACGCCCCCTTTGATCTCAGGCTGGGGGTAACTCCAACCAAAATCAAAACTAGGAACCAAACAATAACTCTCAAAGGAAAAACAAGACTACTAGTCTAAGGACAAACCATTCTTGTGCCATATGTGGGGAGTGCGGTCATTACACCCGACATTGTCTTGAACTTCCTGAGTTGAAGTGACTTTAGGGTAACCGAGGACAAGTGGGAAAAACTAGCAGCCTGCAGTCATACAAGAACCCTTCCCCCTTCAAGGAGTGGTTAACACCCAGCAACAACAACTGCCCAAAAAAAATGTCAGAGGAAACAACCATGATATCTTCATGGTTGGAGAAGAATTATTCTTCCAGACATGGAATAGGAAATACGACACACCCGTAATACCAACCCTTCAGGTACAAGTACGAGCACACCTATTGCATCGTTAACTATCTCTAAAGTTCCTATTGAGCCCATGCCAAAAATGTTCACAGGAATGATAAGGCACACAAGAAATCATTCCAAAGTTTCTCATAACTATAGTATAGTGGATGACTTAGCTCAGTCTCCCTAAACCATGTTAGTGTAGAGGTTCTGCAATCTTTCCAAATACAACAGAAAGCCTTACTTTTTTCTTTAGGTGCGATCGACCCTTCTAATTCTCGCCTAATGGTATACGATCTGGACAAGGTAGGCCCCAAGATTCCTTCTCTAGTCACTTTACACACATCGATTTTAGTACAAAACATCACTAACATATCCACCGTTGCATCGCAGATGAAGGAGCATCCACATGCACCATGTCCAAAACAGTTTGTCAAAAGTTAGGATCACCTGGATTGAAACCATCTGACGTCATGCTCAGAGCATATGACAGGTGCCAATCAACCCTTGTATGTATTTTCCAAAATGTACCAGTGCACCTGGCCGAGAAAAAATTCCTCATAGATATTGAGGTCTTAGACGTGCAATTAGACTACAATATCCTCCTCGGGTGGAGTTGCATGTATGCTATGACCGCAATAACATCCTTTGTTTTTAGGGTGATGATGTTCCCCCATGAAGACAAATTCATCACCATTGACCCACTCACATACTATGAAAAGAAACCCGTGACCACTCTAGATGTTATACTACCATACATAGATACATATACTGAGCCGATCACAACATATACTGAATTTGGACCGGGCCAATTCAAACCATCTACTTTACTCAGAACATACCCATGAGTCCCTCCTATACTACCAAGGGAAGCCCCAGAAAATATAGAGGAAATGGTGTTCATCATGAGTTCATCAAACACCAAAAACAACCTAGAACCTGAAACTGTCAGCATGAATGTCATCACCTCTAATTTGACATTCCTACCATATGCTATCTCCCAAAACCCATTTTTGTATCCCTGACCTAGTTTTGTTTGGCAACAAGTCATGAAAACTCTCATATTGCAAAATATGGCTTTCGCAATACCAGTCTGGTATTTTTCCCCTCTGGCCACGTCAGGAAACCCAAGCATCACCTCTACAAGAATAAATCCTATTACCTCCCAGGAGGCTACAATAGCAAATAAGCCCTTGTAGCGACACCAACCGATACCACTACAAAGGATAACAAAAAAGGGAAGAAGGTCACATTAGAGAACTTTTGAGGTGTAAAATAGGCCTCCTAAGAAAAATGTACAACCACAATAAAATTTATAAGAACCAATAGGATTCAATATGATGATGTCAACCATGGGGGATGATTCACCATTTTTGGAGTAAAAAAGTAAAAAGATTAAAAAATAATAAATTAATAAAACTACTTTTTCAACTTGTATTTTCAACTTATCTCCTTATGGGTTTACTCAAATTTCAAAAGGGATCACTCATTGTATTCATAATTTGATTCCTCATCCAATTAGTACCCATGTTGCATATGTTCGATGGAACTTGCTACACGAAAAATGAGAAATACATGAAAAAACATGATTACAATCATGATTTTTCATGTATTTCTCATTTTTCGTGTAGCAGGGTCCATATAGAGTATATAACATGGGCACTCCTTAGATGAGGAATCAAATTCTGCATATAATGGGTGCTCTCACTCAAAATTTGAGTAAACCCATAAGGAGATAAGTTGAAAATACGTGTTGAAAAACTAGTTTTTTTCTTTTTTCCCTCTAAAATTTGATGATGTAATCTAATATTATTTTATTATTTCCACTATTATTTTATAATTTTCTTAGGAGGCCCATTTTAGACCTCAAGATTCCCCTAATAACAACCTTAGGCTTCCTAGGGAATCAAAACCTTGTGCATTGTGCAATGTCATAGGCCATCCTACTAAAATTTTCCTGGAATTAGATGAGTTGAAAGCTCTTCTACATGCCGAAAGAACTGCAGTGAACTGAGCCACCCGTAAAAAGGAGAAGGTCACAAATACTCAAGGTAAATCACTATACACCAACCATGCTTATGCCATGTGACCAATACGGGCATTACACTCATCATTGCCCGAAGATGCCTCCATATAGGGTTGCATTACACGCCCTAGAGAAATATGATCTTCAGGACCCCTATACAATATCCATTTATATGGAGGAGGATGGGTCCAAAACCATGTTATACATACGAGAAAAAATCACATAATGCTTGTACCCAACCAACTCAATGACGCATACATCGAGAAGGCAGACAAAGGCCACACCTCACGTCCCGTTCTGCACATTGTGCGATGAAACTAATCACTTGATCGTTCAATGCCCTGAGTTGATGGAATTCAATCTTTGGTACCCAATTCCTCATGTTTCCCAATGAAGCTTGTCTTGGGACAAATTACATACATATCATATATGTCTAAGCAACCACCATGTATGCAATTTTCCCCATCTCCATCGTTTCAGATCTATGTTAAATTTCATGCCACACTTTATGTTGGCTTGAGGGGTCCTGACCTAGGTTCGGTGTGCAAGGTTTGCCAACAAACCCCTATACTACTAGCCATTTCGGCAATGACCTACTTGCGCAGGTCAAAGTCTCACCTGAAGTAGTATGGGTGGGTGCTGGAACTAGGTTTCCACACCCTGAGAAAGGATAGGTAAGGCAAGCAAAGCTGCGTTGGCCTTGAGATACGTGGATCACCTTATTCTACGCAGGGCCAAGCAGGTCTCTATTCACATCCACATGTGCTAGATCTATAATTATATGCTTTTATGACAGTAGCACAACATTGCATGAACATAACAGAACAGATCTAGATACAGAAAATACTCTTACATAGATCTTCATAGCTTAAATACAGAAAACACATAATGCAGTAAATATCAATGATTCACACAAAGAGTACTCACAGATTCAGTTCTTAATCAACCTTTATTATTCATCAATTCCTCAATTCCTTCTTACAATTCCCTTCCAAGCCTACGCACATAGCAGCAGGGTCTGCACACAGTTGGACTTGGATCTCCGCTCACATAGCCAGCAGGATTCCTTTCCCCAAAAACCCAAACAGATAACTTAAACCACAATTCGCATCAATAGCTCTTCCTTCTTCTGCCTTACAATACAAAATGTTCCTCTATTTATAATAATCTAGCCTATACTTTCCTATGGTCTGCAAACCGTGGTTTTTGGACCCCTGGTTTACCCTTTCACCCATTACAATGCTTTCGGGGGTTTGACACACCCCAAAACCCCTGCCCTAAACTAAGTCTAATCAAAAGTATTCAAAATGGACTAGTTTCACAGCTTGTAGGAGACCATGTTCCAACAGTCCCCCAACACAATCTTGTGACTTGTCCCAAGTCACTGTGGTGGTGAAGCCTCTATCTGCGCACGTAAGGTAGTAAGGGAAATGGTTAGCAGCGGTAATACTGCTTGACTCTGGGTAGCAGCATTCTGTGCAAGGTCTACCGACTTATGGGAAGTTGGTCCTTCAGTTGCCGCGGTGACACTTTCAAGAATATGGTTAAGTTGCTTGGTCATGCCATCAATGTCTTGTGATAGTCGGAGGGCAGTGGTAGCCCATGGCTTCAGACGGTCTGCCATGATGTGATGTTTATGTTGGAGTTTCTCAATCTCATCCTGGAGATCATTGCTGGTTCTTAACCATGCCAAGCGCTGGGAAGGTACCAAAGTAGGCAACGTAGCGTTGATCTGTTCAAAGGCCTCTTCCTTCTATCGTAAGTCCTGATTGATTTGCTGAAGGACGGGATTGCATTAAACCTTAGTCCATATTTGTATGGTTGATTCCATTAGCTGGGCACCTTCAAAAAGCTGTCCCGAAATAACAGTTGTTATATCGATGACTAGGGCGGTACGCTGGGCACGGAATTCTGGGGGTGTTCCAGGCTGTAGTCTGGCCTGTAAGTCAGAGATCTGTTGCTCCAGTTGTGCCTTGACAGTGTGTATTTCCATCCGAGATGCTTTCAGAGTGACAACCAATTTTTCCACCTTATCCTAAGGTGTATCCGTAGTTGGGATGTCATTTGTAACCTCAGTGCAAAGCTGGTGGATCACAGTTTCAAGCTCCACCTATTGTGACATGGCCAAGAACAAATCAGCAGCCTGCTGCGCAATGGTGTGCCCGACGGTATCAAGTTTTCAGTGTACGTGTTGATCATGGTGACTAATATCATGGAAGACAAAGTGATTGAGGTCTTGTAAGGTTGGGTAGGGAAGCTTAGCCAAGTCCAGCTAGGTTCCTGTTCCGGTCGGGGGCTGCGTTCCTACTAGGGCAGTGCTAGGTATATCCCAGAGATGATTAGCCGCTCCGAGTGGAGCTGAACTACTGGAAACCGAAGGGGCACGGATTTGGCCCACGCTAGTTGGTATTATATCAATTTTGATTTGGAGAGCTCGAAGTTTGGCCTGGAGAGAGTCGACCCCAGCCTGCCGCTGTGCCTCAACAAATGCCCACTTATCTTCCATAGCCAAGGCGACTGCGTCCGTGATTTGCTCAAGATCACCGTCTGTTAGTGTGATTGTCGCATCGTATTTCTCGTGGTGGGTGCACTGTTTCTTTCTTGGTCCCGGGGTCGAATCCCCTAACCTCTTAGTGCCTGGGGGAGGGGTGGTAGCTTTTTCAAGTTCTTTTTGGGCCTTAGCTGCTTTGGGCTACAGCGGCTGGTTACCCTTGTGATTGGCTGTAGCTGAGGCCATCTGATGGGGCATTGTGGTTTTCTCAGGGGTGTTGGCGAGGCCTTCTTTCCAGGCAAGGGGCCATAGTGAGATCAGGAGTCAATTTCTTCATCTGCTACCATATAAAGGAGTATCATCCATGTCTTGTTGTTGAGGCTACGAATCTGGACATGGTGCATGTTAATTTGGAACGCATCAACATTCTTGTATTTGTCATATATTTTTGGGGATAGCCGGGGGAGAGAGTTTATGGCGGCTTCTATACTGCTCTAGAAGAGTACCTAAAAGACTTTATTATCCTCGATGCGTTGCTTAACCTTAGAGTCCTATAGGTGAGCATACCGAGCTCCTTCACACATCCCAAGAGGGAGTTCAAGGAGGACCGACTCCTTGGGTTTGTCCCAGGCGACTAGTTCTATCAGGAATAATAACCACAAATAGAAGAAAGATGTCCCTTGTTCCTAGGATTCGTGGACATTAGCCAGAAATTCTTCGCACAAGTATTGAACCCAATTGAAAAACACGCCCTTCATGTATTGGCCAGCTAACTGGATCACATAGGTGGGGATAGTCACAACCTAGCACTTCCTCATTAGCTGGCAGGCCAAGAGCCGAGTACCCATTCGTGTGGCAGGGTCATTGATAGTCTCGATCATAAATCTGCGTTGATTTCGATGCACCGCATAGGTCTGTCATACAAATGTAGTGGTGGTTGCTTCGTACTTATTTCAGACCTGTGCCAGCGGGTGCAACCCTTGCATGGGAAGGCCTGTAATCTTGTGGATTAACGCAACATCAATAGGGACCCTATCCTGAATCCATAAGCACCCATCATGAATGAGGGTGAGTAGCTGGTGAGCCAACTGATTTTTGATGTTGTAATGGCCAAAGTGGGGCATTCAAAGCAAATTCAACAATCCGGATCCCTCCAAGCCACATACCCAGTGCTGAGGTACTACCGTGACCCCATCATCCCTTTGGATTGTATCGAATTATAATGCAGGGGCCAATTCCGAGAGGGTGTCATGGTCTGCCAGATTGTGATCATCGAACTTGACCTCATGGAGTCATCCGCAGGGATCACTGAGGACGGGGAATTCCCCTGGGGTCAGGGGGGTTTTTAGATAGGAGATCAAGCCATCCAAGTTTTTTGGCATTCGTGTTGATGGCCTTCATGGGCGAACAAAGGGGGGTAGCTAGTTACTCGGGTTAGCTAGTAGAGCACCCTCCTGTGCGTCTTGTTCTGAAGGTGATACTGGTGGAGGCCTAGCATGTCTTGGGGAAGTCCTAGGTGTTCTTGCCGCTTCCAGGGTTCTTCCTAAACCTTGTGCTTTTTGCTTGCCTTTCCTTGTGACCAGCATGGGAACCTCTTCCAATTTGGATTCGACCTTCAGGACTTCTTCAACATCAGACCCCGTCGGTGCCGAGGGTTCAGTTGGGTTAGTAGCCGGCATCCTGGCTCAAAAAATGAATCCCAGCCCTAGGAGACTACTATCAGATGGATTAGGGTGACCAGACATGTGCGGGGTAATGTAAATCCAGAAATTCTGACTACTCCAGTGTTTCCACGAGACGTATGAGGCAGGTCAGTTGTGCAAGAGAAATAATACATCTGGCTGGGCTATCCTGCTCTTTTTAAAGCACTGCCAATCGTGTAAGGTAAGCTTTATTCAAGGCGGGTTCCCCGAGGAATGGTAAAAAATCCCCATAATTCATTTCATTAACGGCTCGGGGGCCGCCCTTTCCAATGGTAACTTCTGCTTCTTACCAATGGGTATTGTCCCAATGGCTAATTTTCGTATCCCTGGTGGTCTTGACCTAATCGTTATGCTAGAGTCACCCATCTGTGGTAGCTGCATGTCCTCCCCCAACACAGTCTCATTCCCCAGGCAACTCATGGCCCATGAACACAAGAACCTTATCATCTGTGAAACTAAAGCTTTAAGGTGGGCTGTTGTCGGAGTATATTGTCTAACCCGCAGCTGTTTTGTCGCTGTAGAGATGGCTCGATGCATGAGATTTCTACTTACTGAGTGTATGGCTACTGTAGGGAGCTGACCACTTGTTCGTGGAATACCCCGACCCTTTCCTGGGGTAGGGTCGTAGTAGTTGATTAAACCTAGCTCCGTCTGGGTCCTTACCCTTGAGACATCATAGCGGGGGTATTTTGTGATGTGAAGACAACGCAATGTGGAGACATTACGTAACCGGTTTTGCCAAGTCTCTATCTCCTCATCGGGATCAGAAAATCCCTTAGTACCCCCCTCGCCATAGAGTACTTCACCCTCAGTTGGGTTGTCCATGTCTTGCGCAGTCAACTTATAGATATAATCCACATCATCCCCCTTGGTTAGTGGTTCCGTATATCGTCTTCCTTCTGCAGGGTCTAATGGTATAACTACCCTTGTGCCATTATTTTCAAACACCATGATTCATTTCTTTAAATTAATTATACCACTTATGTCGATGGCCCAATCCAGTCCTAGCAGCGCAGAGTAGGGGTCTGGATCCTCAGCGATTTGAATGAATTCGAAGTCAGCTCGAGTTTTTACTCCCGCGATATCCACTACAATCCCAGGGAGCCTCCCCAAAGGTACAATATTTTGGTGATTAGCCATGCGTAGTTGGATGTTAGACCATTCCAACTTTGGTTCACCCATGCGTTGCAAAGTTTTCTTAGGTAATACATTGGCGTCTGATCCAAGGTCTAAGATAACCTGATCCATCTCGTAGTTGTCGATCTGGATAGTCAGCCACATCTCTCTCCCAGTGCATCTTTGATACCTGTATACTTTGTGCACAGCCTTAATGTCAGATGGCCCGGTGGTAGGTGCTGCGCAGTTCTCTAGTAAATCCTATAGATTCTACACTGCCTAGGGGTTGCGCAGCAGTTGCATACATGCCTATAGGAAGGGTTTGACCACCTCAGCTACCTTCACATCCTCAGGGCACGGGGTGTAGATGCCTCTGTCCCAAGAAAGTCCCTTCGAGCTTCCATAAACGTTTCCCTTGCTTTGTCCAGGTCCAACCCCTCTTTTTTGTTAACTGTTTTGTGAATCAATGATTCAGTTTCAACCTTCTCCTTATTCCCCCCCCAGTATCCAATCCACTACGTGTCACCACATTTACGCTTGGGCCCTTAATCCTTAGCTCAGTCTAGACCCTTCGCACCTTCTACGTAGGTGGGAGATGTTTTTCCTTTATTTTTGCTTTCAGGGCTGGAAAATCATCCAGCATATGGTCCAACTGTTTAAAATAACTATAGGACTGCCGCGTGGGATTCGAGCAATCCCTCGCAAAATGCCCCGTGCCCCCACATTTATAGCAGATCAGTTGGCCTCGACCTCGACTTGCGCTTTCGCTTCGGCTCCCGTCCCTGCTTTCGGGGGGGGAGTCATCCCTGCCCATGGGAGTCTTTGGTGAGGCAGGGTCTAACTGCACTTCTGGCAGCTTTCTCCAGTCTATTACTAAATTATGGATTCGACAGTCCTGCTCCTCATGGTCAACTATCCGGAAAAATTGGCACCAACGTCGCTTTGGTTCTAAAATGTTGGTGCTCGGACAGGGGCAGCGGTTGGTGTTACACAACCCATCTATGCGGCCATCACTGTACCAGAGCGCAGGTCCACTTGAGCTCTGTTGTTCTGGGCTTGGCCCTCCTGATCCCAGATGCCTCATGCGCAGATCCTTCATCTGCCCTGACGCTTGCCATAGTTCTGTGCCAGCTTCCCTTCCTCTTTCCCGTTGTAGGTCCTGAATCTCTAGGTGCATAGCCCAAAGCTACGCCTAGATCTTCTGTACCTTCAACGCAACATCTTTCATGGGCATAGCTTCTAGTTTCATAGCAGCTTCCAAAGCTTTATCTTGTGAGTCAAAAGTTTTGTGACCCATAGGTATGCGCAGGTGAGGGAGTAGCATGGCTATGAACCATTATGTAAGCTTTATGTCATCATACTTAAATTATCCTTCTCTGATAGCTTTTTTTAGGCATTGATCCGCTTCCCATACGGACTCAGTTGCTCCCTGCTTGAAATATTTTACATCTGCTACAACCTGAGAGTAGGATTTAGGTTTCCGAAACTGTTGTTTCAGGGTGTCCTTAATATTTTGAATAGACGCGCCCCCATTTTGAGATATGTACCTCATATACCAATCCAAAGCCCTTTCTTCGAAGGCTAGGGATAGCTGCGCTTTCTTCACAGTATCGCTCACCACACCCTGCGCAGTCCATACTGAGTCTACCACAAACCAGAACCAATTCATGTCTTCATCGGGCGCGCCTTTAAAGTTAGGTAATTTCAAGTGCGTGGCCATGTATCCCCTTTGATAGGTATCTAATATCCACTTGTCAGTACCTAATCCTTTTCCCAAAATGCTCAGGGTCCTGGCAACGGAACCATTTGTTGGCTCGAGGGGTCCTGACCTAGATTCGGTGTGCAAGGTTTTCCAACAAACCCCTATACTACTAGCCCTTTCGGCAATGACCTACTTGTACAAGTCAAAGTCTCACCCGAAGTAGTATGGGTGGGTGCTAGAACCAGGTTTCCGCACCATGAGAAAGGATAGGTAAGGCAAGCAGAGCTGTGTTGGCCTTGAGATACCTAGATCACCTTATTCTGCACAGGGCCAAGCAGGTCTCTATTTGCATCCACGTGCGCTAGATCTATAATTATATGCTTTTATGATAGTAGCACAACATTGCATGAACAGAACAGAACGAATCTAGATACAAAAAATATGCTTACAGAGATCTTCGCAGCTTAAATACAAAAAACACATAATGTAGTAAATATCAATGATTCACACAAAGAGTACTCACAGATTCAGTTCTTAATCAACCTTTCTTATTCATCAATTCCTCAATTCCTTTTTACAATTCCCTTCCCAAACTGCTCACACAGCAGCAGGGTCCGCATACAGTTGGACTTGGATCTCTGCGCACACAGCCAGCAGGAGTCCTTTCCCCAAAAACCCAAAAAGATAACTTAAACCACAATTCGCATCAATAGCTCTTCCTTCTTCTGCCTTACAATACAAAATGTTCCTCTATTTATAATAATCTAGCCTAGACTTTCCTATGGTCCGAAAAACGTGGTTTTTGGACCCCTAGATTACCCTTTTACCCATTACAATGCTTTCGGGGCTTTGACCCACCCCAAAACCCCTGCGCTAGACTAAGTCTAATCAAAAGTATTCGAAATGGACCAGTTTCGCAGCTTGTAGGAGACCCTGTTCCAACACTTTATCACTGAAAATTATGACTTAGAAAATTTGGAAATAGAATCTGTGGAAAAAACTACAACTCAAGGGACTGAAGCATATAGGGCCATTTTATATATATCAGAAGAGATATGACCACCAAGACGGTCACCTCCCACCCATAACCATCCTTAGCCTCAAGTCCCGATCTGCGCATTGTGCGATGAATCTGATCATTTGATCGCTCAATGCCCATATTTAGAGTAATTTCAGATATGGTACCTGATCACCCCAATGGTCCAAAGAGATTTGAATATATGTGAATGGAACTCTTGTCAGATATTCCAAGATAACCACCATATTCATCATTTTCCCTACGTTCCCTGATTCTGCTTAGTGTTAGATTCCATGTGCTTGTTCATTTCTAGTAACCCCAACTTGGACAGTTCAGATTCAGATTTCATAGATAGTTCCACAACTCAAGAGAATGAAGCATCTAGGTCCATTATATGTGTATATGAAGAGAGGTGGCCAGCAACAATGTTGCCTTCCCCTCATCACCACTACCAACCTAGATATGAGAAAGCGACCGCCCCGACAGGGTAGGGTGAAAATATAACTTCTCATGTTCCTTATGCAATAAACATAACCACATGTTTAACCAATGCCTTCAGTTGAATAGGTTCATAGACATTTTTCACATAGTAAACCCCATCCCCCATATAGATCTCTCTAATCAAGAGGAGATCACTCATTGTTATTGCCGAATATGCTCCCAATTTCATCACAGGAAGGAATGTCAGTATCTTCCAATATTGAGAGCATCCAGAGCATAATTAAACCAAAATATCCTAAGGGATCCATTTAACACAAAATATAAGACCTGAAGATGGAAGAAATGCAAAAGTTCTAAAGCACATGACCATCACCAATCATCGTCATCTTACATCATGAGTAGTACTAGATCACATACCATCTACTTGGTGAGTACCTTTACTCCATGCAAAATTTTCACCAGTCACTCCCATGGTATAGAAGAATGCCCTATGTTACAAACATTTCAACATATCTACATCCAATAAAATTTTCAATTAGAGGAATATAATTGTACCCCTCGTACACCACCAAGATTTCACAAACTTCCTCTTGATAAAATCAAATCAAACATCATGGAAATCCTTCCACCATCTAATGTTGATGACACACAACAAAATATATGATTCATCTTGTCATCTATGGGAACCATGATTCATGTTTTCTGCTCATCATTTCTTGGTGTTGAGACCGATGCAACTACCACATCGGTAGTATTACCTTCGACGATGCAGACCCATCCCATTTGTGCTTTTTCAACCTCATCTGGTTCTACGAAATCAACCACATAATCATTTTATTGTATGTTGACCAACAATTCTAGGCCTGAACCCATTCTTAACAGCCTCGCGCAAATGACGAAACTTGATTGTTCATGGGATGCCATGCACCACCACTCATTTTTTCTACCAGAAAAAGCATTCGTGCTTAACAACACAAAAACCCATGAAATTTACACCATTGAATCAAAATACTTCCTGCCATCAAGGAAAGTAGATTTTGTTCATGAACCCTATCCTCATGCTTGATGCGCTTGAGGAAGGAAATATGTTGAATATTTCACCTACCATAAAGGTAAATATTTTGAAAAACCTAGCAAAACCGAAAAAATATCTCTGGGGGTAGCATGCTCTCTAGAAGTAATTGAATACACAACCCTATTACAAGAGTATAGGGACATCTTCACATGGAATTATTTGGAATTTCCAGGTTTAAGTCCCACTATCATGGAGCATCATATTGACATATGGCTTGATGTATCTCTCGTCTGCCATAAACATCATTAATTTCACCCATCTAAATATGAAGCAATCAAACAAGAGATATACAAACTCCAATTCCAGATTCATATATCTAATTTCTTACACGTCTTGGGTTTCCAACCCTTTACCCGTCATGAAAAAACAGGGCACCATTAGGATCTATACCAATTTTCAAGACCTAAATAAAGCTTGTCCCAAATAAAACTACCCCACTTCATTCATCGACCAAGTCATTGATGCTTTCTCTAGTCACGAGGCCTTATCCTTGATGGATGGATTCTCGGGGTATAATCAAATTCAGATCCAAAATACAGATCGTTACAAAACTACATTCACTATCCCTTGGGGCAAATTCTCATACCAAGTTATGCCATTCTATCTTAAAAATGTTGGTGCAACTTTCAATGAACCATAAACTATATCTTCCATGACCTAGCTCATCTCATCCTAGCCTATTTGGATGATCTCATGATACGATCCAAGAAGTGAGATGACCATTTGGAAAATGTGCATTTAGTATTTCAAAGATGATGGCAATATAACTTACACTTGAATCCTCTCAAGTGTGTCTTCTGCATTAATGCAGGAAGACTGCTATGATTCATAGTATTCCAACAAGGAATCAGAGTTTAACCCCTAAAGGTCTAGGAAATCAAAGAAGTACCACCACCAAAAACATTAAACCAACTACAAAGTCTGTAGGGTAAGGCCAAATTCTTATGACACTATGTCCCTGACTATGCCACTTGCATGGAGGGCTTCATGCATCTTATCTGTCAGAATATTCCCTTAAGATGGGATGATAAGGCTCACAAATCATTTAAGGTGTTAAAATACACCTTGTATTCATCCCCCTTGATCAGCCCACCCAATTGCAAAAAAAAACTACACCTTATACCTATTTGCATCATATACAACCATCGTCGGGGTGCTAGTCCAGGACATACCAGAAAACAAAGAACACGTAATTTATTACATAAGAAAAAACCTAGTTGGGCCTGCATTGAGGTATGAGCCAGTAGAAAAAACAACCCTAGACCTAGTACATGCAATACTAAAGCTTCAAAATTACATCATTATCCGAACCACCATAGTCATAGAAACTCTCAACCCCATGCAATATTTTCTGACCTGCCGCATGATGAACCATAAGTATGCCCGATGGATAGTTATACTACAGGAATTTTATCTATAGTTCAACTCCCACAAGAGAAAAAACACACTCATCCTAGCCGAATTCATCACTAATCTCCCTAATGAGACCCAAGGATCCCTCGTTAATGACTCACTACTTGATGAACATTTTTTCTTAGTAACAATGGAGGACACTTCGTATGACGATATCCTTATTTTCTATGAACCCAAAATTTCAAACCCCATCTTGCTCGTGATGACCAAAGGTGCATACACCATCAGGCCACCTGATATCTTCTAATGGGGGATGTACTCTACTAACGAGGCGTTGATACCATTTTACACTGATTCCTTACTCATGACCAAGCCGATCAAGTTCTAAATTATTGCCATAGTGGGGCCTGCGGCAGCCACCTATTCGGTATATCCACCACCTAAAAAGTCTTACGTGCCAGTTATTTCTGGCACACCCTATTTCACGATTGCATTCAAGCAGTCAAAAGGTGCAAGCGATGCCAACGTTATGCTCAGAAGGTGAAAACTTGTCCAACTCCTCTGCACCTCCTCATTTTAGCAGGTCCCTTTTGAAAATGGGGCATCGACTTCATGACTTGAAACTACAAGTACATCATAGTGGCTATCGACTATTTCACCAAATGGGTAGAAGCCATACCCACATACAACGACATGGTAGAAACTGCGGCACAATTTTTCTTCAACCGTGTCATCACACGGTTCGGTGTACCCAAGGAGTTAGTATCCAACCATGGAAATCATTTTGAGAATGAAATATTCGGGGAAATATTCTAGTACCTTGGTTTCACACATGAGTTTGCATCACCATGCTACCCCCAATCCAATGGCCAGGTATAATATGTCAACAAAGTACTCAAAATGATGTTAAACACATGGTGAACCAAAAGAAACCAACTAGCACCATATGGTGTTTTCATCCTGATGTGCATACCACAAAGTGGTCAAATCCTCAACATAATTCACACCCTTTCAGTTAGTATACGGGGTGGAGGTCATGCTTCCCATAGAACATGAAATGCCCACCTTACATTCGGCACTTGAATTTCTCACTGATACTTAGTCTTTATAGAAATAGTTGGTATAACGAGAAATCATCAACGAAAGCTGGTGAGAGTCTCTCCAACATAACGAATCCCACAAGAAAAGGGTGAAAGCATCATTCGACCACAACATCACGCTGTGCTCATTCACTGAGGGGGAATTAGCCCTGCACTATGATGTTGCAAAAGAAGTCTTCGGACCTGGGAAATTCAAAACATTATGGAAGGGTCATTACATTGTTCAACAATGTCTCCTCAAAGGAGTGTACATTTTGTCAGAGCCCTATGGTACATTCCTAAACAACCCCGTCAATAGGCTCTACCTCAAAAAGTTTCACCCATAAGGAGGAAGACCTCAATACCCTAGAATAAATATGTATGCAACATGAATTTTTTATGATGATGTAAATCATCATGGGCTTATTTTGAAATTCATGCTCTTGTGTCACAAGCTGATCTTCCACCCATCTAGTATTTTGGATTCCTTGATGGAGCCTTTTGGTGGTCACAAAATTCAGCTGCCGCCGCCTCGGACGTATATTGTAATATTCCTAAAATTTAGCTTTTAGCTAAATGGAATATTATAGATTGTTTTGTCACTATGTAGGTGAATAAATGGGTGGAGAGGCCCATAAATATCCTTAGCAGTAATTAAAAAACTTCAAGTGTGAAAGGATACCTTCTAGGCAGCTAAATAAAGCGCCTTTGAGTATGAATAGGGGTTATTTCATGTTGAATAGGTCAACTTTGACCAAGTTAACAACGCAGTTATGGAGGAGTGGACATTAAATGAGGAATAACACAATTTTGGAGGGAGATTGATTGCATGGAGGAAATGGCCTAATTGAGTGGGGCCAAGGGCAAGGAAGCTCATAATCTATATAAGGAAGAGGATGGCAGCCATATGGGGTTATTTTTTTGGAAAAAAAATTAGACTTCTTGCATTCTTCAGCTGTTTAGTTAAGATTGATGTGTTGTTTAGCACCGGGTGTTCCCGAGCGGGAATCCCACCTATTTCCTTGAGAGGCCTCTTGGAAGAGCATTTAATTTCATTTCCACATTCAGGCTTAAGGCCAAGCTACATATTTCTTCATCAGCGCAGTTTTTGCAGGATATTGTGTTGTGTTGTAGGGTGTTGTAGTGGAGAATTAGATCAGGTGTCTTCAGAGCTAGTTTTGTAGTGGAGGAAGGTTTCCATCCATTGGAAGGCCTGTAAAGAAGCCCCTTGAGATTTATTGACACATTTAGCAATAGGCTAAGGAACATTTATCCCCTACAACGCAGTTTCATCCCAAATCTGCGTTATTTTAGGGGGGAGTTGCAGGGGTAGTTGTAGTGGTTTTTTTGGGAGGTGATTTCTTCAATGGAGGAGCCATTCTTTCATCCGGAGGATCTATTGGAGAAGATACATAGGTTTATACATTAGATTCATCCATATCTTCTCATTTCTTTTTTTGCAGCATATCTTCATTCCTAGGGCTGCAACTTACATTGGCACATTCTGTGCATTTTTCGGAAACCCTCTTCGGTTGTCTTGGAAAGATGATCTAGTGCCCAGATCTGTGTTTAGACTCTATTGGGGCATATATAAATATTTTTACATCATTGTATCATCTCCAGCTATAGTTATGCATAAAATTACTACGCTGTAGTTTCTCTCTGGCATTTTGTATTATAACAGAAACTCATATTTGGGAGTGATTGCTTATAGGAGGCTTGTTCCTTAATTGTATATGATTTATGCCTCACTATTTTGTATGGATTTGATGATATAATACATGATGTTGTGACTCCATATTGGTATCCAATGTTAATGAGTTGATTCACACTGCTATTTCCAGTTTTGTGTTCATATATTGTTGCTTCCCCATTTAGGAATATTACATATATCCTCCTGATCAATCACCATACCTCGCCAACAGAGTTTGTATCTGGTCAACAACAAACAATCAAGTAGAATATTACAGAGTCATAGGACTGTTAAGCAGTGCCTCCATCCAAGGAATCAACCATTTACATGTCTTTCTTGATTGCTAGTTAGTGGTATCACAGTTAAACCAAAAATTTCAAGTATGAGATTCATGCCTCTTTAGGAAATACCTTCATGCACAAATATTGGCTCATAGTTTTGATCACATTGCATATACACAATTACCAAGAGATAAAAATCATGTAATCAATTGCATAGCTAACCGTTTCCTAGATTTGAATGCATCGCGTCTATACCATCAAACATGAGAAAAATACCATCATAAATAAAGAATCCATCATAAACATACAAAAAAATCATAAAAATAACCATAGAAACATCATAAGAGCCATCAAAATAGATATAACATATATACATAAAAAAATGTGTGCCCTAGTAAACAATGAACAAGTCCACTAGCTCTCAGCCAGGAAAAAAATAAATGTCATCAGAAAACAGGGAAGAATCCTCATAAGGGGTGCTTTCACTAGGTCACACATAAAAAATATAGGGCTGATACCCTCCATCTGGGTCCTATGGACCCACATCTACACCTGGAGCGATAATCAGACCAGTAACAATTTACACAAGTGTTGCTCGCCACAATGTCAGGCAATGAGCCCGCTCATGGGCCATCGCTGTCTCTAGCTAGATATCAACAAGGTCATCAAAGCCCTTGGTGGGTAGAACCTGAGTAAGGCTCTCCAACCTACTCCACTAATCCTCAAAATCGCACATCTGAGCACCCATTACCTCAGCATGAGCCTCAACATCTACAACTTGAGCCTCAATAATTGCTAACTGGGCCTCAACATCCATATCTCAAGCCTCAACAACCAATTCTCGAGCCTTGAAAACCACTGCATGGGTCTCAACCACCTCAAAGCGTACTAATAGCGTTTCATCACCCCCAGTAGAAAAAGTGCTAGTACCCTCCCTTGAGGGGTCGCTTGTACTAATATTCACTCCCTGCTGAGCCCGATCTGCCCCTGGTGCACCCATCCTCTGAGGAGCATGGCTAACCAGGAAGGCTAAGGGACATCTTGCCCACCCCATATCTGCAAATTAAAACAAGCATGATATCATTATCACCATAAAAACATATAAATTAATACATGAAAAGAATACTAAAAATACAGAAAAAGTAAAGATCATACTTGCTGGCCCCCAAGCATAGTAGGGAGGAAGAACCATGTCTAGATCACCCCAAAAGTCCACCCCAACATACGAGAACTCTAGAAACAAATGAGGGTTTAACTCAAACCACTCCTCTATAGTCGTGTCCCAGTATCGTTGAAACACACCTCCACCATGACGTGGCATGAAGGGAGCCCATTGACGCATCAGAGGATCCCTCAGAGGACCTAATGATACTATAACAAAAGGTCGTGGCATAACAAAACACTCATACATGATACAACACAGGATGCTAACATAAGAAGAAGTCATAGATGCACCTCGCTGCACCTTGGCCAGCTAATTGACCATGCCACGATATACTAATCTAGCCCAATAAAAAAAGTGCCCCGCCTTGAGCTGTCGTAGGACCGCTATACGTGGCCCTGACACCCTGTGGGGCGAGGATGACCCCGCCAGGAAGATGATCATGGATAGAGTAGCCCGATCCGCTAGGTCTGTAACATGGGCAACACTAACACAACCCCGCAAGATAACTTCATGCCCACAATGACTGGCCTCCTCTTCCTAGTGATGAATGTTCATTGCCCCTCTAGGGAGTGGGTAAGGAAAAACCTCCCCATGAGGAAAGAGACCAGTGACGAAGTATATATCAATTTGATGTAGTGTCCTTAGATTAGTCTAATGCACTACCATAGTGCGCCTCTGACGGTCCCAACATTGAACTAGGTATTGAAAGAACTGGTCCTACGACCTCATAATGGGGTTCTTAATAAATTTTAGTAACCCCCAGTGCACCATACTAGCGTGTGTGTGGATCGAGGGCCACTTGGGTGCAAAGGGTAGGCCAATCCCTCTCCCTCCAAAGCATCCTGCCACCTAAAAACACCAAAAGAAATTAGTTTTTCCCAAAAAGGTCAAAACATGATAACATAGAAGTTTTTAAGGACTATGCACATTTCAAGAACATAGGATCGTTTCCCCCACGCATGTGTCTCACACAAATGCAGAGAGCATCACACCTAAAATTTAGAGATAGGTGGGGTCACCTCAAAAATATCAGGTCTTTGCACGGTGATGGCACGACTCCCATACAGTCGCCCACGTGGTCCTCAACAAACTAAGGTAAAAAGGTCATACAAGGTACCCCTGTACGACCCCCCTAAAATAAAAATGACAAAATTAAAAAGTATGAAGTTCTAGCTCCTACCTGACACTCTCGGTGTGAATCCCTAGTGCTCTTGTTGACCCCAATGACAAGAAACTCTCCAATCTCAGCCTCTGACCTCTCAAGATCAGAAAGCACAAAGGACCTAAAAAAGGGCCATCTTAGCCTTTATATCACCCTTTTCACCATTTTTAGGAGCCCATAACTAGAGCTTAGGGTAACCAATCGTAAAACCATGAGAGGCATGGAGATCTACACTTCATCATTGTCAGACCAGGAGGTAACTTTGCAAAAATGAAGATGAATTAGATGGAGGTTGTGTGTGTACTTATACATGGAGGTGAGAATATTGGGATTCACTTCCCAATGTCTCTTGGCCTTCCTTATTTATGAATTTACAATAATATCAAATCTCACCCAATCCCTTAGGATTAGGTGTCAACATTCCCCCCTTTCATATGAAGGGATGTTGGTGAGTCCAAGCATCGTTATGAACTTTTCTCTTCCAAGCGCTTTGGTGAAGATGTCTAGTCTGCTCATTTGTGTAACAATGATCTAGATGGATAGTTTTGGCCTCAACATGATGTAAAATCAGATGGTATTTTGTATTTATGTGCTTTGTTCGATCATGGAACTTTGGGTTCTTGGCCAACTTTATTGTAGAAGTGTTGTCGATCATGAGTGGTGTTGAATGCATTTGTTTCATCTGCAAATCTTCTAGGATTTTCCTGAGCCAGAAAATTTTCTTTTTTTCTTTAGTTGCTGTGACATATTCTGCCTCTATTGTGGAATCTACTGGAATTGACTGTTTGCATGATCTCCATGAGAAAACTCTTGATCCAAGACTCATGGTATAACCTAAAGTATATACCCTAGCTTCTTTGTCCTCATAAGTCTGAATCAGAGTATCCCATCAAGCTGAAGTCACCTAGATGTGTATATTTGAGTCCAAAGTCTTGAGTCCCCTTCAAGTACTTTATAACTCTTTTTGCAGCAAACCAATCTCCTTCACAAGGTTCTTGCATAAACCTGGAGAGGATTCCAACAGCAAATGAGATGTCTGGTCTGGTGGTAGTCAGGTAGATAAGACTTCCTACAAGCTGTCTATACTTCATTGCATCCTTGAATTCTTTCCCTTCAATGGATGTGAGCTACAAGTTTTGTTCCATTGGAGTGGTTAAGGGATTGCATTCATCCATGCCAAACTTGTTCAAAAGATCTCCAATGTACTTCTTTTGAGAAAGGAATATAAATTTAGGATGTTGAGTTAATTCAATACCTAGATAGTAGTGAATATAGCCCAAATCAGTCATTTCAAAACCTTTCTTCAATTATTTCTTTATGGATTCAATATAACTCTCATTGTTTTATGTCATCAAAATATCATCTACATACACCACAAGATATACAATTGTTTTACCAACTTTATTAACAAAAAAAGTTGCATCATCAAGATCAAAATGTTTGAAGTCAAGTTTCATAATATGCTTAGTTAATTTCTCATACCAGGCTCACGGTGCATTCTTGAGGCCATACAAGGATATTATAATTTTGCATACTTTTTGTTCTTGGCCCTTCGCAACAAATCCTTTTGGCTAGGACATAAAAAATTTCTCCTTTAGATCTCCATTCAAAAAGGTGGTTTTTACATCCATTTGAGAGACTTTCCATCCCTTCTGAGCTACTAGGGAAAAGAGTGTACAGATGGTGGCCCATTTTTTGTTGAAAATGCAACAAGATGATGGAGCTTAGTGAAAAGAAGTCGCCTTCACTAAGTGGGCCCGCAGGCTATTTTTGGCGCAAAGTCTATTTTTAGACTATGTCTATTTTTAGACATATGGATCATGGTCTATGAGTTGCAGGATAATATTTATGGATGATTGGTCAAGTTGGTAAAAATAGATGGACCTCTATTTTTAGACATTGGGCGGAATCTATTTTTAGACTGCCGGGCTAAAAATAGAACAGTCAAATATTATTAACCCTTAATAATATTTAGACTATAAACATCATCTTATCCTCTTGGAGCACTTCAGTTTGATGCTTGGATGTGGCACATGCAGCTGACAGAAGGAAATACGCTTTTCCTAAGGGTTAGTTGAGCTATTGCATGGTTGACTTCAGTTAGAACTCATGTGGCAGAGTTTGGTGGAGTTGATGAGACAGTTGGTGGAGTTGTGTTCAGTTTAACTTAGTTGAACTAGTTGTATTTAGTCTAACCGATAAATACACTAGTGATGAGTGGTGTGAATTAATTATTAATTAATTCACTAATTATTAACTCATAAATCAACTAAAGAACACATCAGTTAACTGCAATGCATGGACAGTTCAGTGGAGACCAGTGTTAGAGGTGGGTGAAAGGGTGAGTGTGACTATCAATTGTGACTATACCTGTGCATGAGATTTGCACACACATTGATGGAGATTGCCAATGAGGATTGCGCAGTTGGATCTAGTGGGATTCGAACTTGGATCTCATCATTAATCAACTTGGATTGCGCAGTAGAGGCAGGCAGACTTGTGGAGGAGATTTGAACCTGTGACTTGTTCATCTTCCGTGCTAGTTTGTGTGTAGCATATGAGATAGTGCTGAGAGCTGTGAGGAGCTTTGTGCTATGTATTGTTACATGTTCTCTATCATTATAATATACAGATAGTTTGGGGTTTTTCAGCTGTAAGATTTCCCCATTACATACTATGTTATATGTGTGTTTGATTATGTTTTAATGTGCGCATGAGACTGCTTCTATTTCCGCAAATTGATGATAAATTGTACAAGAGGTTATGTATAATGCATGAAGCTTAAATAGTGTGTAATTATGATAATCTCGGTGAATAATTCAACTATTATTCAAATTTCTACATGGTATGAAAGCGAAATTGATCATCGGATCTATTACAGTGATTACAATTTATTTCAGTAGACAGAGTCTGTAAGTGGGCCAGGTAGCCTCTGGATCCATCCTTTCTTTGAAAGGTGATATATCCAGTAAATGCCCCTATAGTCGATCTCTATGCTAGAAATAATTTGTTCTCACAGACGAAGCGTTGAGTTTTGAGCCGGTGGAATTCGAATTTGCAAAGAAGTTGTTTTCGTGGACAGTGTCGAAGTCAAATGGCTTTCAACGGATTGTGATTGGAGTATGCCCTTGAAGGCAGCTCAAATTATGTTGCATGGAAGGATAGGATGGAGGTGGTGTTAGATGAAAATGGGCTGAAAGAGTTCATAGATGCTGAAGTTCCAAATCCTACTGATGCTGCTCAAGTTGAGGCTTGGCAAAAGAAGATGGAAAAATGTCGAAGGATCCTATTGGAGGGCGTGAAGGATCACATAATATCCAGCCTGCATGGAAAAGCTTCTCCATACTTGATGTGGAAAGTGTTGACAGATTTATTCCAAAGCAAGAGCAACCAGAGGAAGTTGGCGCTCGAGGATAAACTCATAAACATAAAGATGGAGAAAGGCGATAGTATACCCAAGTACCTCACGAAGTTCACCCAATGCAGGGATGAACTGGGAAGTGTGGGGGTGGATGTAGATGAAGAGGAATTGGTGGACCTAGCTCTCCTTGGGCTTCCGAAGAGTTGGCACTCCTATCGTGACTCCGTCAATGGTTGGGAGAAATTGCTGTGATGGGAACGACTTGGCCTGATCTCATGCAACAGATAAGGCTTAGTACCAGGACGGATCTTCATCAAAGGTATCCGATGAAGAAAATTGTGCTTTCGCTACCGGCTACCAACGAAAAGAAGGGGAAGAGCAAGAAAGCTTCTCATTCCGGTGCGAAAGGCAAGAAGCAGGACATGTCCAAGGTGAAGTGCTTTCACTGTCACCAACACGAACATTATGCCACAAATTGTCCGTAGAAGAAGAAAAATAAGCAGGCTGCTGGATCTGTAGCTGGAGAGGCCTTAGCCTCGCAGTTTGAGCTGGATTTTTCGTTGACCGCATGCTTGGTCTCAAGTGTGGTGGGATCAGTGTGGTTTTTGGACAGTGGTGCGTCTTTTCACATGACAAGAGATCGAGATTTGTTTACTGATCTGGATGAGAAAGATCTTGGACTGCACATCGAGATGGGCGATGATGGTAGATATAGTGCGACCGGTATCGGTACCATTTCCTTTGAGAGGGAGTTTGGTAAACCCTTCGTATTGAAGGAAGTGACGCATGTTCTAGGATTGAAGAAGAATCTTATCTCTGTGGCGATGTTAGAAGACAAGGGATATGATGTTGTCTTTAGCGAAGGAAAGGCTTTCCCGTGCGTAAAGACAACCGGAGGAACTCCGGAGGATAGGGGTTCGAGTTAAGAACCTTTATCAATTGCAGGTAGATGGCTGCACAGCAATGGCAGGCAAGGCAGAAGGAGTGGTGAGCCGGGATGATGGCGAGTTGTGGCACCGGAGATTGGGCCACCTTCATCATAGAGCTTTGAAGATACTGCAACAAATTTCTACTGGGCTTCCTAAAGGCACTCTTGCACAGTCAGATTAGTGCAAGGGGTGTACCTAGGAAAATTTTTGAAAACCACCTTTCACGAGAAGGATAGTCACGCCACGACGATCCTTGAGAGAATTCACACATACGTGTGTGGACCTTTCTCAGTAGCTTCGACAGAAAAACACAGGTATTATGTGATATTTGTTGATGATTTTTCTCGTAAGTGTTGGATCTTCTTCATGCAGAAGAAGAGCGAGACATACTCAAATTTCGTGAGTTCAAGGCGATGGTTGAGAAGGAATCGGGGGAAGGTGTGAAAGCTCTTAGGAGCGACAATGGTGGTGAATTCATCTCTAGCGAATTCAAGGACTTTTGCAACGCAGAAGGAATTCGAAGAGAGCTCATAGCACCTCATAACCCACAACAGAACGGGGTTGCTGAGCGGAAGAACATAACGATCGTGGGTGCTGCACGGGCGATGTTACATGATCAAGGCCTACCCATTCACTTGTGGGCGGAGGCATGCAATACTGTAGTATATGTGCAGAACTGTTGTCCTCACAGGATACTTGGCATGAGTACACCCGAGGAGGCGTTTTCTAGTAAGAGGCCTAATATTTCCCATTTGAGGATTTTTGGTTCACCTGTTTACATTCATGTGACAAGGGATGCCAAGAAGAAGCTGGAGCCAATCGCAGAGGTTGGGATATTTGTGGGGTACACTGATACGCCCCACAATTATCGTGTGTATTTGTCGGATAGTCGCAAGACTGTTGTGCGACGAGATATCAAATTTCATGAGGAGAAAGCCATGAAATGTTTGCTTGAGAGGGAGCCACACTTGCATGCAGATGAGGAGCTATTAGTTCCTAAGGATGAGCTTCCGGATGTGGATCATCCATAAGAGGAAGTTCATGGAGTGGAAGAGACCACTCATGTAGCGCCAACCATCAAAGGGCGCAAGTGCACTACAGAAGCTGAGCAACTGGCTCAAGATGCAGAGAAGTTTGTAGGACCACCTACAGCATAGCGCAGACAGAGACAGTCACCGGACCGGTACATTGAATACATGGCTCTTGTGAGCAAATGTGTCATGACAGAGCTATCCTCTTTCAAGGAAGTTGTGGAGGACCCTGCATGGGTAGATGCCATGGTGGAAGAGTATGATTCGATTGTCAGAAACAGTGCATGGGAGATTGTTCCAAGACCGGAGGAAATCGTTAGTGGGCGGAGATGGATCTACAAAGTGAAGCGGTGCGGCCGACGGAGCGTGGCTACGTGCAAGATTTGTTGCCCGCAGCTTTCTGGCGATAGAGGGGATCGATTGCGTAGGATACTTTTTGCACCCGTCGCAAGGTACTCTTCCATATGGATGATTCTTGCTCTCTCAGCGCAGATGGGGTGGCACATTCATCAGATGGATGTGAAGACTGCATTCCTCAATGGAGTGATTGATGAGGAGGTGTACATAGAGCAGCCCGAAGGTTTCGAGATCTTCAGCAGTGAGTTGCATGTGTGTAGGCTCAAAAGAGCGCTGTATGGGTTGAAACAAGCACCTCGTGCTTGGTACACATGGATAGATAGTTATTTCACTGGAATTGGATTCTCCAAGAGTGAGGTAGATCCGAACCTATACCAGATTGTGGTGGAGGGTAAGTTGCTGATCATTGTACTTTATGTAGATGATTTGATTTTGACGGGTGATGAACTGTTGATACACTCATGCAAGGCTGATCTTTCAAAGGAGTTTGAGATGAAGGACTTGGGCCGCCTTCATTATTTCCCGGGATTGGAAATTTGGCGACGCAGTGATGGAATGTTTGTTTCTCAAGGAAAGTATGCCTAGGAGATACTGGAGAAGTTCAACATGCATGGCTGCAAGCCTGTTGATACTCCTCTTCCTAGTGGATGGAAGAAGGAGGATGCTACTTCGGCGGAGGTAGTGGATGTCACTGTTTATCAACAGTTGGTGGGGTCGCTTATGTATCTGGTCAATACATGACTCGATATATGCTATGCTGTTAACCAGCTTTCGTAAGTTATGGTTAAGCCTACCAAGCTCTTCTGGAAGGCAGGCAAGCATGTATTGCGTTATCTTAGAGGCACATCGGGATATGGTTTGTGGTACAGACAAGAGGATGAGGTGAAGTTGTGTGGCTTCACGGATGCAGATTGGGCAGGGAGCCCAACTACGTAAAAGAGCACATCCGGAGGGATCTTCGCACGGTCGACAATGCTTCTTTGGTACAACAGGAAGCAGAGATCCGTGGCACTCAGTTCAGCAGAGGCTGAGTATATGGCAGCAAGCTTGGCTGCATGCGAGGCCATATGGATGAGGAAGATCCTGGTCGGGTTGTTCGAGTCACACTTGGAGCCTACTGTGATTTATTGTGATAACCAGAGTTGCATTAAACTCTCGGCTAATCTATTATTTCATGATAGATCCAAAAACATCGACATCGGGTACCATCATATCAGAGATTGTGTGCAGCGGAGAATCATGTTACTTTCATACATTTCCACGGAGGATCAGGATGTTGATATCTTGACGAAGGCACTCACCATGAGCAAATTCGAATACCACAGAGGCAGGATAGGGGTTGCAGATAATCCATATATTGTTGAGAGGGAGTGTTGAAAATGCAACAAGATGATGGAGCTTAGTGAAATGAAGTCACCTTCACTAAGTGGGCCCGCAGGCTATTTTTGGCGCAAAGTCTATTTTTAGACATATGGATCATGGTCTATGAGTTGCAGGATGCTATTTATGGATGATTGGTCGAGTTGGTAAAAATATATGGACCTCTATTTTTAGACATTTGGCGGTTTCTATTTTTAGACTGCCGGGCTAAAAATAGAACAGTCAAATATTATTAACCCTTAATAATATTTAGACTATAAACATTATCTTTTCCTCTTGGAGCACTTCAGTTTGATGCTTGGATGTGGCACATGCAGCTGACAGAATGAAATACACTTTTCCTAAGGGTTAGTTGAGCTATTGCATGGTTGACTTCAGTTAGAACTCATGTGGCAGAGTTTGGTGGAGTTGATGAGACAGTTGGTGGAGTTGTGTTCGTTTAACTTAGTTGAACTAGTTGTATTTAGTCTAATTGATAAATACACTAGTGATGAGTGGTGTGAATTAATTATTAATTAATTCACTAATTATTAACTCATAAATCAACTAAAGAATACATCAGTTAACTGCAATGCATGGACAGTTCAGTGGAGACTAGTGTTAGAGGTGGGTGAAAGGGTGAGTGTGACTATCAGTTGTGACTATAGCTGTGCATGAGATTTGCACACACATTGATTGAGATTTCCAATGAGAATTGCGAAATACAAGCCAGTGGGATTTGAACTTGGATCTCATCATTATTCATCTTGGATTGCGCAGTAGAGGCAGGCAGACTTGTGGAGGAGATTTGAACTTGTGACTTGTTCATCTCAGAGCTAGTTTGTGTGTAGCATATGAGATAGTGCTGAGAGATGTGAGGAGCTTTGTGCTATGTATTGTTACATGTTCTCTATCATTATAATATACAGATAGTTGGGGGTTTTCAGCTATTAGCTTTCCCCATTACATACTGTGTTATATGTGTGCTTGATTATGTTTTAATGTGCACATGCGACTGCTTCTATTTCTGCATATTGATGATCAATTGTAGAAGAGGTTATGTATTATGCATGAAGCTTAAATAGTGTGTAATCAGGATAATCTCGGTGAATAATTCAGCTATTATTCAAATTTCTACATTTTTTTGTGGGGGAAAAAGTTTATTCATAATCAACCCCTTATTTCTGTGAAAAAACTTTTTCCACAAGCCTGGCTTTGTGATTTTCAAGTGAGCCATATGCTTTGTACTTGTTCTTGTAGACCCACTTGCAGCCAATTGGTTTGGTTCCCAAAGGAGGATCAACCAGCTTCCAAGTGCCATTATTTATCAAGGCATCATACTCCTTTTGCATTGCTTCATTCCATTCAACATGAGAAGCTAATTCTTTGAAGGAAGTTGGTTCATGATTTGTAGACAAATTCAATTCATAATTATAAGCAATATCCATATCACTAGGTGAATTAGAATTATCTACATCACCTCCATTTTTTCTGGTGGAAATTCTTGTTCCTAACTTTCCAACCTCATCGGGACGCACGTTTTCTAGTGTATTTGTCAGCCATTTTGGGGGACCTTTCTGAGATGGCCCAGGCTGCTCATTTGACTGAGTTGGAATTGAATCAAGATTCAATCTCTAAATTCTGTCAATCACATCATTCAAGGTGTCATCTGTGGTTGGTTCTTCATGTGGGGGAGAGATTTCTTCGGAAGATGATTCCACAGATTGATTCAGTAAAGGAATCCCCCCTTCAATATGTGGAATCTCGTTATCAAATTATCGAAAATACTTTTCATGTGTGAATCTATCGAGACGATCAAGTTTCCGCTCAACAACATTATCATTCTTGGAAGATTCAAGGAATATGACATCTCTTGCTACTACAAACTTATTATTGACTTCATCATAGAGACAATATCCTTTTGAGGTATTGGAATATCCCAAGGAGATACATTTTCGACTTCTAGCACCAAGTTTATTCTTTTGTACCTTAGGTATCAAAGCATAACAGGTGGAACCAAAGACCCTGGAATGCTTTACCAAAGGAATGTGGCCATGCCACATTTTATAAGGAGTTTTATTTCTGATTTAATTTTAAAGACACCTATTCTTTATGTATACAACACATAAAACTCCATCAGACTAAAACATCACTTTTACATTCTAAGAAAACATCATGGAGCAAACCATATTTAAAATTGTCCTGCTCATTCTTTTAGTTACACCGTTCTGTTGGGGATTATAGGACACAGTTGTTTGATGTTTAATCCCATGTTGATGAAGATATTTTTTAAATTTGTTTGAAGTGTATTCTTTTCCATTATTAGTGCGCAAAGAGCCAATATGAGTTTGTGCGTCATTTTCAATCAATGCATGCAAATTTTTGAATGTTTAAAAAGCATGAGATTTGTTCTTCAATAAGTAAACCCAACACATTCTGGTGTAATCATCAATAAATGTCATCATATATTTATTTCCATTTGCAGAAGAAATAGGAATGGGGCCACATAGATCTGAATGAATAAGTTCAAGTTTTCTATGTTCTCTGGAATGTGAATCATGAAATGGTAGTTTGCTATGCTTTCCTAGAATACAAGCATCACATTGCTTAAGTTTCATAGGAATTTTAGGCGATCCAATAACACCATTTTTCTTCAAAAATCGAAGGTTGTCATAGTTTAAGTGTCCAAGTCTAGCATGCCATAAAATACTTGATGGGAATGTACCTTCATCATGATGTGAACTGAATGCGAAGTTTTGTGCATGAGTAGAGGAACCTTGCTGCTTGAGGAGTCTTCCTTCTTCTATTCCCTACATTCCAAGTGAGTGATCTAATGCTTTTATGACCTCAACCTTGCCATCAAACATGTGAATGGAATTTCCTTTCTGGCGGATGTGGACCAAGGACAACACGTTTCTCCTCAACTCATGGAGGTATAGAACCTCATGTAGAAGATGATTTGAAAGACCAGGAAACTTAAGCCTGATTGTGCCAAGTCCGGATGGCTTGAGTTTTGATTTATCTGTGAAGTATACTGCTCCATCAATTTTGTTAGTAAATTCTTCAAAAAATCTTTTCTAAATGTCATGTGACATGTTGCTTCTGAATCTAGAAACCAATCATTTCTCCAAGAATTAAATGCAACATCAAGCAAGTCTTTAGTTACTCCATTGTTACAATGTGCTACAACATAATGAGCGGATTCAGGTGCTTTACCTTTTTCTCTGTCATGAGTTTTACCTTTTTCTTGATTTATTTGATGCTAAATTTTATCCCAAGGAAACTTACATGTAGATGCATATGCCAGTATTTATTGCAGCATATGCAATGAAGATCGGATTTTTCAGTTTGATTTTGTCTGCCCCCCCTTCCTCTGAAATTTCTTCTTGTTGTTCCTCTTCAGCCACCTCTTCCTCTAGAATAATATTGAGCATGACTCTTTTCTCTATGTGAAAAACATACAGCCTCTTTAGAATACAAAGGGGTTGTCATCTTTCCAAAAGCCTTCTCTATTTCTGCAAACCTTTTCTTAAGGGAATCAAAGGTGATTTTCACGAGGTTTCCACTTGCTTGCAATGACTCAAGGTAATGTGAGTAAGTGGGATAAAATGCCTTAAAATATGCTATGAGAGGTATGTCAACTTATACACCAATATTATTAATGTCATGCATGATAGATCTTACTTCTGAAGCTAAAGCAAGAGGGTCATCATTTTTCAATTCAAGGCTAAACAACTTAATCATTAATTGAACAATTTCAAGTTTTGAATGTGAGTCATAAAGTTATTTTATTTTTCTCAAGGCTTCATAGGAATTTGAAAATGGTGTAATATGGCGACTCACCTCTTCATTTATGGAAGCTGAAATCAAGGCATAGGCCTTGTAGTTCTTGTTTTCCCAAATGGCGATCTCCTTGTCTGAAGTGGGCTTTGTTCGTGGATGGTCTCCTTGTTGGAAATATGATGCAGAGTGTTGTCCTTGATGGCAACCCACTAAATGAAGATGAAGACATGCGACTGTTGACATGTGTTGTCCTTGATGGCAAACCACCTGATGAAGTTATTCTTGACTTGATGGACTTGGTAAATGATGTAAATCTGATGTGAAATGATGTTAGTTTGCAATATGATGCTAAGTGTTGTCATTGAATGGCAACCAACTTGATGAAGATGATGGCAACTTACTTGATGAAGTTGTGCTTGATAGAATATGGTTTGATGAACTAATTCTGATGTATCTACAGTGAGTTCAGAAGACAATGAAGAAAGAAATTCAGCATGTCCTAAATATTTGATGAAAAGAGTATGTCTCAAGGCATACACGGATATGTCTAGGAGAAGTCGCGTATGCACGCGGAAAAGAACGTTCCAAGTCGAGTATGGTCAAAAGCACTCAAAAAGTGCAAAACCAAGGGTAACCACCATGGTATTGACCCATTGTATTGGGTAATGATCCGCCTAATTGACCCCGTCCAGGTAGTTTTGGGCTCATGGTATTGTTTTGGCCCATGGTATTGAAAAAGGGGCTCATGGTATTGAAAAAGGATAAACCTATATAAAGAGATGAAATTCATTATGAAAATCATGAGCGTGGGTGCAAGATGTCTGAGCTTGAATGAATACTTCTCTGTGAAGTATATCTGTATGGAAAGGGTTATAGTTAAATGATAGATCTGATTGCATGATGCTCCAATGAAGAAATGATGAAGAAGGGAATCTAGATCTGTAATGTATCTGTATTTGCTGGATCTGTTTATGAAGTAAAGGGTTGAATCTGAACTGAATGTCTGATCTGAAGAAGTATGCAGCTCTGTAATGATTGAAGATCTATACGCTACTTTATTGCAGAAGAAGCGCGTATATACGCGGCTTCGCTGAAGAGAAAGCGTGTATGCGCAATGAAATATGTACAGAGGTATACGCTAGTTTATGTGAACGGAAGCGCGTATATACGCGACATCAGTGAAAGGAAAGCGCGTATGCAAACTAGGGTTTGCTGAAGTCTGTGGTAAGAAATGTCTGATCTGTTCTACTAGTTTACTGATATCTGTCAGTGAGTTATATGTATCTGTTTCATGGTTGACTGTGCTTAAAAGTATGGAAAGGGTCTAGTCTGAAAATATGATGAAATGTGGCCTGCAAGTGGTGTCCTAAAGGAAGCTTTGGATCCAGTGTGAAAATTGATGAAACGTGGTCCATAGAGGTGCTGAGGGTTGTAGCCTTCAGTCAGGGGGTTGTAGCTCCCTTCCAGGTGAGGCTGGTAAACGAGAGCAGGGGGTCGTAGCTCCCTTCCAGAAGAGGCTGGTAAACGAGCGCAGGTGGGTGCCTGCGTGCTGGTCAAGTCTGCGCCAGCACATATGTTGTAATATGTTTTCTCTATAATAAAATATTGAATGCTGAGCAACTGCAGCGGTGGTTTTCTCCCGACTTGGGTTTCCACCTAAAAATCCTGGTGTTCATGTGTGATGCTTCGTGTGATGGTTTATTCTGTTCTTACTGCACATGTTTACTGTTTATAGAACATCTAATGAATGAATGATGGAATGATATAAGTGAAGAACTAATGGCATAATTAGATCTCTGTGTATACGCGAATTTTATGAAGGATATCCGCGTGTATACGCTAGTTGGCTTCAGCAAAGTAGCGTATGGGTTTTTAGAGCACGAAAAAGTAAAAAGTTTCAGTTTGCCCTAAATACTGATTCACCCCCCCCTCTCAGTATTTTTCCCAACACTCCTTCTCCTTCACAAATTCCTCTCCATGGCTCATTAAAAATGAGAGTGTGCTTGATTTTCCGAGACAATTCAGGATATTTCTCCTTGCCGGAGAGAACAACTCCCACAATAGATATGAGAGAATGCATTGTTTTGAAAAAAAATCACTTTGCTGTCACAGTAAAAGAACTCAGTTCTGGTTTAAATTTTGCACTTAAATATAAATATAAATATATAAATATATATATATATATATATATATATATATATATATATATATTTTTAAATTTAATTTAATTTTTTTTTTAATTTTTAATTAATTTATTTTATTTTCTGTAAAAAAAAAAAAATTGGGAAAAAAAAATATAGGTATTATCAGAGGGAGGGTTTATTTGGGGAAGGTATTTACTAGGGGGGGTATTCACTGGGGGAGGTGTTTTGGGGGGAGGCTGAACTATAAAAAAATGCGTTTTTGGGGGAGGTTGAATAGTAAACAAATACAGAAGGGTCTGCGTGGGAGGGGAGGGGGAGGGAGCTACGAGAGGTGTGAGGGGGGGGGGGGGTGGTCGTAGGGGATAGGGGTCTGCGTGGGAGGGGAGAGGGAGGGATGTGAGTGGAGGGTCGAGGTTTTCATGGGAGGAGAGGGGGAGGGATGTGAGGGGAGTGGGGTTTGTGTGGGAGGAGAGGGGGAGGGATGTGAGGGGAGGGTCGGGGTCTGCGTGGGAGGGGAAGGGGAGGGACGTGAGGGGAGGATTGTGGTATTCATGGGAGGATAGGGGGAGTGACATGAGGTGAGCACGATCTGTGTGGAAGGAGAGGGGGAGGGGCGTGAGGGGAGGGTTGGGGTCTACATGGGAGGAGAGGGGAGGGGGGGTGGGCGTGAGGGGAGCAGGGTGAGAGCGACGAGCGAATGGGGTGAGGGAGGGGCGTCAAAAAGGGAGTGTGAGGGGGAATGGAGAGAGCTGTGTGAGCAGTTACTATCAAGAGCTGAGAGGGAGCGTAAGGGGAGTGGGAGAGCTATGTGAGGACAAAAATTTTCATAGTTGTGGGTAAAAAAAATGATAGCAGAATTTTCTTAAAAAATGATGTATGCTGTGAGAGAAGAATGCATCATTTTCATAATTACAGAAGGAGCAGTTTTGCCAGGATAAACCAAAATGGAGCAAAAATTATGAATGTTAGAAGGGACCAGAATGCAGCAAAAAAACTGAATACAGAAGGAGCAGTAAAAAAGCTGAATGGACGGTGACAGTCTGAAAAAATGCAGAACATAGACAAGAGGGAGTTACACCAAGGGCATGAATGCCAAACAAGGGACTGGCTATGATACCATGTCAGGCCAAGAGGTAACTCCGCAAAACTGAAGATGAATTAGATGGAGATTGTGTGTGTACTTATACATGGAGGTGAGACTATTGGGATTCACTTCCCAATGTCTCTTGGCCTTCCTTATTTACTAATTTACAATAATATAAAATCTCACCCAATCCCTTAGGATTAGGTGTCAACAATCATCTTCAATCTGGAGCTCCTTGTTCTATATTTAAGAAAAAATCATTTTTGGGCCCATCACCCCCCCTCCATACTACATTTCAGGTACACCCTCTCTTTTTTATTTTAATTCATGTTATTTTAGAATATTTGTATGAAAAATATTATTTTACTTGGGGTATTTGCCACATATGTTGTAGGCGTACCAAATCACCATCCTTCCCAGTTAGTACAAGTACAAGAGCATGTATAATTATATTCTCATCATGATAGGATTCCCTCTAAAGCTTTACATATCCTGACATCATTTCTTCAGAAGAAAAAACCATATGTTTCATTCACCCTACCATGTTTAACATCACCTCACCTTTCACACGATAAACACCCTTGCAGGTCAGTAGAGATGCACCTTCCATGGCATCCATCACTTATTTAGACCATCCGTAACTACCTAGATCCATGGCCACAAACCCCAGCCCAGGAACCATTTCATGTTCATGCATAGATTATCAAATATCATTCAATTTTACTCATCTCATATCAAAACCCCGTTCTTGGGCCACCATTCACTACAAGCGAATCAACAAAAATGCATCACCACGTTTCACATTTGGCCTACCACACCCTCATAAGCATAACCCATCTGTGACATTCCATCCGCCTCATCCCCCTTGCACCGAGCCCAACCAATGGGACCCCCACCCTCAACAAAATACACTCCTCGCATCATCATGCAGGATCATACATGTTAATCGGCCATCCATCTCCATTCTTGTACATCCAAAACACTTTCTTATTCTTTTGGCAAGTGTACAAAGGTTTTTTAGGAGAAAGACTTCCACCCATATCTTTACATTTCTTACTTGGTAGAAGTCCCTAATCACCCTTGGTTGGAGATGCACATTATTTACCACACCTAATCATATTAGTTATAACAAACATACACCCACCCTGGATGTCCTACTGACCCCAGGGATCCCCCCATCAGAATTTGTTATGACTGCCGCCACTCGCATTTACAACTTTGACCTTAGGCTAGTTAACCATCATAATCAGTTTTAGCCACTTCTCACCATCATGTCTCGTTAACTCCTCACATTACACCTTGTTTCATCAGAAACCCTGATCCCTTGTATCAGTACTTGTTTTGGTTGGTTGATGATTCCTTCCTGTCAACATCGAAAACCACTTTCCAGAAAGTAGGTAGTACCTTGGATGATCCCCCACCACCATAGGTGAATCCTTGGATGGCACAATAGGAATTTACATTGCCCATTCATGTCAGCAATCCTCTTGAAATTTGACATCAACAATAATTTTCATGTCAAGATGGTATCATATTTCATAACCATTGCACTCTGTCAGAATTAGTCTAAGACACGTGTATCAATAAGTTATTTCAACAATTCTTACACGGGAAGGTTCCCAGAAGTAAAAGACCCATGCATATATTGAGCACTTCCTCCAAAAGTGTTATACCCATATGATGCATGTGGGTGCCATATTCAACCTTTTTTTCGTTCAAATAAAAAACACCCTTCAGGGCGTCAGCAATCGTCATCATCAACCAACATCAGGTCACCTACCATAATGTGACACGACAAAACAAATATCTATTAGATTATCTCAACTAGTCGTCATCATGAGCATGGGACATGCTCACCTCGTAGAAATATTTATTATTTTATCACTTACAGGTTTCCTTATAGCATGGTTTATTTTTTTTTACTTCATACAAGGCGTTCCCCTACTTATCTCCACAACAATTTACTCTCTCTCTCTCTCTCTCTCTCTCTCTCTCTCTCTCTCTCTCAAAAGGGTCACACAGAAAATAAAACATAATGTATTTCAGTTATACAGTTCCTCCTAGACCTCGTGATAGACCTCTAAATTAGACATAAATTAAGTCCCATATCACCTTTCATAGGAACATAAATGCTATATTAAATCTCTCCTTCTACACTCAATAATGTTTTTTAAGCTTTAATATGTTCTTAGGAAGGTTTAGAGATAATTGCATATTTGTGCCTAATATTATTTATTTTTGAAGAATATTGTGAGAATACTGGACATATTGTGAAGATTTGGAGAAGGATATAATTTAGGACTTTCTCCCTACTACAAGAGGATAAAGATTGGAGAATAAATGAAAAAAATATAATGAAATTATTGAGAGATTATGGAACTCTAATGATTGAGAAAACTAGGAATGTGTTCCTTGTCATTTAATCCAAACTCCTAGTGTTGGGAACCAGATCCACTATTTGAGGGATTTTGGAGGGGAAAGATTCCTCCTTTCAAGGATAATTCTTCCCCATCAATTTTTATAAGTACCAATTCGACTTTTCCTCTAGAGGCATGCATTTTTAGTCTTCTTGTGGAGAAAACTTGTTTTTTAGAAGCTCCATTCTCATTTATTGCAGGGATGTACTTGAATTGATTCAATAATGAAGTTTGGTGCCATTTTTAGCTTCTAAGGCTTGGTTTCTTCCATAGTACTATGAGTCTCCTTGGGCTTGGCCATCCCAGGAGCCTCAAAGAGCTCTTGCACAATTTCTTTATGTTCTTTTCACTTCTTATTCACACACACCTCTTATTGTTGTTTTGCATATTTATGTATTTCGTATTGTTTATTTTCATGTTATAGGATTGAGTTACATGATTGAAGTGAGTTATTTTTCTGGTTATTTATATATTGAAAAACATTATTCATCTTTATAATAACTTTGGAAGGTCATTTTCATCATTGAGCTACTTGGATTTGGTTACTAGTTCACGAATATAAGATTTCTGGAAATGCCTTGTAGCCAAATAGTAGTAATTTTCTGCTATTTTTTAGAATGGGTTAATGAACATAATTTGAGTTGACTCCACTTGTATTAGGTCATAAAAAATTTCAATTTAATAACACAATTTAACCCATTTCATTTTCACTTTATTAGGTTAGACATTTGATAGGTTAACTAGCTCACTAGTTCTTGAATTTCTAGTTTTTAGAGTAGTAATTTTCTGTTATTTTTTAGCACGTGTGAACAAGTGTATTTTGGAGTGATTCAACTTGGAATGGAGACATAAGAAATCATAATTAATAACAAAAATTTTCCCATCCTATTTAATTTTATTTACTTATTCATTCAGTGAGTTATCTACAAAAAAAAACTTCTTGTAGCAAAAACAGAACATCCCGTAGTACTCTTATAGCACGTGTAAAATTGACCATATTTGCTCTCAAATATTTTTTTTTGTCTCTTATGTTTGAATCATGACCCCTAGTATCTAAATCCATGATTGAGGAAGAATAAAAACCACTTAGGACTTGAATTTTTACAAATTATATTAGACCTATTTATTTGAATTCATGCTCCTAGGATTTCAATTACAAATTGTTGTTCTTGCCTAGGATTAATTTATTTTCAAAGAAACACTTCCATTTCTGCAAGTACTTTAGGCTTTGATTTCATGAAATTCACTCCATTACATTATATCAAAAAAATAAGGACACACTGTATGCTTCACATATAGTGTTGATACCTCTTAAGTTTTTATGAACCCTAGGTTGTTAATTAAAGTTGGTAGCCTTAGGAGTTGCAACATTCTTGTTGCAATACTAAGGCTCATCACTTTTTGGTGCCATTTCCGGGGAGGTGTCAAAGTATGTCTTGTTTTATTCCCTAGTTGATTCATTTTTTTCTTTCTGTTAAAAAAAAAAAAAAAAAAAAAAAAAAAAAAAAAAAAAAAATAAAAAATCATTAGGCATATTTCATTTCAAAAACATAAAATTGCATTGCATTAGCATTATTATTCAAAAAATAAATATTTAAAAGCATTTCTCCAACACCGACCAACCCCTACCCCCATTTTATCATGAGGTTTAGTAAGAACCACATCACGATCTAGTTTTGCAGGTAGAGGAAGAAGAGGTGACAAGAAAAGGTAGAATAAATGGATGGAGATGATGAAAATGAAGAAGATCCTCTTGGATTTCCCATTCAAGATACTGATGTTAGTGTGCATATGAAGAGAATCCCTCCATCTTTCCTTCCCAAATTCCATGGTATGAGATTAGAGGATCCGGAAAAATTTCTCTTTGAATTTGAAATACTTTGTAGATCTTATGGATACTTATCACACACTCAAAAATTGAGATTGTTTCCTACAACATTGGAGGATAAAACTCTTAAATGGTTCATGATTTTAGGTACTAATTCAATAAGATCATGGAATGATATGCAAAAGATATTTCTAGGAAAATAGAAAGATCATGATATTAAGAAATAAAAATTTAGAATGAATCAAAAAGAAGATGAGAGCCTTGAGGATCTAATAGAGAGATTCATGTATAATGTTAAGAGGGAAAAATTACATCATTTAGGATTTGACACAATAAAACCCCTCTTACATAGAACAATTAGGGATGAGTGGAATGATATCCTTGATCTCATGAATAGATGATATGTATACCCGTTATCATTTGAAGAAATGTGTGAAACATGTAAGCACATAACAAGAGGAAGGGAAAGAGTAAGTAAATCAACATAAAGATCGGTAACTCAAGCTAAATTTTGAAATATGTTTGATGAATTTAAAAAATGAATTACTAGAAATCTAAGTGAACAAGTAGGAAGGTTAAGAGTGAAAAATGAGCAAAACGAAGATGCATATATTTGTGTTATCCATGCAGAATCACATGCCACTAAATATTATCTATCATTACCAAGGTTGAACGAATTGCACCAAGAAGACAATGGAGCAAGTCAATCACCAAAGCAACTATGTTATGTAGCTCCAAGAAGACCATAGTATACTAGTCAACCTAGTATGGTTAAAGAACCTAACTCATAATTTCAAGCCTATGCACATCCCTCTAAAAGTAATTGGAACACACTCTGTCCTTGGCAACCTTGGCCATCCCAACCCAAAAACAACCTTGGCAACAAGGTTGCAAAAACATTATGGGATAAATGTACAATATATTCAATATTTTCCTCAATATCCTCCATACCCAACTCCATGTTATCCCTATCATCCACCTCCACCACAACCACAACCTCAACCACATCTGTATCAAATATCCACTCCCATTCAACTACCTATACCACCATTTCCAAACCCACACAAGAAAGTAGCTCAACCTACTTACAATTCTGAGGTACAACACTTCCAAACATATCGTCTTGATCTAAATGGTATTCATCTTAGCTCAAGAAAGGTATAGAAAAAAATAGATTCTCTTGATGTCATTGAAGGAGAACATCCAAAAGAAGAAGATTCAAATGAGGAGACCAAAGAATCATGGGCTACACTTTATGGAGAGAATACATAAGAATCAGAGACTAAGAAGGTTCCATCATGTTTACCATCAGATCCTCCATGTGTTCAAGAGAAAAATCATCAAAAAGAGGAAGATTTGAATTTCATGGTAGAAGAATACATGAAGAATGATCCAAATGAATAAGTGAACCAAGGGTATCACAACAATGCAAGTAAATTAGACCTATTTTTTAAAGTTACATTCTTATATTTTCTAGTCATACGATTTAGATCAAGTTTCATTTTTCACGCAATTTTTCACATTCTACAAGTAGAGTAATGATTTTCCTTTTGCAAGTAGAATATTGATTTTCATATGCAAGTAGACTAGCATATTTCATATTTGCAATTAGTAAAACCCTTTACCTTCATGCAATTGTAGTTGGTCCTTACATTTGAAGAATGGCACTTTCATTTCTACAAATAGGATAATGTTTACGTTCGTGCAATTAGAGTAGATTCTTGCCTTTTCAAGAAAGTTATTTTTGGAAGCTAGTAAAATGAGTGGTCTTTGTATTCCTTGATCCGATTAATTGATTGAAGCTGTCATGAGTAGAGCTTGACCTGTTGTGCATATAACACTGGGTGAAAATGTGAAGTTGGGAAACACTTTTTGCCCTTTTTTGACGTTGAAAATTGTAATTTTCTATGATTTTCAACTTCAACTCCACTAATCCTGCACTTCCTAGGTTTCAAAAAACCCTTGTTTCATTGTGATGATCACCCTCATTCTATGTGACATCCTTTGTGCACCATTTATGGAAGAAGCTTTGTGAGGCTAGGGCTAGACGAATCCAGAGGACAGTTTTGCTCAAGGCCATGGCAGATCTCAGGTGATTTCTCCACTATTATTTCTTGTACATGTTATCAATAAAATAAGTACCATCTTGTTCCTGATGTTCATGTGTTATGTGTCTCCTATACATGCTTAATAATCTTGAATAATTTTATTTCAAGTTATCCTTATGAGATTATGTATGCTAATATGCTAACATCTAGGAAATATATGTTGTACAACTAGTTTTTGTGCTTGTTCTTGACTGATTTGCAGGTTCTAGAGCACGAGGAGTTGCAGGGGGTTTGCACCCTATGGGATCTACTTCAAACGAAGGATAAACGGGTAAGGTCCACAATCCTCACTTTCTAGTTTA